>CM030012.1:54109479-54762693 GCA_017639485.1 Pluvialis apricaria
CATGTCACAAAAAGGCAGGTTCTGGGAAAGAAGGCACTACCTCTAGCAATTACAGAAATTATGTATCTGTATCTAACAGGCTGCCATTATCAAAAATATTTACTTCCTAGAAGGGAATCCACTATGCAACTCATATTTTAAAGATGCTCCTCTACAGTTTTGTTAAAAATACTACTTTATCTACTGATTGTCAACTGTTATCATGATGATCCATAAATCATTACAGCATCATACAAGAAAAGGTATTTCCTTCAGTCTTCTAAAACTTTAGAAGTTAATCAGTTTTCAAAAAACACCCCAAACTTTTCAGTTTTCAAAAGTATATTGCCAACCTTATATGACAATTTGCTCCTATAAGCTAAGATTAATATACATATATCGGTTTTCATTTACAAAAAATTATGTTCTTCTTCAAAATATAGTGTCAAGACTTGGCCTCTTTAAATAGGCTCAAAACCAGAAGACAACAAAAATCTAATATTTCTGGTTTTGTAGTCATATAATCTTAACTCAAAAATCATTTAGAGGAGGGATGGGTCACACTTGTGTTTTCTGAATGCAGAAGATTGTATAATTTATTGGAATTTTACAGTAAATCAGGTAGTACTGTCAATGCAAAATATTTAAAGGACCACTTTATACCAATTTTAATTCTAAATAAATATTGATTTATACTACAATTCCATAGAATCTTCTTTTATTCTTATATTACATTAATGTAAGTTTGGTGAACATACACTTAAAGTAAGAACAGCTGCCCCAGGTCAGGCAAAGGTTCCTTCTACCTCACTATTTCCTCAATAACAAACAAAAATCCAGTTATAATTCTCTTCTACTAAACGAAAGTGAACAGTAATTCTTCTCCTTGACCTTGCCACTACAGGATTTTTAAATTAGCCCAGAGCAGTAATTTGGATCATTTGTTGCTTTTACAGTGTAAGAGTCAAGTACAATATTATCATCAGCATGCAATTTATGTTTCAACAATACACCTTTGAAGACTGGTGGGACCCAACTGCTTCTTCAAGGCTTTTCTGGACAACATTCTCTATCTCTTTACTGATGGATTAATAATACTTTGCACTATCTACTCTTTCTCATTAAGTAGCTCTATCTACCCCTTTTCATGCTCTTTCCTAAAGTTAGAGGTTATGCTTTTACTAGTTTGCCATAACAAAAGAGGACAGAATTGTCTAGAAAGGTCATGACAGAAATTCTGAAACAGACAGTGCATATAATATATAGCCTGTTACTAAAGAAAACAAAGATGATGTTCTTTGCTGCTCTAACAGCTAAATACTTAACCTAATAGATTTATTGCATATAGTAGATATCCCACAATTCAACACATTTTATCCAAGGAACAGATTAGTGAACCCGCTATTATTTCTTATTTTCCAAAGAAAAAATATTCCTAGTCACATCAAGTTGTCCTTATCTATGGTATTAAAAGCTTCTGGCCTAAATTCAATGGCATTTGGTTAAGTTCAACATAAGCGTAAAGATTTTCATTCTGGAAACTGTACACTTGTTCTAAAGTTGCCTTTGTCAAAACTTTGCAGGAGGGAGACCAACATTACCTCCTTAATAGAGCACAACAATGGTCCTTAAACACATGCCTTCGAATCTTTGCTGACAAAACCATCATTAGGTACTAGTAATCTGAGACAATCTGGTTGGTGATATCTCTCTTTTCAAAGGTTAAAGGTTTTAATAAAATTGTGGAAAAAATATTGGACAAAACCCTCAGCTGCTAGAATCCTGAGTTTTTCTTGGTCAAGGAGTAGTGGTTCTGGGTTGTTTGTTTCATTTTTCTCATTTGCCTAAAAGTTGGGTTTTTTTTCCCACATTCCCAACACTGTTTCAACATGTTAATGAAGCTACTGTTAGGGAGTACAGATAAATGAATAATTATAAAATACGGTGATATGGTTAACATCATTATCTGTGTTTCAAACCCATCTAAATATAATGGCTAAGCACGCTATATGTGTATACTCTTTGTATGACAACAAAAAAAATGAAGGAAAGCTGAACACCACATTCCTGAGAAGACCAAACTGATGACCCAGAAAGCATATGGAAAAGTTCCTCTGAGAGCCTTTCTTATTCAACCTGCAATACTTGATTTTGATGTAATAATAGCTGTTTCAAGCTATTATCACAGTGGTCCAATTCAGCTTTTTTAGATCACAATCCAGTAAAGATTACTCCCATCAAATACAGAGCTATAGTAAATGTAACTTGAAGACTGAAGTTCTGTCAGTCACTCCAAAGTCTGTATTAGCTACATGTTGAACTCCATATGAAATTTAAGAGATTGGAACTGCTCATCCAAGTAATACATTGCTCGGGAGCTGCATTTTTCCCCCAATACAAGCGGTTCCCTTCAGTAATTTGAATTCTTTTGATGAAAATATATAATCTTTCACAAGGTAGCCAGCCCATGCATTTTTTCAAAATGAGGTAATTTAAAATTTCCATATCACATAAGTTGATTGGTTGGCCTAACGAACACAGAAATACATTTTCAGGATCCTTACCTTCTGTAATCAAAAATTATTACAAAATATGTTGTATCTGTCTTTAATAGGACAATACTATGGTAAGACCACAGATAATAATAGAAGAATTTTTTTCAACCACAAGTAAGAAAGATTATTAAGAAATTAGCAGAAAAAAAATCTTAACTAATTTCAGCTCAAATTAAGAAAAAAGGAAAACATAAGACAATTGCACTCTAATTAAGACTGCAAAAATGTGTACCTACTTACAATGTTTTTATGTGGGATTAAATTCTCCTTTTCCCTAACCTTTCCATCCTAATATTTTTCAAGATTCAGTCAGTTTTCTTTTACCTACTAGTATAGAGAGATTAACTTTTCAAGGGATTAACAGAACCCAGGTTTACTCAAATTTTACAGGCACAGAAAAATCTAGAGGTCTTTGAGTCAGAAAGCAGTTTACCTTCGTTTTAAACACCATACTGCCACCTAGTCGACAACCTAATGAACTGTGCTGTCCCCGTACTGGAAGCACCACAATTACAGCTAAAGCCATGGAATAAAAATTAAATTGTTTTCTAAAAACGTGTTTGTGCAAGAACTACGGTATCAGAAGCAACGAGAGCTCCAACTAACTTCCTCGTCCAGTTGAAGTACTCCGGCAGCAAAAAATAAGCAGCAACTGCAGTTTTCACAAGTCATTTGCAACATGTCACTCACTGCAAAAAGCGCAGACGTATTCAGGTAGCATTCCGATGTGGTAGTTGCTACTTGTTTATATAGTTGTGAAATAACTATACCAAGTGTAAAACAAGGAAATAATTCAACTCAGTACCATCAAGTAAGTGATCAGTCCAAAATAACATAATATTAACATTAAACGGATTTACACTGCGGAATGTATTGAAGAAAACCATACTCATATGTGACAAATCTAAAGATCTGTGAAATTTAGTTTTATCAATTAAAGAAGGCTGTCTGCTATGGGAGCATCATCCAGAACCACGTTGAGCTGTGGAGTGTTTCTTATATGACAGTCTCATTAAGAGGAATAAATTGCTCTTTTGGCTAAATCTAATCCAAAAGATTAGGGACACGGCAGCAGGAGGAGCAAACACAACCTCCCGCGTCACCAAGTTCAGGCACTACTAGTATTTAACTTCTTTCCAACATTTTGGAAATATCTATTTTATATTCAGAAAGAACTGGTTTGCCTGAAGACCGGTTTGTTGTTGTGTTTTGGGTTTTTTTTCCTTCTCTCTTCTTTTAAACGTATCTGACAAAAAGTACTACTTTTTCCTCTACAAACCATTCCTCAACATAACTTACACTAATTTTGGGATCCCTATGGCAAAGCTTCAAAAGGAAAGAAACTATTATCTCAGTGGGGCATAATATGATGAGAAAATTGTTTCCTTTTCTGCCAGAGCATCCCAGATGATGTCGATATGAGTGGAAAAAAAACCTTCCTGCCTCATCATTAGAACAATTTCCTAATCCCATACACACGCATGCTGCTATAGGGTAGCGCAAGGACGCCTCTGCAGCACCAGGTTTGGAACAGCTCCCGCAGGAGCGGCAGGAGAAGGCAGGGAGCAGCCTCGTACCAGGACGCGGAGTTTACTGTCGCCTCCCCACGCCACAGCATCCCCAAAACTTCAGAGCTGCAGAGGCTGCAGAAAGCAGGCAGATGTTCTTCCCCCTCTTTTGGGACCCAGTCTAATACACGACTGTATTGACGTCAAGGATTTTGCAGGACAGAAGACAGAATGCACAATGTTTCTCTGAAGAGGCACCAAAGATCATGACACGGTGATAAAAATTTGAATGCAAAAGGCGTAAGAAACCAGAACAGCAACACTTTTAAGATGACACCTAAATATACCGAAGACGGTTATTTTTAGAGCTTTTTTCATGTTAGCCTTTACCACAAACATGAAAGACAGTGACTGAGATCTTACTAGAAATAGTCAGTAAATACAGATGTTTTACATATTTGTTCAAATTCCTAAGTGAAAGACAAGATTTAAACTTTCCTCCTGAGGATAAATTTTGCAACTTGAAGCACTCTACTGTTGGTTACCCTCTTAGTTATTTTTTCAGATAAAAATTATTACCATGGCTATAGAAACATGCAGCTGGCACTGGGGTGTCAGAGCAAACTAAACCAGAAAAGACACCCCGGTTTCAAACCGGGAACATTTCTCTGGAGTTACCTGTAGGTTGAAGTGCACTGGGAGCCAGACACGAGCAAAGCAAATAACCATCAAATAAACTAAGCTAGGGTATACACTCAAGTGCAAGGAGAGACACACAGGAAAAGGAGAAGAAGCTCTCCTGTCCTTTTTTTGTCCATTTGGATTCAGAACAGACCTGGAAAAGGCGGCACTGACAGAAAAGACGCACCAAGTATTAACGCATTTTCCTCACAGGCCTGTAGCACGGTGAAGCTGTTCTTATGCTGGGAAGCAAGCAGCCTGGCTAGGAGTTTAACGAAATATTTCCAGAATTTGGATGGGGCACTGCATAAACAAATCCCTATGAAAAACAAGAGACCAGGCCCTACATAATAAAAATGAGGAAAGACACCGCTCTCTTCGGGACAGGCCCACGGTTATTAACAGCGTTGTGGCCTCCCAGCCCCCGCTGGAAAACTGCCTTTTTTTTAAAAAAAACATTGTTTTCCCTCAATTCTACCAGAGTGGAGGCCGAGACCCCCCCGGCTTACCCCGTCCTGCGGGCAGCGAGACGGGGCTCCACGATGGCCCCCCCCCACCCCGCGGCACCGCCTTCCCGCCAATGGCCGGCCTCGCGCCGCAGGGCTGTTCTCCTCAGGACAGGGGACTGGAGCCGCCCCCGCTGCCGAGGGGGCACGGGGAGAAGGAGCACGCACTGGTAATACAGTTAATTTTACTTTATTAGCAATATATAAGAGTAGGACACGTAACCCTTTCTAGTCTGAAGCCTCCCTGGAAGCCAGCTGCGCGTCCAAGACCCCGTCCCTGAGGCGAAGCTCGCCCTGACGGAAAGCGGGAGAGGAGCAGAAGCCTTCAGGGCAGAAAAGCTTTAAACTCAGCACACTCATAACACACCAAAGCACGGAAACGCAGTTAATGCCCCCCCCACGGCCTTTACTCTGCCCTCTAGTGACACCACGCGTAAATTCATTTTTAAAGGGAATGGCACCCAGAAGAAAAACAAATTATCTGGCACTTCCCCCGGCCCCCCTCATCTCATACATCCCGCAACGTAGTTCTGAAGTGGATTAGTATTTTGTCACAAGTTTGTACTACTTTTCCCCAGAGGTTTTTTTTTTTTTTTTGCACAATCAATTAGATTTGTCTATTTGATTTTGTTTAAACTATAACAACATTATGTAAGGGCTATTTAAAGCACACACAACACTAAGGAGAAAGTGACTTGACTTTTGGGAGGTATGTAGCCCAGCTTTGCTGGAACAGGCATGTAAGAGAAAGTGCTTTTTATCAAAAATCAACATTTCCAAGCCACTCAAGTGAAAAAAGATATTTTTTTTAAACAGGGATACCTGAAATAATATGTGATTGGCATTAAAAAGATAAGCAAAAAGGTGATGCTCAGAACTACAGTCTTAGCCGAAATAATTTCTCATCAAAAACTTTATTTTCTTGGCTAGGCAACTACACAGGCACAGAGTCCCAAAGGAATATTGTCAGGAATTCCAGTAACACCAGAAACCTGCAGTGACACCGACCTTCCTAAATGCTTCCTACGCCTACGTAACAGCGAATCTCCTTTCTAATGCACAATCAAGTACGTCCTCATTAACCTTACCAGGTACCACTGCGGTCATGCTCATGAGTCGGAGTGCTGGGGTTTCTGTGTGTCATAAATGGATCTTTACAGATGTATTACAACAAAAATCCTCAGCTAAGACATACAAGGATTAAGCTAGTGGAGCAGCTGAGTAGCATGTTGGTTGAGATTGCATTGTTCCCATAGGTCTTCATGGCTGTTTTGAGTATTACTGGATGGCTAGTGGAAATATACAACTGGAATATATTATCTGTTCAGGAAGATCTGCCACAGGATTTTCACTTTTCAATGAAATTGACCGTTTATTTACACAAATACTTAGTCTGACCTTCAACTGTAGAATCTTATGTACTTAGAACTCAATCCTGCTTACTACCACTCACTTCAAGATAAAAAGAGCTAGAGAACACAACAAGCATAGCATGTTAAAGACAGTTGGATTATTTAAAGATCAGATAATACAAAATGGTTTGTCCAACTCTGCTTTGCAATTTTCATAGAAAATGATAAGAGAATTAAAACTGCACATACTATCCAGAATTTTTTTTATAATAGCACTATATAGAGAACCACCACAACATTTTAAAATTTCATTAAGAACAGCTTCAAAATTGTATGCTGTTATTCATTACTTACATAGTAACCTTCGTGACAGTTTATGACTTTACCAATTAAGTAGTTCTCTGCAAAACTTAACATTCATTTTTATAATTGTCTCATATCATTAATAAATCAATGCTGAACTGCTGCATGGAAGAAGACCTAGATATAAGAGCAAAAAAGGGGATACAAAGTCACACAGCTCAGGCAAAGCGTAACAGGAGTATAATGTGAAAATGAGCACTATAATGAAAAGGTGTGAGGAATTTATTTATCAAGGATTTACATTTAACATAGAATGCAAGGTGAAGTCACCTAATAACTGGTTATTAGGGTCCATTACTTTTGCTTGATCAAACTTGAAAGAGGCAAAAAGAAATGGGATAATGAACACAAGAAATAAATAGGTTTCCAGTAACTATTTCATCTCCTGGACAAGGGGAAAAGAACAATCTAAGGGACTTGCAGAAATACATATCCTATCTTAAAAGAAAACAAATTTCAAGGTAATAGAGGAACTCTTTTCACTTATTTTCCTCTCTGCTAAAATTTAGATATAAATGTACAAAAAATACTTTGGTTTTGACTCAGGATTGTTTGCATTTCACCTGGATTACCGTCTTCAACAACAGCATGAACTTCCATGAAAGCATCATTTCAGTAAATTGTATAGTGCAAACGTCTTTCAATAAAGTTCATAGCAAATAGCTATGCATATTTAATGTTACACAGAAATCACATTTTATGGAAAGATAACATAGTCACTGTGGAATGAGTTGCTCCCCCCTCTCCTTCCCCCCCCCCCCCCCCCCCCCCGAAGTCCCATGATTTACTTGGCAAAAATTAAAGTATTTATTTGAAACAATGATACCTGGAAATATAATATTTTCCAAAGTACAATTCAGAAAGCATTCCTTTGCAGAAGTTTTGAAAGACGTAATCTAGATCTACTAGACGGGGACATAACTTGGACTGTCACCAGTAACACAAGATTTATTCCTGCCAAGGTTGCAGTTGGAAGCTAAAAAAAAAATGAACAGAGCACGGGGCTGACCTTCATACTGAAGTTTACAGACAGTGCTACAAATGAGGACCAGATTAGTATATATTGGCTATGGCGGCTGTTGGAAACCCTGACATTGGCAATGTAGCACAGCACTCCGATCTTTGAAATACATTTGGCAGCCTGATTAACACACTAAGCAAAACCTTATCATTGCTCTAATGGTTTTCACTAGGAATTCTGATAGTGTTAATCATATAAATCTATACTTAAAAAAATACCTTTTTGAAAAAAAGTCTAATTATTTTTTAAATACTTCTAACAATGCCTCTATATAACTAATATCTTTGGATGTCAAATCTACAGCCATCTTTATTGTAAATAGTTGCTTTAGATGATATGCATATTTTTAAATACATATAATACTTGATAATGAAACATTCTAAATGCTATTTTTCAATAAATGCCTTTTTTTCTCTCAGCAGATGCTGTTGTTAGACTTAACCCAAATTCAGTGAATTTATGCTTAGAACTGACATTACTGTTAACTTGAGATACTTAATAAAACAGTAATGTGATACATATTTAGCAATTTTGGAATCCATTGAATCATATTTCTAGGAAGTAATATTTGCAGTTACATCAGTTTGTGTTGTGGTTTTGGGGGGTTCTGGTTTGGGATTTTTTTGTTTGTAGTTCCTTAGGTACAAACTTTTCCCTATACCTCTGAGGTAATTTGAATATAGTAGACTGAAGTGAAAACATTCACTTGGTGTTTTCAGTCTGTTATTTTAAAAGTAGAACATGGAACCACAAATTCTTACAGAAAAAATTTGTATCTTTTAATTTTTATTAATATGACTACTATCCTAGAGTATTTGCACAAAGATAGTTCAAGTAAATAGTAAAATAATATGAAATAATTTGGGTATTTATGCTCTGTATCAAAAGAACATATTGTGGATTATCTGTGTATTTTTAAGTGACCGGGCATATTGGGACTAACAACACTTTAAAGAGGAAAGTTCTGTCTGAAGCTTCAGTAGTAATGCCAATGCTGTGCAAAACATGATTGGTCCATTATCAATTTTAGTTATATAGCTATGATGATTCAGGGATTATATTCAACTCACAGTCTCCATTGCTGTTCTAACAAGATGATGTCCTTGCTAATCTGACAAATTCAATCTGAAAGGAAAGTGTCAATAATTTTTAGGATTAAAAAATGGGTAACCACCAGATATGCTTCCAAACTTTACATGGTAAATAATACTTGTGCATTCTTTAAGTTTTGCTCCTGTAGGAGTTTCCCCATATAACTAAGAAATATACTGAGATTGTGTTTAATGCTGAGATTGAAGACTCTTATTCCCAGTACACAGGCAGCATAAAATAATCTGGACTACAGTTTGCTTTAATGTGTTCTAGAAGTAATTTAGATACGGTGAAGATGTCCAAGAGGGAAAATGGGAACAGTCTTCTGATTTGGCTTGTGTTTACAAAGCTTTATTTGATGGTTCCATTCATAATCATTTTTGTATAACTCTCTAATGTGATCAGACCAACACATCTGGAAGGAATATTCCGTTCCAGATGGACTACAGCAAGTGGACTGGTCTTCAGCCTTTCACATTTTTTTGTGTCAAGCTCTCAGAACCACAACAGAACATCTGTCCCCAAACATTTTTGGTATGTTCTTCCAAGTTATTAATTATTGCAGTTAGACTGCTTTTTAATTCAGCATCAGTCTTTTTGTGATTGTTTTCCACCAAGATGACTTTACAAGAAATGTATCTATAGAAGAAAATGTTGAAGCACTTAAAAAACCCAGACCGAAATACTGCAAACAAGATGTACCAGAGATATTAACAGAACTAACCACTGGGATTTATTTTTGAAAATAAGTAACACAGCTGCATACAAATATCAAAACGGTAACAGAACAAACCCAGGAACACAGTCCTGAAAGACACGACGGTCTTCTAATAGAGTGCCCCTGTTGGAATCAATGGTTCTTACAGATGATAAACGATAACTGCTGAGACATTATGTTGCACATGGTATGGAAGGAAAAATAAAAGAAAATATTCATTTAATGGAGAGAATATTTATCTTTGAAGAAAAAAGTAAGAGTCAAAAAGCCATGGCTTCCTTTGGTTTGGCATACGGGGAAGGAATTATTTGCTCAGAATTTACCAAAGGAGGTTGACTTTAGCCTCTGTTCTCATTTTACCACTGCAAAGCAGACTGTGTCTGCAGGTACTGCGGTTACTCCAGCTATGGTACCCCCTCATATCCAAAAGAGTCCAGATGAATAAATTAATGTATTACAGCCCAGGCACACCTTTGTCTGGTGCAATGGGCTTTCATGTAGTTGTCTCCCCTCTGCTAACTCTTTCACCACGGCCAATCCATTTTTTGCAGCCAGACTGACTCTGATTGGCATGGCACAACACCAGGATGGGAAAACATGTTATTTGGGAACCCGGCAGGAGTTCAGTGGTACTTATTGCCAGGCACCCTAAATCAAGAGGTCTCCTCAGAAACTGCCACCTCTCACAGCTGCAAGCTCCTGCTGCTGCTGCATGAAGTCTTGCTCCAGGGCTGGCAGGGGCTGCTGGCCATCACCCCCTGCAGAGGCTGGGCACGGGGTGGGGGGGAGCACGGAGATGCTGCCCCTCAGGCAGCAGTGCCTTGCCCTGGGCGAGGGGGCAGCCAAATCAGAGGACTGTTCCCATGGGGCTGGGGCTCCTGACTCATGGGAATGTGGGACTCCTGCTTTCTGCCAAGCTCAGCACCAGAGTCCCACTTCTCTTCCTCCCACACTAAATGGGTCTGTAGGTCTTCCTACACTATTTTTGTTATTTTGCTCAACCCAGGGGGTGAGAAGAGGGACATGAAGAAGGGAAATTCACTTCTTTACATCATCCTTGCATACCAAAAAATGTTTTTGTCCTTCTATCTTTGGTTTTTAAATCCTTTCAGATTCTATGGTCTCAAGTATTTCCAAAAAGCTTCATCTCCTTTGTCCTTAGAGTGGCTGTATTTTCATTGCTTCTTGCTCTGGCTATCTCCCAATTCTGTGAATTATGCCACATTCACACCAATCAACCAGCCAGTGATGCCTAAGAAAGCTCTGTTGTTTCTTCTGTTGCAGAAGCAGTCGTGATCAAGAAACCAATTAAACATATACCTTTTAGCTTTTTGCTATCAATGACACTATTCTCAAGTTAAAGTTATGTACACAATCACCTGCTTTGCTGAACACTCAGCATCAAAAAAAGATTAAACACCAAAAATGTCTGCTACAAGTAACAAGTTTCAAAACCTTAATCTGAGATTTCCCCCCCTCCTTTTTTCTTTTAATCTGAACTGCCTCCTTAAAGGAACGTTAACACAAACTCAATATTCTTCCTTACATTAAGGACAAACTGCACTCACACAGAGTGTACTGTCAGCTACTGCCTCACTCGTGCAGGGAGTGCCATTTAAAAAAAAAAATATATATATTTAAAAAAAAAAATCAAGCTGCTTATGTATGTAAAATAAAGTTTGTCTTAAGACAAGAAAATAATTAGCACTGTAATTGTAAGCATCTCTCAAATAGCATTTTTTTATGCTAGGAATATATTTGAGCAGAGTTTTATAATTGAAAAACTAGGTCAACGGGTTATTTTAAGGTATTGGAAGTGGGTATCAGATTCAAAACAATTTTTAAATAAAAGTAAGAAAATATCTTCTGTATTTAGCTCAAATAAAAAGGATGACCTTTTGACCACACGAAACCCCACAATTGCTACAAAGATACATAAAAAAAGTCACAATTCTTCCTTAACCTTTTTCTGGCATTTTTTAAAAAGGGCGTGGGGTGTTCAGTTGTTGCGTTTTTTTAAACATACAAATTATTTTTGTTGCTGTTAAAAGAAAACCAAAACTAGCAAGTACTATCAAATTCAGCAGATGATTCTACTGGGAACAGCCTCAGACATGAAATTAGCATTAAGCATTAAGTCTCTTTCAATTTTGTTTTTCATAATTGTATTATACAAAAAAAGCTGGTGTAAGAGATTGGGGGGGAGGGAAGAATCAGAGACTCTTTGGCTGACTGGATGTGTTACATTAATTTCTTAATATCTGAAGGAGTGGATTACCCCTCTAACAGCAATGGGAAATTAGTTTCTTTATTTCTTCATTAAGACTGGGGGAGGGAAATTAATTTTCTACTCTGGTTTTTAGAATTAATTGAATATATCTTTATTAAAGTGATAAATATATACACATACTTTTTGGTTGAAAGAATTCTCTAAATTAATCCTAAACAGATATTTTCAAAGCAGTTTGATAGCGCATAGTTATTTTTTTGTTTCATTTTGTGATGTAATAAAACTATGGAAAAAATAGATCATATATACCCAGTATAATAAAGATTTCTATAGACAAAAGTATCTGAAAACACTTTTTCTAGAGTAATTTTTGTAGTATTATTTAAATAGAATATTGTTTAGTCTTCATTTCTTCCTACTCTGAGTGTATTATTTTTGTACCTATGTTTTGCAGCTTGTGACATGTACCTAAGTCTCTATGCTTTCACACATATAGGTATATGCAAAGAAGTGGGTTTTGATTGCTCTAACAAGAAACCGTAGTGTTTAACAGCATCATCCACTTAGTCTGAAGAATGAGGCAAAGTACCTTGAGGTGTCCAGATACCCTCCTGCACATATTGGTACTTAGATGAATTTACAAAGCATCTCAAAAGTTACTCACTTTACTTCCTATGCACTGAATATTTTTATTTTTTTTTGTATTGTAAATGTATTTAATATGGTGTACTTCCACCATTGCATCATTATATTCTTTTATTTACATTCTTTAGTACTCTTTTTATGCAAAGTCAACCATTTCAAAGTGAGCTTATGCCAATAGTATATTTAGCCTTCTATTGCTTAAATAGTATAATCCTTTTCTCTAACATCTTTCTTAGTCAAAAAAAATGTCATAAACATTTTTCTAAAGGACTTTGACATTTAAACAGTGGGGAAGAAACCTACCAATGGCAATAATGATTTTCCCATCTCTTGTTATCTCCAGATGAAGAGTAGATGTCTGTTGTGTCCTAGCAAAGAGCATGCTTTGGCCAAACATAAGCACTGGACTGAATACAAGAATACCACAATGGAGCCCAAGAGCTTATAACATAGAGAAAGTTAGATTTGTCAGTCCTATAGAAGTGTCAAGTCCTTCATGCGCTTTTGGCCTAAAGGCTCAAAAGAGTAAGAAAATTCATAAGAGCCTCCTACAACTTTGTTTTCCTCAAGTACCTCAAATGCATTAAACAGAGAATATAATTTCACATCCCTTGTTCAATGACAATTAATGGTATTTTATGGGGTCTCTGTCTCCCTGTACAAATAAGTAATTCAGTCTAAAACTACATCAATAAGACACAGGTTATTTTAATTTTATCTTTTTAAATTTTTAAACTTAGATGGACAAGTTTGCAATTTCTACCATGTTTCACATAAGTTACTGTGTTGTTCTTTTCTTAAAGAAAAATCTAAGAAATAAATCAGAAGACAATTATTTCTGAAATTGCACTGCAGTTACTATAAACCCACACTCAAATTCTCATCTCTACCACTAATTCCCAAGTGAAAGCCACCAATTAAGTAATTAAACAATGGTGGGAAGTTACAGCTGATCTCCTTACTAGGAAGTTAATAGGAAGTTCTTATTTGATTGGTCAAACAAATAACATCTTAATTATAGACACACCGAGTATAGGAATTAAATACGCAAAGTTTATATTGAACAAAAGCAACACTGTCTCAAAAGCATTCCCACATCATGATTCAACCTACCTTTTTAATCCATTACACCGCAACAGTTCTTGTCTTTCAAAACTGCCAACAATAAAGTTGCAAAATGCAACCAAGAGGAAGAAGCAGAACAAGTTCTTCACTTGTTTAGATAATTTATTGCTTGATTAGTAGCTTGTTAAAAAATATAAATCTGAGTCCACACAGCATCTTCGTTAATATGTTAAACATAATTTGCAAAGACAAAATAAGATTCATTCTTTGCCCAGAGAAACAGTTTAACATTAATGCATAGAGAAGTGAAAAGAAACTTCAGCTCTACCTCCCCCTATTAGACGAACTTACGAAGGCTGGATAAAAATTAAGTAGCAGAGGAGATCTCAACTACCCAAGGAAACAAGTCAATGGTGAAATAATCAAAGAAACCACCACCAAAAATTCTCTTCCTCAGGGAAGAAAATCTGTGATCCACCCTATCATTAAAACAGTACACACTGGAGTCCCTTCCAATGATGTAACATTTATCAAAATGTATAGTTTGATAGGCTTTTACCAGTATTGCTGTTTTCATTGCTTCATGCATTCATGGAGGAGGTTGTTGAAGGCCCTGCGATCCTCCATGTCACAAAAACTCCTTCTGTCACAGCTCCAAAGAAGCTACCACATTATTGACCTCTCCTGGGACTTTTTTTTTTTTTTTAATTAAAAAAACAATTAAGATCAAGCAGCAAGGAAACTCCAGAAGACTTTTCATATCCAACTATACAATCTCCAGATAAAAAAGAAAAAAACAAACAAAACCAAAAAAAGTCTTATAGAAAGCATCCTCAAAACACCTTGAGCCAAGACTCAGTAACCTTTTCCAACATGCAACAAAAACTTTGCATGAATGGGGCAACATAACACTATGTTTACCATCCTTGCCACTGTACATATTATTAGACTGCACACCCATAAGTCAGGTGAGAATGACATCATAAGAATGCTGTGAATATTTAGAATACAAGACCAATGCCCAGACTTCCGATCCAAACTCATCTATTTCCTTCTTACTCATGCGAACTTCCCCTTCAGCAATGGCAGCTCAGTTACAGGTGCCACAACGCCCATGCATTATACTACCTGGTCTTCTTGAGCCACTTCAACAATTTAAGAAATCTACAATATAATTTATCCGACAGTTTCTCCATAGCCAAATCATTCATCCGTGTTCTTTTTCCCTGAGCTAATGCAGAAGTCAAGTAATTGCTTGCTTACCTGCCTTGGATAACACAGACTGTCCCTCAGAAGGAACGCTTGTCAAGCATTAGAGTTTGGCATCCATTGTGAAATATTTTGCCTTTGTTCCAAATGTCAAGAGTTGTATGCACACCTGAGATGCAGTCACTAAAATTATTCTGTTGGAAACAAAGTGGTGTTTTGGGGTCCACAAAACAAAAATAGCCAAGAGAATTCATACTAGTACTCTTCACTGGACCTCTCCTTGTAGAGACTGCTTACCTAGATGTTCTGCATATTTTCTTAGGCAGAAAGACTATTTAGGCAGCTTGTCGTCACTGATCTTAAGACTTTCAGAAAAATCTTTGCTTTTGTCTAGTTCACAAGTCTTTTTAGAATCAGCTTTTAGACCATAGCAAATAACTGCATCATGAACAGACCTGCACTGGCTTTACCTCACACATGTGGCAGTCTCTCACTTGGACTAAAAACCTGAAAACTCTCACCGATTGCTTTGTCAAATTCAATAAAATTCACTTTGCTCTTTATCTGGCTGTAATGTGCTAGACCATTTTCCAGAAAACATAACCAGTATAGAAGAACAGCAAATTACAATATGCAGGAAAAAAAATACAGGTTAACACCACTGTCTATAAAATTGGTAATCACAAAAACCAGTAAATATTTGATCTATTATCAACCCTAACAACCATTATGTCTGCTTGGATAAAAGCACCTAAAATAATCACCTCACCCAATTAAAGTTGGCTTCATTCACCAGCAGAAATAAATTGAACTTTTAAGATTACACATCTAAAGAAAAGTTATTAAAAATCCCTTTCTCACCTTAAATTTTCAAGCAACCCTTCCACAATCACAAACACCTTCCTTGTAGATAAAATAAATACACACCAAATAGAAATTGATTGTATCGCAGCAACAAAGTTTACAAATATATCTCTACAGCTACGAAAATAAACACCAAGCATAACAGAAATATCAATATCTATCGCATTTATGCATGTCAGAAGCCTGCGTTGCTGCTGCAGCTGAGCAAACTTAAAACCCAGCCAAAGCTGTCAATCTGGTATTACATTACTTCACCTACAAGTAACTCAAAAGCTCAATTTTGTTAGAAAATTAAACACTTTCAAGACACGTTTTACACAGCTTTGTCTTGTCTACTTTGATAACAGATTCTCAGCAGGAACATTCAGAATTTTAAGTGAAAGGGCCGTAAGAGTAAGCTGAAAGGCCACCAGAGAGCTCCCTCTAGTGTGAGCAAGACAAGGAAATAATTGAAGTCCAAGATGTCCACTGTACAGAGAAATGAGTTACTGAGACAAAAAAGATAATGAACCAGAAATAGTTAAGGAGCTAAGTATTAACCCCAGATCTTAAAGTTGAGATGAGGTTGAAACATCAGGGCTTTTGCTCTACTAGAAGCAGACAGTATCACAGAATCAAAGGATGGCTGAGGTTGGAAGGGACCTCTGGAGGTCCACCACCCCCACACTGCCCCCAAGCAGGGCCTCCTACAGCCGGTTGCCAGGACAGCTTTTGAATATCTCCAAGGATGGAGACTCCACAACCTCTCTGGGCAGCCTGTGCCAGTGTTCAGTCCCCCTCACAGTAAAAGAGCATTTCCTTACGTTCAGGAGGAACGTCCTGTGTTTCAGTTTGTGTCCATTGCCTCTTGTCCTGTCACTGGGCGCCACTGAAAAGAACCTGGTTCCATCATCTCTACATCCTCCCTTCAAATACTTGTACATATCGATGAGATTCCACCCACCGCCCCCTGAGACGAAGAATTTTTATTCCTGATTAAGGACCTTAAATACTGAAACCAAACAGGATGATTTTGCTAGTCAAAAATATCTCACCAAAACAAGACAAGACTGTATCAAGAAAAGCCAGAAGCAAATTTTCATCACACTGCTAGAAGGTTTTGACATTAATTTTTTTACCTTGGAGCGCACTGCTTTAAATGAGACAATTTTCACTGACAATTTTCCATGGACGATTTGCTGGAATTCTCATGTCGGGACAGGTACATACAAGTCTCACAACATACCAGTCTTCCCAATGACAAAAAAGTTTGGCCTTATTAAACTTGCTGTATCTAAAAATATTTTGAGCAACAGACAATGCACAATTTTAATCCTATTTGATGAGCAGCGTTCTCAGAGCCTTCAGTGGGAGCCGACAGCACCCACCAACTGGGAACACTGGGGCCATTACTAAAGTCAAAGCGAGAGTTTGATTCCTCATCAGCATTGATAACATTTCCATTCCCTTTCAAATACTGAATACAGAGGCAAGTATATGGGACAGTCAGCCCTGCAAGGCTTTTACTGTCCCTCCGTAAGCATTTTGAGTTGAGTAACTTTCCCAGAAAGATTAGTATGCCGACAATAACAAACTTTGTTAATTGGATGTATAATTGCTTTTGTTATTTTTGTGCTATTACAAATGTCTACCATTATTTCAGAGCAGCAAAAATTATCTCAACAGCTTAGTGTTCAATTACTAAATAGTCAAATTGGGTGTAGGCTTTTTTTTTTTTAATCTTTAGGAAAAATCCTGCCTCATTCTGAAACTTAACAACTGACATAGATCTATAACTTGTACTTAAAATTCTAGTTATTTTGCTATTAGAAACCTAACTTCTCACATACGTTTCTTGCTTTTCCCCCTACACAGCCACAGGATATTTGTGCCAGCATTATTTTCTTTTTAATTAGAAAAATAACTAATATTCCTCTGAAGGAGAGAGGCAATAACCTCAGCAGAAGTTAGTTTAGTTTAGCTAAATTCAACCTCTTAATTCCAAAGAATCTCATGACCAACTCTTAAAAGACTTCATCATGTCTTGTGGGGATGAAGTGATAACCTTAACTGAAAACACAAAGTGATCAGTGTATCAGAAATTTAAGCACATTTAAAATACACTTTAAAAGTTCTATTACACTTTATTCTATTTACATTTATAAAATTCTATTATAGCATCATTACAACAGCAATCTTGATTGCAAGCAAAGATTTCCTTGACAATGGTTTGCCAAAAACATGATATCATTAATAATGTCTTTTATTACACCAACCAATATAGCTGGAAAACCAGGCATTTCTACAGGAACGCATAAAGGACACCAGGGTTACCCAAAAACGTAACTCTTCCAAATAGGAGCTGGTCTAAAATAGCCCTTCCCTACAGCATATACTATGTGGAACAGGATAACAGGGTTATCCAAGATTCTGATGTTGTTCGCTCGTTTGTTGAAGTTCTTATTGCCGAATGCAATGATCAAAGCCCTTTGATGTTACCTGTAAAAAAACAATAATTAAAGTCTAAATTATGCCAGATTACCTTTAGTCAAAAAGCATTACTTCTAAACCAAGCTACCTGGACAGAAGTTTAGTTAACAAACATGAGAACTTTGAATAGTTTTGTATAAAAGGATAGATCTATACCATATGATTCAGGACATCAAATAAACCATTACAAAGAACACCACTATTAATTTGCAGCAAAGTAATCAATACATGCAGAAAGAAATAACTGCTGCATAAACATCTTCGATTGATATCACCCTCCTCTTGTGAGGAGATAAGTAGTTCTGGTTCAATTCTTCAACAGCACTGTACTTAATTTCTCCAACAATATTTTACCAAACATTACCGTAACGAGCGAAGATTTAAAATACAGGTAAATAAGCATACTACCTAGTACAGCCAATAAATTAGACCTATTTTTAGAAATGTGAATTTATATTCACCCAGTGTTAAAAGCAAGTGATTTAAATTAATTTTCTATTTTTCATCTCTCAGAATATCTCTAATTACATATCTACTATATTATGTAACGGTATTAATCTCTAATTATGTATCTACTACATGCTTACAGGTATTTATCTCTAATTACATATCTACTATATTGTTTACTGGTATTTATCTGAAAAGGTTGAGGAGAATAACACCCTTACTGCTGGTTCCATCCTTCTTAGATTCTTCATCACATAGCTTACTAATCAAGGCTGTTTTACCCGAAAAATTACTTCCCAAGTAGGGAAGTAGCATGTAAAAGCTACTCATCCTTCTGCCGTGCTGAAATCTGCATATACACAGGAGACAGTATTTATTCTAAGCACTTGCTGCAACCTTTTCCTTTTCTTGTTATATTTATCTTTTCTATATTCTGTATAACAAACCAGAATTTAAGCACACTTTTAGTCATTATCTATAGCATAACCCTAAAATTTTAGTATCTCCTTATATAATAATTAGCTTAAGCTGTGTACACTGTTGTCTTCCTCATACCTGCTGCTGTAACGCTGCTTCAAACAGCAAACTTGAGTCTTAGGGTTGGGACAGCAAAAATTCAGGTATAGTTCAGAAACAGGGGTGGCTCCCACCTTGGGAATAATGGAGTCGAGCCACACCTGGGGGGGGATAAACCTTGCTGAGTCTTTCTTTGGTGTTCTGCCTTAATAAGGTTATGTAGTGATGGCCTAACACAAGAAAGGTTTACCTCATTAATACAAGAGGGAACTAGAGGACTCGTGCACACTTGTTATATTTGCCATTACCAGCTTTTCCCTCGTTTTTCTGTAGAGACGAACATATAAACCCATCACAGAGTTTTTGCAGGTCTGTGTACCTGTATACTAGCCCTCAGTGAGGATGCCACAGATAATCCTCAACATCACAGAGACGTGCATGTGGGAATGCAGGCTGAGCTCAGAGGAGGGGCACACAGGAGAAAGTTAAGAGTCTTTTCCAAGGTAAAGGCCACCCTTTCCTGTTTTCCAGCATACAACTTAATATTTTCTCGTTAAATCTCAATAATAAATAACCTATACTGTTTATGTTTTGTATGATATGGTTTTGAAAAATCTCCCCTACACACGCACAAGCACCCACGCACACACAGACAGAAGACTCTTACAAATTTTCTGCTAAGATCCACACGGGCAAAAACATTTGAGTAACCATTGGTGAGAATTAAAGATCTGAGGGCCTTTCCCACCGGAGTTCTCCGGTGCTCCTCCACCTTCAGAGCAGGGGTGAGGTCCAGCAGAGAGCTTGGATGGGGCTGAGGTGTCTCTCAGTCCACAGCAGGAACCTGGAGCCTTGTCCGCTGATGCAGGCAGGGCTGCGCCCAGGGGTCACTCTTGCCCTGAGGACAGCAGGATCTACCCCCACTCCCCAGATGCTGAACATAAGCAATTCTAAAATCTTTTTCCTTCTCTTTTAATAACGAGATTTCATTAGCTGATTAGCTTTTAATAATGAGATTTCATTCATCTGCTAGAGATGGAGTAGTGTCACAACACAATGGAGATTTCCTTGTTGCTTGTACAACAGAGGTTCCTCATACAAAGCTGTTGTTATGACACATAAAAAGTTTCCATATACGCATGCAGGTATTTTACTTACACTTAAATGCACCACAGAGCTCTTGTGCATGCACGCCCTTGCACTGTAGCTCTCAGCAGGGATTTTGCTGCCTGACACCATCCTCACAGAGACAGTCACGTAGGAACTTGGGGTGAGGGCCGAGTAGAGGCGCACAGGAGGCAGCTGTAAGGTCCTTTACAAAATAATGGCAGTTTCTCCTGTTTTCCAACATGTAGCAACTAAGTATGCTTGTCTCCTGAGTATTATCTGGACAACAAACAATCCATACTGCTATTCTCTTACACAATATTGTCCTCTTAGTCCTCCACTGTGTTTTAAGCACATACAAAACCATACTACAGAAATTTCTGTTGAAATTCACTAGCTAAAAAAGCATTAGAGCCACCCCAGCTTCTAAGTTACATATTCATCAAGCATCTCTTAACTGCAGTGTGTTGATGTCATAAAGTAAATATTTAACTACGGTCATTATTTCTCCAAACAGTTCTCCTTATTTCACACATCAGAAGTTTCTGTTTTTCTCCGGGGAATATCTGATCGCTTCCACCAGCGTTATCCAATACCCTCATTCTACTCTTTCCTGCTTCCGTGTATACAAGTCACTCCACAACTTAAATAAATAACACAATCCAGAGTCACTACAGGAGATATGCTAGCACAGACACAAACCACTCAGCCCCTGGATTTCCTGGTAGCAAAATCATTCCACTCGTGTGTTTCAAGAGTTTCTTTGGTGTCCAGTTTTTAACCCAACCCATCCCCAAATTCTTTACATATTTAATGTTACCGACACACTGTGTTAAATGCATTCTCAACTTTACCTTTTAAAAGGCTTTTCTAGTACCGCTTCTTGTCCTTGCTAAGCACCACACGGGGTGTGGAAAAATACTCTTAAAACCAAAAGTCAAGTGCTAAACCGCTTCTCTCTTGTCCCTTGGAGAAGCCCAAACAACCCCGGACTGATGTGCATGAACCGGGTCTCCACACCAGGCTGCTCCGCGGCACTGGGAAGGGGAGCGAAGGGGGGCCCCGGCGCAGCTTGCGCATCTTGGGGAACCACGTCTGCCACCCGCTAGCTTTTTAGGAATACGTTAAGGTTTGCTTCACTGATTAAAAAAACCCAGCAAACCCACCAGAGTTATTTAAACACGCCCAAAACTTATGCTGGTCCTTTTCCCCCCGTGGTTAGCTGCCTGGCTAGAACAGCTTGGTGGAGATAAAACACTCTAGTTCGCTGTCAGGTAAATAATTAATTGTGGATAAGCAGCTAGTTAAAGGTGCACTGCCTCACCCCTCTCAGGAGGCGCCTCCTCTCCACAGCTTCTGCCCAGCAGACACCCTGCCATCGCACCGAGGGCTTTGCTTCTGGGCAGTAAAAAGGCAAACCAGGTTTATCAGCATCATGATTAACCCCGAGGGGGAGGGGAAAAAAAAAAAAGTCGGTTTTAACAGTAAAAGGTGTCAACAAAAGACGAAAGGACTGCTACCTTGTTCTCAGAGGGATCCCGGGAGCGAGGTGAGGAGACAGCCGGGTGTCTGCAAAGGGGGCTGGGGGCCGAGGGGGAGCCCCAGCACCGCTCCGCTCCCTCCCCGGCCGGCCCGCCGCCCCCGGCCGACCCCCTTTTCCCTCAGGCTCCGGGGGCGTTTCCGCCCCCCGCCCCGGGGAGGCCTCAGCCCGCCGGTGCGGGTGCCGCCGCCCGCGGAGGCGCGGAGCCCGGCCAGGGCAGGCGGGAGGGCGGAGGCCGCCCAGGTACAACCTTGTGACTTCGCCGCGCCCTTTTCAGGAAGCGCCGCGGGAGCCCCGAGAGACGCTGCCCCCCGCTCAGCCGCTCTCCTCAGGTCGCCGCCGGAGCAGGTAAGGCCGTAGGGCGGGAAGCGGCGCCCCTTCTCCCTCCTCGCCGGGCGGGCGGAGGTGGGGGGAGCGCTTACTCGGCCGACGCCTCCCGCTCCCCCGGAGCCTGGCCCGACTCGAGTCGGCTCCGACGGCGGGGGGCGGCGGAGCGGGTGTCCTCCGCGGCGGTGGGCCCGGGGCAGCCATGAGGAGGGGAAGCTGGCACCAGGGTCGCGGGCGGCTGTTCCCCTGGCGTCGTAGGTGCCCTCGGGTGGTCGCCGCAGGTCTCCGCTTTAGGCGGCGGCGGTGTTTTTTTCTGGGTGTTGGGCGTCTCTCGGAAGAAGGCAGGTCTTATTTCGTTCTTACTTTCTACAGTCATCCCAGGTGAGGATCCCCGAGGAGCGCAGACTCTCCTCGGGAGCGTTGGGCGTGAGGTTGGCAGCAGCGTTCTCCTGACAAAATGGTTGCTGTACGTCGGGTAGCTTTTATAACCGGCCGTAGCCGCTCCGGCAGCGCAGTCGCAGCCCTCTGAAGTTTGGGAGCGTACCTGCAGCACCCTCGCGTGTGGTCGCTCCCCCGTTAACTCGCCAGCGAACCGGGCCGGGGAGGGCTTGGCTGGCGGTGGGGAGAGCGGCCCGGTGGCCTCCGCCGGCGTTACGCAACGGGAAACTGAAGGAGAGACACGCAGGACCAGTTTGGATGGGTGTCTTTCTTCCAGGGATCCGTTCGCCTCGACTGCGTGTAGGCGCTTGCGTTGAATGACTTCATCCAAGGGTCATCACGGACACTTCGGCACATTGCGTTGTCTTTCCTTTTTTTTTTTCTTTCTTCTTCTTAACTCAGGTTAGTTTCTGTCTGACAGATACCCACGCCATGTTTGTGTTGTTGGTACTGCTGTGTCAACTGCACCCCGTGATCTTTGCGTTTCCTCACTGCACAGGGAGATTGAATGACTTGAAGCAACTTGAACGGAAAGACGGTAACTTACTTCTGTCGTGGGTTTTTTTTATGCTTTCTGAAATAAAACTATAGCTTTGCTTCTGCTGAGGAATCTCCTAATGTATGTAAATAGCTTTGATTTTGTTGTGGTTTTTTTTTTTACTTCATTAAAAAAATTAAGTTGCTTTAGGCTTAATTTTAGAATATTTGAGTATCTTTTGCTAAAAGGATTGATAATTGACTGGGGTGTCGATATTAAGTATTTATCAGACCCAGTAGTAAGTGCAGATTGGGACAACTGAGCTTTCTCCAGCTCTCTAGGGTTAGTGTCACTGACATAACCAGAATCCTCTAAATCAAAAAAGTTCCAAAAAGTTTGGAAAAGTTCCAAAAGTTCCAAAAGTTTGAAATCTGTATTAAGACAGTACTGCTTTGGTACTACTTGAGCACATCAGAGTTGCATTTGTATATCTAAATATCTAAAATTGCTTTGTATTTGAAGGGGTTTATTTGCTTGGTTTTTGAGATTGATACTTTTTCTCAGCAGCAGATCCCCTTACAACCCCTTGAAAGATAAGCGTAGTGCTGCTATTGCAGTCCTTCACTTGGGAGGGAGGGAAGTAGAGAGGAATTGAGGTTAAAAACAAATTCCCCAAAAGGATTCGAACGCTACAATGCTAAGCCGTGTGATACTAAACATTTAAGCATCAGGGCTTCAAAAAGGAATCTGTAACTTAGCTGTCCGGTCTCCTCAGTGAGTGCTGAAGGCACTGAGTGCTGAAACCTTCAGACAGACTTTAAAAAGTTATCGCACTGAGCAGGAGGGTCCTTCAGGGCAGTATCTGGAGCAGAAAACATGGCTACCAGAAAAATGCTTGAGACGGGTTATTCATTAAAATCCGTATTGCTCTGGGGCATAAAATGCCGGGCTGCCAGGCTGCCTCTTTCCTGTGATTTCACGGCGTAGAACCCTCTCCTGATAACAGGCCCAGATCACTCCTTTAAAGACGGAGTTGGAAAGAGAGGGGGCCTGATGCTTTATCCAATAATTTAGCAGGAGCAGTTGCCAGGAGTATGGGGTACCTGCATGGAGAGTTTGCCCCATCAGCATTTTCTGCACATCTTTTACCAGCAGAGTTAGTTTATTCAGCACATTGCATGGAAGCATTTTTAATTAAATGCTAGGCATCCTAAAACGGGATTTACCGTTTTGTTGAACCATGGCCTTAAGGACTGCAGGACTGCATTCAGTTCCCTCACCTAGAGGAGAGAATTCAAATCCATCTGTTTCATTCTCCAAATACTATCTTTAATCACCAGGTTGTAGGTAATTTGCAGATGGAGATAGGTGCACTTTGACTATGTCCTACAAAATGAAGACAGTGCAGATAAATGGAGAAAGACTCTTTGAAAGAGGAAAGGAGCACGTATCGGTGGCAATTAGGGGTCCTAGGCTCCAGGCAGCTTGCCTGTGCATGCCACATTAATAAAAATGCATCAGTTATTCAGAAGTATAGCGAATACTACTTGCATGGTAAGGAATGAAACACTGCTGAGCAAAACTGACGAACTGTTTCAGCAGATTGAAGTTATTATCGCGATTTGTACTCAGCCAAGATGTCAATATTTTTTCCCCACGGAATTCTTTTCCCTTTCCGCTTGTGGGTTTTGGGGATCTTTTTGGATGAAGTCCTTCTCTCTGGTTACTCTTAGATATAGCGTAAGTACTTTAAGCTTAGATTTTCTTGCAATTACTTTAGAATAACAGATTTCCTTTCCTACGCAAATGTGTGTGCACACATGTGGCTTCTTCAATATCTACTGTAATGTTACATAAATTATATAAATATATACTGTAATATTCCTTCAATATACTATAATATTAAAGACATAACCAATATACAAGTTACACTGCAGTTTTCTTAGTTTTCAGAGAGCAAACCATTTTGAGATAGCATTGCAAGATCTAAGAGTAACTATTAGGGTAAAAATTCCTGAATGATGTGATAATCTCGCCAAACGAGCTAACAAGAACACAGAGCTAATTCGTAGCTGAATAACATTATTCTGAATCTCATCTCCTTTTTTAGCCGTCTCGCTTGGTATGTAACAATGCTGTTTTCTGCGTTACACTTGCAAAAATAATCTTCTAGTCATTTTGTTTAATGAAACAGTCTGAATTTCTTGGGAGTACAGATTCGGCTTTCACTGAAAACCAAGCCAGAAAACTAGTTCTGTCATATAAAGATTTCATTTATTTATTTATTTTAAGAAGCTGTAGCAAGAGCAGGCTAAAACTTGACTGTGGAAAATGCCTGGTGAGAAAATGCATTCCTGTATTCCAAAGCCTTCTATAATTTCACTAACTGTTCTGGAATCTCACCTCACAATGTACTCTGTAAGGCCTCGTGGAGCCTGTAATAAGCACAAAAGAAGAAAAGAATTAAATGTCTTCAGAAGCGCCTGTTGTCAGTAAAACTCCTATCATGGACTAATTTAAAATGAATAAACTTGGCAATATGCCAACCTTCACATGAAACTTGCTGCCACAATTGTGAAAAGAGAACAAATGTAAAATGCTGCCATGATTTAAAATCCAAATTCCATGAACAAAATTTAGAACTCACGATACCAAAATATTGATCAATGTATATTGAGGATTATTTAGAAGGAAGAGTTTTTTGGGTGATTTTTCCTCCGCCTTTCCCCCCACCCTTCTTCATCCAGTAGGTCAATGTCTTCCTGCGTTTGCATCTGACTGAATTTCTGCTTTATGCGACTATTACTTTGTTCTTAAGACTTCCAGTAAAATCCTGATGCCTGCATCCCAGAGGGATAATACCAAAACTTGAACAACAGCTGTCATGAGAATCAAATTGTCTTGGCTAGCATAAGGAATAGCCGGAAAGCTTTATCACAAAGGAAAATATGTTATTTTATATTGTGTAGTTAGAAAAGTTAGCAGCAAAAACAACATTTTAGGAGGAGACCCTGAAGTTTCTTTTTCCTGTATGTAGTTGAGAGACGCTAGGGGAAGAAGGGGTCTCAATGTGCTCCTTTAGGATATTAACCATCCTTTAAAAATACTAAATTTAGCTTTCCTAACTTGTTTTAAATCAACTTGATTTTTTTTTTTAATTAGTGTTCACATCAGAAAAGGAGGCAAATTTATTCATTGGACGGCATCTTCTAAACAACAGATTTGATTTTGAAGCATTTACAGCAGATAACCTGGAAAGAGAATGCTTTGAAGAGCTGTGCAACTATGAAGAAGCGAGAGAAATTTTTGAAGACCCTGATAAAACGGTAGCTGTTCAAACTGAATTTAATATACTGAAGGAGGTTATTGACTAAGTCATTACTGTATCTAAATACTGTAGCCCTTCTGAACACAGCATTTAAAATGAAATGATTGCTTATTTTACTGTAAAAGTAGGACCCCAATTAGATCGGGTTATTGCTTTAGATACAGTGAATATGCCTGAATATGTACTATTGTCTTAAGGACTTTAGGTAAGGGCTCCAATTCTGCAAACAAGTATAAATGAAACTTCAGATGTACCACTTGTGGATATACATATATGCATTTTCAGAATCTCACTTTTTTTTTTCAGTAACTTCTCAGCATCCAATTTGAATGTGTTCCACACACTCTATGTACTAATTGGCTGATCGTGTCCTTGTGTCATGCCAAAGAAGTGTTTTATGAGAGAGGAGTACGGAGCAAATCCGCAATTCAGCTATTGCTGACTATTCCTATAGCATTATCTTCTAAATCACTACCTATGTACATCTTGAAAGCTGGTATATAAAAAGAGAAAAATACACAAGAAACCTTTCAGCCCAGTAATGGAACAGGGTTGTCTGAAGACTGGCTCTTGCTGCATGCTGCAAGAATCTCCCTAATTCTAGGTGTGCTCTGCACTAACCTGCAGAAGGAGCAAGGAATACACTCGTATTCTGAAGGTGAAAATGTTAGCTTGCCATTGCTAGCATTTTCCTAAGAAAAAGATGAAACTGTTAAATCAGAGTCTTGATGGAGTCTTTTGCCTGGGTAGCAAAAGAGGAAATTATAGCTAAACACATGTAATGCATAGCAGTCATATAATATAAAGGTTTTTCTCTTAAATGGATCCCATTATTTTTCCTAGCTGATATGAATTCAAATACTGTTCATGCAAATGTCTGATTCTTAAGAACTTGACTTTGCCTCACTAATACTCTTCTGTAGGGATTTACAAAGATTAATTGCAAACATCTTTTTAGTGTCAGAATATACGCTAACTTCTTCTGTAATCAGGCAGAAATAATCAGGTAGTATTGGACAGTTAAATGCACTTTCTCTTTCACCAGCTGGCATTTTTTTCTTTGTGAAACTGTAATTTTTATGCAAACTCGAATGTGTGAGAAAAATATGGTGGGATAAATAAGTACAAATCCTTCAGTAGGAGTTGCTTCTGTTTATGCCTACAGTACCATATCAAAAAAGATCGTCAATAAGCCTGCGAAGTCTGTCTCTCATATAAATCTGATCCTTTGTGTTTTTATAGATGGATTTTTGGAAAGACTATTCAATTAAAGGCCCTAAAATAAAAATAGGTAAGTAATCTTTTTATTCTTTTCTTACATTGCAATATTTTGTTTGTTATAATAGTACACTCTTAAAAATACACCATGCATTGTTAGCAAAATCAGAATTGATCTTTTTACTGAAATGCACTGTGAACTGTGTGAGTATATTGCATTATCTGATACAATAAAACATACTCACTGAAGCGTCTTACAGTGGAATCCATTGTAAGTCTGTAGGTAAAAACAATATGAATTTTGTGTAATAAAACAGAAATGGACAACAATCAGTGAACTTTACAGTAACTGTGTGGCTGCTTTCTGTGGTTTTGCTTGTCCTGACCCCACCGCCATTTCTTTAATAGTAATACAACACTCAGATCCAGGTTCAGTGTAGTCTTACGCCAGATTTTTAGAAAAAAAAAATGGTCAGTATGACTTGAGAAAAGATCTACAGCCTGATCAAGGTCACAAGTACATGAAATAATATTTGGAAGGTATTAGAAGACAGACATCTCAACAGTTTTATGTACACAAAAGGGAACATCTACTCACTTTTGCTTTACGCTGAATGTGAATGATACTTTGGGTTGTGCTGCACAGATACTATGGCTTCTTACAGCAAACCAGGCATTTGTGGAAAGGAACAGCCTTATAGCACAGTAAAATTAGTATTTCACAGTGTAAACTGTATACTGTGTAGACAGAAAGAACACATAATGAAAATAACCAATGTTTTATCTTCAGGTGATGAGACACTACAAAAGATTAATGTTACAGGACTTCTCATCAGTCTAGTTGCTGCTGGAGTACTGTTGGTTATAATTGCACTGCTTATCTTCTACTGCTGCAAAAGTAGATGCAAATCAAGGCAACCACCGGGGTAAGGAGCTTCACTGCTTAAAAAAAAAAAACAAAAACGCCAAACCAAACTCTTGCTTAAGAGTGAAATTTAAAAATTACCATGGGTTGGTCTAACTGTATTCTCAGAGAATCCAATGGATGTTCTAGTTCTTACTTCGCTGGAAGCAAAGTTAGGTGAGCACTAGCAGTAGTTATGCTGAAATTAGTAACACAAAAACGTAAAACACTTGCATGGCTGACGTACCTTTGGGGTGGGTTTTTCTTGTGTGTGTGTTCTTGGTTCCAAAATATTCTTACTAAAAAGATGGAATAATTTTAATACATTGGGGCCTGCAATGGAAAGCCTAACACATGCTGTTCGCTCTTTAAAGTAGGGTGTATGCTCCTCGCAGCATGTAGTCTACCTCAGATGTGAGATGAAGTAGGTTGGAGGAAATGCTTCTCTATTGCTTCTCCAGCCCTGCTTGTTCCTTGATCCTAAACGTGCAAGGAACACAAGAGGATTCTCTGCTTCCTCTTCCCTATAAATTTCATGCTACTGAGCTATTCTTACCTGGTGGTTTGGAGAGAGTATTTGGCTTCTGGTCTTTAGGATCATCGAAGGCAAGTGGTTTTTGGTGGGCGGAGTTTTTTTTATTTGTTTTGGTGGGGGTTTTTTTTGTTTGTGGGGTTTTCTTTTTGTTTTTTTCTTTATTTATTTTGTTGGTGTTTTTTTGGGGGGTGTTTGTTTGTTTTACAACTAAGACTTTATATTCTTTCTTCCCTTTAAAACAGAAGCTGACATTTATTAATGCTGTTAACTTTGTTTAGGTACTTGGATTATGCAAGAAGTAGAAGACATAATTCACCTAGCATCTTCAGAAGGCATGAAGAATTTTCTTTAAACCCACTTCCTCTCAGAACTGAAGATCCAGGACTACCAACGTATGAGCAAGCAGTTACTTCAGATGGACAACACAATGTGCCACCACCCCCTTATCCAGGGCCCCCAAAAGGGGCACGGGTCTTCAAAAAGTCTATGTCACTCCCTGCCCCTTAATCACAAAGCTCCTTCTGGGATGAGGGGGGATTTCTGAAACATACCATACTTTTTTAAAAAGTGTGTGCTACCTTGCATATTGCAAGACAAGTTTACAAAAATGTGAAAGATCTCTAGCACAACTAGGAACAAGTGAAAATCCCATTTGGGAAAAGAGGTGATCTGTTGCAAAGGCTGCAGGACTGTTCTTTGCACAAGGTCATTGCACCAAGAGGAGGAGAAAGACTACATCTTGTACTGCCACCCTCTTTCATAAGCACTTTGAGCCATCCCATCCTACTACTGATGTTTCATGTGTTTTTTTTCTTTAGAATGAACAGTATTTTAATTGGTTTTATTGAAACTAACTTGATTATTAATACTTTAAACCATCATAAGAAGTCTACTTTGTTGTTTTTTGTGAGATATTCACTTCATTGCTGTGCGAATTTTCTATTCATTGTAGTAATAGATTGAGTATGAAAATTATTTCATGATTTGATCTTTCAAATGTATATTACTGCTTCTGGATTACACAGGTTTGTTTTAGACATTGCTGGTTAACACGCTACGCAAATTGTTGTATTTTTGTGATTATTGTTTTGGATGAAAAGGAACCATTAATTGCGTGGCCCATTACCCATTCAAAGTATACTTTGATCAAATGGTTGTATTATATTCACTTCAACCTGGTACTTAGTGCTGAACAAGTGGAGTACCATGGGTTGGGGATGTTAAGCAAATAGCTAGAGATTTGTCCTGTGTTAAAAACTACCCAGGTTTCACAGATACTGTTTCTCTTACAGTTTAAAAATTTAAATATTGAAAAATACATTTATCTTGTCAAATCAAAGGCCAAACTACCCCACAAAAGCACTTTGCGTAAGTATGTGTTGCCCTACTCTAAGGACAAAATGATACCTTTGAATAGAATGAAACATCACATTAGATAAATAATCAGTATCCACAGAGCAAGTCAAGAATTTCAGGGAGTTCCTGGTTAACTCTATCAACATAATTTCTGTATCTCCAGTTGTAGCCACCCTTAATTTTACATCTTAAACTATCAACCCAAACATTGTATGGCCTACAGATCTTGCTGAGCAAATCACAGACCAACGCTGCTGTCCCTTTACCTCCTAGCCAAATATTTGGCATCGTAGTGGAAAAGGCTTCCTATAGCTGCAGGAAGCCATAGGAGAGTGTCTCTCAGGTAACACGGGCAGGTGTTTTCTTGTATTACAGTAGCTACCTAGTTGGAGACATGCAATGAAGTTTTTTAAGAAGCAACCAATTCCGCCCCCCAACACACACTCCCACTTGACCAATGCTGAAAACAGCAAATGGTATTTTAATTTGGTGCCTAAAATGCACTTTATATTATAAAGGTTGAATATTTGTATGTAACATTTCACTGAATTTTACGCTTTTTTACATGCTAGAACCTACAGTGCTATTGAGCGAGATGTGGAGGATTGATATGAGATTTTTAATCTGTAAATGCTTTTGTAAAGAAGAAAATGCTCCAAATACTGGAATATAAAGAGGGTGTATTGAAAATGCTACAAAAGCAGCTCTTACCCTTTGAAAAATACATACAACCCAACTGATATCAGTGGACATCAGACTGTGTTTCTTATTCCTAAAGCTTCAGCATCAGATTTGGCTTTTGACAAGTCACAAACCTCTTTGCAGCTTCTTTCTTGTTGAGAGATGGGGGAATCCCCTTGTTGTGATAGCTTCAATTCACTTTTGCTCTACTTGGAAAAGCATTTTGAAGTTCTCGGAGGTTACTATTCTGTAAGACTGAAATAAGTGAATTGTGTGAGATAACCAGAATGGAGTTATCAACAGTTATGATGAAGTTATGGAATTATAAGGTTGTAAAAAACATTTCTCCCATATTTCCTTTTCATTTAGCTAACAATTTTTAAATTTGTTCATGTGCATCTTGAGCTGTAGAGCACGCTTTTCTTTAGATTTTTCCTGAGATTCAAAAATGACTAATTTAATAGGACTGACAGGAGCACTTTCAAGGAAGGGGACTTCACCAGGTCTTGTGTTAGTTCAGAGATTCTTTAATGTTACTACAGTGATATACACATCTGGCAAAGTCACGTTTTAAATAAACTACAGAAATTTTACAGAAACCTGTTTAATCACTTGCAATTTGATTCTTCTACTATTCCTACAAATCACTTGCAAATGATTCCATGCAATGCAAGGAAAAAATCTTGACCTTCGTGATTAGAAAACCTTAAGATGGTGTAACTGTTAAACATCAACGCTGTAGCTCTTTGGGCAGCAAACTCCACCTTCTGTGGGTTATAACGCTTCAAATTTACTCCAAGAACCTGCACTTTAGACCCTGAAGACACTCAAAATCTGCAGTGACTGACATTCAAATACTGTTTGCATGCAATATGACAATTTGCAAGACATTCTGCTCATTATAAATAGGGAGCAAAGTTTAAATTTTAGTTGAACATAAGGGGAACTTACCCCTCCTTGTAAACGGAAAAAATTCCCTTGAATGGCAGTTGTTTGGGTTGAGTTTGTTTTTCTTCTTTCCTACATTGACTCCTGGCCCAAGACACACTTACCTTGTATCCTGTCTCCTTCTAGAACTTCATTTAGAACTTCTTTTTAGAATCATCAGGGTTAGGAGAGGAAAAATCAACAAGAGGTTGACTATGGTGACTTGTGAATTCAGAAGTGTTTGCCACATTTCCAAATTTTACATGCAGTGTCCTTTGAAAATGCAGTTGCTATTAGAATATAGAAAACAGCAAATATAAGTGTCTTTAGAGAGGAGGAAGTTTTTGAGGAGCAAAGCAGCAGCAAGTCTAATCTAATTTGTGCGCAGATGTAAATCGTCGGTGGTTTGACTTCCAGACTTTCTTTCAAGGGCCAGTAGGACAGGCAGTGGATTTTAAGTGAATTAACACAGATCTACTATGACAGTTGAAAACAGAAGCGTCTAAACAAAACACTGGGAAAAACTGCATAGTACTTAAATTCTGTTTCTCTCAGAACAGGTTTAAACATGTCACACTAAATGCTGCTGCCCATTGCCTTGAACAATTTTCAAAAAAAACTTTCTGCGTTGCCCTTTCAGCATCATACAAGCTTACAGCACGCAAGTTTTTAAAAATCAGGACAATTTATTAGTTAGAGCAAATAACTGAGGGTCAGAAAAGTCGTCCCTGGCTCTGTCAACTGAAAAACAAATCTCTTAACCTGTTTCTTGCTTCAGTGAAGTAAGAAAGCCTACTATTCAATAAAATCAAGTAGTCTGATGCATAGTATTATAAGCATTATGTCTTTCTAGTTTTTTTGGGGTTTTTGTTAAGTGCTTTTGTCAATTCACTAGATGAGCAAAACCAAAGCGTCACATGGAAGTGCCACTTCTTCACCACAGTTCATGAAGCATTGGATTCTGGTCCTGTCAAAGTCTATGGCAAACTTTTTATTGGCTTCAGCTTAACTGGGATTGGCACCAAAAATGAAATAACTGATCACTTCAGGTAACAAAGACTATAATGGTGCCAAATTATTTACCACAATGCTGTTGCCAAACCTGATTTAGAGTATTCTGTTGTTTTAATGATGCCTGCTTACATTAACTAGAATGTTTGAGGCTGATCTGCCCTTGAAAAGTATATTTGAAATTTGGAAAGCATAGGAAAATTCCTTATCTTTCATCAGAATACCAGCTGTGAATAAACTGCATTAATTACCTGTAGGTTATTAACAACACTGTTTGATTACTTTGATCAACGGGACAGGTTCATTTAAAGCTCAACCCCACCCACCCCAACAACAAACCAACAAAACAACAAACTTCTATCCACACTCATCTGCCAACAAAAAGTTTTATTGCTGCTGTCCTCGTTTGTTCCATGTGGTGTAGAGAACAGGAAGGAAACACCAGGTTTAACAGCCATCTTTTGAACACTTCAAGCTTGCTCTTTCTATACAATAAATGTCTTTCCATTAATTCCTAGCACATGGAAATGGATCGCTATTATCATTTTCACAATCAAGAAGTTGCATGTATTTTCATCTCAAAAATGTTAAGTACATCTTCCCAAATACCCTGCTCTTTATTCAGGTGGTAACTTTTCACTGTTTCCAGTCATTTCTGAATTGTGTAAACAGTCCTTGTTACTTAATCTTATGAATATATTTCCTTCTACTCATCTGACAGAGCCTTTTGAATGCACTTGTCACTGGTTATAGTTTAATTCTAACTTTGATGTTAAGTGCTGTCATTTTGCTGGGGGAGGGGTAGCAATATTTTAAACTCTGCTAGTCTCTATATTATTTTGTAAAACAATTTCCAAATAAACATTTATGCAGGTTAATCATAGCAAAAGAGAAAATGCTAATTCAGCCTATGATAAAAAGTTTAAAAACCCTCTAACAACCCTTTTTTTTTTTTTAATTAATTTGATAATGGCATGCACTCTTCTTCATGCCATACAGCACCTATCGACAGGCAAAAAGGGTCATGGTTTGTTTTCTTTTAACATTGGAAATTTCTACTATGGCCAGAAGCTTCCTACTTCACTGCTCTAGCTCACTTGTGCATCTGAGGTTCTGAACCATGAACTGCAGTCACTGAGGTCTTCAAGACAAACAAGCCAACTGACCTAAATGTTGTACCCTTTCATCTTCCTTGACTTTCACCAGACCTTTGGTGAGAAGATTTAACACAATAACATAGCCCAAAACACCCACTTTCTTAGGGTTAGTGAATTGAGCAAGATCACTCCAGTGAGGACCAGAGCAGGCATGCCAAAGCAACATGGGATGCAGGACTTCCTCGATGGTAACGGTGATTTCAATCTGAAGTGAAGGTATGCATTGTGCGATGAGAATAATCACCTGCAGAGAGGCAGGAGGGATAGGTGAGGGCAGCTAGGTAGAGCAAACGCTGTAGCACAGCAAATTACACTAGATTAAGCCACTCTTGTCTTGCCCACTGGAAGACAACAGACAGATTTGTGCTTTTTCTCCCAACCACATAAGATGAGCTGAGCTAGCTGGTTAAAACTCCCCAAAGAGGAGCAGAATCTCCTCCTATATTTGAACATCCAATGAAGGTTTTTAATCAGTCAACTGAACTCAAACTTGGAATGCAGCTGGTGGGGTATAAATGCTTCATTCTCATTAAATGTCTCAGGAAAATAAGATCCCAGTTCTTTGGAAAATGTCTTTTATGTTATCTGTTTACTATATTATAACTTTAGCTATACAGCTCCCAGCTACAAAAAAAATGAGGAGTTTGTGTCTACTGGATTTCATCAATTATGTGGAAGCTGAGCAAATTTACAGCACTCTCACACTGCTTGCTTTTTTAAAAAAAAAAAAAAAAGCTAGCCAAAACTCAGATTAATCAAATTTCCCATCTAACTTTTAATCTCTGTGTCCATTTAACAGAAAGCCAGCCCATTCACTTTGAAACGTCAAAAACAATTACTGCAAAACCGCCCTGACTAATTTGGCAAAATACTGAAATGTCAGCAAAAGACTAGCTCCAGCTGGGAACGGCAGGTCCTATGATGTACCAACAAGGGAGGCAATAGCACTTCCATCAGCATTTAAACTACAATTTAGTTTACTGTGCACTGCTGTGGGAGCAGCCTCCCCAAATTTTCACCAGGTGAACACCATTCCTCTATTTTACCATAAAATACATTATCTTTTACATAACTCCACAAGGGCAACTACACTAATTGCTTATATAGAAAATAACAGAACAGTATCAAATGTACTTCGGCTATTTTTGATGCAGTAAATTTTGTCCACGTTTAAAATAGATATAACTACATTAACTACTTTTGCTTTACATTTAACTTTTGATTTCCTTCTGTTATTTTTTTTTCTTTTCTTATTGCTCTACCTATAATTTGCTATAGAACTTTTTTCCTTCTCTGGTTCCTTTTCCTGTGTCTAGTCATAATCTGTTATTGCACACACTCACCTGTTTGCTGCTTACTTTTTTTTTTTCTTTTCTTTCCTGGACATGGTTCCCAAGCACTTGGTCCCGTCCCACTCTCTGCAACCCACTCTTCTTGCACAGCTTCTCCTGTCTCCTCACAGTGACAGCAAGGCCTTTAGCTCCTGCTTTCAGTCCTCAGGGCTCTCTGCACAGCACTTAGACTACAGAAACATAAGGGGCCACCCAATGCAGGCAACTTGCTGCCTACATTCTGGGAGCCTCCAGAAGCCCACTCTGTAAAGGCAGCAGCCAAATTTCAAAGGATCAGGAAAAATATTTCAGTCTAGAAATCTGTACGCTTAAACCCAAGTTTTGAAAAGGCCTTATAACCAGTTTTAAATTCACGATGCAGTGCCTACTTCATTTTGGAAATAGAAAACACCTGTGATCACTCAAGTTGTTCAAGCATTTTCAGTTTAATGTCTCTAAAGATCAGCAACTACTAAGGTACTGAACAGCTAAACATCCAGTATTTAATGTTAAAGACGCAGCATGGGTATGATATAAAGGAGAGTATCTAGTAAGAGTTACAATAAAATAATCCCAGCTAAAACTGTGAGCTTAGTCAAGAGCAAAGGTTTTATTTAAGCTTTCTTTTTCCTACATGTCATTGCACATTTCTCCCCCTTACCTTACAGCAGTTCTGGTCCCTACTAGAACCCTTCAGAAATCATCCAGCAAAAACGGAGACAGCTTGCTTCTGAGTGGGCGAGTTGAATCAACACAAGTGCTGGTGGTGACGCCTTGGAAGGTGTGGGACCACATGACCAGAAGGAGGATTGGGAAAGTGAAGGAAACAAGGCCTTCCATCTCATGGCTGCAGCGAGCCCTCTACCAGCTCAGTCATCTCTTACCATGCCAAGAGAAGTACCATGGTTTAGCAGATCAACTTTACTTCAATAGAATGAATTCTGAAGATTTTGCTTCATTTGTGCGTACATATACTTAAGCTTTTGATCAAATAAATGCACAGACTAGTATATGTAAATAAATGCAAAGAAAGGGAGTATTTGCTGTGAGGCTCCAAGATCAAGCGAGTTCTTTGAAAGGCAGCACTTTCTTCCCTAGTTGCACATTTCTTAATGTCTAGCTTTATGTGTAAAGAGGCCACGTGCCAATTTAAATGCAAAATCTAATCTGTTAAGCAACTGCAATTTTGTTCTCTGGTCAGAATCACCACTACAAAAAAAAAACCAACGAACCCACAACTCAAAGTAGTCAGTGATTAATCGCAGGCCTGACCAAGACTCATGTTATTACCACATAATATCTGAGGTACTTACCCATTGCTGCTCATGGAAGATACCACAGCCTGGCAGCACACACACAAAGCCTGCACAAGGTGCTGCATCCACGTTCTGTAAGCGGATGCCTACTGTCCATCAGTGTTCAGCAGAGAAAGACAATGAAAAAAATTTATTTTGCACTCATTTTAGAATTTTTTAGTAAATCAGACCCAGCTCAGCTCTGGCCTGAACTTCTTCAAACTTCATCTGATCAGACACGTTCAATTTATTTGAGTGTTTTCTCCTTGAAACATTAGTTTTCAAAAAAGAATGTCCTCAAGCCTCTGAAACACTATTTTCAAACAATTGTGAAGATTCATTCTCTCAGCACAAGGCTAACTGTTAAGCATTTCTAGAGCTTTTGTTGACAAATGGTTAGCCACTGAAAGCTAACCACTAAGATGTTTGTGTATGTTAGCGAACTATTTATGATACTGTGATAGTTCCAAAATAAAGTACTATTATGAACTGAAATACAATCCTTTTTGTCCACTTTCAACAACCAAGCTGTAATCTCAGAATTGCCGTGTTAACCGCATGCCGTGCCTTTAACTACTTTCTTCGATCAACAACAGCTGAAGCTGCTGATCCAGCATGTGCATCTGACTATTCTTCCATGATTCTTTTCAGCCCATCAAAAATTGCCCTGAAGCATACCAAGAATTTTGCTGCAAAACCAACAGTTTACAGATTTAGCTGAAAGCCTCTTAATGCAAGAAGGAAAAAAATAAGTTTTGGCACTTAAACATGAGGGAAGAGCCAGGACAAGACCAAAACCAGGCATCATGTGTCACGGAAAGGCAGGAACAATGCCCTCTGTGGAAGAAGAGGGCATATGGGGATAGACAGACATTTGGAAAAGCCTTGTGGAGCCAAGTTTGTTGTACCTGCAATGAAAAGGATGCCAAAAGCACAGGCAGCAACTGCTGGCCCTATAGAAGAATCACCCCGTTCAGGAACATCTGCTGCTGCATTCACAAGGACCCTTAGTGGTGCTATCCTAGTATTTGTGGTACTGCTAAAGCTGTAACATACCATGTAGCCTTCTGCCCGGCCAGTCTTGTACATAAAAAACATACAAAATACCCACACTCAACTCAAATGTTGGCTGACATTCTTCTGTTAACATGGGTAATAATAGCACACTAAGCAACAAAGAAGTTACTAAATAAACAAATCAGTTACAAATAAATAAATCAATGCCACGCGTGAATCGGAGCATTATTCTGGCCCTGGAGTTGTGATTGATATATTGGTTTTAATTATGATCAAATCACAGAAGACTGCCAACTGGCCATTAGCTTGCTCCTGCATTTCATTTGGCATACCGTCACTTTAAACATAAAACGAGACCTCAAAAAGTAATATTGCCATTCAGCATTGTGTAACATTAAATTATTTAAACAGAAAGAGGAAAACAGCAAAGTTTCCTGAAGGGGCAGAGTATATTAGCTAACACAGTTCTGCAACAGAGCTGGCTTGATTCTGGCTGAAGTAGCATATGGGCAGAGAAGCCTGTTATTGTCCACAGAGGTATATCCTCAAGCACTCCTAGACTCTATAGAGATTTCTATACTGAAAATACCACGAGCCAAGGCAACATCTCATCATCAAAAGTAAAAGTTCCCTGCTCTTTCCTGTCATCTCCTTCCCTTCCTAGCTGCTTCTGGCCACACACTACTGCTGCTTGCCCTGAGCCAGCACTCATTTGATGCGAAGCAAGCTGACTCAGCTCAGCAAAATTACAGAAAAACGACCTCTAGCAAAAAAAGTAAGCGTTCTTTTGTCAATGGAGTAAATTTACTGCTCACCTTGTGGCCAGAGTGCATCGCCAGGAGCAGGAGGGTGGAGCAGGGAAGGAGGAAGGGAGAGCAAAGCCTTCTCCTTTAGGTGTCAACAAGCAGCTGAGGCAGCCCAGCCCTGCTGCCACACCACCACACCTAGAGGCAGCAATGCATGCTGCAGCTTTGACGATCACTCATCAAACCTTGGGCAGACGATTCCCATTAAAGCGTTACTTTAAGTAGTTAAATCTGTCTCCTAACCATCACATGACATTTTTGACTCTGTAAAGGATTTGTTAAGTTATTCTTTCAAGCAGAGAGTGTTCATCTAGGGAAAGAAATGAGCAACAAAAATTCAGTACTGCCTCAGGCTGGTATGCTGCACAGATTGTGTTACAGTGATGTAATTTAAGATTTTGCTCTTAAATAGAGTGAAAAATTATATTAGCTTGTGTTTCAGCAAGATATATTTATTACATTAGATTCTTGACTTGAGAGATAAGCTCATATAATATCATTGCTGGCTACAGGCACTCCCTAATGAACTACAGTTTGCAAGGTGTTAAAGCCCACCAAAGCTCAGGTCCCAAATGGCAAGTAACTGTTGCATTTGAAACAAACACATTCCTTTCTAACGCAAGAATCAAAATATTTTCAATATTCAGAATCATGAACGTGTTTAGTATCACTTCAAAATACACATCTTAATATGTACACTTCAATCTACACATGGAAATAACATATGTAATTAACAGGATCTACGAAAGGATTTTTTCTATCACTGACATGGTTCAAAAAAGCTGTTGGCAAGTATCACGGATACCAAGATACTGTAAAAGCACTTACTCTAAACAGGCTCTTTTGTGGTCTTAGAGAATGGTGTTACAAAATATCTTTTGGTTACAAAAAGATAAAATGCATAAACTTCAGGGTAGCTTTCCTAGACATAGGATGGCAACAAGCAGCAGGGATCAGTTTTAATGAGAAAACTATGTTCAGTCTCACCAGCTGGTCTTGGAACAAGTACCTTTATCTCACACACAGGAAAAGCAAACTACTGGATAAACCGACTTTATTTGGCGATTATGGACATTAGTGATGAAGTTTTCAGCCTACTCTGCCTCTATTAAAACCACATAAAAGAAATTAAATTTAACAACAGCTGTCACAACTTTTGTTTCACTCAACTTCGCTATTTGATTACAGGAAAGAAGACCTACTCCAACAATGTTCAGGGAAACACTGTGTCTGTGGTATATTGACAATTAGTTCACTTAGTGGTCTAAACTAATTGTGTATGTTTCCCTGTTTGTAAATCTAGACTGGTGCTTGTTGTTTGTGATTTCTCATGTAATGTGATTTTACAGCCACGTATCTAACAGTACTAACACACAACCCCCCTTAGAGAAATACCCTGTAATGAAAATACACAACATTACGGTACTCTTTAAAGTTCATGTTGCCATTACTTGAGAAAAATCAAACGAAACACTAGAAGTTTTACAATTTATTAATATGTCGCTCCAAATTTGTGGCAAGAAACTTTTAAGGTAGCTCCACACCAACACGTTTACTCTAGATAACCACACACTACAGCTAGGTAGAAAAGGCATTTCGTATCACTTAGGTCCATGTATCGCCCTTCCCTCAGGCCCACTTAAGGGAAACAATGCACTCTAAGTGTAAATTATAATGGAGATTAGCGGAGATCCTACAAGGAAATCAAAAACTGTAGGTCCTTCCCCGCTGGAAATGGTACTTTCAATAGTATCAGCAGCGTAAGTGCTTCATCATTAGCATAAAACTGGAGTCATTTTCTGTCATCAGGCCTCGTTCATATGTAAAACAGCAATCCTCGTGTTTCTCAGGGAAAGAAGGTCCCCCACCCCCCACATACTCTCCTCCAGCTGCAAGCAATACAGGTGCTAACTTATGCAAACACAAGGAAAACTCACTCTGCTGGTTTCTGGCTTTGGTACGCTTCTTTTCTTCTTCTCCCTCTGCCCTGGCCTCTGGGTGACTTCGTTCAGTCTAGTCAGTGCTGATGACTTTCACACTTACCTTTCCCTCCTGATCCAAAGGCTGCATTTCTTCCTACAGTGAACTTTGCTGCTTTTTGGAACTAGGTGTAAGAAAAGCAGAGCTTCAGCTTCTCCTCCTGAAGTTTCTTACCTTCCTGCTTCCTCATTTAGTATTGACCACTCTGCTTTTTTATTCAAGTATTGAGATTTATTTTTTTTTTTTTTGCCATCTAATCCAATTGGCTATAGCCAAGTTTCTAAACTCTACATTTCAGTACAAAATTCATTTCACTCTGTGGTTCGATAATGCCTGGAGTACTACAAACTGAACCTTCAAAAGACTTACTCATTAGCATGCATACACCTTCCTCTTCCGAGCAATGCCTTCAGGTGCAGACACCTCCTTTTCAAGTGCATATTCCCCATCTTTACCTCTGAGGCACATTCCTCCTGCTCCTCTCAGCCTCTGTACCTTCAACCTGCAGGGAAAGCAAGACACCATAGTTCACCCACCATCCCCCTGCCCCACACCGATGTCCCCTTTGCTCCTGCCCTGTTCTTTTGCTGCTGGTGCTCGTTTGCCGTACATTTTAACAAGCACGCGGCTAAAGATATAGGAATTTACTGTCTGTGCACCAGGCGGCTAAGATTGGTCTAAATACTTAAATATTATTTCTGTCCGTTCGTCTGTTCAGCCTCTTGCTGTTTTGACTTTTGGCCTATTCAGACTCCAGGCCTGCAAGGACTTATTGACGGGGAATGATTTGGAAAGGTCTGCTATATATCGATATATCTATACTAGAGACTTTTAGCTTGAAGAAAAAAAAAAAAGAAAAAAATAGCTAAAGGGCTGTACTTTTATATTATTTAACCTCCATGAAGAGCAACGACCGACCCACACCACCGAGCAGGGCAGGCGGGAGCTTGGAGCGGCCAAGGGCGGGCTCTGGGCTGCCCTGAGGGGAAACACGGCCATGAGCTTCTCCCGATGGTTCTCACAGAATTCCTGCCCCCCGCGCCCATCACCGGGTGTTTTTGTTTTTTGTTTATTTTATTTTTATATCCCCACCCCAAGTTTAATTTTTCTGTGAGGAAAGCGGGGGGGAGGCGCCCGGGCGGGCGCCTCCTCCCGCGGCGGGGCAGGGCGGGAGAGCCGCCCTACAAATTGCTTTACAATGCGCTCCCCGTGAGGCAACCCGCCGCCTCGGGGCGGCAGCCGGGACGAGGCGGCTGTAGGCGGCCTGCCGGCCTCCATCTTGTCGGTGGCGGCCGCCCCGGAGGGCCGCGGCCCGCGGCGCTGACGCCGCTTCCCCTCAGCGGCAACAAGATGGCCCCGCCCCGGCCCCTCCAACAAAGCGCCAGCGCTTCACTTGACGCGGCCCCGCCGAGAAACCGGCCTCTTCCCATACACACACCCCCCCCCCGCCCGGCTCGGCTCGGCTCAGCCCGGCTGTCCCCGCCTTCAGCCCCCCCACCCCGCCCCGGTGGCGGCTACCGCCCCCCCGCCACGCTCCCCATCCAGCCGCCGCCGCTTCCCCGTCAAGCCGTTGGCCGCCCGTTCCCCAGTCACAGACCTCCTCCTCCTCCCCCCGCCGGCACTGCTGGCGGCGGCGACGGCTCCGGCGGCGGCCCCCCTCCTCCGCCGCGGCCTCCCTGCCCCCCCGGCCACGGAGCCGGAGCCCGTGAGCCCCAGTGCGCGCTGGCGGGGGAAGTGCATCCTGGGAAAGAGCAGCCCGACATGGGTCTCCGCCTGGCCGCCGCGCAGCCCCCGCCGCCGTGCGCAGCTCCCCTCAGCCGCCCGCCCGCCGCCGCCCGCAGCTGAGCGGGAGGGGAGGGGAGTGGAGCGGAGCGGAGGCAGGGCAGGGGGGGCCGGGACGCGGCGGCCTGGCCCGCGCCGGGGAGGGGGCCGCGGCGCTGCCCGCCCCGCATGAGGCAGGGGGGGGGCCGCTCCCACCCGCCCCGCTCGGTCCCCCGCCGCCGCCGCCCTGCGCGCAGGGCCCCAGCGGAACCCCCGCCGCCCCGGCCCCCCGCCCAGCCCCCGATGATGGACAGGAACTACCCGACGACCCCCAGCTTCGCCGACCCCCTGGCCCCGGCCGCCGCGCAGCCCGCCGCCTCCTGGGCCTACGAGCGGGGCGCCGGCAGCCTCAAGCCCAGGTGAGGAGGGTCCGCCGGGGGGCTGCGGCAGGAATGGCCGGGGTCTGGGCCGGGGCCTGGCCCGCGGGCGGCTGTGGGCGCCCCGTGGTGGGGGGGGGGGGGGAGAGGCGGGCGAGGTGCCCCCTCCGGCGGGGCGAGGCAGGGCGGCGGGGGGGCGTCCCCGCGGCGCGGCCGGGGGCGAGCGGGGCCCAGCGGCGGGTGAGGCCGGGCGGGGCGGGGGTGAGCGAGCGGGCGGACGGGCCGCGTCCCGCCGGGCCTCCCCGTCTGAGGCGAGGGGGGGGGGGGGGGCACGATCGCCGAGCCGGGCCGGGGGCGGCCGGAGCGGTCTCCCCGCCGTCCCCGGGCACCGGCGGCCCTCAGCGGCGGCGGGGCGGGCGGTCTCCCCGCGCAGGGCGCGCCGCCGCTCTCCGCCCCGGAGGCTCGCGTTGGGCTGCGGCGCGGGTTCAAGAGTTCACGCGTCCCTGCCGGGCTCCCGGAGCGAAGCGGGGCTCGGGGGCGGCGGGGGGAGCGCTCCGCCTGCGCGGGGTACCGGGCGCTGCCCCGCCGGAACAATGCCGGGGCACCGGGCGACACCCCCCCGGGCCGGCGGTGGCGGCAAGCATCCATCCCCCTTCGCCCTTTATTTCTCCGCGTCGTTGTTTTTCGCTCCGCTGAAGGCTGGTTAACCTCTTTCCCCCAAAGCGCTGCTCTCGGGCGTGCGGAGCCCTCCGCTCAGTGAAAACTTGTCTGGAGCGATTCAGTCCCACAGAGAGTTCTGTAAAGTTCCGGGAAGTGCGGAAAAAATACAGGATATCTTATTGGCTTCGGATTGCTTTTTGATTGTATAACTCTGCCAGCTGAAATGGGGTATTTTTCTAGGCGATTAGGTTTTTGTTATCGCCCGCTTGACATATCTGCAGTTCTAATCTCGACGACGCTTAAAGGTAAAAGATAGTCTCAGGCTAAAAATATACCGTCAAAATAGGTGCACCTATGGATGACTTTGCATTCGGTCCTGAAAGTGGTCAGGCGTGTATTCTGATCTGCCTGATAAGATTAATAGATTATCAAATCAGAAGGACTGTTGCAATCATCTAGTCTGACCTCTTCATAATGCAGGCCACAGAACGACTTCCCCCCCCCCCCCCCCCCCCCCATCCGTGTTTGAAACTGGAGTTTACATTTTAGGAGGTGCAGGTAAAAATTTCCAATGAGGCAAAATTCAGCACAATTCTTGGTAAAGTATGTGAGCGGCTGACTTGTATTTTATTTCTTATTTCGCCTCTACCTTTAGTTTCTAGGCAATGAATCTTGCTATAGCCTCATGGACGCTGAAAATCCCATTATAGCTTATGTTTTCCTGAGCATGAATTCTTATGAATTGTGATTAATTTCTTGCTTTATGCTCTTTTTATTAAGAAAAACAAGTAAACTTCTGAAGTTTGTTACCAGATATTCCTTTTTTTTTTTTCTTACTTTTTCAGTTATTCTCTCAGTTTTCTCTTGGATCCCCTCCAATTTATTGCCACCCTTCCTGAATTGCGGACACTGCATTTTGGAAGCAATTAAGTCAATGTTAAGTAAGAAGATAATAGGACCTCCCTGGGGTGTGAGGCTCTAGATTCCTTGTTTCACAGAGAATTGCAAGGACGGTTAGTTTTTTTGGCCAAAACCTTGCCCTGTGAAGCTATGTTTAGATGAGTTCTTTGCAGAGTTGGCTAAATGGCAAAGTAAGGTCTCCTACCATTCTTTCTAATCTTCCTTCCTAATTGTTGAACTACTTTTGGTCATGTTGCTCTGTTGGTTTCAGTGGAAGTCAGTGACGTGTCCTTTCTATATTGCTTTTGCCAATTCTCATCATCTGTTGAGGATCATACTATCTATTCCACAAGGAAAGTTTGGATTTTTCAGGGTATTTAAGAATATGTAGTGCAGGAGCAAGAGTAGATCCCTCTGGGATCTTAGAAGAAACACAAGTGCTTGATGATTATTTTCTATATTAAAAAAATTCCCCTGCTTTCAAAACATAACTTTAATCTTTTTAATAGCTGCTATATTAATGCAATATTAATTATATATTTTGGGAATTCCTTAATTGAAATGGCATGGAGAATAGTCCCAAGACAAGTACTGTGCAGAAACTCGTTGGATCAGTGCCTGCTACCTTAACCAATCAAATTGTTAATAAAAAAAATCAAATTGGTATTACTGAATCCATTCCTGATACGACAATATTTATGCTACACTTCAGGAAGCAATGTCAGGAAGACCTTGCTTTCGGTCCTTAAAAGTTTAATCTTGAGGCTGTGTAGATGGTGATGAATGATGCATTTTAAATGTGTTGACTGAAACGTTTTAACTTTTTTTTTTTTTTTAACCTGTAGCAAGGGCAGGGAAAATACTATGAATCATATTTTGTGCTTCTGGTTCTCCTGGACTGGCTTCTTAGAGTTTGCGTCATCCTAGGAAGAATTAAAATATTTTGTCTTCAGCAAGATTTAAAGATTTGAACCGTGTTGGACACAATACTAAATACAGTCTGGGCTTGCATAGGTGTTTCTGGTTCCTCTGTCACTGATAACATTTGTCTCTGTATGGATGGAGCTAGTTGCTGGGGAGCTGGGACGTAAGAGTCATGCCTATCACTGCCAAGGCTTGTACCAGCCTGGAAGCACATTGTGAAGGTATAGATCTACTGTAAGGGAATATGCTGTCAATGTTCTCGACTTGTGTTACAGATCACTCGGTGTTTTTCAAAATGGTGTTTTTGATTGCAGTTGACAGGTAGTCGTCTAAACAGCTGAAGCTGCATTAGGCTGATGTTAAATTAAAAAAATGTGTGTCATGTTCATCTGGTACTTGCTTGAAAAGAATTCAGCCTTTAGGTGATAAAGATAACAATATTTCATTCAAATTTCATTTTGTATTTATGCTGTTGCAGGCTGTGTTGTGGCAGGCTATGTTCCCTTTGTGCGGAGAGCCATGTTCACAGTCTCAGCTCATCAAAATGATTTCTCCTCCCTACAAGCATTGCTCCTGTCTTCCTGTGCTTAACTTCAGCCATCTGGTTTTTATCCTGCTCCTTATTTCTTGCAGGCACTGTTTTGTCTGTGCAATGGCACTATTCCTATCAACTGAAAGGAAATGTGTGGTGAAGTATTATAAGGACATTGCTACCAGGCCTGCTGTGACATAACTTTTCCCATGGAATAGGAGAAGATAGTGAAATGGGACGGGAGCTGATGGAAATCACTTGAATCGCTACGTTAACTGAACAGGGATCGCTCCCACTGAAGAGGGTGCTTGGACAGTGCAGTCATGGCAGCCCTGTAGCAGGGTGCCCAAAGGGCTGCTCCTGTCCTCCATGTTCCCCTTCCCCTCCACGCCCCCCAGCATCTTACATAGGCTGTCAGCATCTTGAAGGAATTTCTGATGGTTGTATGGGCACACTGCCATTTTTAACCTTTTTCTGTAGCTGTTGGGAAACCTCACTTCTGTGCTGAAGCGCTCTCTTTTTGCAGCACAGTCTAAAGCTAGTTGTATTGAATAGCAGATAACATATGTCACACTTGTTACTTGCTTGAGAAAAACTTGGTCTTCAGAAAACAGGTGAATGTGTAATAGTTTGAGAGACCATCTTAATTGCTTGGAAAGAGAAGTAAAGATAGGCAGTAACGGGTGAGGCTTCTGGTTGAGTATATGTCTGACTTTTGGATACTTCTAGAGTTTTATTCGGAGAAGGATTTTTAGTAGTGAAGGGAGCTCACTGTTCTTGTTTGGTTTTTACCACAGCTCTAAGACCCAAATTTTCTGCTATATGCAATTGAATGCCCATCACAATTATTTTGTTGTTTTAAATTTTATGGCGACTGCAGTGGTCTGTGGTGTTTCTTTATGCCTGGTAGTCTTTGTCCATGTCTGCCCTACCTAAACATATGGGGTTTTATATCATTTAATTCAAGATAGTTCTTTATAATAGATAATACTGACATTGAGTTAATGTGGCCTATATTAATAGCTAATATAAGATAATGAGTTTACAGCGATAGTTCATATACTAAGTTACATAAGTGGGAGACAAACTTTTATGATAAACAGTTATGATGATTTTTTTTAACTTTTATTTTTGCATAGCTGTCAAACTAATGCTTATTGTAACAACTGTATGATAATTGTGATTTAGTTAAGGCTCAATTTTAAATTCTAATGGATTTTTGCAGAGCCATAGAAACTCTAAAAGTGCAGACAGTGTGTTTTAGAAAAGCATACAACATTTTCTTTCATCAAATTAAATTGTTCTGAGAGGTAAAAACAGTGTTTGTTGTTAAACACATTTCCTACAAGAAGTTCCCTATGGCGTAGTATTTCAAATGTTGAAAGGTAAAGCTCATAAACTGTGAATATATTTGGAACATTTGCTATTAAAAGGCACAGAAGGATTAAATACACTTTATAAACATATAAAAATGTAGGTAATTTTAAAATCTTACCAAACTTTCTGTCATAGTTTATATCTAAAACATTTATACACACAAAATAGCACCCAGGTACTCTACAGTGTAGCAAAAATATCTTACAGGGACTTGCTAGCTTTTGTTGGTTTTATTTTCCTTTTTTTTTTAACTTTCTTGTTTTAACCTGCATTCAGTATACACTGAATAACAGCTGTGACAAGGTCAAAGATTGACTGAACAGAGGCTGAACACATTCTTGGTGTATGCCCCTCAGCTTTTCACAGATGCAGATGTATGATCATCTTGTAAAATCTTTGCTAAAGTTTCAAAGTGAGCCAGATAGGCTTGTTTGGAATCACATGCCGCTTACCTGCCTAAGATTTTAATGACAACTTTACATGGAGCATTTTAAGCATTTTATGTCGCTTTAATGCAGTGAGAAATGGTGACGTCGAGCACCATGCAGAAGGAACGAGTTGAAACTTAGTCTGAGGGTGCAGTTACATGAGATGGCTGAACTCGCTGCTCAGGCTCACTGCTGCTGAAAGGGGCTCCCTTCCTCCTCCCTTGTGTTGGCTCTGGTGTTTGTGCAACTGCACAGGGAGCTGGTCTGATTTGTTAATCCATGGGAAAACTAGCCTGACCAAGGAGGTGAACAGCTTTCTCTTGAGTTGGAGAGCTGTGCTGGTGTACCCTTGCCGTCAGACAGGACGAGCACCGGGGATGAGCGGGGAGCAGAGCTGTAAGGAGCGAGCTGCGTGGCCTCAGCAAGACTCTACGGTGCGGTCCCAGACGGCTTTTAGATGGGCTCAGCCTTGCCATGTCACTGTCTTCAATGAGCATCCCACCCAAATTATACTGCCTGCTTCCCTACCAGGAGCACTTAGTAAGTGTCCACGTTTGTTGAGTGCTTGACCTCTCTTGAGATCAGCTAGAATATTTCAGATGTGAACCCTTTCCCGTGGAGCCAACAACTTCAACACAGGTTACTGAACATGTTGTTCTGGAAGAAAGGGTTTTCGTATTCTTCCACCTATATAAAAGGTCTTTCAGTCCCATATGTGTGTCTTACCTTTCATCCTGTTAACTTTAATTGTAGGTGTTTACTTTATACCACCAGAGAACAACCTTTTCCCTTTGTTTCTTCTGTACTTTTGCCCACCTTTTATTTTTTTCTTGGAGATACTGTTGATTCTGGCATGATGCTGTCACAGGAAGGAGGTTGTTTTTAGAAAAATCTTTGTTCCTGTCAGCATAAAAGCACCTATGACTGGAATATATTCATTCTAAACAATATTAGAGTTCTTGGTGTATTTTCCTTGGATTTTTTTATTTCTCGTATTTAGTCAAAGCATTCACAAATTTGCATGTCAAAAAGTTATTTTGTATGATGAATGCCTATTCCATACATTAAAAACCACAAAAAACACTCCCCAAAATGAAGAACAGTTAAAAGGCAACACATTAGTAGTCTCACTTCAGACCTTCCTTAGCAGCCTTAAGCGTGACAAAAATAACTTTGAGCACCATGCAGGGTTCAGCCTTTCCAGCATGGCATTTCTTGTTGTACCGTGCAAATGACAGAGAAAGGAAAATTCTTAGAATTTTTAAGCAGAGAAATAATGTGCTCCGAGAGGACGGAGCTCTTAGTTATTAAGTACTAGATTTACTTACCTCACTGGGCAGATGCCATGGTTTTTTGGTTTTACTTCTGCTATTCTTTCTGTCACCTCTTCTTACATTATTACTTCCTTGTTTTGTTACTCTGAGCGGGCTGTTGGGGATGAATGGACACTTACAGTTAGAGTGTCCTCAGAACCTCTCTGACCATGGGTTGCAATAGATAGGGGAAAGGAGCTTTTTATTCCTGAATCCCTGCACGCTTGGAATTTCTTATTCCAAAACAATTCAGCAAGAGCCTACATATGTTTAAACAAGCTCTTATTTGCCCATATCGCTTTTCTTGTTTTTCCATCTTCCTTCTACATGCCTACTTCTGTTGCTTGCTTAGGACTTGTATAAGTGTAACCAATTACACTCAGCGGGAAGAAGGCACCCTTAGGCATCCTTATCTTAGAGTAATAGTATTTACATAGGAGGATACTAAGCAACATTTATTCCTTAATAACCCTGTATGAATTATACTTGGGGCTGTCCTACATCTAGATTTCATTGGAGATAGCCCTCTCTTTCACCTGGCAGCGTTGTGTGAGAAGACTTTGAGGGCTCTGGCCCTTTGTCTAGCGTTTCCAGATGTCTGGCAACTTGTTCTGAAAGGTTTTGGACATCCAGAACATGCCAGACAAACAACCACTGTGCCTTCGTGGTGTGTGTGCAGTCAGGCTGGTGTTTTCGTGGCGATACTGAATGTACCAGCGGGTGCTGCACGTTCCATGTTGCACTTTTTTCTGACCAGGAAATCCCTTGCAGAAATACGGCAACTTAGTGTTTCACACCACATCCTGTTTACTTTCTCTCTTCTTCGTGTCAAAAATTCCAGGGCTAGACAGTGAATAATCCTTCAATTCCTATTCCTCCCATTTCATTATTCTCTACTGATTCTGCCAAGGATAGGATTTCTTATAGGTTTTTCTTGATTGTCAACATTTGCTCATTTGCTGTACAAAGAGTGATCCTAGAAAACTAACTCCTTGGGCCTCTCAACAGCAACCATTTGTTAACTACCTTCAGTTGTGACTGGAACTGGTGACCTAGAGGTTACTGATGCTCAGAGCCACTGAAGAGAACTGGGATTTTCTTCTTTTCCTCTCTAAAAGCCTCCCATTTTGTTATTCTCTTTAAAAGAGAATACAGGTTTTTCACCAATTAATGGAATTTTTTAGATTGTGTTTGTATGTACCGTTTTGATCTCTATTAATACTTGTTTTTGTTTAGATATCTGCCTGAACATCAGGAAATCTTAAATCAGTACCTGGGGCATATTTAAGGAATTTGTTTTTTATAGTGAAGTTTTTTGCATCTCAAAATAAATGCCGGGTAGCTGTAACTGTTTTTCTACAGTTTTGAACAGCGCACATTTTCTAGTTGAAGCATTCACAAGCAACTGGGTTCACGTGGTGTTTTCAGCTAAATAGTAACTGGTGACAACGTGGTAGCCAGGGTCCTCTTTTCAAGATTAGAAATGTAAATTTAAATCTGTTTTAGGATGAAGAGAACACTGATGAAGAGGTGTCAGCCAAATTCAAGGACTATGCTAATTTGCCTTTTAAAAGTAGGGAGTAACACCCTGTGATGTTTCCTTTAATGTAAAGGACTCTTGCTGCTGCATTTTACAATGAACTGTTGTTAATATGTTAGATCTTTGCTGGGCACACCTCCTAAATTGGGATAGAAGTGGCGTTAGTCATAGGGATGCCTCTTTATTGAATCTAAAGGAGCTCCTATGAGCTGCTTAGCCCCGTAGTGTTGTGAGACAGGGAAAACACTGTACCGGCCATGTAGGTGTGCTGGAAGGCTTAGAGGGTATTTAATGGCCTTGAATTCTAGGCTGTACGAACGACCAAGGATAGTAAGGTTTGTGGTCTTGGATGTAGACAGTGAGTAGATGCCTCGATTCTGTGCAAGTTCTGTGGTTGTGAGCTGTGGAGCCACTGATCTTCACAGTGGTTCAGTATGTTGCATACTAAGTTCTTAAAAACTTTAACTTTGTGAAACCTTGAGAAACCAACTTATTTCAGTACTGAGTGTTTGAAACTCGGTTGTGAGGGCTGACCTCTTTTGTAAATCTGAGTGGCTTAGTGTTTGTGCCTTAGTTTCCCTAGATTAAAAGAGAAGATGGAACTGTGAAGCGCTGAGAGATTTGGTAATGAAAAGAGGCGTTGCCCAAGATGGCCCTGTCAGTCAACAGGGCATATATGTATTTGTGCCTCTTATGTCTTTTGTGATGAATATCTCAACTTCAGCATTGTCTTTTCCATATAATTGGAAAATAAAGGGCTTATTAAGAAATGAGATATCAAGCTTTCCTGTAGTAGCCCAAAGGTGATACTTAAGGTTGCCACAACATATGGCACTGTAATAACTGTGGGAGGAAAAGGGTTGAGAAGCATTTCAATAGCTGAAATGAATTGTATTTTTAATAATGCACCGATGTGGCTAAGCCACATCTTGAGCATCTTGAGATAATGCTGTGCTGATTTTTATATTTTGAAATAAAATTTTATTATTAAAAGTAATGAAATCTTTTTGTGCTTGTCCTGGCCAACTATAATAGAGGATTATGCTCTGTGCTCAACCATTATGCTGTGATGATCTTGAGGAGACTTTTGAATATCTCCAAGACAATAATACAGCATCACATATTTGAGAAAAAGTGCTAGATTTCCATTACTGTCTGTTGCGAAAATCTTTGAAATTGTGAGTAAAGCTCTGCAGGAGAGAAGTATTGCTAATTAAAATGATCACAGCTATTATTTCCATGCTGGGTAAAGACAAATTTCTTTCATAGAGAAAAGGATAAGTAAATGTAGTGACAAAATAATCCAGTGCCTCAAAAGGTGAGAAAAGCAGATTGTAGTTCTTCCTGTTGTGTAAGCTGCACAGACCGTAACAAGTACTCGTTTTTCTGCAGGAAGCAGTAGAGTAGAAGCTATTGGGGAAGACGTGTGAACCCCCAAAACATTTGCTTGGCAAACAAATGCCTTAAAGTTACTTCTGATGCTGCATGATAATAAAAATTGGGTGGTAAATGTGGGTATATCGGCATCTGTTTAGATGTGGGGAGTGACAACACTGAGTTAATGAGGACGTCAAAGTTAGGCTTCAATATTCAGAGCAGGAACACAGAAAGCTCCTCTCCAGACCTTGAAATCTTAAAAAGTGCATCAGGTGCTCAAACTGGCATTATTATAGAATAGTTTTGGCAGGCTGTATCCCTGTTACAGTAGAAAAGAGTGGAGGAAAAGTGGGTAAGCTTTAAAGAGCTTCTTAACGCATACAGAGCTTTATGGTCAGTTTTATTTGCAATATTCAGATCCAAACATGGTTGACACTTTTTCCTGTGGGCTGTTTTGTGTAATTGATTTTAGTGAATTCCTTGAAAATTCCTGATAGGACACAGAGGCGTTTGCAGCAGAAACCTGCCTTGATGCTGCCAGCCCCGTTCACCCTATGGGGTAACGGCTGGAGGGACGGCAGTGGTGTGGGGCTGCTGTGGCCAGGCCGTCACCCCCAGTCCTGCAGCCCTGCTCCTGGGCACGTGGCAGGGAGCCTGAAAGCCCTTCTGGGTTCCTGCAAGTGGGCTGGGAGCTTGGGAGTTTCTCATTAAAGGAATTTGAAGTAGTTCATATTTAGAATTTTAATTCTAAATTTAAGATACCTTCACCCTTTTTTGCCTTTCATAGTCTTATCTGATTTTTGTAAGCAAAAGTCGTCTTGTTAAATCTGCTGCATTTCAACCATAGATGACCTCAGCAAAAAGACAGTTTACATTGTATACCTTAAAAAATAAGAACAGGAGGTAGTTTCTCCAGTCCCTCCATAGTAACTGCAGTTTATAAATAGCTCATTTCTATCTTAATATTAGTTTTCACGTGCATAGTTTCAAGACATAGTTTAACCGATTTCTATGAAAACAGAATTATAATTGTCTTTGTTATTAAGAACTCCACAGGTTACTTAATCAGACAAGCCAGCACTTGCACTCAGGTATTGAAGTACCAGCAAGACTATTTTGGCTTTCCTGAAGCGGTTTTGGGTCTCTTAAAAATAAGAGGATCAAGCATAAAGAGTTCAGACACATTAACATAGGAATAAAAGGGAGATAGACCTTTTTTGCTATAAAATACATGTCTTATCTTAAGATAAGACATATATCCAGGTAAAGAATCACAGGAACAGCATGAACTTTTGCTCATTCAGGCAGTTCCCTGCATGCAATTTTTACCTCAAAATGTATTTCTTAGAAGCTCCTATCTCAGCTCCTAGAAAGCAAGGAAGTAATGAGCATTTCCTCTCGCGAGTACCTCGAGGCAGTCTCTGGTCCACGTCATGGTGGTCTCAGCCATGCTCTTGGTGGCTCTGTGTATGAATTGAAGTGGGAAATTAACACTATAACTTCATCTCTAATGAAAGAGTGAAGGGTGATTGCCTCTGGTATGTTACAATTTGATATAGTCTACATTGACTATGCAGTCTGTAATTACATTAAAAGGGAAGATGTGACGTAACCAACAGGCAGTTGAGATTGCTGACAAAATACCGATCTTCTGTGTTTTACTGAAATACCATAGTACTGGAGTCTGGTTCTGTATTTTCTGTCTTTCTAAAAGTCATCTTCTATCTTGAGGAATAATACTATTAGATAGTTAATAATCCTTTAAAATATTGAAGTCTATTTGTTTTTTATGTGATAATTCAAAAACAAGTCAGGCAAATACTAAAGATGTATGCTGTTCCCAAAGGAACACTCTATGTACCTATTAAGATGTATTAACTTTAGAGATGCTTTTCTCCTAATTTCTCAGCGTTGGACTTTATTTTCCAAGTAGCAGATTATTTTTTTTGTGTGTGTCTCATGGATACCATAACTGTTCTAGACTGTTAAATATTCTTTCTCTTTGTGCAAATGTCGGTTGAATCTTCAAATGTTAAGGATTGTTTTGCCTTGCATCATTGTATGAGAGGATCAGGGGAATTAGATGCAGGGAGTAGGCTGGTTTCCGTTTTTTTTCTGAACCTGCCAACATTTGCAAGCTTTGAATGAACTTTGTTCTTGCAGTGTCTTTTTTTTTTTTTCTCTCCAGTATGTCTGTGGCTGGGAAATAGAGGTGAAAAATCACATATTGTATATGTTTCAAAATAGCTATTTTGCACTGAAATGAGTCTCTGGTCTGAGCAGGGGTTTATTTTGCTTTGTTTTCTGTTGGCATTCATTTCTGAAACATTTTCTGTTGTCCCTAAGAGCCTACTTTTAAACTTCCAGAAGTGCATTGGCCTGTCCATTGGACAGGAGTGATTTGATGTTATTAACAGTATTAAGCTCGTTTAAGTAGCAACTTTCTTTCTAGGCAAATCCCTCTGTCCTTTATGATTCTGCTTCCTTAGAGTCATTGCTTTTTTTTAAAAATGCAAGATGAAACCCATTTCTGGGTTAAATATATCTACCTATGAAATTGCTTCTAAATTTTAATTTTATTCTGAGCTGCATATAGATAAACCCTAGATGCTGAATGACGTTCTAGTTAAACTGTGGCAAATGGTGAACTCCGTTGCGGTTAGAATGGGCAGCTGCAACTCATGCTGGCTAAAAGGCCTACATTTTATTTGTATTAAATTCAGGTAATGTTTCCAAGTAATACTCTTGCATTCTGTCTCTGTGGGATGCTGTGAATGAAGGCAAATTAACAAAGATAAATATTTAAGCAAAATATTAAATATTGTATCTAATACTAAAACAATTCTAAAGATGAACCTGCCAGCAGGTAACGCAAGCTGGAATTGTATTTTACATGTGTAAAATGAAATATAGTGGACAGAAGGAGATGTAAGCTGCATATTAGTTTCTATATCTTATATTTAGAATAGAATTTTTAATATTTAGAAATGCATTTGTCATTTTTGTGGTCTTTGGATCTTAAGCAGCTTTGTTTTCGGCCTCTGACTGGAACTCGCTATTGCGTACCTAAAGGGCTGCTTGAAGAGAGACTCCTTGGGGTAAAAGGGGAAAATTGAGTACTCATTTCCCCTATTTCGTGTATACCTTAAGTCAGATAAAATGCAAAGTGTGAGTTTTAAGGTATTTCCTTGTCGGTATGAGGCTATCGCTGTATTTTTATCCTCCTTTCTGGTGACTTATTTAGAAACGGACCATGTGCCTAGTCATCTTCCCACACGAGTCGGGAAGCTGCTCTTGTTTTAAGTAAGGCGGAACAGGCTGCCCAAAAAGGAGATCAAATTGCTTCCTGGATCTGCCTCAAATCTGATCGTTTGCATGGTGTGTGCTGGGTTCCTTCTTTTTGTTTCATTGGGTTTGGTTGTTTCGGATGTGGGGCTGGTCAGCCTGCGCCAGAGCCCGGGGTTGGGGTGCTGAGGCTCCCCCTCCATGGGGCCTTCCCAGTTCTCCCACAGTCAGGAGTTTCCTCTGCAACTACTCGTCTTGTAGGTGTCTGGTTTCGCTTTGAGTGCAGCCTGCACCGTTTGAATACTTTGAAAATGCACTGTGATTTAATGTGGTTTTTCAGCAATTTCCCTTTATATCAGAGGCACAAGTTATAAGTGCCTATGAACAAAAGAACAAGGTATTGCACCCAGAGGTATCCTTTGCTGCTTAAAAGTCCAGGTCTGGTTTTCACGTAGGCATTATACGTTTCCCTAGAGGTTGAATAATTGCTGGTACTAAACTTAAATCTTAAAAATTGCTAAACTCCAATGAAAATTGGTCCAGAAAATAAAGTAGAAAGGTGAAAATGCCCTCTTCCCATGTAATGATATTTTTCGTATCGAGTATTAAGTAAACTAAGATACTTGTTTAAAGTGGTTTTGTTTCTGTATTTCGTTCGAATGGATGCCTAGGAGAGCAAAGTTATTTGAAGAAAATGAGAGAATTAAACATACTTGTGTGCCCGGTGCTTATTGCAACTAAATTTTCTTTCCTTGTAAAAGTGATCCTTCCACTTGAGTTTGAAATTAAGAAATGCATCTATCATTTATGTGAAGTGCAAACCAGGTAGTTGTGTTGGGAGGTGGGGAGGGTGGCGCGTACAATGCAACCCAATAACCTTGTGCAGTTGGAGACCTAAATTCATGTGAAACTACTAGATTGAAGAATGCTGTGAAAGTAAATTATCATAAAAATAGCAATATAAACAGATATGTGAAGAGTTGATTCAAGAAAGACTTAATACGGGCTATCAAAAAGGAGTTGTAAATCAAGGTTGAGGTATTTTAGTAACAATTAGGTGCAATGGCTATACATTTTATTCCAGAAATTTTACTGGAGAGGTAATAATCTTCTATTAGCCCAGCTGATGTTAATCTGGGTTTTTTTTCAGCTACATTTGAGTTGTTTCGCTTTCATTGTCATAAGGATTTTTTGATTGCATCGTTACAGTGAAGACAAATAATGATGGCTCTTTATAGGACATCTCTAAAAGGAAACTTAAATATTAAAATTGAATGGACCTTTTCAATGAAAAATATTTCAGGGGAAGCTATTTTCCAAATTTATATGTCAAATTTGTATTACTTTCTGGCAGTAATCAGTACACTGTGCAGTTAACTGTGCCGGTAGAAGTGAGAAATCTTGGTGATACATGAGTGATAACGGGGAAGTGTTGGAACACTGTATAGTAACTAATGAAAATAAATAACAAAGTATGGAGTAATGTGAATGTGTCTCTTCGGTAACTAATCTGACATTTCAGTACAAGTGAGAACTCGTGGAATTTTAATAAACTTCAAAATCAGAGTGCAAAAGGCTAGATAGCCATAATGTTATTTGCCACGGTATATGCATTTCTGATATGAGAATTACATGCTGTATAGGTTCATCTGTTTAAAAGCTAAATTTTATACAAAGAAACCCTAAGGCAGTAATCTTTCAGATAGCTGTGCTTGTGTTTAGGATAAGCTTATGTAAACTGACAGCATATATGCAGGGTTTTTTTGAGATAAGAATCTACATTCCAGCAACTAGTAATTATACAATAAACAATTAACCGTTCTAATAAATACAATGTTTTTATTGAAAGACAGATTCATTTTTGAGGTTGCGGTTTCATTAACTATAACCTGGGAGTTTGTATTTAAAAAAAAAAAAAAAATCATGTACTTTAACTGTTCTTAGGATGCTCATAATTACTAGAATTTTGAGATTCTAGTAATTAACAAGGGTTTTGAGCTAGTAAGTCTAGAGTTTTTGTATCCCACTGTTAATTCCAGGCCCCTCTGTGTTACAAAGTATTTGTCTTAGTTTCTTTTGCAGATTGCTTTTGTGGTTCAGAGCCTTCTGCCTTACATCCACAAGCATATGCCTTAGGCTGCCTTGTAGCCTTTGCGTGTACTGTACCTTACCTTTCCTTTACAAAAAAGGTGTTTATTACAAGGGAGTGAAGAGGGGGAAATGAATCACAATCTTCACCAAGCAACCAGAATAAGTAGAAATTTCAAATTAAAAAAAAGAAAAAACAAACCCAAAACAAACCAGCAAACTAATTTTTCAATTTCTCAATTTTTCTGGTGGTTCATTTAAAGTAAAGTTCATCCACTTTTTGCTCATGACGTTCTACTGTGACAATGTAAGAGGAGGAATGATGCACTATTACTTGATGTAATCTGTACCATTTTTTGTGGGTCTCGCCTCGTCTGGAGGGATGTTTGCTGCAAAGTATAGGCCCACTTTCCTAGAACACCACTACAAGGCCAACCGTGCCTCAGCCTGAAAATGCCTGAAATGGGAAAAGGACGGTGTTCCCGCTATCTGAGCGATATATGTAGTATGATTCGTAGTTTGCCTTTTAAACACATATGAAAACAAAGTCAGCGTTACATACTTTTATGTAGGTAAATGCTTTAAGAAAACCTGAAAGTAAAACCTATTACACATGGAAAGTTTTCACAAGATCAACATTTGTGTCGGTGAAGATAACTGTTGTTGACAATGTGCGCTACCATAATTCAGTTTAGAAATGTGTTTTCTCATGTAGCACATTTTTATCTTTAAAGAAGCTGAAGAAAACATCATGTGTCCTAAGTTTTATGTTTTTTCTATCTATGCAAGTTTGTTCAAAAAAACCAAATCACCTTAACTTCAAAATTTGTCTTGCAAAAGTATTTGCATTTAAATTTGCTTTATTACATGCATAATGTTTTATATGCAGAACGCTGTTGTAATTTTTTTTGTCTGGAAATATTAAATTTTTTAAATGCTGTAAATGGAAAATAACCTACAGTGTCATGCAGTCATGCTTGCCACTTGTCCATAGTGATGATGCAGATCATTATATTTCAGTCAGCATATAATAGAAATCGGTTGCTGGTTCATAGTGTTGACCTGCACAAAGATCTGTCCTCTAAAACATAAGTATGTTGATGTGATGACTCTGAATTGTGGTTGTTTGATTCTCTAAAATGTAATTATTGCTGCAAAAGGTGTTAAAGTGCTAGACAGTGAGTGCAACTGAGAAAAGCCAGTAGCTGAGGTTCTTTGCTCTTTCAGAGGATTTTAGTTCATTCTTTAGGCTTGTGCCATAGTCTGGTATGCTGCCTGTAGAAGCACTGCTGTGCTACAAGCAGCTGAAATGGAAAATATATCCCCTGTTAGTGCCTCTCTGGCATGGAAGTTAATCTAGAAGTCTAAAATGCTGTGTCCCTTGCAGACAGGCCCTTGCTAGTTCATAATGTGTGGAGGTCACCGTGCTCTTACAGGCTCATCAGATCTCCACTGCCTCCTCCTGTCCTCTTAATGAAAAGGAAGCAAATCCAGTAGCATTGCCAATGTTTTATGTTATTTGGTGACTTCTATAAAAGTTTCCCATGATGTCATGATTCCTGGCATCAAGTGTTCGATTTTTTCCTTATGCAGAGTGACTGCCCCCTCTTCCCAGGGGATGAAAGAGGGTAAGGGAAGTCTCCCTTACAGCAGTCAGCAGGGAAGGCTGTGGGTTTTGCTGTTTGGGGTTTTTTGGCATCTGTTTACAATTGAATTTTGAACTTAAAGCAATCTCACATGTGCACTGGAGTAAGTAGCAGCTACCTATAAACTTAACGTCTAAAGGCAAGAAGAAAAGAAAATAAATGGTTACTTGGTTATGCTGGCTTTCATTTTTTCCATTTGACAGGTGCTGTACAGAGCTGAGTCTGTGGAAGCTTGAAAGCTTTAGGATTTTGTTTTGCTTCCCCCTCCTTTTTCTGTCTTTTAAGTTGGAAATCATTAGCATTTTGGGCAGGTTCCTAATGTTGCTTGATGTTTAGATTGCATTTCTTTATTTTCTGCATTATTGCTTTTGCATGGGCCCAGACACTGCATATTTTCGGTTTGCTTCCATTAAGCCTGATTAAAACATCGTGTTAATTTAGATGACTCATTTCAGAATGTTAAATAAAAACTGTGGATCATTAACTTATATTTAATGCTAGGAGGTCTGAAGACTGAGATATGTCACTTGCTAGTGCTCTCACTGTCAATTTTTTTAGAATCATACCAAAATCAACACAATTTTTAAAAAACCATTGCTCCTGCAGCTTCCTAGTCATCCTAGCCTTCGTATGAAATGTAGTCCTGTAAGTTTTAATGGAATCAGTAATTGAATTGTTAAAGTGGGCATGTATTTTTAGTCATCTGCGTTGCAGACTTTACATCAGTAAATCATTACAAAAAAATGTCCATCCAGTGTTTCTTACAGTTGAACTAGGAAGACCTCTGTCTTTCTGACCTAGTCCTTTGTGGACTTTTTCATGATCAACTTTGATTTTTGTAAGGGTTTTTTTTCGTTATTTTTTTTTCCCCCTCCCTTTGGCTCATTAGGTTGTGTAGTACTTTTTTTTTATCTGCTTAACATTTTTAGTGATGTCCTAGCACAACCACATCTGTCAGATTTTGGGCTTATGTTCTCTTTTATTTCTGCAACTTTTTGGCTTGTGGTCGGGATTTCATAGTTGTAGTTTGTATCTATAGCTGTATATTTTTGTTAATAATGTTTAATTTCTTCCTTAGCTTAAGCTATGGAGGAGGACATTCATCACATTCAGAAACAGATCTTCACAGGCAGACATACACAGCTTCTCATCAGCTTTCTGGATATTCTACTACACACCATCCTACAGGTAACTAACTGTCCATGTCGTGAGATTACAGATTAAATATCTAAAGGGAAAAAAAACCCTAAACTGTTAGATTCAAGAGTATGAATTTTATAATTAGAGGGAGTTTGTCATACAGGTGGTAGCAAGTGGTATTAGAAAAGTTGAGTTTGTAGTAGAAAGTTAACAATCAGGTGTTAGCTTTTAACAAAATGTTGTAAGTAGAAAGGAAAATATAAAGGAAGGGGTTATGCTCAGTAACTTATTGTAGGTTCTTAAAGAAACTGCATTTATTCTTTAACATACAGCTTTTCGGGATTTGGCCTATGCATAAGGGCGAAATGTTAAGTATGCCTCAAAGCCAGCTGCAGAAATCATGCCAATTCTTTTAGACTAAAGCAAATAGAAGAAAAGTAATGCAAGTTGGAACACACTGTTGCTAGTACTTACATGTGTAAAATAAGACATAGGGCTGGGGGAAAGCTAAAATTCACTTTAAATATAGTAGCAGGTTAGGGGATCTTACATCTGCATCAGGATCTGTCTGTGATTCTGGTGATAGCCTGTTTTCATGTCAGGAGAAGACAGGGCATGACCTCTTCATGCTTGCTTTGCAACCCAGTTTCTAAGGAAAGATATTGAAGCTTATGTGCTGGCTGGAATCTGCAGTCTCTTGGCCAGGACCTTGATCAGGATGATGGAGGATCAGAACTGCAGAGAACATTTCAGGGTGCAGACTCTACAGTCCTGACGTAATCTTAGTTACTCAAAACTCTGCATCTTTCCAGTGCTTCCTATCGAGCTCCCTGCCATTGAAGGGTGTGAGCAACAAACACACAAAGGTGTTTGTTGAAACAGGGAATGCAACCAAAACTGCTTCTCTTGTGCCAGTCCTGCAGAGTCCAAACTGCTACAAGCTGCCTGAAGTGGGAAAAGGTTGATACAGAGAAGTTGAACCCATTTAAGAAGGAATTATGAATGTTTAAACAGTTCATGTAAAGAGTGGAACAGTGAGTCTTCAGATGAAGGGAGAATTTTATTAGTTGACTTAAATATTGGTTTTAAGCATCATATTTAACATAAATTTGATAATAGATTTTAAAATGTATACTCAAGTTCCAGTTTACAGTTGCATCACTGCAAACCAGTTAAACACTGAAAAATCAAGGTACTTTAATAAATATTGCTAATGTTTCATAGGTTATTTTTAGTTAACTGTGAATGTATGTCCTTGTTACTTGGTTGAGCTTCTTATAAGTTCATCTGAATTGTGTGTTTGTTTTGTTTCATTTCCCTCCACTCTCATCTAGGTCTTTCAGGAATATTTGATACCAGTATGCACAGTGCTGGAAGCAACACTAAGGAAGCTTCTTCAGTTATGAATTTTCTCTCTGCTATTGAGTCTCGTACCGCTCAAGCAGTCTCTTCAGGATCTACCCTTTTACCACAATTTAGGGCTCCTTCCTGGCAGACAGGTGAAAAATTTCTCTTGAAATAAAATTTTGTTGTGATTATGTTGAATGTTTGAGAGAATTTGAAACAAAAATACCCTGACTAGCTGAAAAGGTTACATGTCTTCTACCTCTCTTCCATCTCAGTATTTATAAATCTCAAAATCAATGAAATTACATTAGCAGAAGAATTATATTAGAAGAATAATTATATGAGCAGAAGTTCTCATTGTTTAGAAGGCATTTAGATGTATAGGGTATTATTTTGTCCAATGAGTCAAATTTATTTTCCAACTTTCTTTGAAATTAGTCTCACTAACACCGTAAGCATATTCGGGTAGACTACCTGCACACCCTAGCAGATCTTTCATTCTCAAATTCTGTTCCCTGTCATAGTTGTTCTTCTGTGATATTAATACTAAAAGTCTGTGGATAACTTTAGCCCTTTTGTACACAGAAGTAATGAGCAAGGTGTTCTCAAAAAGAGCGTCTGAGATGCACGTCGCATAGAAATAAGTGATCTAATTTACAAATAAACATGCCGGGTTTTTTGGCAGACTGACTGCCTTTTATAAACCTCCCCCATCTGTCAAGCCTTCTGTGCAGAGCAGGAAACTTTGCATATTTTGAGCTTGCTGTAGACAGCCACACCAAGATAAGTGTTGCTACTGCATCTGCGGGTAGTTTCAAGTTATGTTTAATCTTGTGTGGTGATTATGCAGCTGTTCAGTGAATCAGATCTATTCACTGATCTGACAGAAAAAGTTTGGGTGTTTTTTTTTCCTTTGGTGGGATGGTTTTCCACTGTATCAGCAAGCTGATCTGTGTCTCAGTGCAGCTGTATGATCACTGGTTCTGATTTAGGGGAGGAGACATAAGGTAGGAAGAGGGAAGAATTCAACAATCCTTTCAAACTGTCTGCACTTGGTGTGTTAAGTGTAATGTGCAGCTGCATTCCATGAAGAGCTACTCAAAAAGTCGAAGAGAGAATGTGGCTTTTTATTCACCATGGACAAAAGCAGATATGTGGGAGCACAGATGAAGACACACACTATTAGTCTGTTAAAAAATTTTAATATAAATCAGTGGTGTTTAGAGTTGTGATGACCCATCCTCACATCAGATTGTCAGCTGGGAAGAAATCTTTTTTTCTCTTCGTCCTAGCATTTTCTCCATTGCAGCCTGCCTAACAGTGAATTGTGAAGAATGGGGAGACATGCTGTGGGTCGGGTTTGATGTTGATACCAGTGATTGAGAGACTTCTCAGTACTCATTACTAAGAACTCATCAGTAAGCCCATTTTCAATATTACCAGTTCTCTGAGCTTTCTGTTGTCCTTTAATACTTTTGCTGCTTTTCTGTATCCCTCAATCCTCCCAAATGTCTTTTGAGAGCTTTGTCTTCTACAGACTTTTTTGATGAGGGAAAACAAGTGGTCTTTGCTCTTCAAGGTGACCTTTCTTTAGCAGGGTTTTTCACTTTGGGTTTTTCTCCAAACCCTGCAACTGCTGATTTGGGGCAGGGGAAAGAGGAGCAGTGTGTTTGTTATATTGTGCTACCAAGTCTTCCTTTGATATGTGGGATGTGTGATCAGTGTTCTCATTTCTTAGGATAGTGGGGGCTGTCTGTGCACACAACTTACTATCTTTGCTGTACCTTTTGTCTGCTCCTCTACAAAAGTAAAATCTAGAACCCAGCAGTTCTGCCATAATAGTGCTTCTGTGAATGGTTCTTGTCTGGTTTCAGAAATTACCTGCATAGTAGGAAGGGCTTTAATTTAGAGAAGAGAAAGGAAAAATACAGATTAGATGAGAAATGAACACCTGCAGTCAAAATAGGTATAAAATCTTTCCCTTCTTTGATGCTTCTGGATGCCCCTACCTTTGTGCTAGTGGTAGGGATCAGTAAAAGAGAACCCAGTTGTACATGATGTTGCAGATTTTTAGAATAGGAAAAAAATGAAGCATTGGACCACTGCTTATGCTTTCTTACTCAGAAAGACCTTATTGTTGACTCATGAAAAATACCTTGGCATTCCTTCAGTACCATGTCTCTTCATATCAGTTTGTCTTGAACTGAAAGGGAGAAACAAAGACTTTCTTTTGCAGCTTCATCTGAAACTTCCAAAGCAATTGTGTGATTAAGTTGCAATCAGTTTAAGAGGACTTAATATAATTTAAAATGAAAATGGATTTTTTTTTAAACTGAAGCATTTGTCTCAAAACAAGCTTTATTTACTGAGAGATTTTTTTTTGTTTATTCTGAAATGATCTGAAGCTAAAAGCTCTTTAAGTATCTGAGAAGAACTGAAAAAGGTCAAATTATATCAGTCATTTTAGTTTTTTTCTGATTTGCATACCCTTGCAAATTTCCCAGTGGAAATTGATTCCTTTACAAGAAGTTTAAGCCTCTGAGAATAAACTTGCCTTCTTCACTTTCCTTCATAGACTTCATAGACAGTACACAAACTTCACCAGTGCCTACAAGTTACAAGGTGAAAAGCACTGAGCAACATGGATCACTGCTGTAAGCCCCAAAGCTTGCAAGGGAATTTCACACTCCTATTTCAGTTGGAGTAGTCTATTCTGTTGAGAAATCTTGTTTAAGCCAGGATGTCATACCAATATCCGGATGCAAATAAGTAATATTATACCTTTCAGTTGGATAGTTGCTGTTGCACTGTGCAGATAATTGCTCTCTATGGATATTTTGGACTCCAGTATTTTACTTCAGAAAGCATACAAATCATATTTATTCTTTGTATTGAAAAGCCCTCCTTTAAGAAACATATGTTACAAAGTGTATTAGCCATTTCACTGTAAGCTCTGAAATGTTTCACATAAAGTGAGTTATAAAAGTATTGGTGAGGGTAAATGCAGGAGATGGGATCGCTCCTTTAACTGTGTATGTATTACAATGCTATGTTGTAATTTTGCCTTTTTACTGTATATTAAAGATGTCCAGGGCTTTTGGTCAGTTGTCCTCTACTATGAACCTCTTTTTAAATTGAAATAAAAACTAATAAAGAGCCTTTGGTTTCAAAGCAGAATTAATCGTGTACAATTTTATTATCCACAATTTGTATCTTAAGGGTATGAGTTTTTTCCCTCGGCAATTCACTGTAGATACAGAATTTGGAATTCTTAAAAAACCTGCACTTCCAGTTTGAAAATTACCCATGATAAGTGCCTCCCTTTGTGTGTTTTTGTTGAAAAAGTTGGTGGTGATTCTAAAGAAGGTTATATTTGCAAATGCTCTAATATCTTACAATTAAATGAGTTATAGAAATGCAGAGTGTTGTAACTTGTAAAGCTCCCTTATGCTCTTTTTCCCTTCTTGTTTTGTTTTTGTTTTTCCAGGTATGCATTCCTCAACAGCCACAGAACTGTTTGTTACTGGAGCCTTGCCAACCTCTGGAACATTTCCACCAACATCTGCTTTATCAGCATATCAGCATCCCAACACTTTCAGCAGTAGAAACTTTGCTACTACCCCTTCTCTTACTCTTCAAGATACTACTTTCAGTGCTACATCAAATGGTCTCTTAACTACCCATGATCCTTTATTACAGATTAAAACATCACAAGGCACTGTTCCAACTGCTTTGACTTTTGAGCGCCTAGGCAGTTCTGTTTTAAGTACCAGTATACCACCTCAGTCGTCAACCTATCGTTCTGCTCAAGAATCTGCGCCCCATCTTTTGCAACCTCAATTTAGTTTGTTGCCTTCAACCCTTGGAGGAGCTCAGCAGGTTTCTCAGGCGTATAGCACATCTGTCTTTACTGGTTCCACTGCTTCTATTGATAGAGCACTTCAGCGAGAATGTAGTGTTATTAAACACCATCAGCGGCCTTCAAGTACTCAGTCTGTTCAGGCTCAACTGACTGTTTCACAGCATTCCTTACACAGCTATTTAACGAGTACAAGTGGAGTTAATTTTCAGGATACGTCTAGGCACTCAGCATTATCCTGCAGTCCAGTTGGAGATGTTACTCAGGTGAGCAACGGAGGACCACAGCAGAAGACTTCTCAAGTCACAGTGGAACTTGCTCAGTCGTACACGTCTGCAATTCCATCGCCTGGTTTTCCATCTGCTTCTACAGCAAAAGTGAAAAACTGTTCTGCAAAGCAGCCTCCAAGGTCAACGAAGACCCCCAAACCTCAAAGTGTAGCTCCCACTGTGCAGACACAAAGCTATGCCAAAACTGCACAAAACCAGAGTTCTGTCATTACAGGCCAAGCACAGATCTATTCTACAGCACAGCTCCCAAGCCTCTTGTCCGTCAGCCAGTCCCAAAACTATGTTTCATCCCAGGCTCAGAATGTGCCACCTGTCAGTCACTCACAGGATTTCTCATCCAGCAAGGTTGAGAAGCTGCCCTCACTGTACAAAACGTTGACTTTTTCTGGGCAATCGCAAACTATTACTTCTGATAGTCAAACTCTAAGTTACTCCTCAGAGGAGCAGGTATTGACTTCAGTTCCAAATGAGAACTACTCTGGGCAAACGAGGGAACATTCTTCAGTCAGCCAATCTCAGAGCTATTCTTCTAGTCACTCTCAGGGTTTATCTCCAGTTAGCCAATCCCAAGTTAGTTTTTCATCTCAATCACAAGTTTTATCAGCTGTTAGTCCTTCAGAAAGCTATTCTTCAGGGCAGTCTTTAACATTAACATCGCCTTCTCTTTCCTTTAATGCCTCTCCTAGGATACAAACTCTTCCAGCCTCGAGTCCTAATCAGAGCTATATTTCTTTACATTCTTCTCAGAACTCGCAGTCACAAGAATCCTCCTCTCCACAGTCTCAAAAGTTTTTGCCATCTGTCCAGTCTCCTCCTTTTGCATCCCCGGCTCATTCACAGACACTGCAGAACAACAGGCCTTCCTCAGAAACAAAGTCCTATGTTAAAAGGAAGTCTGACTCTAATTTGTATGCCTCGTCAAAACAAGAGGAGGAATTATCGATGCAGGATATGCAGGCATTGCAACAGCAAGCTACTCTTGAATCTTCCACTCAAAGGCTAACTGATGAGGAGATCAGTGCTCAGGATGCATCCTATAGGGTCTCAAAAGCAGATTGCAGATACTCTCAAAGTGTAATCAGAAGTAACTCTCGTCTTGAAGATCAAGTTGTTGGACTTACTCTTCAAGGAACAAAAAAAGATGAAAGAATGGTCAGTTCTGTGGAACAGCTTTCCCAACATATTGGCCATATCACTAGCCTAAGCCATGATATAAAAAAGACAGCTAATTTAATGCAAACAACACAAGTAACTGTGAGTGCTAAAGAACTAAACCAGCAGCATCCTCTTATGCATAAGGTACATGAAAGTAAAGCTCAAGAACAGCAAGGCCAAGTCATTAGTACACCATCGCAAGTTCAACCTCATGCTTTAAGACATGGTCCTCAGCTGTGTTTGCCCAGTGCACAGGTACTTCTGGAGTCAGCCTGTGACTTGCAGATTCTTCATCAGTCAATACTGCAGTCGGGTTTAGGACAAGCAAAGGCGTCACCACAAGTGCAAAGAATACAGAGTCCTCAACAGGTGACACATCCATTCCTTCAGATGGATGGTCATATTATTCAAAGTAACGGGGGTCATTCTCAGCAACAGCTTCATACTCAGAATTCTGAAGTAATGAAAATGGACATTTCTGAGCCCTCAAAACCACTACAGCAACATTTGACAACAAGAGATCATTTTACTCAGACAAACCAACATGATTCAAAAAATCAGTTTGTTTCTCTTAGTTCAATATGTTTCCCAGAATCTATACTACTCAGTGATGAGAGGAACATACTATCCAATGTAGATGACATCTTAGCAGCAGCAGCCTGTGGAGTGACACCATCTGACTTTGCCAAATCAGCTTCTAACGAAGAGGAAATCCAGTCTGTTGAAAATAGTGAGGAGTCAAAAACACAGTTCCGATCAATGGATGTAAGACATGTGTCTTCTGCTCTCAGTGCCTCGCCTACTGTAGTTGGAAAGCCAGCAAGCATAAGTAATATTTCTCTGAATGGAGGCCAAATTACTATAAATCTTACACCAGTGTCAACAATACAGACAAAAACTGTGAACCTTGATCAACAACACATTGAAACCCCTGATCAAAATGTAGCAGCGAGAATAACCTCCCCCACCCTTGGCCCTGGTCAAGAGGAGCAAGAACAAGGGTCTGTTCCAGTTAAGAAGCAATCTAGCATCAATCATGAATCTGAAGAAGATAATGATGCTTCTGCTGATGGTGCATTGAATGCAAGAGACACAGAATTTGTTTCAAGCGGTAAGAGTCTAAGTGAAGAAAGTGCTGCTTCAGAGAATGATTTTAATATGGGTGGTGATGATGGTACAGTAGCAGGTAACCAGTCAAAGGGTCCATTGCAGCCACTATCTGTGCCCCAAAGTGGAGATGGAACCATTAGTAGAACTGAAGAAGAATGCCAAGATTTAACTCAAGGGAACCCTCAGAAGAAAAAAAGCAAAGGAAAAAGCCAGAACAAAAATGCTGCAGAAGATGACAGTGCAATTCAGAAACAGGTTAAAAGAAGTGGACAGTGTAAACGACAAAATTCAAGAGGAAATGACTCCTGTTTGACATACTCTTCTCCTGTTTCTGACAGTTGTTATGATACTTACCAGCATCAGGAAAGAATGAGGCAAAAAATTAAAGAAGTTGAAGAAAAACAGCCTGAAGTCAAAACAGGATTTATTGCATCTTTTTTAGACTTTCTGAAGTCTGGGCCTAGGCAGCAGTTTTCAGCTCCAGCTGTACGAATGCCAAACAGGACTAGGCGACCGGTTACCCAAATGGTTCGCGCCCCTTGCCTACAGTCCTCTGCAAAGCCTCAGCCAGCAGCAGCAGCAGCAGCACCTGTAGCTGCTGAGGTTAGTGGAGAAAGTCCAACCAAAAAAGTTGATGAAGAACTTAAGAAAAATTTAGAAACATTGCCTTCATTTTCTTCTGATGAAGATGATTCTGTGGGGGGTAACCACGATCTTCAGAAGAGCATCTCTACTGCATTGTCAGCCCTGGATGATACATCTGACAGAAAGAACAAATCAGGTAAAACAGTTACTACAAGCGCTATCTTCAATTCAGGTAAAGGTCTTGATTGGTTTTGGTTTTAATCACAGACATAATTGAGAGTTCTTTTCAAAAGGTGTGTTGACTATGATTTTCATCTGGAAACCTCAACAAACCATCATGTCAGAGGTTTTAAATCTATTATAAAAACATTCTAGCAGGGGAACATACTAATAATTGCGATCAGCAGAGGTTAAGTTCTTCCTAGATAGAGTCGCACAGAATATGTTTATGGAAACGAGTTTTGCACTTGTAAAGTGAGCACTGGTTTGGCTGGTCTTGTCCAAGGTGGGACTCATTTGACTTTGATTTCAGCCCTATGAATCAGGAGTGTTGTAGTTTCGTGTTGATACATTGTTAACAAAAGAACGAAATCTGGGAAGGGTTGTTTTGGGCAGGGAAGGGCAAGCAGCAAACACTCATCAGTAATTTTCCACACACTTTTCACTTTCACTTGGTTTATGTCTATGCTGTAGGTCGGCGTTCATAGCTTTTAACTGATGCTGCTTTGTTTTGAAGTATTTTCAACATACAGCATATTTTTGACTAGGTAGACCTTTTCAGTAAAGTTTTTCTCTGGTAAGCAATTAAAAACTATCCAGCCAGTCACAAAACTGTACTAATTCCAGAGAAATACCATTGCCTTTCAAAATAATCTCAGGAAGAAAATGAAACATTTCTTCAACTCTTCTCAGGACCCACAACCCATAGGCTGGCTCTTTACAAAATAGAAGGAAGTAATTTTTTTCTCTTTTGAGATTAAAGGAGAGAGGGAAATCTTTTTTTCTCTGGAGTTGACATGATTTACTGAAAAATACATACCACAATTGAACTTAAATTGTAATAATCAGACCTAAAATATCAGAAAAAGATTACAGAATACATGAAATACTAAACAATACCTCATCATAATTGCTGTTCTATTTTATTCTGTGGAGATTGCTATTAAATTATGTTAAGTTCATGCATTTTGGAAAGTCTGTTACATAAGATGAAGTTTCTCATGTTTCTTTTGGTTGGATATGTATTTTAAACAAGAAAGCAGTGACCTTTTTCCCCTCAGAAAGCCCAAATGTGGACAATGCCGCGGTTAGCCTCCCGCTACATAAGCCACATTCTATGTACGACTTCCTAAGGAAATATTTCAAAAGTTTTTTTTGTTGGATGGGCATTTCCATTAGTGTTTTATTTGCAATGATTTCTTTTACGGTATTATTGTATCTTCTTTATTATTCATAAGGTTGTAATATTTATATCAGGAATTCCTTGAATTCACCTTCCTGTTTTGTTGTGTACAAGACTGTACATTGTATAAGAGGCTTAGTAATGACTTCTTTCCTACTTGCTTTTTGTTGTTTTTTTGCAGATTGTTATTTTGCAGATTTTCTAGTAATTCCTTCTTCTGTCTGTTTTTGTACATAAGTATGGAAAGACAAATATTAAAACATAGTCTTTTGTTGGCAGTATTAAGTAGTGTATATACAGTTGTCTGCTGTTCTGAAGAATGTGTAAATGTACTTGGGGAACTAATAATGCTGTGTCTAATTAAAGCTGTCATAGATTTCACTGAACAAAGAAATACAACATATTTGCAATAATGTGGTACGATATATCCAGAAGAATGTATTTCATGGCTTAGCAATTTTACTGAATTGATTTAATGAATCTTCATGTATCTGGTATATAGCTTTTGTATCAACACATTAATTTGGTATTTAAATAATTTGTTTTGGATCAGTTTTGCTAAAATACGTGTCACATTATCTTTTTTCCATTTTTTCAAGTGAAAATTTCAACAAATAACAGTGATTGGTCAGAAAACAGAAAAATGGTCATCTTCTCAAGTTTGAAGTCAGTTTCCTAAATGATATTAGTAATTACGCTATAGCTAATATAACTTGATTTCTTTTAGATCAGCAAGTCAGTGTTAAAACTAATATGTATAAAAGAGTAAAGTAATATCTAAAAAGGATTATAATTTTTTTCAGGTGGGAAAGAATAATAATTTTGAAAGGTGGGAGTTTCCCTTGACTCTGGGGCACTGAGGAGGAGAAGAAGAATGTTCTTTCCCTTCTTTGTTTTGATCATCAGCTCTCATTGCTCACTTCTGTTAATATTAACAATTATGACAATATTGCCAAAGTTTTAATCTGGAACTTGCAGTTACATTATTACAAGATATAAATGATAAATGTCCAAAAGTCATACAGCAAATATTTTCATATTTCATGTGTATTTCTCTTTCATTAATCCAATTTAAAAGGACTTTACTTACTACCTTTACTATTGTATTTGCTTATTCACACAAAGTACTACAGTATTTCCTGTTGATCTTGTCTATAACTATCAAGTTGTTTTCTAAAGTGTTCACCTTTTTTTTTTTTTTGTAGATGCTAATAGATGCAGCAGTTTAATACAGAGGTATACTAGCTACAATATTTTGGTTTTGTTTAAGGTTTAGTTGTGGCCAAAATAATGTTTCTATTTTAACTCTTAGAATAGGTGTTTTTCCTAGAATAGTTGTTTTTAATACATATTGTAACAGAAAAGAAGAAAAATAAATCTAGTTCTCTTTTTGCGTTGTTGATAATTTAACTAAAATCTGGATTTCTTCTTCAGAAGCTGAAAAAATGGCAGTTGCTACTGCTGCTGCCACTGCCACTACTGCTGTAATAAAGCAGGAATCTCCACAGACAACTGCTCCTGTAGTCAGTGCGCAGGAGAAAATGAATCCAGCTGATGCCTTAAAAGTAGCTCAACAGGATGCTGTGACTTCAGACCAATTGGCAAAAATACAGGCAACTGTTGCAGTAGAAGGATGTACTGATGAGGAGAATACGGACAGTGGAGGAGAGGGCATGTACAGAGAACGTGATGAATTTGTAGTGAAGATTGAAGACATAGAGACACTAAAGGTAATCCGAATACCCACTGTGAAAAAAAAAAAAAATCACAAAAAGTCTTGCATATGAATTTAGCTTCAATAAACTACCAAAAGGGGAAAGGCTGCAGATTAGTTTTCTGTTTCTATTCTAATATTCTGTGGATGCTGCCAAGATGCCTTAAAGGTGTCTTTCTAGTGCAGGTTATGAATATGTTTTGTATGTACATAATCTGTTTTATGGTACATACATAATAAAGCAAATCTGTGTGCTGGTAACCTCTGTTAGAACTTGGAATTACCTTTTTTTAATTTTAAAAAGCATTATTTTTTTACTACCTTTTTTTTTTTTTTTTAAGATGGTAGTAGGCTTTCAAGTGTGAGGTGTTGAGCAAATGACTTTTGGACTTTGCAAAAGATCTTGGAATTGTCTTTTCTGTGTTGGAAGGGGTTCTGCTTGTGATTCCAACAAGAATTGGCTTCCATAAGCGACCAGAACAGCTCTTCGCATAAGTTTATAGAAATGTTCCTTGGTTTTGATTTCTTGTTTTGTTTTGTTTTTGTTGCTTCTCCATTTAAGTCCTTCTGCATGTTTGCCTTTCCTTTTGTTGCTAGCATAGCCAGCAATATTCTTACCATTAATTTCTAATACTTTTGATTACTTGTCTGTGTTCATCCTCTTGAGCTTCTTTCAAAAGAATTCATGTAGCTTTGTCACATAAGACAAGTGTTACCAGTTTTAAAATATTCCCTTGTCACTTATAAAACTGATTAAGTTTTGTTATGAGATAGTTTGAATCTTAAGCTTTGTGGTGTTTATTTCTTTAGTTATTTAAACAATCATGAAAAAGGAACCAATACTTGATTATACATTTTCCAAAAAGAGAGTTTTTGAATTAGTAGTTTGTGTGTAGGATTTGTAGAGAATTCTCATTAGAGCTAATAATTACAAATTTGTTTTTAGCATAGTTTACATGAAGAAGAAAATCAACTCAAACTTTTTTTTTTTTACAATTAAGTTGAACTGAAAGTGTAAAATGTGGTTCAATAATTCATACTGAACTATCTCTTTTCACATTCGTGCAAACATCATGCTGTAACGTACCTGGGCTTCTGCTACAGAATCTCTAGGGACCTGCAAGCTTTTTGCTACTTCTTACGGTTCTTGCATGTTTGTTTTAAAAAATATTTCACAGAGCAAAAGAATAAAAAAAATGGAAAAGTGTTATATTGTTTTAAAAAATAAAGTTCTGTGGCTCAGTTGCATGGTACATGAGTTAAGACATCACACCGTAAGCCAAGCTGGTTGGCACAACTTCATCGCTGTGAAAGTAAAGTTTGTAGATTATTGTAGTTCATGTCATACTGTCTTGATGCAAATGGCATGTAACGACTAAGGGATTGGAATTTTGAGTGACTTATTTCCATTTTATTCCTGGGTAACTTGTTCAAAAATTACACTGCACAAGCATGCTTCTGGGAGAAAAATAAGCACTGTTCTTAGCAAATAATTTTATGTTCTTTCAGGTTGCTTTGCAAACAGGAAAAGAGCCTCCAGCTATTTGGAAAGTACAGAAGGCTTTATTGCAAAAGTTTGTTCCTGAAGTGCGAGATGGACAGAGAGAGTTTGCTGCTACTAATAGTGTGAGTCTTACAAATTCCTTATGAAGCCTCATGGGAACTGGTTTCCTTAATGGAAATCCAGGAAACAACATAAAATGTGACTCTGACATACATTCTTAGCAAGCATCCTTGGGAGGGGAGGGGAAAAAAAGGTTTTTTGATTTCCTCCTACTCTGAAATTCTCTCGAAATATATTCATGGGCGGATTCTTGGTTTTCCACCATGGGTTCTTTGGTATCATTCAGGCTGCGTAAAGGAACAAGTTTTCACAACCAAAATAAAGTCAATGGAAGCAGGCTTGTGAAACAACTGTGTTCCACAATGGGAAGGATACAGATAGGATACAGTTTCAACAGGCAGCCTTTTGCCAGGCAGATAATCCTTTTGGGATAACACATGGGGAGGATTAAATAGAGAGAAAATTAAGCCCAAAGTATCTATTCCCTTATTTTCTTACTTTTACTAGTATGTGGAAATCTATTGGAGAATTTATCTTAAATTATAAATGCTGTAGGATGGCTTATCTTTGTATATGAACAGGTTGTTTTTAAACCAACTTTTTTTCTTCAGTATTTAAATTGTTAGTTGTTAAACTGAATAATTTTACTTAACAGAAACACTTTTGTGTTTTTTGGTTTTATTTCAGTATCTTGGGTATTTTGGGGATGCAAAAACAAAATACAAACGAGTGTATGTGAAGTTCATTGAAAATGCAAACAAAAAGGAGTATGTCAGAGTATGTTCAAAAAAACCACGAAGCAAGCCTGTACAGTCAGCAAGGTATTTTATTTCAATTTGTTTTTCATTTTGCCATATTGTTTTCATATTAAGAACACACATATTTTAATAAAGAATATTTATAACTAAAGCTTATGTTAAGTCGGCTTTAAGTTGGAAACTGAGAACTGTGTGTTTTGCTTTAAGAAATGAGATAGTAAATGCCTGACATACCAAGACTTCCCTACCTTGAATCTATGGATTGCTGTAATCCTTCGTTTTAGAGGTGTTAGGGCTCCACACGCTATTTCTTTCTGTCGTGTTTTGCCCCATTACTCAACATAAGAATAGAAGCCTACAGCTGTAATGATTTGAAAGTTTTGTGTGTTGTTTTTTCCTGTCCTGTGGACTTCGCAAATTTGGTATGTTTTTCCAGATTGCTTTAACGACCACCCTGTCCCAGTACACGTGAGGTACCATGCTTTCTTCTTGATCCTGGAAACTTAATTTAAAAACAAAAGTTGACTGTTGAAGTTGGTTGTTGCAAGGATGTTTCTCCGTCTTTTGTATGTCCTTGCACGCTGAGGGTGTTTTACTTTTTTTATTGCACCTGCCCTACCCCCTCACCCCACCCTAAAAAGCCTTATACTTTTGAGTCATCCCATGTAACCTCTATCCATGCCTTAAAATCAGTAATTACAGTAGTATTGCTTTTAAGCCACCAACAAGGATAAACAAATCTGTCACTCTGGAGAGACACGTAAAGAATTCAGGGCAAACATAGCATGGTTTTGATTATTCTAGTAAATATACTGCTGGTCCCACAAAATGTTATGACCGTAAGTGTGTCTCACATAGGTGCTTTGGCTATCTCTGAGATTTCCTCTGTCACCTTCCTTCTGATAAGGTTTTCACTGTCATTCACTTGCTAGGGGTTTCGCTATTGCATTTTGTGTTGAACTTTGTGCTTTTAGAAAATATTGCAGATTCTGTAATGTACAAACTGTCATGCTTTAATGCTTTGCTTATTTTATCTTATCATAACTTCCATTTATATCGGAAGGTTTTCTCACTATGGATTTTCAATAATTATAATTTAATGCACATATGTTTTCTTTATCAGACGTTAGTAAACAGTAATGAAAAAAATTACAGTGCTCTTCAAGAAATAACTGAGGTTTTAAGTCTGGTTTGCTCTCAAAGAAAGCAATGCCATCAGATAATCAGTTTTATAAATTATTCGTGATCTACTTAAACGAGTTAGGATTTTGATGCTCTTTTTTTGGGCTACAGAAGACTGTTCCAGAACCTGTTCCTCCAGCGCTCTGAAACAATCCTGTCTTTTAGCCAAAACATGATCGTGATTAGCTCGTATCCATGTGTTCTTCGCTCAATACTGTTTTTGGCTTTTATTTCTGTCTTTCCCTGGTGTTTTTACTGCATGATGTATTTCTGGAGAGGAGTCAGATTCCACCTCTGTCTTCATTTCACTAAGCTGGATTAATCAAGGTCTTTCAACTTCCTCGTCTAAGGCAGCTTTCCATTTCTGCAATCGTCCTAGTATCTATTGTCTCCATCCATTTTTGTTTGAAATCATGTCTGACAGTTGACTAGAACTATTCTCAGTGTTCCAGAAGATACTAACAATATTTCTTCTGCACATTTCACTGCTCTCCCATTTGAGCTCTCCCATTTGAACTTTCCCATTTTGACAAAAAAATCTTGCCTGGCACTTCTCAGAATTGTATTCCCTGCCATGTTCCCAAAACTGTAGTGCATTATTAGTCCTAAAGTACATAACTTCGTATTTATGATATTAAGTTTCCTGTTTGCTTTCCTGTTTTGAGTGGTGGGAAGAGAAAGGAGAGAAGTTGTCTGGTTTCTTATTCCAGTCCTCAAGATCCTGCATTTCCTGCATTTTTACCTGGATGATATTCTCTCCCATCTTTGTATGGATACAATATCCCAAATTCACTTTGTCAGTGGATCTCATGGATTACTACTATTTCTTCAAATCTGTCCAGTTTGACTTTTTTTTCTTCATGAAATAATCAATTTTAATACTAGCTTCAATTTCCTGTAGCTCATAAATTCTTCTGACGTTGGGCAATTTAAACTTCTGTGCCTGTCAATCTAGTTATAAAATTGGAGTACTATTTAATCATAGGTAGTTGAAAATAATTGTTAAGCATTACATCAAAAATATAGTACTATAGTGTGTATGACCTAATTCCTAGTTACATGTGACAATGAAATAAGTATACATAATCTGTGGGGAATGTATTCTGTTTAAATAAGGCTATAGCTATTTTATTAATGCTAGAACTTCTGTGGTAATTATTTTCATAAAGATTGTTTTCGTAATATTGCAGGACTATTCATTGCAAACTTAGTAGTAGCAACAACAAACCCCCTGATCCACCAACACCAAAACCAACAGCAACAAAAGTCTCTTCTGTGAAACCCAAAGCTAAACAGCCAAAGGTAAAGGCTGAACCACCACCAAAGAAAAGGAAAAAGTGGAAAGAAGAGTTTTCATCTTCCCAGTCTGATTCTTCACCTGAGGCCCAGAGTGATGAGGATGGTGAGCGAGATACTATTGTTAGCATCTAGGCCTATTTGAACTTAACCGAAAATAGTATTATAAAAATACGCTGCTTGATCTTGCAGATTTTTCTTTATTAGCCACAGGGGAAAAAAAATAAATCTGTTAGTGCCACACAAAATTAAATTCTTAAAACTTTTTACTTCTTGTTTGTGTGTGAGCAAATGTGTGCAACTGAAGTTATCGCAAATGCCATTTATCAATTGGATAAATATGTTTTTACTACTTGCTTGCTAAGATGGGTACAATTGCAGGAGAAGGAGCTGATTTGATTTTCTAATACGTCTCAAGAATTGGATGATTCTTTAATTTTCCATTGCGACCCCATGTCATGTCTAAAATAACATTCCTGCAATGCCTGTCTGCATGCAGATGTGGGCAGAATTCAGATGTTACTCTTGTTTTTTCAAAAGCCAAGGAGAAAAAACAGTTGATATTTTGGCTGCTTCATTGCTTGTCTAAATGCCAGCTGTTCAAATGCAGCCTGCTGAGCAAATTTGCTGTTAAGACATTCATGGTGTCTTGGAATGTCTTGAGATACAACATTTGCAGTAATTCTCCAGAACAGAAAGGAATTTTTGAAGTGTACTATGTTGATAGCAATTGCCTGTGGTAGCAGATGTAGGGTGGTTTTTGCAGTTTTTGTTTATTTCCTGTATGTTTGAAGTTAAACTGTGTAGTACCCATGCTTTGTATTGCTGTATTTCCAAAGCATGTTAGCCTCGGTGCCTTTAACTATAGATGAGCTAGAGTTGGTGGACTCTGCTGAAGGCAGCACCTTTAAAATAACACTTTTTGTGCGATCGCAGCCCAGAAGGCCAACCATATCCTGGGCTGCATCAAAAGAAGTGTGGCCAGCAGGTCAAAGGAGGTGATTCTGCTCCTCTACTCTGCTCTTGTGAGACCCCACCTGGAGTACTGCATCCAGCTTTGGGGTCCCCAACATAAGAAGGACATGGACCTGCTGGAGCGCGTCCAGAGGAGAGCCACGAGGATGATCCGAGGGCTGGAGCACCTCTCCTATGAGGAGAGGCCGAGAGAGTTGGGGCTGTTCAGCCTGGAGAAGAGAAGGCTCCAAGGAGATCTTATTGCGGCTTTCCAGTACCTAAAGGGGGCCTACAGGAGAGCTGGGGAAGGACTTTTTACTAGGGCATGTAGTGATAGGACGAGGGGGAATGGCTTTAAGCTGGAAGAGGGCAGGTTTAGATTAATCATTAGGAAGAAGTTTTTTACTTTAAGGGTGGTAAGGCACTGGAACAGGTTGCCCAGAGAGGTTGTTGAAGCCCCGTCCCTGGAGGTGTTCAAGGCCAGGCTGGACATGGCCTTGGGCAACCTGGTCTGGTGGGAGGTGTCCCTGCCTGTGGCAGGGGGGTTGGAGCTCGATGATCTTCAAGGTCCCTTCCAACCTAAACTATTCTATGATTCTATGAAACTTACCCAAATCGGCATTAATATGTACAACTGTCCATATTTAAAATTTGAAGTAACCTGGTGGATGTAGTGACCCATAGAAGTGTGGATCTCTGAGAAGCTAAATTAACTGCAAGATAGTGGCATCATACACGGAGCTTATAAAAAGATCCAGAGTGCTTACTACTATTGATGACTGCTCCATATGCATGTTTAAAATTGCTTTCTCTGAAAAAAAATAAAAGCTTCCTCAGAATAAGTACAAATATGTCTGCATTGCTTCGCTGGTAAAATTCGGTTTATGTGTTTTTTTGTGAGTTGGACAATTAGGTGGGCTTGACTTCGATGGTACACAGGCTTCTAAATGAAATTAGTGCTTTTGAATGTTTTTCTGTTGGACAACTTTGAGGTTTGTGGTTTTAGGAGGTACTTGAACTGACATGAAACCTACACTTAGGGCACTTTGTTCAACTGAAGTTTTTCATTATCCCTTTTCTCTAGACTTTCATCTACAATAATAGAAAAATGTTTAAAATCACTAAAATCTAAATGCTGATAGTTACAAGTAATTGTAAGTGTTTCTACAAAAAATTGTACCATTTGTACCAGATTTTGTGTTTGCACATGTTTTGGGCATGTAAGTAGTTTGAGTGTTATTTCTGATTGTACAGAGTTTTAATCCCTTGGGATACCAGTAGAGGTCACTTGTGTTTTAAGAGAGAAGAAAGCCTTTCATTTTGAAAAGCACAAATACTTGCAGGCTATTGAAGGAAAACAATCACTGTATTCTGATTAATTTTCAGAGCTTGTACCTCCAGCTCCCCTTGTTACTCGGTTTTTGAATACAAGAGCTATGAAAGAGACTTTTAAGAGCTACATGGAGTTGCTTGTTAGCATTGCCTTGGATCCAGACACAATGCAAGCCTTGGAAAAGAGCAATGGTACAGTATGTTTAACATTTGTATGTTTTTATTAGATTTTAAGGTTATTAATCAGTAAGGCAAACATTTTTTTTTTAAAAAAAAAAAGAGAAAAAATCAACCACCAAACTTTTAGCTGAATACCCACATCTGAAGAACACTTTACGCAAATTACTTATTTGTGTGTGCTTATATATGTGCATATTTGCACTATCTCTTTGAATAATCAAAAGTAATTTGGAAATACTGTTTTGTCTGCTGTGTTACATTAGGCTTGTGCTGTGAATGACAGAACTGAGCTCTTTGTTCCTGCTGTTACTATCTTAACAGCTTAGCAAACATTTATTTCAAATGACAGTGTTTCAAGAGTGTGTTTACTTTCTTAGGAAGAAGTACCCTTATGACTATAAGTACTTCTGATTCTTGCTACTATTAAAAGTCCTGCTTTTCAAACTCTGAAACCTTAAAATTCTGACCAAAGACAATTGTATTCCACTTTTTCTTCGAGGAGAAAATGTCTCGACTTATTTACCATAGTGGACTCCAGGATACAAGTCAGAACTGTTGTATTTCTTAAAATATAGCAAAGCACTCATGTGTAAAGATAAAGGTCTCAAAAGAGCAGTCATTTCAAATGTTATTTAGTTGCAAGCTGTTGTTTTGTACTATGTTCTGTTTGCCTGTATTTAAAAAAACATTTTCTAGACTCTCCTTTCCTGGTTTGCTCTGGTTGTCCATCAATGCATGCTTAGCTCGACCTTTCATACCCATGCATTATGGCAGTAGTCCCACTAAAAGCAAAGAAATCGACTTTATAAATAGAAGACTCCATACTGAGCTGTAAATTTTCATTCATGGCCACATGCCTATGTTCAAATGTATATTGTGCAACTTACAGTGGTTTATCAGATAACTTTCATTAGTAAGCACTTTCCTCAATTTCTTTTGTTATAAATGCCAACAGGGTCATCTCTTGTAATGGGGAACAGCGAATGTCAAAAACACATACTTGTCTTTGTAAAACTGCCAGTTGTATTGCACAGAAGAGGATTATCTAGGAAATGGTTTGAAATTGTTAGTTAAGATTTATGCTCTATATTGCTCTATCTTAATTTTTTCCTTTCAACAAAGAAAAGTCAGAGAAGGAGCAGGATTACAGTTAGGAATTAAACTGCATAATATGTAGACCAGTTTAGCAGGCTGATCCAAAAAAAAAGAGATTTTTCTCTCATGTTTGAGTTTAGTTTATGTGCAAATTGCATTATTTTTTACTTCCACATTTTACGTTAATGGGTAGAAGTATAGATTGAATAGGGGTCTCGTTACTGTGTGTCTCTTAATAATCAACTGCTACTTTTTTATGTGTCTTTTAGATGAGCTACTCTTGCCTCACATGAGAAAAATTGATGGTATGCTGAATGACAATAGGAAAAGGCTGCTTTCCAAATTACGCTTGGATCATGCTTTCAAGGTATTCTTTTAAATTCTAGGATTTTTAAAGTAATATTATAAATAAGTCATTTGATGCGTACCATGCAGGCACAACTTAAAACCCAGAAGGCAAATTTGTAACAGAAGTGAATATGGATTTGAAAGAGATGCTATAAATTCAATGCTTGTATGTGGCATTTGGAGCACATTTTGTGATGGAGGAGTTTATACTGCAAAGGTAAAGTTCCAGTTTTACTCCCCGTGCTTTCTGGTTCATTCTCAAGCATTTTTTCTTTTAAGCTTCTCAGGTTTGCCAACAGAAAAATCTATTTGCTCTCCTTCTAGAGCTTTTGGTTAAGTGATTGTATTGCTTAAAAACCTTAATAAACTTTTACATGAAATAGCTATGCTGTGGAGCAGATGTCTGAACTTCTTTGAAGTAGAGAACATGATCAGAATAGTTTAAAACCAGGACAGAGGGACTTGAGAACAACTCATTTGTGCGCTCTTTTGTGTATCTTCAGCATGGAAGATTGGGAAAAGTGTGGATAACGAGCCCCTATTGTAACAGCTTTGACACAGTAATAAAAAACAGGTCTGGATGTGGACACGGAAGAGAGCAGCCGTACCATCTCAGTAGAGAGAAGGTAGACAGGAGGATAGTCACTACAGTTCTTACTGTTCCCACCCAACCTCCAAGCAACTATGCAGATCTTGAAAGTGCTGTAAAATGAATTAAGAATTAAGGTTATTTTCACTCGTGTCTGAGAACTAGTTGTCCATGCCCATAATCAGGCTGATTATTTCTTCCTGTAACAGTTTGGAGTCCAACGACAGTAAAGCAGACCTGTCTATAAACACTATCAGACCAAACTTGCTCTTTCCGCCTGTCTTTCTCCTGTCCCTTTATGTCCACAGCAGACAGATGCTTGGAGAATTAGCTGTCTCTGTATTGCTGTGTGCTTATTTTTGGCTAGGTGAGGAGGGAGATAATAGCAGACTTGACAGTTCTGCTTTTTCATCATGAAATCTTTGAAAGATCTTTTTTTTTGCCACAGCACATTTGTGCTAAGTCTTGCGGGACAATAAGTGACCTTGTTTCAGGGACGACAACATCATCAGTGAAGTTTTAATTCACATGATTCTTGAACTTTTTTTATTGTTAGTTACACTGTTTTCCCAACAGCTGTACAATTTGTACCTGCTTGAACAGACTTTCTTGTGGGCTTCCTCCTTACAGTAGGAAGGCATGGGGAGGGCTGTGTACTTGCAAACCATATACAGAGCCTCAGAGAGGCAGCATATATTAACCCTCCATTTTTGTTTTTCTTCTGTGGTAAGAGTTTTGCAGAGAAGATAGGCTGCATTAAGGTAGGATACGAATTTGTAGAACTCTGGTTACATTCACAGTACACACAAAGTGAGAGGTAGCTTATTTTGTTTTTTCCCAGTTTAAGGGAAAAAAACTAATATAATCTTTTGTAATACTAACATGTAATTACAGCTGCTTACTCAGTTGGAGTTCATAACTAATACAATAGTTTTGCTGTGTGTTCACTTAGAAGCAGATTATGTGTTGTATCTCTAAAGTTAGCTTAAGCCTGTATTTCATAGTATGATCTGCAAGAAGTTAATGGAGTTACGGATGTAAAAAAGGGATCCGCTTGTGATGTAAACTGCGAGATAACTCTGTTATGGTTTGAAGAACCTGCAACAATTTATTGTTGTTTAGACAATTATTCTATCACCCGATGACCCCTCCCCACCCGGCTAGGGGAATCAGGGGAAAACAACAAGGAAACCCAAGGGTTGAAAATATAAATGGATTTAATAGAATAAGACTAAATTAACATTCATAATACTAAAGAACCAGTATTGATCCCAATACCAATATTAAATATACGAGGACTATACTCAGCCCATTCTATCAGGAGGAAGCTGTGCACTCCCAGCAGTGGACAGCAAATGTTGGACACTGTGAGCGCTACGGCTTCAGGAGGAAGGGAAGGACTCAGGGGTCCAGCACTGGGGCAAGAAGTTCTTGGGACTGCAGCCATCGTGGAAGAGAGAGAACTCCTCAGCAAACTTTCTAATTTATGTTGAATGTGATGTTCATGGTATGAAATAATCCTGTTGGCCAGCTTGGGTCAAGTGCCTGGGTCTCACTCCTTCTCATCCCTGCAGCCGGCTAACTCAAAAACACTGAGACCTTGAAACAGCCTTAGCTGGCTATGAAGTAAATATTTCACCAATTCAGACACTAGAGTCTTCTAAAAGTGCAGTTTTCCCAAGCATTGGAAGAGACCTTACTGAAAAGTAAAATTACTGAAAGAGAAATTAATCCTGTGTCGCTCAAGCCAGGATAGTTTGTCTTCTGGTGTGAAGGTACCGACCTGTGCCATATTTTGGATAGAAATGAACTGCCTATTTGTTTGTGTTGGTTAGTGAAATGTGTTTGATACACTTTAAGATTCAGGTTAATCTGGTGATTAATGCAGGAAAGTCTGCTTCTTTTCCAGCTTGGATCAAATGACTAATTCAGATATTAGAGCTGAACGAGGCAGTGAAGCAAGCAATAAGTGAAAAATATCATTATCGTTCATGAGTGTCATTCAGTTTAAATATTTTTACTATTCTGCATTGATAAGTGTGAGTGAACTTAAGATTTTTATTTTTTTTCCCACTGGATACAGTTAACATGGAATATTTTAGCACTGTATTACAAACCAAATCAGATGCTAAAGTTAGCACTAAGTCAGTGTTTGGTAGTTTTGCCTGTAACATTCTTTATAGTTCTAACAGTTTACTGCGTCCTTCGGGTTAGTTTTTTATAAACAAAATTAGAAAATATTACTGTTGCTTTAGTTGAAGCTCGGTAAATGAAGCCTCTTAGCTGAATTGTGCAAATTTAATTTGGAAATAATTGTCACCATTTTATGTCTTGTGCTCTCAAAGATGCGGAAATTGCTAGTATTTTCTTCTTCATTCCAATTCAAATTTGTCTGTTTTAGGTCAGTGGTCCGGCCATGTAAACTGTTCTGGTTAATAGGAATTCTCCAGAGGAAGGCAGAAGTGGCCAAAGTCCCTTGACACTCAAAAGTCAACCTTCAGGAAGGCTATTAAAGTGGATAGAAAAACGAAATAATTTAAACCTGCTGAAGTTGTTCCAGTTTGAAAGCATTGCAGTGAATATTGTATCCAGACAGGTTAGCTAGTTGAGGTTACTGCTACCACTATGCAACTGTCTCTGTGCAGTAGATTTTATAGCTTTTTACTGAGAGGGACTTTTTTATTTTTTATAAAGGGAAAAATAGCTGATGTGTATAAAGAAATTATAGGCAGGGGAGGTTTTTGAATTCTAGTACTGCTTGTTAAAATACAAAAAGTTAGTCAACTTCATATTTTAACCCAATAGTCCAAATTAGGTCCTTAAGCTGCAACATTGATATATTTTTCTGTGTACTTGATTTCCTCCGCTTCCCCCCCATACTGGAGCATAATACAAAGATATATATGTTCATTTAACTTGAAATTTTTTTTTTCATGACCAGATCATTAGCATAACAGAACTATTTCAAAGCAGCTGCAAACACAATGCTGTATTTGTACAACAAAGTTGTATTCAAATTTACTCACGCAAGTAATGTAGAACTGAACCTGGTAGAAATGCAGTTCACTCCCATGCAGTTAATATGTCTTAAAAACTTGTCCTTTTTGAGCCAGCCATGTACTTCACTGTGCATAAGCTTTTCTGCCTTACAGATATGATAGGATGCAATTAATTCGTATTTTGCAAAAGCTGGGACAAAACCTATGAAGATACTTAGGCATCCAATCTCTGCTACAGTTGGCAGACTTCCTGTGCCTGACTAGGCATTAAGTACTTACACATCTCCAAGTAACTTGGCCTTAGAGGTTCTTGGGTAGAAATGGAATGGAAAACATTTTAAAAGGTAAAAATTGCCTAGTGGAGCCTTTGTTTGCTCTTTCTAACGAAAGAATTACAGGTGATAATCTGAGATACAATAAAAGTATCTTCTTGTCTTGAAAAATTATAGTAGTGGAGAACCGGTGGTCATGCTTTTCAAACTGTATGTGGTTGCTTGATCTGATAAAGACCATTTATCAGGTCTTTGTGGAAGAATAAATTGTTTTATAATAGGCTGCACTCTAAATTCTCAAAAGAAAAATGGCCAATTTATCATCAGTCTGGGTGGTTGGCCCTTCTGGAATTTTTCATAATCCTTTTTCTTTATGTGCTCTGTTTAAAGAACGCTTTGGAAAACTTTCCTGAACTGACAGTGATCACTCGGGATTCTAAGACAAAAAGTGGAGGAACGTCTGTGTCTAAGATCAAAATGAATGGTAAAGCTTACAACAAGAAAACACTGAGGGCTTCTAAATCAACCACTAAATTAGCACAGGTGAGTAGTCAGAAGGTTTATTGCTGCTACCATCTGACTTCTAGTATGATAACCACATTTGTATAAAATACTGCTTCATGTATTAGTTTCTTTGTAGATTTATCAAAATATAACATCTTTTGAGTGAGGAGGTGCTTTTTCTGTAACAAGGGAAACAACGTTTAAAACAGTATACTAAATCACCGTTTTAACTCATCTGTGAAACATAGTTATATCCCAGTAGGGAGACAAAAGATAATAAATAATTTCATAATTATTCCCCTATTTAAGTTCTGTGTTTAGACCGAAATGCTTGAAGTCTTCTGTAGCAACTACTCAAGATTGCGGGAGGCTGAAGTAGCAGTATGCTGCTTCCCTAACGCAGGCAGCAGGTGTAGTTGGATGGGAAGGGAGAGGTGAGCGCTGCTGTTGCTGTGCTTCTCACCCCTTGTGGCGTGCCAGACAGCAGCGCCCTGCTGGAGCCCCCTCTGCTTCTGTCACCACCAGAGCAAGGACTGAACTTCAGACCCCGTTTCTGCATAGCAGTCAGCCTCCTGGGCTGTTGCTGAAGCGGCCACATTTTGCCTTCTACATTGCAGTTGTGGCAAAATCACCGTGTAGCTCGTGATAAGTTTCTTAACAGTTTCTTAAACTTGTTGCAAAATCTCTGAAGTAAATGATACAATGGATTCTAGATTGAAAATAAATAATACTGTAAAACTGAGATTAGGTAACACTTTTAAAAATTTAGTTGCATATTGCTCCTTTCCTCATTTCCAATGACAGAGTGAAGCTGTGTATCTTAAATTAAAAAAAAAGTTTTAAAAAGTAAGGTGGTAAAGCTTTGAGATGTACACATTGTTTATTTCCATAGTATTCCTAGGGAACACTATAACTACATTTCGCTAGGTACTGACTCACATAGGCTTACCTCCCAGCAGTAAATAGCGGCTGGACAAATGACCTGTAAATATAGACCACACTCCTGTTTCTTGCCAAAGTAACATAAGTGTTAGATAAGTATAGATCAGCTCTTCTGAAGCACAAACTGTATGCTTTTTCACAGTGATACCCATCAATCTAGTAGAAAAATAGTTAAGCTTTGGTAATTCTTGCATTAGATTTTGAGAAGGGAATGTCTTGCCCGTTTCAGACCTGCAGTGCATTCAGGAGGATTGAAAGCATTCTCAAACCTAGTTTTGATAAAATAACGTGGTAGGGAAAGTGGAGATAGGAGATAATTATGATGTCATATAAATTATAGTGCACTAAAATATGTCAAAGCAATTATTTGAGTGGAGTACTCCATTTCTGAATTGTTGAAAAAAAAAATTATTTCCAGAAGAAAATGCCTATCATATCTGTGTCTTGGAAAATAGCATGAATTTACCTAAAATAACTGTTCTTTCTGCAGGAGTTTACGGTAGATCCAGAAAAAATACAGTTGTATTCTTTGTATCATTCACTCCATCATTACAAATATCACATATATCTAACATGTAAAGAAGAGGTAAGTATCATTCTCTTTGAGATACTTTTTACATTCATTGAGGAAATTTATTGAGAGAATTGAGTACAACTTAGAGGGACTGTTCTCTTCTTCTTGGTAAATAAGTATGGATTGTGGCCTCCTATTTTAATTAATTCTTAATGGCAAACAAAAGGGTATGCTGAGCACATATGTTGCCCCTAATGGGCACTGCTGCTCAGAACATTCAGATATGAGGCTTACAAGAATTGTGTGAAGTTAGTTTCCCTCGGGATAGGCAAGCATTCTTCACTGCTCCAAAATAAGCTAAACAAATTTTATCAGTGTGTGTAACTCCTCAAATTTAGGAGCTACTTTTTGTCTTAGAATGCCCACTCCTTGCTTTTTTTTCTGCAAATCCTTGGTGGAAATATTACAGGTAGCAGAAATACGAGACTTGAGTGCTGGCTCAGTTGTTAAGAAATGCATTTTTTGCGGCATGTTTCATTGTTTTTAAATTGTAAAGATTTTCTTCCAAAGAGTATTATTTAACTGCAGAATATTATAAAAATGAAATGCCAACAGCCTAACATGTATATGTGTATGTATCTTTCTTTTTCTTTCCCCCCTTCTCTTTTTTAAATAGATTTCTTCTGTTCAGAAGAAGAGTGCAGATCTAGGACAGGAAGAGATTGTGCAGCTGTGCATGAAAAATATAAAATGGGTGGAGGATCTTTTTGAAAAGTTTGGTGAACTTTTGAATCGTGTCCAGCAGAAATGCTCATAACAAAAATGTATCCCAAATCTCACATTTTTCTACGGCACTAACCTGATGGAACAGAAGGCTCAGAGAGAGGCTCTGATTTCTTTTACAATGCCAGACTGCGTTCTTGTTCGTAGCCATTTTTATTTCTCTTTATGGAACTTTGTGCCTTGGCTGTTGCTAAGGAAAAGTGATGCTGCCAAGGAAATCAGTCCTTTGGAGATGGAACTAAATGTAAACCTAACCACATTTTTAACCTGAAGAATTATTTTCTATTTTGTAAACTATCGGATAACTCAGCTTTATTTTCAGAAATGTTTTTGACAAGTGATAAAGCATGCACTACATATACTTTTTTCTTTATTGCTAAAAAGATAGCAACACTTAAAATACTACAGATTTTTCCATCCCTGACTAAGCAACGGAAAAGTCAGCGTTGGGGTGAACTAATTTTTACATGTCTGGCCACCAAATTTAGAATTTTGTACATTTTGTGAACAGAGCCGGAGTGACATCAGCTTCTGCATACGTATATTGCCATCATAAAATCCAGAAATGTCATTATGCTTTATGGACTCCTTTTACTATTGTCATGTTCAGGAGACTGAACATGGAGTTGGTGCAATCCTATGACTGCTTTTTGTGTCAAATTATATTGTAATGAAAGACAATGACCTTAACTATTTTCCCTGTTTTGAAGAAAAAAAAATATTTTCCTTTATACTGTGTTTTTTTTTTCTTTTGGAAAAAAAAAATTCAATTGTACATTTTATCTCACTAATAGTTGTATTTTTCACAGAGAAAATATTGTGGTTAAAATTGTTTCATGTATCTTTGTAATACACTTTCCATTGTTTTCAGTAAATCCTATTCATTTATATGTTGATTTCATATTGTAAACTATGTATCTCGAGGTAACCCTTTTGTTTATACAGGTTTGCTTCAGTGTTAACCAGAATAATGCATACTAGACTAGTTTTGCTTTAAGTGTAGTTGTGTTAGACACTGCAATTATTTTCTGATACGTGAAAATAAATTTCTTACTAAACTAGCACTTGATTAACTGAGAGTTTAAATGAAGAGCTACTACACTTTATCTTCGTCAACAAAGATTGATTGAATAGACTATATGCAGTGTTAAACACAGCTTACATAATTGTTTGTAGAACTGGCAGTTGCAGAGCTGTTCTCTTTTTGGTGCCTTTCAAGTCTTCAGACATCTTTGTAGCTTTTTCCCCCCTCCAGTTTGTTAACAGTTAGTAGTGCCACTAGTCACACTCAGACAATGAATGTAATGGGCTCTAATCAGGAGAACATTTTCTTTAAATTTGCCAACAGAATGCCTTACTGAGTCATTCAGAATGGATATGTACTCTACTGGCGTCCTAAAAAAATAGTCACGTTGGTCTTTTTTCAGATAATGCAGAAGAAAAATTCATTCCTTTATCCTTTCACTGCCACTTAGTGCCTTAATTTCAGCCAAGAAAGCAGGGTTCACTATTCATTGGCCAAATAATGTTCATTGCCATGTGACCTTTTTTCCTGTTATCTGTTTCAATCCTATTTAGTTGTTAAATATTCATTAGACCTTAGAACTATAAAGAGTTTAATGAATAGATGTGAGAATGAAATTATTTGATCTTGACTAATCAAATAGATGTTTGAATATTAAAGTATGTACAGAATTTTAGCTGATTAGTTTTAGAACCTTGTAGGATGTTTACCGTATTTCCAAAGCTTTTCATCTTATGAAAGCAATAATTCTCCTTTACAATTTGTATGCAGACTACAGTGAACAGAAAGGGGTATGTGCCCTTGCCGTTTTTAAAGCCTCTTCGTAGTGGTTTTGCTTTAAAAAGGGAGGTCACTATCATGTCACTAGATGCATTGTGCTACTGCTACGTCTACTATAATCAAGGAGAGCGAGATGGGGTTTGGTTTAGGAAGAATGTGCAGATTGTTGGAGCAATCATGAAGCTGATTTTCGCAGTGAAAAGGGTAGGCACAGGGTTGAGGAGCTGGTACTGTTTCAGTCACACTGCGTTGAATCTGGTAGGAGCTAGAGTTTATATGGTGAAACCAAACAACAAAGTTGCCAACATCAGTAGCAATCAGCTAAGATTATTTTAATGTAAATATGCACACTGGAGATATAGTAGAAATGTGCCTGGTATACTCTTTAATCTGTAGTGGGGGTTCCCAAATTTACTTAGTGTATTCCCTTGTTGGTGGGGGTGGTTCGCAGCGTGTGTGGATTCGGGAGGGGTGTTTACTTGCCCAGGCAGAGTTGTGGTGTCACATTAGAGTGATAGACACGGCACAGTTTGGGAATTCCTGATCTGAATTTTTAAAAAATGATTGGGATGCAGACTGAAGGAACAATAAAGTTGGCTCCTTGATGGTATAGTAAAGAACATGTCAGACTTTGTGTCTCTCACATACCTTCCTAATGTGACTGTGAACCAACTAATTGAGAGAGGCCTCTGTGCTTTCTAAATGATTTCTGTACTGCTACTGTATACTTACTCTAGATTTTCGAGTCTAGAAGTAGCTTTGGGAAGCTACTTGGTGTAATCCAAGTCCTTAGAAGCTGGAATAAGAGGCTTTTGGAGTAGCTTGTCCCTATTTAAAAAGAAAGTAATTTTAGCAACAACCATTTAAAAAAAACCAAACAACAAAAAACTGGCCAGGATGCTCTGCACTGCCATAGAAGGTGACCTGGCTTATTTTTGGCTGTTTATTCCTAAGGCCAGTTAAACAAGCACTGTGCCTGTAGAAGACAGGAAAAACCTGTCTTGAATAAAAGTAACTACCCCAGACTATTAAAGATTAATGTAATGGAGCTTCCATCTTTGTCTTGGGCTGCAAAAATGGTGGCTGGATTATTAATTTTCCAATTTAGAATAACTAAAAACATGGAACTCTCAAGTGTGTTGAAGGATCATAAATCAAAATAAAGCTTTGTTGGTGGGATTGGAGAGGTTTTCTATACTGAAGCAAACTTAGAAAAAAGTCAATGTACAAATTACTTTTTTGCACAAATACTTTGCTTTGTTTTGTTGCATTTTAGATAATTAATTCTGCACCCACACCTCAATCTTTCTTTTTTTTTCCCTTGAAGTAACAGTGAGGTCTTCATCCCTTAACATCTGACAGTGGAAATTGAGCACTCATTTGACTGCAAGAGAAGATGCACTAGGAAGGAAGGAGCAAAACCCTCCTTAGACTATGAATTTGCAAAACAGAAATTAAAATAATTGCATGACAACTTATTTGTTTTTTAATTCCACTATTTTTTCCTTTAGTACAGCATCCCCATTTGCGTTATGTTTGATTTTATTGAAATACAGTATTTCTCTTAAAGGCAGATTTTCTTTGAGATGCTACTTCCAAAGTTTTGCTAGCAAAAAATCAGAGACAAAATTGGATTGAAAAACTGTTTCTGCAAATGGCTAAGGACTTTAGGGTCTTTGAAGTTCTATGGCATGTATTGTGTTCATATATTGTCGAAATGATATACTACTTTTTAAAAAGTCAAATCTTACAGGCTGTCTTCCAAGTAAATGATTTCCATAGGGAAATATATTTTAAATGTTATTTAAATATTTACTACTATTTAAAACAATTTAAAAACAGAAGAGCTAAAACTATGGTCGCAAAATGTCAGTGTGTCATCAACCATTTCTTGTTTTGTTGCCAACACTTGACATTTGGTCTCCCTTACCCTATGACATATCTGTGCATTACACAATGCACATTCTGCCATATCTTATTGTTTAAGCTAATATTAACATGTCATTGTTAACGAATGCATGTTTTTCTGCATATCTCCTCTACATATGGCAAAAATGAAGCTAGGGCTAATTAAGAGACACTTTATGCATTCTTAGTCCAGATTTTCAGGTGGTCCGTAAATACAATGTATGGAAATGTGAAAAAGGACGGTTTTGTACCATTCATGATGTTATTAACTAAACCCATTAAAGTGAAAACACTTTTTAAACAAAAACCTTATAATGCTTAGTCATTTATTATTAACATATTAAGTCTTGAAAAGTTAGATTGTTGGAAGAAGATTGGCAATTTAAACTACATTTTCTGATCTCAATATGAAGAAGCACAGTTCTAGGTTTTGGGTTTTTTTTCATTATATTGCATGGATTGAGCTTGTCTGTTTTATCTGTTTTTTTACATTTCTGGATTCTAAATGTTCTGAATTAATTTTTGCAATATATCTGCCAGGTCTTAAACTGATGTGATAAGTGAGGAGCCATTCAACTGTGGTAAGAGAGACGCTACTACTGTGGTTCAGGTGGTTTTTAACTAAACTATTTTCTGTTGTTCTCTTTCTTGCTAAACTAGAATATCATCTCTATGTACCTATGGGAAGAAATGGTGCTGTAGAGGGTTTTAGTCTTCCCCGGCCCCTCCCCAGTTGCAATGCATTACTCTAGATATTCTTACAAATATTTTTCCGACACGTAGAGGACTGAAGTCCCATGATGTGGATATTGGCCACAAGATACATGGTAGGCCTTCTCTGAGCCACTTACTTGCAGAAGAAGGTGAATCTGAAGGGCTGGAATTTTTTTATTTTTTTTTTTAATGGTCCTGTGTGTAAGAGCTGCTTCCAAACCAAGGTGAGTATAAAATGAGACATTTGCCCATGGAGTTGATTGGTGTTTTCTCCAAAAAACACTTTGGGAAGTGGGTAGGCACAGAGAATGTCCCGTTGCAGTGTGGAGGCTGAAGCTTTTGATACTGTGTTCCAGATGTAGGTTAAAATTTATTAAGGTTTTTTTTTAAAGAAAAAAGCAAGAAGCTGAATGTATGCAGCTTTTTAAAGAACAGCAGCTCCTACTATCAGCAATTTGTTGGTAAGTATCTTAGGCACTCTGAATAACTTGTTCTGCATTAGGTATTTGCCTCTCCTATAGAAAACCTAACAAATCTTTGCTTCATTTCCAGAAACTAAAGAACAGAAAACTATCTTAAAATTCTTTAATTTGATCTCATATAAGAACACAGCAATAAATACAGAGAACAAGCTATTTATAAAGGAGAAAAATAAAAGGTGAGTCAGGGGAAAGAGCAAACAAAGAGTACAGCCCTGCAAAAGTTTGTCATTTTTCCTGGGGATGTCTTAGATTTCTGCTTTTAAAAGTTCCACTGGGCTATTTCTTTTGCGTGTGTGTGTTTAGTTTTGGTTGGGTTTTGGTGTGGGTTTTTTTCAGCTACCCCTATGCACAATGGGTAGAGGGAAGTAGCAATAACAGCAGCGCCCACGAGCAGGACTGAAGGAGCAGTTAAGGCCCTTTTAGGAAAAAAAGACTCAGAATAAGGTGGGAGGGCTCCTATATATGTGATGGTTCATATAGGAGAGGGAGAAGAGGGGTGGGAAGTTGGAAGAAATGTGGGTCAGATGTGGGACCACCGTGGAAAGGGTGAAGCTAGGGGAGCTTTTGGAGTGTAGGTAGTTGAGGAGCAGAGGGTGTAGGAGTCGGGACTGGTCCTAGTTAGGAAATAGCTTCAATTAGACGTGCTGCAACATATACACTGACTGAACAGCAATGACAAGCCAGCAGGGTGATCTGGTGGCAGGTGGACATTCCTAGCAGAGGGTCCCCACCAGAGGACTGTTAGCATTTTGCCACACCTAATGACTTTAAAAGATTAATTCCGCCTAGTCCCAATTCTGTCTTTTGTTTTGCTATAAAAAAGGGGTGTTTTTAGTTTTGTATGCAGAGATATACTGACATGCGTGCTCTCCAAGTAGTGTTTTTTCAGTGCCTCCTACTCTAATCTATTTTGAGTGTGTGTATTAATGGACTGTGGTTTCTACTCGGGTTGTCCTGTACTGTCAGTGTTCCAACAAGTATGAGGAGAGCAAAAGCCCTTTCAAGAAGTGTTTGTATTGCGGTCACCTGAGACAAGAATTTTTATTTTATCTTTGCAAATGCAGGTATATCATTAAAAGTTCGACACTTACCTTTCTTCAGAGATCCATGTGAAGGGTTAAAAAAAACCCTTATGTTCGGACTGTGTCATAGCATGAACTTGATTTCTCTCTGTGTGTACAGTGTTTTAATTACAGTAATTCCAAATGAAAACAAAAAATGCTACAGCCCTGTGCAAACTGGGACTTTGACATAGCTAAGGTAGTTTTTTGGCACAAAGTTGCTAGTATTTTAATCAATTCAGTCAGGTCTCCTACCTTGATATAGATGAATGTGTGGATGGTGAGCATACACTGAAACAGCCATTATAAGAGGGGCATTCAAGTAACTGCACATTAGTGAGAACAGGAGTAATATGAAAATGTGTGAGAAATGCTAGCAGTAAACTATACTGTAAAATTTTCATCCAGTATACAGTTGATATATCAACTTTAGAATACTATAACTGAGTCCTCATGGAACATGCTGAGCAGTTAACTGTTAATCATACAGTCTGTGTAACAGCTTCAAAATTATTAGTATTTATCTTCTTCTAGACACACCGGCATGTTTACACACAAGAGAATTTTAATTGTGCATCTGATCTTGTGCGTATGATAAAGGTTATAGATGGCAGCAGCCACTCTTGGCTCCAGTTACTGTTTTTTCATAGGTGTTTTTGGTTCAAGTTATGATTAAATTAAGTCTCTCTTTATTCTGCATGTGTTACTTGAAATGTTAAACTGTCTCATTGGTACATGCTGCAGCCTTTTAAGACTTCCAGGGCTTGTGATAGCAAGACATTTTAAATAAAATTACATTGTTTGGCATCATCTTCTGCTTTCTAAACGTGGTAACTGCTAGTGTGATTTGTCTGTGTATTATTTATGTATCATATTTTTTCTGCGGCAACAGAAGGTAAATGGTATGATAATTGAATAAAAGCTGAAGCATCAATGTTTTATCATCTGGTTAGGTCAAATCGGTAACTCGTTCAAAGCTCTAGGAGAATAAGGACTTAAATCTGTTCTCTAAGTAAAGCAGCTTTGGTGGTTTCTGAAACCTCCCAGATTTTTGTTGTTGGTCAGTATGGAGACATTCCTATCCCTATAGCTTTGATAACAGAAGAGAGTAAGTGAATGGTTTTTTATTTGCTTCAGTGCAAGGTCCAGCAACTTTGTTTAAACAGCCAGAGAGGTAGTTTGACCACCGCCAGTGGACTTTGCACTGAAGGAGCTAAAGGGAAAGCTTGTGTGTTCTGTGAGAATTCAAGTGTCGCAATTCCGGAACCAGCTGGGGGGGGGGGGGAAGTTAAAAAAAAAACAACAAAAAACAGGCAAGTGTTTGGCCAGGGATTGTTACTTTCTTTTTGACACAAACCCTGCAAGTTCTCTTTGAGTTTTAGTGGGGTAGCAAGGCTCTCTGCAGGGTGCTTCCAGGGCTGTTTTCCCAATCTGAACTGTGGGCCTGGCAAAACATGGCATAATTGAGTTTGGTGGCTCCAGCACATTGTGCAGTAATACAAAAGGTGACTTATAGATTCCTGCTTGTAGCATACATAAACAATAAGCCCGATCCTCTGCTCTAGGAGACAAGCCTTACACTCAGTGTAAATATAATTGCTTTGTAGCTGTTTCCTGAAGTCAAAACAAACGGTCAAAATCAGGAATTCAGTTATAGAATCATAGAATGGTTTAGGTTAGAAGGGACCTTAAAGATCATCTAGTTCCAACCCCCCCACCGTGGGCAGGGACACCTCCCACCAGGCCAGGTTGCTCAAAGCCTCATCCAGCCTGGCCTTGAACACTTCCAGGGATGGGGCATCCATAACTTCCCTGGGCAACCTGTGCCAGTGCCTCGCCGCCCTCATAGTGAAAAATGTATTCCTGATACCCAATCTAAATCTACCTTCTTCCAGTTTGAAGTTATTACCCCTTGTCCTGTCACTATATGCCCTTGTAAAAAGTCCCTTCCCATCATTCCTGTAGGCCCCCTTTAAGTACTGGAAGGCTGCTATAAGGTCTCCCCGGAGCCTTCTTCAGGCTCAACAACCCCAACTCTCTCAGCCTGTCTTCATAGGAGAGGTGCTCCAGCCCTCTGATCATCTTTGTGGCGCTCCTCTGGACCCACTCCGACAGGTCCATGTCCTTCTTATGTTGGGGGCCCCAGAGCTGGACGCAGTACTCCAGGTGGGGTCTCACGAGAGCAGAGTAGAGGGGCAGAATCACTTCCCTCGACCTGCTGGCTACGATTCTTTTCATGCAGCCCAGGATGCAGTTGGCTTTCTGGGCTGTGAGTGTACATTGTCAGCTCATGTTGAGCTTCTCATCTACCAACACCCCCAAGTCGTCCTCCTCAGGGCTGCTCTCAAGCCATTCTCTGCCCAGCCTGTATTTGTGTATGGGTTTGCCCCAGCCCACGTGCAGGACCTTGCACTTGGCCTTGTTGAACTTCATGAGGTTCACACAGGGCCACTTCTCAAGCCTGTCAAGGTCCCTCTGGATGGCATCCCTTCCCTCCAGCTTGGCAAAGCTAGTTAAAGTTACCACATTTCCCCCTTTTACCTATCTGGTAATGGGACCTTCTGTCCCATTAAACTGGTGCCACTAGTAGCTGCTTGCTTTGGGAGTAGGGACATGAAACTTGTCCCTGGTAGATCAGTGTAAGTTACTACCTCACCATGCTTCCACTGGAAATCACTGCTCATTCAGCTGGAGCTCCACAGGCTCTTCACAACTGTATAAACTGCTCCCTGAAATCTTTGTCAACTTACCTAAAGCCACTTCTAGCAGTAACATAATGTAGTGAATTTGGTTTTGTGTTGCAATATACGGGAGTTCACATTCAGTCAGTTACTGCAGCTCACCTGAGACATGGTAACTCCCAGCAGGGCAGATGGTAACTTTCAGTTATTTGTGTCTGATTGTACCTGCTCATTCTGGTTGAACAGGTTTCTGGTGTGTAGATGACAGTGAGTCTTTACTTTCTCTGAGGAGTCTTTATCCAAACAATCTTGCTAGGACTGTGCCATCCTGTGCACATTTAGGCATGCTGTAATCAATCTCTGGTTATTATATATAATAATTCTTGAAAGTCCCAGAAAACTTCCACAAGAGAAAAAGTTTAAAAAATCCGTTTAAGACAAAATTCCTTAGTATTTATTAAGACTGAGAAGCAGAGGCTTGTCCCTGTGTTTTTGGTGACATTGCTAATAGTCTTTGCCCCCTGTACACTTCCTTACAGTAAGCTGTCTCAAGTAATTCTGGCTCCGACGCGCTCCCTTTCCAGCGCCTGTGTGTGCATTCTTACTCAGAGTGCAGCGTGTTCCACCGGAGGTCAGTGTGCACCAGTGCAGGCTCAGCGTGTTGCCTCCCTGCCCTTCATTTGCCATTGCCCTGCTTGACTTGGTCCCACAGTCACATTGGTATTCCAGCTCAGGAATGGAAGGATTGCACTCCTGGACAATGCACGCTTTGTTGATTCAGTCAGTCATCCAGAAGCTTCTGTCCTGGGAACTTGTTTATTGTTCCAGTCTCTTAAAAAATGCAAGGGTGGAATCCTTACAGATTTCACATCAGTATAAAATACTGAAGTTTGCACTTTGGGAGTAAATCACACCCTTGCCCCAAGCAAGAGTGCACCTGCGATAGCCTCTCTACAGTGGGGCAGATGTGGTTCGTATGGGTTGAATGTCGCAGGATGGCATCACTGTGTCCCACAGAACCTACTACTATGTGAGCTTTTTTAATTCGAATGTAGATAGGAAATTGGGACTAAGCGGAGTGAATTTGTGAATAACCTGCTCTGCATCATGAGGGAGAGTGTCAGTCCTCTAACCCATGGAGTTCAGCCCCAAGCCAACCTCTCGTGCTCTTTAGTACCAATAGCAGAACATGTTACTTAGTAATAAGGCAGATTCACCACGGGAGTTTTTGCAGTTTCCTTCATATCTGTTCAGCATATCAAAAAGCCTTTTGCAATCCAATATTGTGTGAATTACTGTTTATTTTCTTAAATTTGAGATTAATAAAGGTGGAAGAGAAAGTGTTCTGATTTTTATAGGACAGTTTCAGTATTAAACACATACTGGACTTTGTATCTTCATGCAATGAAATAGAGCAGATTTGATAATGTTATGATAAGTGTGACTTAAAAAATAGTAATTTCTGTAACTGAAGCTGTTGATTTTCTCTTACATGAGTATCTTTATGCGACAGTGAACCATATGTCAAAATTTCATTTGTCTCATCATTTGTGAATGGAATGGAGCAACATTTTAAGGGTTACAGTTTAAAATGTTCTCCTTTCATCAACTTCAGCACTGCAGTGAATACAGGCATTGTCAATATTTAAGTGGGGAAAAAACAAAAGAGTAACTGTTCTAAAATAACCGGAATGTTTTTCTGAATTTTTATGGTAATTATTAATTGCTATGCTTTTTCAGAAACAGCCATAAAGATTGGGTTCAACAGATCCTTGCGATTATGGCAATAAAATTGTATGTATATATAAATTTAAGCTGTGTTGACATACACTTAATCTTTAAAGCTTATGTTGTTACAGGAAGGCATCTGAAATCTTAAAAAAAAAAGTTTGGTATAAGAGAGAGAGCCTTCTATAATCTGACGTGTTTATGAGATGTAAGATGAGCATTTGAAATGGAGAGTCTATATTAAACCTTCAGAAAAGTGGGATTTAAATTCTTTTGAAAACAAGAAATTAGATAGTATTCTTCTGCAAAAATGGCTCTATTTCATCGTCAATTTTCATTGACAAATCGATATTTTTTTTCTATTCTTTTGGCACTTAAAATGAGAATAATAATTGAAACATTGAACGTTTCTTGGTTTTAGAACATTCTAGGTTTGGGGCCCTTTCAGTTTTTCTAAAAATTTGGAAATTGAAACAACCTTTTTCCTTTGTTTCTTTCAAGAATATGTAACATTTCCCAGTCTCTTAACCAAGCATTGATCTGCTGTAGATGAAACACAGCATCCCATATTTTCTATCAATATGCCTTCATCTTTTTTAGGCAACACATTCTCCAACTTTGGTCTTTTCGATAATAATATTGAAAGACTTAATCACACAGTTGTTTTTTACTTTGTGAAGTTTTGTATTCAATTATATCTCCTTCATTTGTGCCCAGAATACCTGGAAATTACAGGTGCTCTCACATCCAAATACAGGTTGAGTGTCTAGCTTCCAAGTTCATTACGGAAAAAGCTAGACAGCACTTTCCAGAAAGGTATTCATCAGTTTCTCACTTTGTGATGAGACAAGTTTCCATTTTGCCTTCTCTCTCCCCGTAATCAGAGAAGATGTGAATGTGGGTGACAGCCCACGTTATCCTGTATCATCATCTTTATCCTTAAGCAAACACTTAATTGACATGAGTAAGTGAATCAGACCCTGAGCAGCAGACATACCTGAAATTGTGGCTCTTGCATTTAAATACTCTTTCTGCTGTATGCTTCTAGTTAAAGCTTACAGTTCTTACATGGGACTCACAGAAATTCTTGAAAACTTCAGTTTGTAAATTCTTCAAAATGTAGGCCACTCTCTTGATCCTGGTGTAGATGAGAGCATTTCTAGATGACCTAGAAATAAATCAAAACAGATTTTTCTCTGGCTGTTTCTCACTATAAGAGTTTCAAATAATTTGACATAACTGTACAACTTAGCACTCAGCCGTTTTGTTAAAAATACATTTTAGTCACCATAATTAGATCACAAAATTGCTGTTCTGTGCAACTTCACATAACAGCATTAGATAGGGAGCCAACAGTAAAGCTTTCTGTATCATCACACTTCCTTCATTGGTGCTGTTTATAATCTGCCTTGCAGACCCACACCCTGCAGACCAGGTTTTGATCTATTTACCTCCAGTAGCATCTGTCTCTATATGCAGTCCTATATTTTTTTTCAGTAGAACTGCTTTTGGAGCAAGGTTACTGTTCCATGTGTGTGTGGGAATGCCACTAAGTTGGTCCTAACTGTTCTGATGAATGAATTATGTGAATTATGTCTTTGTAATTGGCATTCTCTTGTGCATCCTGTGTTCAACTTTATGGAGGTTAGTCTGGGGAAAACACTGTGGAAGGTGAAGCCAAATACAGCATCTTGCAGTCTCACCCTGAGATCTTTCCACTGCGGTCTAAGGAATTACACCAGCTAAGAATGACCATAATGGCTACAAGAGATTGCATTCTTTAAAACAACTATTAAAAAGTATAAATAAATTAATTATGTATATATTAGTAATTGCATAAAAGTATATCTGTGCTTTAGCAAAGCATTTTATAATGATGTTACTGTAAGAAATACTTAAAGTTATATAGCATTTTTCAACGTCCTTTGATACCAAATACTGTTTGACAGCAGCTGGCTGACCAGCTGGTAGCTGCCCAACTGCCCATGGAGAAACTGGTGTTTTACAGCTGTGGTCCTGGTGGGGAAACATGGAGGCAAAGGCAGAAATCCGGAGTAGACTGCTTATCACTTAGTAATAAAATACAAGAATAAAAATGTTATTAGCAGCTCACAGTGCATTAGCCATGGTTCTCTCTGTTCCCTGCAAGCAGTATTTTGACAAATTGTTCTCTGATGTAAGGTGTAATGTTCTCGTTCACTGATTGGTACATCTCCTATTTGAAAGTGTTTGTAGTTCTAAATTTTCTTAAGAGTATATTGAACCATTGCAGAGTTATTGACTGTGTCACTTTATTTCAACAACAATGCAAAAATAAATTATTTTTAAAATTTAAAATGAACTCGGGCATTTACTGATTCGCAGAATATATTTTGGCAATGCATCAAAAAAAGTCTAGCATCAAACTATTCCAAAAGTAGGGAATAATTAAAAAAAAAAGGTATTGTGGAAATTCCCATTGACCCATGCATTATATATTTTTATTAGGTTCTTAAAGGCAACTGTCAAAACACACCTGTGAGTCAGAACAGTTTTGTTTTTTTTTTTTTAACATCTTCCTCTCATCCCCTAAGAAAGAAATCTCTGTTTGTCACTTCCTATACTTGAAAGACAATATGAACTTCCATTTTCAAAGGCTAGCATTTTGTTACAGTTGGAATAGATTCCTTTTTCTCTGGGCTTAAGCCCAGAGACTTAAGACGTATTTGTCTGAAAAACTTAGCAAGAACTTCCACTCTTAGAACTCCATTATTAAGTACTTCATTGCTTTGTCAATGAAACATGAAGAAATCTTTGTTTGCTGTTTGTGGTTTCTAGTTCCCTGTACCAATTTTTCCCAGCATAAAATGAAGTCCATTGTTTATTCATTTTATATGATGAACAAAATTAAACTGCCCTACCTTTAAGTGTGACAAATAAGGACAAAAGAAGTCTAACTTGAGCTTCAGTGGATAGCACATAACCTGCACTTTACACCTGCTTGCACGGAACAGGTTGTAGAACAGGCTACAGTTTCACTGTGGATTTTGTTTTGCAAAACTACCATCAACAGTTCAATAAGCTGAGAACTCAAAATGAATTTGTGTGTCACTTGTAATATCTATGCTACTTGGGGTTTAATGTGTGTTATGTACTTTAGAATTTGCGCATTACGGAGATCAATTTGGCTTTCTGTCTGCTCCTATTGAAATCAGTCCAAAAGTACAATTCAATTTTATGTTGTCCTAATACACTATCATTGAGTAAGAATCATCAAAATATTCCCTACTTGGTAGAAAATTATGTTGGATCTCTCAGCTGTTTCCTGCAGACAGTACAAAAAACTTTTATTACCCTGAAAGTGAATTTATTATTTCATTCCAATAAAAAATTCCTACCGCTATAATAAACAGCTCGTATAAGACAGAGGGAAATTTCAACCATATGTGGTTGTTCAAGCCATGTGTCCTGTTAACAAGCAAGAACACTGTTGAATTGTCCGTCCACGGTCACGTACAAGGCCTATTCTTGGGTTAACTTGAAACAGAGATGACCAGCTTGGTTTTTTTTTTTTAATTACTCAGTCCGTACGGGGAAAAGTTTGCATTTTGTGCTTTAACAACAGGGTTATATATTCTGTTGCCAGGATTGCAGGGTAGCGTTTGTATTGCTGTGGGCAGCATCAGGGATTTGGCAGCTGGGGTGTTTAGGCCCAGACAGCACTGTTACCCAGTTGAGAGCAGCAGTACCCACTCGCACCAGAACCATAACGCTGGTAAACACACAGACTTTGCTGCATTTTCTCCCCGAGGACAGTCACCGTTTATGGATGTTGCTGGTGCATGCATTCACAGGAAAGAAAATCATGTCAGCCTGCCCGGCTGCGGGTCAGGCAGTGCCCGGTTGGCGGATAGGCCCTGGGCGCAGCTCCGGGGCGGGGTGTCTAGTGAGGCTTTCGCTACTCTTTCCGCCATGGCAGGCCCCTGGAGGAAGGGCGGCGGGGCTGGATTTCACCTCAGCGCCCCCTCCCCGCGCCGCCATCTTCCCTATCGACTGCTCTGAGGCGCTCCCGCCTCGCGCCAGGCCCTCCGCAGCCCGCCGGCACGCGGGGCAGCCGTTCAACCGCCGCCCGCGCCCCGCCCCCGCGCCCGGGCCCGACCAATGGGGGCGGGCGCGGGCGCGGCGACCCCGCCCCTTGACGGGCTACCTCTCCCCGCGGGCGGCGGGCGGCGCGGCAGTGCGCGGAGCCGCCGTCGGTCATGGCCACGGTGCGGGAGAAGGCGGCGGCTTTGAGCTTCAGCGCTGTCTGCAGCCCCGCCGCCAGGCCGACGGGTACGGGGCAGGGAGAGGGGCGGCGGCTGAGCGGGGCCTGGGGAGGGGGGAAGTGGGGTGCTCTCAGCCCGGGCTTGGCGGGGACAGCCGGTGAAGTGAGGCGGGACGGGACGGGTCTGCGCCGCTGAGGGCTCGGGGGGGGCCGGAGCCGTCCCGCTGTGCGCCTGGCCCCTGCCCGCCGGGAGCTCCGTGCCGGCGCCTTTCCCCGCTCCACAGAGATTCAAAAGTTGGCCGCTCGCCGCCGCGGGTGGAGGGAGGTGTTTCCGTCCGGGAGGCCCTGTCCGGGCTTCGCGCCTGTCCCGCCGCCACCGTCCCCCTCACCTCACCGAGCTCGGCCGCCGCCGTGGCCCCGCGGGCCGGGGGAGGCGGCTGGGGACGCGGTGCCTGTCAAGTGCCCGCGGGCGGCGGTGGGTAACGGGGAGACTCGAGCAGCTGTTTCTGTCCTGAAAGCGAGTTAAAAAAAGCAGGTGGGTCCTTAATGCAACGTAAAGGGCTAAAGGTCTCTTGCTGAGAACGATTTCTGCTTTTTTTTTTTTTGCCCACCACGTCGCCTTAATGCTTAATGCCACACTTAATGCTGTTTCCCCCAAAAAGATTTTGGGGGGGGGGTGGTGGTGGTGGAAGGAAGAAGCGATAAAGCACCGATTAATAGTGGAATTATCGCAGGTAGTATGTGTTGGTATTTATTTTAGTAACAGAAACCAGCGTTGGTGTGTGTTTGGTGGTGTTGGGTTTGGGTTTTGTGTTGGGGTTTTTTTTTTTCCTTCCGAACAGGCTAGTCAGAGAGCAAAACGTAGGGCTGGAAGGAAATTCTGTGTTTTGTTTGTTCTGCCTATCTGAAGGTGTCATCGGGTTAAAGTATCAGCAAGTGCGTGCTTTGTCTGTCTTGTACTTTTAAAGCTTTGGAAACTGGACGTTCTGGAAAGTTTTTACTTAGTCTGGTTCAATGCCTTGTATTAAAAAGCTCTTTTTTTTTTTTTTCCCTGATATGAATCTTTTCAGAAAGTAGGTTATCTATTTGATAATGGCTCTGAAGATAACCGTTGCTGTCCTTTAATAATAGTGTTGGTATGTTTAAATGCTATTGAGTTCCCTGCTTTCTTTTCCTTGTTTTCTGAATCTTTACTGCCTCCCTAGCTCCCCCCCGGCTCCCCCTCCCCCTGCCAACTTGCTAATTTCTGGGCTTTCTGGTAAATGGAGATCAGCTGAAAACTCTGGTGCCTAAAATTGGAATACAATTCTTTAATGCCGCTTCAGACTGAACAGAAAAAAAGACCTCCTGCATTTCTGTGGAAAATGTTCATGGTAATATATTCCAGAATGAGTTGCATGTTGGATTTTTTTTTTTTTTAAAACACTGCATCACACTGTTAATTCATTTGGTTTGAGGTCTGTCATAACCCCAGATGGCTTTCTGTAGGATTGCTGCCAACTCCTCATTCCATATTTTGTCCTTGAGCTTTTGATTTCTCTCCTCTCCCTCTGCTTTCTGTCTTAATAAATTATTCATCTGATTTACTGAGAAACATATATTCTAATTCTAGCCTCTCTGGTGGCTGCAACTCTTCCCAGTTGGGTGCCACCTGCAAACTTTATAAGTATATCCTTCTTGTGGAGGCTGAGTCTAGCCTCTGGTCAAACTGCTAGTTGTTAGCATGCTATTCTTAATCAGATTGGTAAATGAGTAATAGTTCAGTGGTTTTATTGGGGGAGGGAAGACTGGTTGGCTCAAGGAAGCGGCATAGGGTACACAGAGCTTAAGTCTCAGCTGGAGCTGTGGTGGCAGAAGGCTGTTCTGTGGGATAGGTGTTGAGTGAGTGGTGTCTTAAGAGAATTCTTCATCTTATTAGTGATATGCTAGGCACTCATACTAGGTAGTTTGTGTGCATGCACAGTCCTGTAGGAAACAAGGTTCTGATGTGGCTCTTCATCCCTGCTTCCCTCTTCCCTGCCCAGCTGTATAGTTTTGTCAGTATTAGCAGAGGAACTGGGGAGTTACAAGTACATACAGCTAGCTTTTGGTTGTGGGAGCATTGTGCTTAGGAGTAGGTTCTACAAGCATAACAATTGGGTGATGGAGGAGCGCGCAGAAGGATAATGCCACAAAGTGACAGGCTGAAAAAGTAGAAATTCCTGGTTGCAAAGCTCCAGGCTAGTGTAGTGATAGCAACTGCCAGAGTGTGGTACATTGGTACAACACAGGCAGACTTGCTGAGAAAGTAACAGAATGTTAATACATGAGCAACTCAAGCCAACTGGAAGTCTCAAAGATTTTTAAATCGTTACAAGATTCATGAAAGCTAGTAGCTAGAAAGGGGGCAGTTCTTTTCTAATTGCGGCATGAATTCAGTCTTTATGCTTTCTCTGTTCTTAGGCTTTAGCTTGGCACAGAAACCATTTGGAGCAACGTATGTCTGGAGCAGCATTATCAATGCACTTCAAACTCAAGTGGAAGTGAAAAAGCGTCGCCAGAACCTGAAGTGCTATCATGACTGTTTTATTGGTTCAGATGCAGTGGATGTTGTCTTTGCCCATCTTCTACAAAACAAGTATTTTGGGGATGTTGATATTTCCCGTGCTAAAATAGTGCGCGTATGTCAAGCCCTGATGGATTACAAAGTATTTGAGGCTGTTTCAACTAGGGTCTTTGGGAAAGACAAGCGGTCTGTATTTGAAGACAGTAGCTGTAGCCTCTACAGATTCACAAATGTCTCAAACCAAACAGAACTTGATAAAGATTACCAGCAGTGTACACCACAAAGGTTAGTACATAATGGAATGTGAAGATATGATATTTTTTTTTACAATGGGAAAACATTCTGGGGGAGAGAAGGGGAAACTGATATAAAACTACAGGACCTGGGGAGGGCTGGGGGGGGGGGGAGTAGATACTGTACAGATGTTTGTGGGTGGAAGATAGGTAGGAAACAGCAATTTGAAGTGAGTAAATCATTCAGTCTGCATAGTTACTTGTTTTCTGTGTCTGTTATCACATCACCTTGGGGGAGGGGGCTAGGAGGGTAGAAATTAAGTGCATTACAGATACTGATCTATTGGATTCTAAACCAATATAACCAGCTGGAATTCGGGTGCATCAGGGTAATGCCATGGAACAATCTTTAGTCACTGTGCACCTAGCTCTGGCATAAGCCAGTAATCCATCCAGTTTTTAAGAATAAAACAGGTAAAAAGTTGTTTTCTTCTTTCATCACCTTAGCTTCACTACATTTCAAATTTAGGTTTTTGAAATGTTTTCAGCTGTTTCTTCATATGTGTATGATTTGTTCCAAGGCTAGGTAGCAGGCTGTTACACTATTGTGTGCCATTGTAGAACCAGAGGGAAGTGCAATGGTGAGGTTTTGTTTCCCTGTCTCTTTAGGAGTGAGCAGAGAAAACTGGCACTAACTAAATCATCACAAAACAGAACACACTACTATGTAGATGATGCTTTGTCAAATAACTTCCCTTAAACCGTTTTTGTCAAATGTTCATCTCCAAACATATTCTTACAAGAAACTACATTCATGTAGTTATTGCAATAGTTCTAGCAATACACACTGTTGAAAATTGTGAATAGTATTGATCTAAAAAGAAAATACCTTATATGGTTGGTGTGTTCATGAGTAGCAAATGCAAACTTAAGTGCATCAGCCCAACTGATCTGAAAATTCTAGAAGCATAGATTAAAACTGGATAGTTCCTTGGTCCTGCTTCTCCCCCTTCTTTTCCACAACTAGCGCTTGTTCTGTGCTAAAGCAAACGGTCCCAAACCTTTATTTGGAAAGGGGAGGATTAATGAGAAATAAAAAAAACACTTTAATCAAATGTGATATTTAAAAATATATTCATCGCAAGGGCTGTTAAAGCAAGACTCTAGAATATATTGGACAAACAGTCATGAAACCAGGTTATTCATGTTCCATGAATGAAGGTGTTTTTCTTCTGGGCAGGGCACAGATCCATTGAATTGCACTTCTTCATTTAGTGGAAGGAACAGATCTGTTGATACACACAGCTTGTCACATACATAACAAAGATAGTGGACATCAAAAGGATTTTGCAGTGCCCTAAAACAAAGAAGCTATAGAAATCAAAATTAAACAAATATGCTTGGAGAAATAGTAATTTTGTAGCTACTTGATAGCATATGAAAGAAGTTATGAGAAGAACCAGCTAACACACAGAAATGGGGGACAGGTCCTTCCACTAGTTGATGGCATGAAAAACGCACATAACTTTACGAGTGGTGTTGCTACAGAGCAACCACCTTCTAGGTTTTTCAAGAACAGCTCTTAATTTTTGTCCTCACTTTGCTGTCAGGAATAATGTCTTAAAACCCTAGATGTTATGAGGGAGGATTTTGTTTGTTTGTTTTTAAATAATTTCTCCTCCTTAACCATTTCCTCCTCTTAGATTTTTTTTTTTTCTGCGGTAATTGAGGTATCTTGCCAATTCCGGCTGTGACAAGTTCCAAGAGAGGAACTGTGCACTTCTGTGCAACAGCTGCACGCAAATAATTCTTTAAAGTATTGTATATTCTCCTGCGTGACTTGGACAGGAAAGTGTCTGGGGGGTGCAAAGGGGAGAAGATTATGTAAGTATTTATATAGAGAAAACATTTTTTAATCTCAGTTATCCATATCTGTATGTTACATGATATATTTGGTTACCTATATATATGGATATAAATATATATTAAATCTGCTTTTTAATCTCAGGAATGAGAAGAGCATGTTGTTTCACTCTACTTCTGTCAAACCAGAAAGCTTGGAGGATCTCTGGGAAAACCTGAGTTTAAAGCCTGCAAATACCCCTCAAGTAAACATCTCGGATAGTTTGTCCCGTCAAGGTAAGCCAAATGATGTCTCGGTCACTTGTTTGTGGAAGAAGGAAGATAACTGTAGAACTGGAAAGGTTTATGCCTGCTGGATTGGAGAGGGAGTCAAACTGACTCCCATAGTATTTTGTGCTGAGCACCATGTTGTAACAAAGGCAAACTATGTTTTTTGCAGGCTTGCTTTTTACCTTTTTATTTCATCAGACAGGACCTGTTATCTCTAGTTGAAATAAATCAGTGTTGACTTTTGTGGAGAAGAATACACAATTGTATAGAGCTTGATTTATGTTAGGAACATTCTTTGTAATATTCCACTACTTGCACTGTATCTGTGCTTGACTTAATCATGGTCAATAGTCTACCGTTAGCTAAAACTCTTCCCTAGTTTAACTGTGGATCTGCAGCGTCTGGCACTCCTTCAGTATTGTGTGATACTGTCCTTGACAATTCATGTCTTCTCTCTCAGACTAAACTATGACCTTTATGTGTTTTTTCATTTGGTTAAAAATGCTAATGAATCCTACTGAACTCTCAAAACTTGAGCCAGATCATAATTGTGGAAGCTGTGATAAGGATAGTATCACTGTTACACTTTTTTAAATCCCTTATCTAGAACAAAGATTGCTTGCAAATTAGAGCATAAAGAATGTAAGGCACTCCAGACTTATCCAAAAAGCAGTTTCCCGACACTTGTAGTTAACTAAACAAATGGCTAATTCTTTCCTTTTTTTGGTGATAAAATGCACTTAAAGCTGATAAGGGCCACACTCTCTGCTACTGCAAATTTTTATTTTGGTAAAACTAATCTGTTAAATTAGGACTGATGGGAGGACAGGGAGTTGTCTTTTTCATAATCTGTCTTTTTGCACATGCTGATCTCCATGTGCTTTGTGTATTCCACCCTTCCTAGTTATTAATGAAGTATGGCGAGAACAAACAATTGCTCGCCTGCTGCAGCTTGTAGACCTTCCACTCCTTGAGTCTTTACTTGAGCACCAAGAGATCAGACCTCAGCTTCCACAACCAAGGAAGGGAGCTGGATATGTCATCACAAGTAACTACCTAGACAGAGAGATTCTCAAGGCTTTCAGTGACTCACAGTAAGTATTAATCGCTCACCTTTGCAAATTTAAAAAAACTTTCTGCTTTCAGTATTGCAGAAGGGATACAAGTAGGCACTTTTTTCTCTCTGTTAGACTAAATTTTTTTATTTAAATTGATTGGTAAATAGCAATTGCTAAGCTCTAAACCAGAAGTAGCTGAGACAATTTCTGCTGACCACTGGCAGAGTATTTGAATGTAATGATAGTATTTGATAGTATTCAGAGGGGAAATTGTTTGCTGCATTGAGGGAAGAATAAGCATTTTGCTATAATCTTGAAATTTTTTCCTTAAAAAATTGCCTGTGAGGGAATATTTTAGTTTCTCCTACTATATTAAAAAAGCCAAGAATGCTGAGCCTGAAACTGTGTATAAATGCAGTTTAAAACATAGTCAAAAATCCAGTCTGAATCAGATTAAGGTTCATGTTTCTGTTTATCTAGCGATAATTATGTCCTTGTCTAACAGTAGAGGACATTACTAACTTCAGGTTTAACTGCTTGTGACTCTTTATCTGTGTGGATTACTAATTCTTCATCTTGATTAAATACATAACAAAGGGGTATATGGCTATGACCTGAGTGTGTCAGGAAAAGTATCTTTTTGTGTGTGTCAATTTCTAATGTATTTAAGTACTTACACATGCAGTGAGAAACCAGTCTACTTACTTTCTGTGAAAAACAACGCAACCAACTCTGAAAGGCATCAGTAAGTAATACTAAAAAATTAAATCACTCTCTCTTCTAGAACAGACGAATGGCTCTCAGCAGCAATAGATTGCTTGGAATATCTTCCAGATCATATGGTGGTAGATGTTAGCAGGAACTTGCCTGATCAACCGGATAAAGCAGACACATGGAAACTACTGCTGTTTGAAAATATTGGTAGATACTACGGCCAAAAAAAGGAGCCGCTGTTAAGCCATGCATCTGAAATCCAATCAGGAATTGCAGAACTACTAGGTAAGTAAAATAAAGCTTTATTCCTAAGCTTATGTGAGAGAGACACTGACAAACTGAGTATTTACTACGGCAGCCAAGTTTAAAGGTTGACTTCTGCAAGTTTGGGGCTTTTTTTTAAAATTTCTAGTCATGAAGACTGTGCTTTGAAATTTTTGGTCCTGACTATATGCAGTTCCGTAGTTTGTGTTCAGGTCTATGTAGAATGGCTGTGAAACTGGAGTGCTATAATTTGGGAGTAGCTGGTATCCACAGAAATTAAATATCTATGGGAAATTAAATATAAATACAGTCTAATATTTAGGCAATAAGATCTAAAGTTAAAGCTGTGTGGATGCTTTGTATCCCATTCACAACTCTCCCTTCTTGTCCATAGAAATATGCCTTTCCTAAATTTTGTGTTTGACAGCACTTTAGAAAACTCTTGATGCTTTAGTTGTCAATTAACATCATCTCATCCCTGTTCTTATGTTTCATCCCTCTCTGGCTTGATTATTATTCTTGTTCCATGTTGGTAGGAATATTTTGCATTTATATCCCATTCCTCCTCCCTATGTGATAAAGGGGGGCTATTAGTACAACCTACTTCGTGTAAATAATTCACACATCTAAAATGGGTATTCTGCGTAGTAAGGCCAATTAAATTAAAACTTGGCAAAGCCCTACAAAATGGTTTGGAATTAATTCATCAAGCTAACCCATTTATCTAGGACATATTCCTCTTTTCTTGGGAGATCTCTCTTTGTACAACAAGAGGTCATTCGTTTTCTTAACAGAACCATTTTCCTCTTTCAGTATTTCACATTCCATTCAAGATGGCTGAACTGTAATTGAACTTAATTGAAAGTGAGTTTTCTTAAATATCAGGCTAAAAGCCTGGGTGTGGGCTGTTCTCAAACTGCATGCAAACAGCTGTCATCAGCCTGTGAGATATTTTTGTGAGAATTAATTGCTTATTTGACCAGTTGTGTTTAGAGAGATAAACATCTCTTCAGTGGCTAATTTAGGGGGTTTTATTGTAATGTTTATTTAAATAAATATGGCAATAGATACCTTTATCTCTCCCCAGTGAATGGGAAGATGGAGCAATCTTTAGAAGCTGTTCAACTCTATTTGAAACTTCTAGACAGCCAAGTCAGGGAGGAGTTCAGAAGACTACTGTACTTCATGGCTGTTGCAGCGCATAATTCTGAGCTCAAACTACAGAAGGAGGTAAATGTGCTTACTTAACTGTTAAACGTTGCTTTACACTTACTGAACTCTAGAGGTCCTGGATACCGGTCAGAAAACACACTTGTAGCTTAAATATGTGACTACAGGAAAAGCTATGACTCTAGAAGAACAAAGGCGATGCCCTTTGTAAAGGGGAGACTAATTCTCCTCTTCTGGTCATTATTTCACATTATTCTTTAGAGTGACAACAGGATGGTTGTGAAAAGAACATTCTCTAAAGCTATTATCAACAATAAAACCTTATCCAGAGGGAAAACTGACCTCCTGATCTTGTTCCTTGTGGATCACCAAAAAGATGTGTTAAAGGTAAGTGCTAGAAAATGACCAGGTTTTTGTTATCTTGTATGCTTATGCAGAATTGTCTTTTTCTAAGCTGCTGTTTGACTGTCCTCTCTTTGTTCAAGATCCCAGGGACACTGCATAAAATGGTCAGCAATAAACTTGTGGCTTTGCAGAAAGGCCAAGATCCTAGTAAGATAACAGGTAACAGTTTAAACAGAACTCTTTCTTCTCGTGATGCCCCCAGATAAGAAATAGAAGAGACTGAGATGATGCAAAAAGCCTTGCTGTAACAGTGACTAATTTGGCTCTAAAGGAGGATGGGCCTGTAGAATCTCAAGGGTGGTTGACTGTGGTGTTAATTATCTGAATGTCTCATGTTTCCTTTCAGGCTATACCTTTTGCCAAAAACTTGATGAAAGAGAGTATCGCTCCAATACAGAGAAGACCACAAAAGATGAACTATTATCTCTGTTGAAAGCTATTGATGAAGATTCAAAGCTCTCTGACAAAGAGAGAAAGAGACTGCTAGGTCAGTTTCATAGTAGTAATCCAAGTATTTTTATGCAGTATTTTGGAGACAGAGTTACTAATATGTGTGTGTGACTTTAAATATAGATTACTTTCTATACTCCAGCATTGAAAACACTAATATATTTGTAAATCTTTTGTATTCATGTATCTAATAAAATTATTTTGTGGAAATGGAATTTTTTTGTGGAATTTATACAGTTATTGCCAAAGCCAATGGTACCCAAGTTTAGCCTGTACTTATAGTTTAGCTTTGCTCATTCTTAATTGCTGTAGGGCCAAAATAATCCTTTTTCCTCACCTAAAGCCAAGTCTATTGACTCCCTCTATTCAAGTATCAAAATTACGGAGATGGGAAATGCCTCTCTGTGAATGAGATCTCTCTGCCTGCTTTTGCCCCAGCACTGAATTTTATGCTGAACAGTTGTTTTTTTTTAATTGCCCTCGCATTATGTGACTCCATCATGTAGCATTGATCTATGACTTGCTGTGCAGTGGGCAGAGATGAATAGCATCTCCTGCTTGATATTCCACAGCTTTTCTTCAAGCGTGCCAGCTAACTATACTGTGTATGTACATGACAAATTACTGTGCCATTTTAAGCTAAAATGGCATCATAATGAAGAATTGCCAGGGAAGATGAGTTTTTCCCAGCTGAATCCAACTCTGTATGCTGAACTCCCATTGAGTCTCCTGGGATGGTAAAGATATTCTGGATTTTTAAGCCAGTCTGGCTTTGGCTGCCACAGAACATACTGTTTATGGCTAGTTGTCTTCATCCCTGCAGTGTTTTGCTCTGTCTGTAAGTCTTATTGATGTCACCAGCTGTAATTAGAAAAGAGCTGGAACAAATGAAAGGCCTTTGGGTTTTCTTATGGCTGTATATTTTATCTATGTCTAGTCTACAGTGGAAATCCCGAGCTGTGCAACACGGGCAATGGCAAGCAGGAAAATATATAGCATGATCAGAGATCTAATTTTGACTCTTGTGGAGTTATCTTTGGGATGATGCCAGCAAAGCTTCGTTAGAGTTACTGTTGCACGAAACAACAAATTTTGTGCCACATGCAGTGTCGATAGAGCTCTGTTCTTTTATTTGGGGGAAGGAAGCTAGTTTAATTGGGATCAAAGGTAATTTAATCATGAAAGCAAAGTAGTAATAACTGTTACAAACCCAAGTGGTGAACTGTTTTTAAAAATACAGCCCTGTTTGAGATAGTACTCTGTAATGTATCGCTAAGTAACTCTTCAGTCATTAGCGGTGTCTGGTGCCACTGGTTATTGCTTCTCCAGAGTACTTTCTCTGAAAGTGAGATGCCGAGTTGGTGTGCAACAGGACAATGTGTTACTGTATTCTGGTGGGGGATGGAAGACAAACGTATAAGAGGCTTATTCTAGTCAGTTAGAAAGGACTTCTAAAAGATAATCGGTTCTTGAAAACTAATAGTGTGGGGGAAGTGTAACTCTTTTTAGTGGTTATTTTTTGTAGTTCTCAGTGCATTTATAATAAAAAGCTTTTAGTTAAAACTTTCTCGGAAGAAAGTGGCTTAACCCACACTTTAAAATGTGAGGGTGGAAAGGCAGTTTCTTGTTCTTAGAGTTTCTGATTGTATTTTTCTGAAGTCGCTTGTGCCACTGCATCGGTTGCCTCTTCAGCAGAAGTGCATTCCCTTTCTTGCTCCTGATTCTGTGTGCGGTCTGGGCTGACCTCACTGCGAAGAGGCTGAGATCTCTATCTTGAAAATGAGTTCCTGCCTATGGGCAGCGCCTGCTGGAGAGTTCAGAGTTCTGAATTACAGCTATCACTGCACTGTGTGAGTCACTGCTTGGCGTCAGTGCCAAACTTGCTTTCAGGCTGCCGAGAAGCAGTCTGCAGAGAAGAACGGGGCAGGAGCGATGTTTGTTTGGGAGTGCTCGCCCATGATAACAAGGCAGGGCCACCGTAGCCTTTCCTCTCCTTGGGTGTCATACAGGTGTGCTAACAGTACCCAGGGTATTGACAGAAGGGACTGATGGTCGTGGTGTGGGCTGGGAGAGGTGTCTGTGAGTGAATACCTCCCTGTGGGACAGCAGTGACAAGCCGTGGCTTCTTTCCCTAGTTGCATTTAATCTAAACGAGCACAGCGCGATAGGGGCAGACACCCATTGATCTGTGTTGGAGGCCGTTGGGGTACAGCTCTTGTGAGCGCTGCAGGGAGCTGCTCCTTGCCTACATGGAGGAAACCCTCTCTCCCCAAAAACCAGCGTTGAGCTGTAATATTGAGGATTATTCTTACACCCTTGGTACAGAAGAGAGCGGTGCCCTACCCCCGCCCCTCGAGGCCCACTTTGGGAAGAAAAAAACCCCAATAAATGCACAGGGGGGCGTGGGGGGGGCGCTCCTCGCCCCGCCCCGGCGCGGGGAGGCGGTGGAGGCCCGGGGCGGGGCGGGCCGCCGGCAGCCGCTAGGCCCGCCCTGCGCTGGGGCTGCGCCTCCGGCCCAGCCTGGCACCGCCGGCCAGCAGCAGCGAGCCGGGGCCGGCAGCCCGCTCCGTTAGAGCCGGTGACCGCGGCTCTTTCTCCGAGCGGCGGTAAGGTGGCGGCGGGGCCCGGAGGCGGAGGGAGGCGGCGGTGGTGAGGTGCGGGGCCGGGAGGCCGCCGGGCCTCCGCGGGCCTGAGGCGGCGGGGAGGCCCCGGGCCCGGCGGGGGCTGCCTGAGGGACTGGGCCCGGGCAGCTCCGCCTCCGGGAGCTGTTTGCTGGGGGGGGGGGGTGGCCGGGATTCGGTGCTGCTGCAGCCCCTTTTCTCTCCGTGCCTCGCCCGTTCGGCGTCTGGAAACACCCCCCCACCCCCCCTCCGGTGGCGCTGCGGGTGCTCCTTTTCGGTGTGGCCCAGTTACGAGCCTCTGTGGCATCTGTGCCGGCAGCTGCGGCCACCACCCCGGCTGGGCAGCGCAGGGGAAGCGCCCTGAAAATCGGTGCCCCGTACCGGGGAGGGTCAGGGGGTGCAACAGTAACATCGCTGCTACGTGGTACGGTGTTTTTATTGCAATACCTTGTGTGCTGTCTTTTGGTAGACCCTGCTGGTGGAGCGGGACTTCCAGGGCCTTACACAGAACGGGTTGCAGATAGGGAGAATAGTAGAAGTTCCCGAGCATCCCTTTTAATTTGGAAGAGGGACAGAGGACAGGCTGTAGCGTCAGCACGCAGAGCTGAGGCGTAGCTTGCCTTTTGGTGGGTTACGAGGGAAGGCAGGTTTTGGTGTGGCGGGTGGACAGGGGGAAGAGGGGAGAGTTCAGCGTTGGAACAGGGCTTGAGGAAAGGTGGCCTTCGGGGCTCGTGTGTCTGGCCTGCAGGTAAGGGGAGTTGTCGAGGCTTATCTCATACAGAGCAGTGGGGCCATGCTTGAAGTTGAACTGCTTCGGTCTTGCGTGCACTCTGCAGAAGCACGGTGGAGTTTATTTAATGCTGGTGTGCATCAGGTGATTTGAGGACCTTTGATGAAAACAACCTGTGGAAAGTGTCTTGTTTAAATTTTAATTTGTGGGGTTTATTATTGTTTTTATTAAAAATAAATTGGAGAAGAGTGTGAAGAAGTAGATTTTGTTCTATTAAGAGCTAGTTTCTGTGAGAGGAAAGATGATGATCACCCTTTTGCATGAGGTATTATCAAGCTTATTCACCCAGTGGAAAGAGGATTTGTTCTAGACGTATTCTGGCAAATAATAGCAGTAATCCAGCAGAAAAGAGTAGACTATTGCAAACTAAACAACTAAACCAACAAGTGTGCCTGTTTACCTCATCAGCTGAACAGTCATTTGGTAGAATGGCGCAGGAATTCTTGTACCCAATTTCCACAGCCGAAATAGGACTTTTATTTAACAAATGGTATTGAGATGAAATTGTTAATTTTGAGGCTGTAGCTTTTGATCTACCATTTTATGAAAGGCAATATTTTAGGATGTGGTCTGCATGGTAGGAATGGTGGCCTGGTGGGCAAAGCCGGGGGTGGTAATCATGAGACTGATTATCGTCTTGGCCCTGTCATTTATCTTCTCTGAGTCCTCAAGCAACTCCCACCTCTGTAAGATATATTTATAATATTTCTCTGCTCTTCTGAGGGTAGTGAGGATAAAGTGCAATGAGAGATTGCAAGGCACTGTGAAGCATAATGTGCATTAAAGACCTCAGTGAGTCTTAGTTGAGTCATCTTTGTGCTTCAGATTTTGACTTCAGGAGGATGCTTTGTGGAAGAGAATGGATAGGAAGAACAACTGTCTAGTCTGGTTGAATGAGTATGGAAGCCTTTATGATCATGCTTTTATTCTAGCCAAATTCAACAATGCATTTCCCTCCTCTCTTTAACCAGTCCTATCTTATAATTTCTGTTGCAATTGTTACTATGATCTTCTCTATTAACTGGTTCTTTATCAACAGAGCTACTCGTCCTCTTGCTGCTAGAGTGTGTGCAGTAACAGGCCTTTTGTCCACTAGACTGGAGATCCACTCCTCTGGGAGCATCTCACCGGTTTCCCACCAGTGGTTTCCCACTGGTTTCACAGTTGCATGCTGGTTTGGATGCCATGCGTTACACCTAGCTGGAGGCTGTCTCTGCCTTAGTTCTTGACTATGGTGGTGGCAATATGACTGCAGCTCTGCACAGACTGTCGCTTTCTTGGCCCAGCTGGGATTGTCTGTGTGTGTGAAGGAGGAGATGATCAAGCATTTGGGGCAGGGACTTCAGTGACTCTGTTCCAGCTAGAGCTGGGGGCTAATACACGGGTCTAACAATACCTGTACCGATGTCTTAGTTTTCCCTGTGTAATTTATCCCATGCTTTTTATGCTTTGTTTTCTTTTCTAAAATAGAAATCACACAGTGCTGTGGACAAGTGTTGCGTGTTGTGTACCTCACGCATCTAGCAAGATGATGATCCTGAGACATTGGTGTAGAACAAAACCATTTCTGATATGCACTGAGCTTTCCAGCTGTCCTGTAGAATCACATTGGCGCAATCAATTTCAGCGCTGATGGGGTAGGGTTAGTTATTACAGCTGTTGGAAGAAATTAAAAAAGTCTCAGTTCTGTGTTTTATATTTCTACACTGTTACTTGCTTATGCTGCGTCTTCTTTCAGTGTGGTCTTTGATGCTGCAAGTATTTTTTCCTGGTAGCTGTGAGGTGTTTCCAGAGGCTGTATCTCTTAATGGGAGCTTGTTTCTTTCAAATTTTGAAAGTGGGGATGGTGGGATACTAGGTGAAAGAGGAAGTTGTTTTTCCAGGAGCTTGCCTTTTTTTTTTTTTTTTTTTGTTGTTGTTGAAAGGCTTCCTGACTTCCCACTTCAGAGCACATCCAGGTTGTTTAATTGAGTTGGAGACATCATATGCTCTCTGATAGGTTTTTGTAAAATTGAAGTCTGAACAGTAGCTTCCTATATGAAAGAGAGTTTTCAATGGTAGGATGTGCAAATTACATTCTTTGGAGGGAAATCTGAATATGAAATAAGTGAAGATAATGAATGGTGAAACATGCTTTTCTAGCAGTCATTTTTTCAGTGTAACTTTTGGTACACTACAGGTATCTGTGAGGTAATATAAATATTATTTAATATCCAATATTTAATAAGCTAATATTTCAAATGCTATAACTATGTTCTTTACTGTCTTAATGTTTGGGTTTTTTTTAAATAATCCTGATTTTTTTGCATAAATCATGACTCTCATGGACTGAAACTGTGGGAGTAGGATTTTATATTAATTTACCTCTAGTCCTTTTCCTGCTTCATAATGCGTTTGGATGGCTCAGAGTGAAAACTTTTAAGTTTTGAGCAGTTGGGGCAGATCATAGTTGAGTACGTTATGTGTAGAAAGCTTTATCATTATGTAGTGGGGAAATGTGTCAGCACAATCTTTTTGTAAACCATGTTTGTAATACTATTCTGAGGTATTTTTTCACTGCTCTCTCATAAGCAATGCTAAGAAAGAAAATTAAATATATTTTTCTTTCTCATCTGTATGCGTTATGGCAAGGGAACAGTTTCAGATTTTTGAGAACTTACTAGGAATGCAGATTAAGTAAATGGTAGCTGTGTTGAAAGCATCCTGTTATGTGTAAGATGGGAAGTGAGTCATTGAGTCCAGGTCCCCTACCATTATGGGAATGACATCATATAATTCCTCATAAGATTCCTTTTATTCTTATTTTTTTCTTAACCAGGAGAACTCCTGGTGATGTTTTCCCACTCAGCCATGTCAGAAAATGTTTATTAATTCCCTTTTTCATCTTTTTTTCTTTTTCTGAAAAGAACCAACTGAAAATGTCTCAGAATCCTGACAAGCCACATTCGAGTGAAGAAAAGTTGAGTGGTTTGGAGGATGGTCAAGAGGAGAGTTTGGACAACCCAGATCAGTCTATCAGAAAAAGAATACGACAGAATGCTCCAGGGTCACACAGAGATGATACACCGAAGTGTAAGCAAAACTGCTTTATTAAAAAAAAAAAAAAAAAAAAAAGTAGTAAATTTTACATTTCTTTTTGGTGGAGACAATCATGCTGTTTTATAGCATTCTGTGCAAGTTTGACTGTTTTGCAATTAAATATTGCATGTCTCCTGATCATTTGCTTTGAAACTGTGTGTAACACCTTTCTCTGCATTTTGTTTTAGTACTTAATTGTTCACGGTAACCACGTTGCTCTGCGCGACATATACCTTAGATACCTTTGTGTGTCTGCACTCACGTAAAGGATAAACACTACTCCGGTATATTCTAGCTAAACTGTTGCTGCTGTTTGCATTATCAGCTGAACCTTCTGGATTGTTGCAGCCTCTGCTTCTACTGCAGGGCAAGGGAGGCTGTTATCAACAAAGTAGTGTCCTGTCACCCCCCTCCCAATACAGATGGAAAGCTGTGTATTTAATCCTACTTCTAGTGTCAAGCAGGACTGCATATTTTAGGTTTCTTCCTAGGGCATATTTTTCTTTGTCATTCTGTTTTTAACATGAGAAGCTGGATGCAGTACGGCTACCAATCATTTCTGGCAAATCTAAAGATAAAACCAAGGGCAAGTTTTCTGGTCACAGGGATTCAATTCAAAGAGGCAGAATTGCTCACATAACTAGTTCCAAATTTCTGTAGACAGTGTCTCACCATGTAAGATTTTACTTGTTGCATTCTTTTTGTTTTTTAATAGCATTCATTATTACTTGAGGTTTAGTGTTGTATTTAGTGTCATGTTACACAGAGGAGATGTTCTGAGGGAGTTTATGTTCTTGCGTCTTGCTGATTGCCTGATAGGAAATGTGGTGTATGTATGGAGCGGGGCTATGAACACGTGAAAGTAAAATGCATAGCGCAGTCTTGCACTGCATTGTACCACAAAGAAGTCATTCGTCTCAAGCCATCTCCTCTTGTGAGGGAGCAGATACAATAATGAGAATGAAGTAACATGATTTAAGAGCATTCTTTGGTATCTGAAAGAGCCTTAGCTTTTAGTGCATCCACTGCTAGGGTGAAGTCACTTGGCAGTCAGACTGAATGGCGCACTCATTCAGCTGTGAACTTTGTTGTCCCGCTAGTTCGTCTCAGAATATCAATCCTTGCTGTGTTCCCAGAGTCACTGTGCAAGATTAAGCTGCAAGCAGAAAGAAATAAAATTTAAGAGTGCTGCACAAAAAGAGCAAGATATTCATGAAAAATTGGAACCATTCTGTGTATAGTTGGAACAGCTTTGAATGGTAGACAAGTGATTGACGGTTACTTTTAAAGGACCTCTTCTATGTTACTAGCTAAAGTTCAATCAAACTGGATTATCAAATGAGGCAGACATGATAGGTTGCCTAAAATGTATCTCAGTGAACCCAGCCTTTGAAGGTCCCTGGTTGGTTTCTTTCATTTTGAGAATTAGTATGTTGCTTCTATGCCCAGACTGTAGGTGAAGCGAATGAACTACAGAGAGGAATCAATCCACTAGGGCAATTCTGTTGTGGCTCTTTTCCCCCCTTCTGCTCCCACAGATGTTTTCTGAAGGAGCTGAGATGAAGCTTGCCATCCTTATCTGCCTCACCTGAGGACACTAATGATCTAGCCTTCTCCTTTTTCTCAAATACCTGGACCAGGGAAGAGCTGTGGTGCTTCCCCTAGCTTTTGGCAGGGTGTTGCAGGGCACCCACATGCGCTGCTTGCACTGACGCTAGCACAGCTAGGAGGAATCTTCACCACAAAGAATCAGTGGCAACAGGTTTCAGTTGGCTTCAGTGGGGATGGGACTACTGCCCTAACCAGCATGGCCTACACCCTGGCGCTTTCTGTGCCTTTATTTTGACTAGTTTTTAGGGCTGTGACACTTCTGCACTACAGCAATGCCAGTAGTGTCCCAGGAGGATGCTATGTAGTCCAGAACAATTACGAGCTGTAATTCTTTCTACGTCCAGGAAGCTGAAACTGTCCCTGTCCCTCTTCTACCTTCTACATTTCTACAGTCAGTCACTACCTTTGTCTCCTGCCTAATGGAAACTGGCCTGTTTTTTCAGGTTTGGTGCTTCTTCCTACTCGCTTGTATGCCCCAGGGCCCAATTTGAAGCTTCTTGTTCATCCTTGTCAGTCCCAAATGCCTGCCAGAGGAAGAAGTCGGCATTCGTGCTGGGACTAGGTCTCGATGTCCTTTGTCACTTGGACAATGGCCTCTGGGGAAAAAGAGTTTGGAGAAGTTGCACTGCAAGTAGGGAGAATAATTAGCTACTAGTACATTATTGCTTAATGTTAGTGGTGGTTGGTTTGCTGCCTGCTTTAGAGATGAAGTCACTTCCTTGAAAAATATAAAATTGAAATGGCAACATCTGCGTAATAATTGGGGAAATAGTGCAGTGAAAATACTAGTATTTTTAATGATCTCTTCCTACAGTATGGAGAAAGAAATTACGCAATCCTAAAGAAGTGGGGGTTTGGGTGTGAGGTTGTTTTTTTTTTTTTTTTTTTAGAAGAGCTTGATGGAACTTGGAAGCAATTGACATACTGAGCCCAGAATATCAACTTGAGTTCACTCCTTTGTTTCCTGTAAAACTCCAAACCTATATTGTCTGCCAGCTGGGAAAAGGAAGGGAAGGAAAGGAGAAGAATCTTCAGATTTGGCCCTTTGAACTGTCAAGACAGTGGAAAGGGTCCAAAAGTATTACCAGACTTTTTTCCACAAACTTTTATAGATAAATATCTGACAGTTTAATTTATGTTGCAGGTAGTCCTCCTCGGCCTGTGACAATAGAAGAGCTCATGGAAACAGCTAAGGGAGTAACCAACATGGCATTAGCACACGAAATTGTTGTTAATGGAGATTTCCAGATAAAACCAGCTGAATTACCAGAGCACAGGTAAGATTGTTACCAAACAGATACATAAATTGAATTTGCATCTGTAGAACTGCGTAACAGCTCTAGTAGATCAGGTAAAGGCTCTGGCTATTATCCTATCTGGCAGTGCCTGATACGAGATAGGAAAGAGGATAAGGAGAAGAATGTAAACATGCAGTTCTGCTTCCTCAGAAATGTGTGTGTGTGAAAGTTGAACCTCTTGGAGTAATTGTTTGGGCGTATGTGGTGCAAATCCTGGTGTGATGTGGTTTCTGTCAGTGTCCCTTTGTCCCAGGAGCCTGAGGCTGCAGTCTTCTGAATCGCCAAGTCTAGCTGCAGATGCAGGTAGTGCTCTTAGCATCTTTTAAGCTTTCACTGCCTGTGGGAGTAAGATGAAACTGATCATTTTAGCTTTTTCTGAGCCTAATGTCTCTTTCTCCAGGGATTTTTTGGGGAAGAGATTCCTATGTTTTAATAGGTTAGTCCTTTCTCCTTTTAAGTTTGAAGTCTTTCCTTCGCTTTCTGACCTACAGTAATTCTGTCCCCTGCTGAGAGGGGAGAGGGAGAACAGAAGAGGCCTTGATGTCTCGTCACATATTGGTCAGCGTACCTGACCTAGTTCTGGTGTCTGGTCGCGTATTGGCCAGCGTGGCTGACCCAATCCTATCCACAGATGCTTCATCTGCTGTACCTTTTTCTTTCAGACATAGAGATATGTGGCTGCCAATGTGTTTCCTGGGTTAATTTGTGAAAGTTATATGTGTATTTAATGGAAGAAACTTGGTCCACATTGGACCCAGTGTTGTCTGTAGATGTCTACGTTTGAGAGAGAGACTGCAGAGCGCACTACCTTCACGGGTGCTGCAGGAGAATATGCTACAGATGGCTCTTAGAAGACTGGCGTTGGTTGTCCTCTATAGAAAGTAGTCATACAGAGACAAAAGGTCTGATACCCATCTCCACCAAAACGAGGTGGTTCCCGTTAGCGTTAGTAATGAGAGGATGTTGACTGGAACTAAAATTGTCCCTGACTGAAAAGGCAGTAATGGGAACAGTCTCATCTTCCCTTCTCACCTGGACTATTCCTGTCTTTCCAGCTCTGACACCAGTGGTGGTTTATTAATGGCTGTGGGCTGCTAGACAGTAGTAACCAAAGAAGATGCGCTTATGCTATTAAATGCACTGAACCTGGTGGTCCCAGCCTTTGAGTAAGGGTTGGATGGAGTGGATGAGGGTCTTTGCTATACTTTGTTCACTTGTCTCAGCCTCTGAGTTGGTAGGAAACGCAATTGCGGCCCCCTTAAATGCAGAGGACAAACGACATTTAACTGAACTAGCACATGACAAAAGACATCTCTGTTGTCCAGCAAGACTCGTATACTTTAGAGCTCATGAGATGATTTGAGCCATCTTCTCAGCACTGTCTTTCAGTGTCTGCCTTGTCTGTTAGACAGACCCAGGCGGTGTGGTCCAGTCCTCCCTTGCTGCCTTATGTGCAGGTCGTGTGCAATTCACAGGTGGTCCCATGAACTGGAACCTGTCTCCAGCCTGCACAAATGCTGCCTCTGAAGCAAGCGTTGGAAAGTACGCCTGAAACACGCAAAGCTCGTTCTCCTCATTTGACATTATCATCACTGTCCCAGCATCTTTTGGGGGAACTTCTGTCAGGTTTTCTGCTCCGCTGAGAATAAATGCTCCACCTAAAGTCCCACAGTTAAGAGAGTGCTGTTCTGTTCAGTGTTCAGTGTCCACTTCTGCTCCATGTTCCTTCACGTGGACTTCTCACGTGAAAATGTGCTGTGATAGTGGATAACTTTTCTGGTATGCCTTGGCGCCATAAAATTGATCTCACCTTTTTTCAGGGAAGAAGGATTTTAGCATGTTTTCCTTTTCCCATCCTTTCTTCTTTCCTCACCCCCTTAAAAAAAAAAAAAAAAAAAAAAGGGAAAAAGCTGGGGACCTATGCTCTACTTTGGAAAGTTGGATGCTTTTGCGCACTGATGCTGAGCAGTGGCTGTAGTTGTTCACCAGAGTGGGTGATCTGCATGTCTTTACCTGATGACAGAAAGAGATGCACTGCAGAGGTCACCTTGCTCAGGAGTGCCTGGGCTTTGTGATGGGCCAGGTCTGCTTTAATACAAGATCCCTCTGTTTGGCTTTGGTGAGGCTTTTGTGTACAGCTCTTTACCACCTAGAAGAGAAAGAGCGGTCCTTCAGATTTTGCTTGAGGGAGAGACTCTGGAATCTTCCTTGGATTAAATGTTTTGTGTGTGTGTGTGTGTGTGTGTATAGCTTAGAGTCCCCCACAGCTTGAGTGTATGTGTAGACAAGTGGCTGGAGGAGAAAGCAGTTGTGGCTGTGTTTGCAGGTGTATGCACTGTCAGTAGAGAGTGTAATGGTTAGTCTTAGAGGGCCACGGGGCATAAGTGCCTCTGGGCGCTGCCTGAACCTCAGCTGCACATGGAGCCGGAGCCTTGGGAATCTGGTGTTTGTTGTGGGTGCTCTTGTGTGCGTGCGTGTACGTGTGAGCATTTTACTACTTTGATGTTGAAGTGAAACCTGGTGTGAACAGGTGCCTGCCTGCTGAAGAGGAGTAACTTTCAGCATTTTGAGTTAGGAATTGGTACTAAGCAGTGGAATTCATTTATTTTTTTCACACAAACTGAACTGGGCCTTTATCTCAGAGTTGTTGCAATATTTATGCGTTGAAATGCAGAAGCTTGTGTCAGGGAAGTTACTTCATGTCTGTTAGGTTTACTTTATGAATTTTACTTAGTAGAATTGCATTTCCTTAGTGAGGCTTTTGAAAGGAATATGAATACTGGTCTTTTGAAGACAAGCTGTAATTTTTGTGATTTCTTTTTTTTTTCTTCCAGTTGTTTACTTTAGAGGTAGCATATGATAGATACTTTCAACCATTTTAATTTGTAGCTGCCTTTGCTTGTGTATAACCCTTTATTAGGACATAAGCCATTCCAAATCCCGTGTCCAGTTTTTCTTGCTTTTCTGAGTAACATAAAATGACAGATCTCTTCTCTGTTAATCGTCATATATTCATTATGACTTTATATTCATACTATTACATGCTGTTCTTCAGGAGCTGCAGGTTATCTATGTAATGTGGTGCAGAGACAAGTATCATTCTTTTTAACTGATCATATTTACCCCCAGCTTAGAAAAAAAAGTAAGAGATATTGTGCATAAAGCTTTCTGGGATTGTCTGGAAGCTCAGCTAAAGGAAGATCCACCAACATATGACCATGCAATTAAACTACTGGGAGAAATTAAAGAGGTAAGATGGTGTGATACCAAGGTAACTTACTGAATTTGTGTAGCTGCATTGATATGAATGGGCAAAAGTGGTCGAAGTTTGGCTTTTCAAAAAGGGCTCTCTTGATTTTTTTCATTACTATATCATTGTCTGTGAACATATGTAAGTTGTATAGCCCTAGAGGAGAAATTTGAATATAAAAACAAATGCCAAACCATGTGAGATGAATAAAGAATAAGTAATACTAGTTTCATAATTCCAAGCTTCCTTCGTGCTATGACAGTGGTGTTAATTATGGAATCAATGAGCTGCCCCAACACTGGGCTGGCAAAACCAAGTACAGTAGTCTTAAGTACAATCTGTACTAGAGAGTATTTTCCCCTTAGTAACTTCAGTATCGTACAGAATGAGGTGAAACACTTGGAGTTGGTGAATAGTTGGTTTAAAAAAAAAAAGAAAAAAAAAAGAGATTCCACTTTATTTAAACTAATTGCCCTTTACAATAGTTCAATAACTATTTTGATCCTTGTAGTCTTTGATATGTAGAACTAATGGACTGTTAAAAACTTTCCATTTCAGAATCTCCTGTCTTTCTTGTTGCCTGGTCATACGAGACTGAGAAGCCAGATTACAGAAGTTCTTGATCTGGATTTGATAAAACAGGAGGCAGAGAATGGGGCCCTTGACATTTCTAAGTTGGTTGAATTTGTTATTGGGATGATGGGGACTCTCTGTGCTCCAGCTCGAGATGAAGAAATTAAGAAACTGAAAGATATTAATGAAATAGTTCCTCTGTTCAGGTACTGAAATGGTATTTATTAATCATGTTGAGATTAGTTTAAATAATTTTAGATGGGGGGGGGGGGGCGGGGGGCGGTGTCCAGCAAGGCAACCTGCAAATCTTTGTAGAAAAAAAGAGTGATAGATAAAGGCATATAGTTGTGGGTGTGAAGGGGAGAGATGCTCCAGAAGTCTGTAACAGGGACCCTCTTTGTTCGGGTGAATTGGAGTATTTGTCTGGCTCCTGCCTCTCACTGAAGGACATTTTCTTAAATGCCAAATGCATATAAGCCTTAAGATAGCAAATGAATGGTCAGTTTGTATAAGAATTTAATATCGACAGCAGAAGGGAAAAAAAGCAAGCAGGAGCATAGGAAAAAGGTATTATTGTTCTCCAACCAGTTCTTCCTTTCACCCCAATTTGAGCTCTCTTTACCCCCCACCCCACTCCCTGTATACTATCCTTTCAGTTCCAAAGGGAGTTTACGTACCATATCTGGGAGCACAGAGGCTTCTGCTTTGTCACCATGTTGTTGACTGAGCAGCTCAAGGTCTTAATAGTTAGAATAAATTTCATTAACCATGTTGTTTTCTAATTTGATAAGCTTCCAAGAGTTCAGGATTGACTTGGCAGAAATATTGCCAGCAGGAATTAGGTTGCTTTGAAATTAAGGTGGTTTTCTTTGGGATTTTTTTTCCCCCTTTTCTTTTTTTTTCCCCTTGGATCTGATTATTCGCTTCCCACTGAGGCTGGCTTTATGGGCTGCCAACAGAGATAGTATGCAAGCTTGGAATTCCAGATGTCTTTTTATGTATTCAATATACAACATTGCACATCCTGGGATATATAATGTATGGAACTAGTAAAGTTAATTCCATGGAGGCTTTTTTACAGGAGAGGAAGTTTTATTTCCTAGTTGGAAGAGGCACATGTGTGCATGTACATGCTTGCTCAAGCTTTCTCTCTGTCTTATGCTCTTAAATTGTTAAGCACCCTGTTAATGTTTCCCATGCATGTTTTTGCTCTTTCCTTGGACAATCTGTAATAAATCTTGTATATAGTACCTCTTAAACATCTGAGCCTTGAATAACTTTTTCTGTTTGTTTGTTTAGAGCAATTTTCTCTGTATTAGACCTAATGAAAATGGATATGGCAAACTTCGCTGTCAGTAGTATTAGGCCAAAATTAATGCAGCAGTCTGCTGAATATGAAAGAAAGAAGTTTCAGGAGTTTCTTGAGAAACAGCCAAGTATGACTTTGTTCCTTTCTTTCTTCCCCTCTGACCTCCCAGTAAACTGCGTGTCTTTGCTTGTAGATCATGAAAAGAAATCAGATTTTTTTTTATAAGTTCTAGAATTCATATGGTAAATGGCAGCTTGTGCCCCAAAACTGTGGTTTGAAAAAAATCTGCCGGAACAACAGTTCTGCACTTAGTACAGTTTCATTTCTGCACTTAGTTTAGTTTCATTTCAATACAGTGTAGGGCATAATTAGCTAGCATCATCTCACTGCCAATTTCCTGTAGCTGTGTGGTTTTGATTTTGTTTTAGATGTTCTGCTTAATGCAATAAATGAAGTGCATGCCAATAACTGATATCGTGGGCATTAGTAATAGTAACTAATGGGATTATGTGGAAATTATTGGTGGAAACACCTAACTTTGAAAAGGAATTTTCTTAACAAGATTTTTTTCCCCCCTGCTTTTCCAGATTCTTTAGACCTTGTCACAAGGTGGTTGCAAGAAGCAGCAGATGATCTTGCGAAGCTGAGATGTAAAATGTTGCCTCCCCACTGTAGTGCTGATGGTGCCGCTGGTGGAGCTTCCACCTTGTGCTCCGCTGCTGTACAAAATCAGGCCTATCTGAAACTCCTAAAGTGGGATCATGTAAACAGGCCTTTTCCAGAAGTAGGTATTTAACAGAAAAATTGATTTCTGTGCTTGTTCTACTTTTCTGTTTCTGGGATATAACAGAAGCTGTTTGGATTTGTAGCCTTGCAACGAGTACAATACTAAAACACTTCTCTCTGGATTGAAAGCTCTTGTAGCTCCTCTGCTGGGTACTTCTTTTTCGGTATTGAAACTTACTTAGTTGGAAAAGAGGAGTTAATTCTTTTCATTTTGTTCCTGTTACTCACCTGCTGAGCATGTGTTGCTTGCTCTTCTCTGTGTCTTTGTCTTATCTTCACTGCTGTGAATAGGTAGGCATCACAATGTCACCTCACAGCCCAGCATTCTGACTTTGTTGTGTGCTGGCTTCCTCATTCTTGGCAGACAGTGCTAATGGACCAGACCCGCTTTCAGGAAATACAGCTGGAGCTGGAGCAGCTCCTCTTGATTGGGACAGTCCTTCTGGTGACGTTCAGTGCAGCAGGCTCGGCGCTCGTTGATATGCCTGGATTTGCGGAGAAAATCAAAACCATTGTCAAGGTGCTGCTGACAGGAATGCATCTTCCGTGAGTATCGAATAATCCTAGTCACACAGAGGCAGGTGTAGTTCCTTTTTCACCCTAGTGAATAATCAGTGTAAGCCTCTCTGGCTCTGGACTACAGAATATGTAAAGGAAGTGATGAGGGCTTTTTACGAGCCCAGGCTGACAATTTTTATTCAGCTTACTCAGCCAGAACTGTCTTTTTTGACTCTGTTCTTTTCTGATATGTACACGCGCTTTTTTCAGAGTATGGTTTTCATGGTGCCTGGTTGGCCCATGAGAGTGCAAGCAGCTAGCCACGCTCACAGTTTGCGCCGGGCTCCCTCGAGGATTTGAGTGTGGTACAGTAAGCTGGTCGTGGGTTTAGAATGGTTGCTGTACACATTCTGGGTTGGTAACTGGTTTTTGCGTTAGTCAGAGTTGTCTGTGTAGTAGGAAAGTCAGCTCTTATTTGCATGGATTGTTCAGGCCGGAAATCTTCAACACTATCCCACCTCCTTGTTTTGTATCTCAACTTTATTTTTCATATGTATAAAATGTATTATTCGTTATAGTTCTGGCCTTTATCTGGATTACACTTCTTATTTGATAAATAAGGCAATGTAATTGAATAGTTTTATTTTTAAAAGGTGGGGGAAAAAAGTGAATAACTAAAATAGCTAAGTAATGGTCTACTCCACGTTCTCTAGCTCCTTTAACCTGAAGGAATCTTTGGCTACCATCGGTGAAAAGGTGTGCGCTGAAGTTAACAGCTGCCTTTCCCAGCATGGGTTTACACCGTTCTCAGCTGAGAGAGAGACTGTACTTAAAGGACAAATCCAAGCAGTGGCCAATCCAGAGAACACCATATGCAGGCTAATAGGTATGCTTTGGCAAAAATGCTCTGCTCTCAAGTGACCTCTCATCTGTCTTTGTAAAACTCTTGGTGGCTTGTCATGCACGGTTTCTCATTTAATCTGTTTCAAATACTTGTTTGCTGTGTTCAGACTTTCTGTATTTTACGTGAGATTACATTCTTTCTAATTGACTGTCTCTTCTGAAAACAAACCAAAACTCTTGGTCCAATTTTTCCAGATTCTCGAATTCAAAAGTTTCTGGAGAATTATCTTGCATCTAGTCACCAGAAATCGTTACCTGCTGTTCCTGGAGGATTAGGCCCTATTCAAAGAGAGCTGGAAGAAATTGCTGTCAAATATGTTCGTCTCGTCAACTACAACAAAATGGTCTTCAGCCCTTACTACGATGCAGTCCTCGGCAAAATACTGACTGAAGAAGAATCCCGACTTGTAGGGAAGTCAGAAGAATCATAAAACCAGTTTGTATGCTGCCAATACAGTATTAACTTTGTCGGCTATTTGAAAAAATTGCACCAATATTTGTCTAGGAAAACAGCTATCCGTGTAAATACTGGTTCCTTGTAATTCACTAGTGGTGATTGATGAGGAAAATACATGAGATGGAAAAGGGGTTCTGAAGTAAATGGTGAAAGAGAGATGCATTTTTAATGTAAGTATGCAACCTGTGGGGGGCGTCTTGGTCGTTTTCTGGCTGCAATTTTTGGATTTTTGAGCTGATGCTAGGTAGGACAAGATTAAGAACCAAACTTTGCATTTAAGTAAGTAAGTGGCTCATTTTAGGGCATTTTACTCTAATTTACCCTGAATTTAGTTTAATTAATCCAGAGCAGGTTAGCAATGGTCCTTCCCAGAAGGGGTGATTTGGCTTTAAAAAAATCTTACTTTACAGACTTAAGAATTAAGCTAAAATTCTAGATAAGAGAAACTTTAACAGGCAAAAAACAAAGCCAAACAGCACTTTATTGTAACAATATGGTTAGTATGGTAGGTTACTAGTTTTTTCTGCATTTGACTGCATTTTTAATAGCATTTTTTTGCTGTTTACCTGCAGATGTTACAAAACACATAATATATTTTTGTAGCAAATTTTCTGGTTATTGGGTAACTGTCCTCTGCTATGTACAGTACTTACCAAGGTGGCAATCTTATAGATTGCAGCTGTATTTATCTCTTGTAAAGACTTCAGAAGGGCAGAGCTAAAATGTTTTGATAAAAGTGGCATTTCTTACCTTTTTTTGCTAGTCGTTTCCTCCTTTTTATGTGAAATTTTAAAGTAAATCTTTGTCATTTTCAGAAGGTGGATTTAAAGCGTGTGACACTTTAGGCTGAAAATTTTACTTGTTTTTTAAAACTACAACTGGAGATGGTTGCATATTCAATCATGTCTTCAAAATTATCCAGGAAGTGCAGAGCACTATTGGAAGTATAACTGATTTTAACGTGAGAAGTGAATGATTTAATGTTAGTTTGAATACACAGGGAATATTTTCAGTAGATTTTTTTTTTTTTGCTTTGTAGAAATGTTCTTGAAACTTAAAATATTTGTAGGTCTTGAATTTAATTAGCTGCATGGTGTATAGATGAGCGTTCACAAAAGAGCTCAATGATCAGCTGCATCCTGGGCTGCATCAAAAGCGGTGTGGCCAGCAGGTCGAGGGAGGTGATTCTGCCCCTCCACTCCACTCTGGTGAGACCCCACCTGGAGTACTGTGTGCAGCTCTGGAGCCCCCAACACAAGAAGGACATGGCCTTCCAGAGGAGGGCCGTGAAGATAGTCAGAGGGCTGGAACACCTCTCCTGTGAAGACAGGCTGAGAGAGTTGGGGTTGTTCGGCCTGGAGAAGAGAAGGCTCTGGGGAGACCTTATAGTCCCTTCCAGTACCTAAAGGGGGCTGACAGGAAAGCTGGGGAGGGACTTTTTATCAGGGAGTGGAGTGATAGGACGAGGAGTAATGGTTTTAAACTGCAAGAGAGAGATTTAGATTAGCTATTAAGAAGAAATCCTTTACTGTGAGGGTGGTGAGGCACTGGCACAGGTTGCCCAGGGAAGTTGTGGATGCCCCGTCCCTGGAAGTGTTCAAGGCCAGGCTGGATGGGGCTTGGAGCAACCTGGTCTGGTGGGAGGTGTCCCTGCCCATGGCAGGGAGGTGGAACTAGGTGATCTTCAAGGTCCCTTCCAACCTAAACCATTCTGTTTTTCTGTGAACCATTCTATGATTCCGTGATCTTACAGCCGTATTGCAATTTCAGGCTCAGCTAGGAGGTAAGTACATACATTTGAAATTTTCCACTAGCTGAGCACAATGCTGTATTACAGTAATCAAAATTTGATGACTTTATGAAAGCAAAGTTCATAGTTACAAACAGTAAGTGTTCTAAGTACTAGACTATCCAAAATAGATTGTGTTGTCATCTTTAAAAAAATAAATATGTAAAATAAATAAATAAAACATCCAGGTTCACTTTATCAATCAACTAGTCAACCAAAATAATAGAACTTCTAGAAGGAATCAGTGTTGATCCTTCCCTTTCTAGTTTTCCTTTAAATGTCAGTGTGGATATAGCTGCACTAGCTTTGAGTTTGGAGGAAGGTGGGATAAGAAAGACCTTTTATTCTGTATTGGCCTCTGCCACTATAAACCAAATCGTCTGTCATTCATTACAAATCCACTTCCCCAAGGGAAAAAAAACCCACCAAAACCCTGTGAGAGATCACCAGCTCAGACAAGTGATTTTTCTCTTGGCTAAATGTAGTCAGATAGTAAAATGGATGTCTGTCTGAATCTTTCTTTGATAACTCAAAAATGAGTTGGATGGTTAGGCAGAAAGTGTTCTGAGCAAGTTTTTGGTGTGATCTATTTCACTGTTTGAATCGGCAAAGGAAACTACAGAGGTCTTCAAGACTGCTGTATCTGCTTACTGTACTGTGTTATTAGTGCAGGGTCCGCCTCGAAATACAGCCTATAGCTCTGCAGTTCCAAAAAATTAATTCAGTAGTCTGTGTAACAAAAGAGCTACCAGAAACCTTATTGCTAGAGATACACAAACAATAAATAACCAAGACAAAGCTATTTTCATTTTTGATAACTGACAGTTGCAGAAGTTATAAATTGCTGCTGTTATTTTATATTTTAGTATTGCCTAGAAGCTGCCTTTAAAGGCCCCTGTGAATTATGCACAATGCAAAAATTTAGGTGCTGTAGGGGATGCGCTCAAGGATGTGGGGAAGAACATCATCACAGTAAAACAACATACTTAGAAGAGGCTTTGAAAAGTACGTGACTGATGGCAGAATGAACGGGACTGCATTATCAGTAGATACAATTGTACTTGCTTAATATAGGCGATGGCTGCTCCCAGTTCTGGAATCCAGGGTCCAGATGTTTGTGACGGCCAACTCCTGCTTACTCTGACATCGAAGTGTGGACTGCGCTGCCACTCGCGCATGCGTATTGCTCGCAGGGTCGATACAGTAAGTCCCATCTCTCCTCGCCGCAGGGGTCTGATCCTAAGGCTTCGCACAGGGAAAAACAGCAGTACCCACATCTGGCTCCAGTCTCCCTTTTGGGGTGTGCACGCAGTGGGAACGAGCGCCGCCGGGCGATGTGGGCCCTTTCAACAGTAAAGACCTACAGAGACTAATAAATGCCCATGAGTGCAAATCACGTTTGTGATTTTCCCAGGTTGGGTTTTTTTTTTAATGCTAGTGGTTGACAAATAGTTTCTCTACAACCTCTTTAAAAGAAATAGGATTCAGTGGCAAGGCAAAAAAAGAAATGCTAGGATTGATAAAGGCCAGCCCCTACCTCCATGTGAACGTTTACATGGTTACACATACGCTCTTTCACCTTTTAGTCTGGCAGATAGGAGCGCTGACCTCGCTCATCTCTACTGCTGGTGGCAGGAACGTCTTTCAGCTTGTCCGAGTATCTGAATTTCCTGTAGTCCACGGGGGTTCTTGCGGTCTTATCAGAATGCAATTCTGAATAGTCAATTACAAGTTAAAATCTAAAGTATGCATAGAAACCGCTTTGAAAGTTCATATAGTGTTTTTGTTAGCTTGTTGGAAAATAGCAGGTTAAACTCTGTAGCTAATATATTAACGTTTAGCTTTGTATATTAAGTGGAAGACCAATGCAGTTATCCGGGAACAGACTGTGTTAGCTAGTGCTCCTGGACAACCCACACTAGAAATATGTACCCAGTCTGTCTGACGATGCCGTTTTCTTTAAACAGTCATGGAATTCAAAGCAAAAGTATACTGTATCCTCTAGAAAAATGGAAAAAAAAAAAGCTAATTCTAATATGTATGCTCTGATCAATTTCCTGTGATGGTCTTGTTAATTAACATCGCTTTTGAAGTGGCTGAGTAATATTTAAGAAGTAACTTCTTGTGTTTGAATAAAACCGGAATGAGGCATGATGTTACGGATATCCTTTTATTTTAAAGGAATGTTTTTTCCCATTTTCAACTACAAAACAGATTCCATACATTCTGCCATAAATAAAAATGAACAATAAGGCAGGACACTACATGAACAAACTGAGAACAACTGTTTTCCAGAAAATGTGAATTAAAAATGCTTCACAAGTATAAGCCATCCAGTTTTTAAAATAAAACTGTTGAAAACCCACAAGATTTCAAGTGGTAGATGTGAACACCCTTGAAGAACAAAATGCAGTTTTGACATTTTGCACTTTTGGTTTTGAAAACCTAGTTTTGTTCAGAGCACATTCTAAGGTTGTTCTGGCTGTTTTCGGATCAAGAACCATATGGGAGAAGAGGCACCACAGTAACAAAACCATTTTCAAGATTTTTTTTTTTGTGTTTGCAGCTGTCCCTTTTAAATGTTTGACGTTTAAGAGACTGACGGACTCAATGCAAGTCTTTGTCTATCACAGTAGAACTCCAAACTTGTTTCACCGGATTCTCTTTTGCTGTCGTGCTCTGTAAATGTCATGTACAGGGGGAACTACAGATCCTTTCTCCTCATCGTCGTCAGAATCTTCATGTGGTCTCTTCACAGCCTTATTGAGCATAGCGTTATTTTCCACAGGTCCGTTGCCTTCCACAGCTATTTCAGGTAGGCCTCCGGTAATTATTCGTACAGCTTCATCAACAGCTTTAGAAAGAGAAAAAGATTAATTTAATTTGGGGAACTAAATTCCCTGATTAGAAATAAGCATGCAAACACAGACACCGAGATAGATACATAGTGGAGGTTTCCAGAACATGAGACGTTTTCCTACCCCATTCTACAAACGTTAAGAATGAAGTCTCGACTGTCAAAAACTCTGAGCTATGGCAAACACTAATTATAAAGCAAATGCTGCCGCTTCAGCCTGAGCCCTGCCTTTACACAAGCATTGAGGTCATTTGCAAGCTTAATAAGACGGAAGAGCCTAAGGGGAAAACAGTATAGCTAGTTTGTGATTCATCAGAAAGTATGCACAGCAAGTCAGTTTCTGCTTAGGAACCGAGAAAGCTTAAAAAATACCATGGGTAATTCAAATAGATGTTTTATTTTTCCCTCTAAAAGAAGTTAAATCCTAGCTTGCTTTCTCTCTGATCATTTGCTCCTTAAACTAACAGAGGGGTGAAAAGCAGCATATTGTCATCTGCTGTAGCTTACATGAAGCCTGGAGTACGGATCTGTCCTCTTTTTATAGTTCAGAACTCTACCGTCTTTGTAGGAGCTCAGGAAACACTGTTCTTGGATGGTTCTGAAGCACTGTGACAATGTGCCCTCAGAGTTATGCCCACCACTGAACTCCCCATACTGCAAATTTGTAATTTCATGTTACAGTTACACAGCTGCTAAAAATAATGCCTTGCTGCTTTTGAAGGATATTTTGAAAATCTTCATTTCTTTCTTTTAATGGTTACCAACCAAAGTAGCAGCTGGTGATTTACAGCTTTTTGACTTTTTGTTGCTCTCCCCACAGTTAGATGTACAAACATCTCTATGTAGATTCCAACCTACAAACGTAGCCAATTCAACAGTATACTCTTAAATAATAATTACACATCTGTAAATGAGGTCTGGCTTTTAGACAGTAATATCCATATGTAAAACAAAGTCATATGCAGCACTATCACAGACTCCGGAGCGAACAAATAACTTACTGTCTGGGAGTTTGCATCTTCTGAATATCTCCATGAGCTCATCCACTTGAACAAAGGGACCCTGATTTGTTAAAAAAGAAAAAAAAATTTAGACGATTATTTTCAAGAGAGTGATACATACTGTGGTTCCGTCAAAACAGAATCTCTTCTACAGCTTTTTGAAGTTTTCAGAATTCATTAAAACAAACCTGAAAACAGACAGGAGGTGGCAGGAGCTTCATGAGAACTACAGCTGCTGGTGGAACAGGAAATACCCCACCCGGGACGGGATGTAAACCTGGAGCTGTGGGAAGAGAAACTGTATGAAGCCAGTGCAAGACAGCTGGACTTGAATTGCTTTGGCAGCATTATTATTTGATGCAAATAATTACTACCTTGTCACTTTCGCCTCTAATTCCATATTGTTTAGTCAGGGATCCGAAGTCTATAAACAGTGCGTATAACAGCTTATTACTATTTACCAGACCCCAGACTACTTATACTTATTTCCATGTGACCATAGTCTTAAGTAAATATATGCCTTTAGCAATCCAATTAAACGACAGCCTAAAATTTAAGTACATGTTTAGATGGCTGGAGAGTAGGAAAGTCTCTGTGATTAGCTTTGCTAAACACACAGGTTAAAAAAAACACTTGCCGCCAGGTGAAATACAACCACTTCCGACCGAACATCTGACTTACGTGCTAAGTGTCTTGGCTGAAATGGAATCATTTGTTGAGTGTCCGGTTTTGGATATTCAGGTTTTCTGTCTACTTCGTCTTTGAGAACAGGCACGATGGAAGGTGCAACCACAGGGTCTGGAATTATAGCTGCCAGCTTGGCACGGGAGACGTCCTGCGAAAGCCAGTCAGAGAGCGCTGAACTTGGCAGGATCATGTCAGTGCTTGTTTAAATTACAGAACAAAACATCTCTCTAGATCAGTCGCTTATTCCCCCTTTGTCATCGTTATCATTTCAGATGTCCTCTTAAAAGACCATCTGGGCAAAATTTGCATTTTTTCATCAAACGTTTTAGTCCTACAGTGTCCCAGCTGGGAGTGGAAGCACTTGGGTTTGTTACCAAATGGGACCATATTTGTCATTTTTGAGTGGCTCCTTTTTTTTTTTAGGTTAAAAAGATTTAGGTGAACAGGTGCAGACCACCAGGCCTTCACAACTATCACTTCTCCCTCATTTCATTCCCTAGCTTGCTTTAGCTGGAAAAGAAATAAAGCATAAGGCAGTCAGCAGGCACGCAAAGCGTCAGTTCAAACGGGATTATATTTTGGCACGTTGCAAGCAACAGAAATCAGCTCAAGGGCTGAATGGTCTTAGGTAGACGCCACCTCGCATGCATTTATCGAGACATATTCTCTTGTACGCCCGCCTGTAACTTCAAAATGACTTTGTCCCAACTGCATTAAAAGAAAAGGAGTCAGTGGCTCAGCGTGACTCTTGTTCCCACCTATCACGTTACTTTACAACTGTGTGAAGACCAGCAGTTCAGCTGCTTTGCTAACTTTGATGACGTCTGTATTTTTCAAAAATTACTTTTCTCCGTAAGAAATAAACAGAAGCCGAGGCACTATTTTTGAGACATGAATCAACAGTTCATGCGAATGGAAAACAGCGGTTCTTCCAACAGAGCTGTTTCTGCTTCTCTAGCAGCCTATTCTACATCATGCTTAATAAAAATAATAAAATCAACATTTTATTCTGTTCTAATGGTTTTCCAAAGCGTTATGACCTTCCACATGACTGAAACAGTAGTTAAAATAGACGTGGTCAGAAACAAGATGGAAGACCACCGGATGGAGGTGTCTGGCCTAGACTTTAAATTCCGAATCGCAGCACCGAAGCACTTCAACCATAACAAACAACTGAAAAAAACCCCAGGCAGCTGCTGAGCTCTGGAGAGGATTTTCCTCGGCCATTTGCAGCAATCATTGGGGCTGCAGTATGTCGGCTTTGAAATGGTTCTCGAGGAAGAGTGGAGTTTTGCCGCTGGAGCAGAAGGGCAGCCAGCGATGTTTCACACAGATGACCTGATTCCACAAACTTCCAAAAGAATTGTGGGTTTTGAAGAAGCTCAGGTTTAAGTCTGCAGCGGAGGCCGTAGCTGAGTGGTGACGGCATTAACACATCAACCTCTCCGTGGGAAGAGGAGAGGTAAATACGGATACATGAGGTTGCACTTGTTGGTTGTGTTCCTTGCTTCTTTCTGCCCTTGGCCCACAACGCCTGGCACTTTGCTGCCAAACGAGACAACACAGAGGAGGCCCACCAGGCCTGTTTTATCTGCTTTTCTATCAAGGGAGAATAGCGTAAGGCAAGTCCCGAACAAGGAACTGCTTAAGTTTTCTAGGACTGAAAAGAAAAACAGTAAAATTAGGTGTTCTTATCCACTTACCTTATAACCAAGAGCCTTCAGTTCGCTAGCGGAGCAAGGGTACAAATCCATGAACTTATACCTGTCTACCAGCAGAGCTGTTTCTTTACCCTCATATTCTTCCTTGAATGCCGTAAACCGCCGTTTTTCAACTTTGAGTATACTAGCTAGATCACCAATGTTACTTTCAAAAGCTAAAAACCGAGCCCAGATTTCCCTGTAAAAGAACAGATAAATAGACAGTTGCTGAAGGAGAAGGAATTACTGATCCCCACCCAACTAAAAAACACACAGGAGGAGAGATTCAGAGGAGGTAATCTGGGAACACGTGACCATTGCTGTTTATTTTAGATGCATCTATAATGTGGCATTACCTTCCCAGTGCCTTACAGAGTTCTGTAAAAGCTTTCAATCTAGTGGACTTTGTTAGGAAAAGGAAAGGATTACTGGAGTAAATGACTTCAGCATTTGAGGTGAGCTTTTATCATCAATGTAAGATGCACAAATAGACTCTACTCGTCCCGCTACACAGAATTTCACTCTGATCCTGATATGTGAAGCACTTTTCAAAGACTCTGATTTAGATCATCTGCACAGACTAGCATATTCTAGCAGGCAAGAGTGATACCCTGGTAACACAACAGGCAGCACTTCCGAATTTTACATAGCCCAATATATATATTATTACTGCTTATTTCTCTGTGGAAAATCTCATCTATAACTTAAGCAACATCTGACCACATTTCTGGGCTTGATTCAACTTTCATTTTAGCTTTGGAGTTCACCTTTGAAGAAGATTCAGCTTTTAAATTCTTGGGTCTTCTCACTTTTAAAATGGACATAAAAATATTTCTCACAAAAGACCAGGACTGAAGCGCAGAACGAATGTGCACAGTGGTGCAATGTTTGATGCCTTAGGTTTGATGCCTTTGTCTCCCAGAATAATAATGGTGAACAACTTGGACCATAAAGGGTTTGGTAAGCATTTTTTTAGAGAAATAAATTTTAAAAGTAGTAATGAAAAGTGGCAGTGAGTGGTTAATCCAAGTCTTTTCTGATTCTTTCTCTATTTTAAGTTAGCTGGGAGTTATTCAGCGTTCTCCTCAATAAATTCCTGACTCACCTTCTCTGTATAATGCTCCTGAAAGATGTTCTCCCCTCCCTGTCCCCATCTACCTAAAGCATCTACCTGGTGAGCGATACATGTCATTAGCCCGCCACCTGCTCAAACCATTGCGTCCTTACTGCGCAGGAGGATTTTGCACTCTCTCCTCAACAATCCCGCGTCAATGAGGTTTTAAAGTCAATAAATTAATGACTTTCACTGCAAGCGGGATAGGGACTTCCACAAATCTGTCACAGTTGTTGCTATTTTAGACAGCGTGAAGACGGGAAGGAACATCTGTACCTAATTTTGTCCTGCTGTTTATTTTTCTAATTTCTTCGGGATGTTTGTCGTTGAAAGGGGTTATGTGTCTTTTTTAGTGTAGTGCAACTGCTTTTGCAAACATACCCAGATTTCTCAGGTGGAAGGCTCCCTGAAGTTAAAACACGTTCAAACAAAACTCTTGTATTATTGTCCTCTTTAAAAATAGAAAGAAAAAAGAAAAATCACACTGAGTAAAATATATTAAAGACAATTTAAAAACATTTCCATTCAAAGAAATGCGTACATTGAATTAAATATAAGGCTGACATTCTGATACCTGGATTTGAATTTCAGTAAAGTAGAAAAAAAATCTGAACGCCTGTGTAAAACTTTACCAACGTTAATTTCTACTGTGAATTTGTCATTTGAAAGTCTATTTTTGTTGATAACAACAAACCGATCCTAATACGAGTTCTGAAAGAACAGCACAGCTATTGCTTGGCATCTCTTCCAGATCTCTGTTTTTTTTCCATTTTCTTTAATTATCACAATGGAATATTTCGGTAATTTTAAATTTGGCCTTTCAATCCATTACTTCCCTTTTAAATTAGGGCAATATTAATATACTTGTATATTCCTCAGAACTCCTCCCAAAATTATTAGACCTGGTTCCCAATGAGCAGTCAGGCTTTGTACGTTGCCAGCTGGGGAAAGGAGTGCTCAGTGGCTTTGTTCCCAGCGCTGCTAGCTTCTGCCCTGTCCCTCTCGCTGTGTATTTTACCGTATCTTACATTTACAGTTTAGTGATCAATTGTTCTCGTTTTTCAGTAAAGTCTGCTGGGTTGCTAAGACAGAGCAATACACTGGCAAGTTTTGAGATAACTGTTTCTGATGGCAATCTACGGAAAGGCATTGCAAGTATTCATGTAAACCTAAAACCATTTCTTGCAAAATTAAATATAATTTGACTTGAAAAAAAATCTCTCTGTTTACAGCTCGTGAGAGAAAAAAAAGCTCTAAATCTGTTCAAACTTTCAGAGCCTGAAATGAAGGTACTGTAGCCTGACAGGAGAGATTCACGTGCCTGGTGCCTGCAGAAGGCACCGGGAGGTTGAGAAGATCCAGCAGCACAGCTACCTGCAGCCACCGCTCACACCAGCGGCGCGGAGGCTGCCTCACAAAACTGAGCTAGCAATTCGTAATAAAAACCAGACTGTGTTACACCTCTGGGTTGTTATGCTACAAATACCGAGCTACAGTACTGTATACGTGAAGAAATACCCAAAGAAATCTGAGAAATCTAGTGAGTTCCTGGAAGACAGGACTGCGCAGGGGAAGAGCCTGGGATGAACCGCTCTTCTCCCTCTTCTCTGATTCCCCATGAAACACGGACCAGGGCAGCTCCCCACAAAGGTCTCTGTCAGCCCCCGCTCCCCACAGCAGCTCGGCTTTCTTTTAACATATTAACACCCACATCAGGGAATGCCATATAGGGAATTACGCCGTCGCCACCTCTGTGCCCTCGGTGCCGGCAGGGGCAGAGCGCGGCGTGCCTTGCCCGTGCCCTGCTCTTGGCACTGCAAACCTGCTCCCCGACAACTTCCAAGCAGGACCACTATTCACAATATTGCTTTTATAGCCTGCTCACCTCAATCTGTTTACAGAATCACAGAATGGTCAGGGTTGGAAGGGACCTCTGGAGATCATCTAAGTCCAACCCCCCTGCCACAGCAGGGACACCTACACCACATTGCACAGGACGGCATCCAGGCGGGTTTTGAATGTCTCCAGTGTGGGAGACTCCACAACCTCTCTGGGCAGCCTGTGCCAGTGCTCTGCCACCCTCAGAGTAAAGAACTTCCTCCTCATGTTGAGATGGAACTTCCTATGCTCAAAGTTTGTGCCCGTTACCTCTTGTCCTATCACTGGGCACCACTGAAAAAAGTCTGTTCTCATCTACCTGGCACCCTCCCCTTAAGTATTTATAAGTATTGATAAGATCCCCCCTGAGTCGTCTTTTCTCTAGACTAAAAAGCCCCAGGTCCCTGAGCCTTTCCTCATGAGAAAGATGCTCCAGTCCCCTAATCATCTTGGTAGCCCTTTGCTGGACCCTCTCCAGCAGTTCCCTGTCCTTCTTGAACCGGGGAGCCCAGAACTGGACACAGTACTCCAGATGCGGCCTCACCAGGGCAGAGTAGAGGGGGAGGATGACCTCCCTCGACCTGCTGGCCACACTCTTCTTGATGCACCCCAGGATGCCATTGGCCTTCTTGGCCACCAGGGCACATTGCTGGCTCACAGTCATCCTGTTGTCCACCAGGACTCCCAGGTCCCTTTCCACAGAGGTGCTCTCCAGGAGGTCAGCCCCCAACCTGTACTGGTGCATGGGGTTATTGCTCCCCAGATGCAGTACCCTGCACTTGTCTTTGTTGAACTTCATCAGGTTTTTTTCTGCCCAACTCTCCAGAGAGAGTTTGGAGAGAATGAGTTTAAATGAATTCTATCAGGGACCAACTAACCCCATCACTTCTCTCATGCTGATTTCAACCTCCTATAGATCTTTTTCCTCAGGATTTAGATTTCTCAGCGTACTGCCCACTGTTCATAGCAGATGCTGTAAAACTGCTGCAATGCAAGTGAGTGGCAATTCGGAAAGTTCACTCTCCTCTATTCAGTAGAATCAAGATCGAATGTCAATGCACTTCTGAAACTTCAGAAAGGACAAAACAGCAGGGTTTTTTTCCAAATTAATTGCGGAGTTTTACAAATAGGTTTCAGTGCTCTCCAGGAAGAATTAAAACTAAAACACAAAGAACTTGGCCTGAACCCAAAGTCACAGAGAAGGCAGATTAACGCTTCATTAGACCTCTCAAAAGTTAAAGCTTACCATTAAGGTGAGAAAGGTAGTCGATATATGCCAGTACATATTCTGGAATGTCCCCATATTTTTTCAGCCCTAGCTCAAAAATCTTGAAGGCCACAGACTTATCCTGCAAACATTAAAAAAAAATATGTAATTAGCTTCAGTGAGCTACACACCTTCCTGACGCTAATATTAAATTGAGCATCTACGATTACCTTACTACAATAATACTCCATTAAAGCTGCTGTAACATAGACGTGATGGCGGGTCCGGGCATCCTCTCTGGCTTTCTTAAATATCATTCTTCCAGATTTTATGCCTTCTGCTCGCCTTGCAAATTTCATATATTGGATATAAACCTAAGGTACATATAAATATTTATATAGTATCAGCACTAACAATGAACACTAGGATATAATAAAGTTGTTTACTATATCTGAAATAATATTTACTCACAAAATACAGCCAATAAGTCATAATAGAAACAAGACTGTGTTGTTCTTCTATGTTGTTTTGCTACAAATACTGAGGCAAGGCATCTACATACTTTTTTAAAAAAACATGGCATATACCTAAGACTGATCCCCTGAAATGACAATAGTTAATACACAGAGTTTTCAAGGAAGCGGCTGAATGTAAAGTTGATGAATGTAATTTACATGAGCTGCTGCCTTCAGAGAACTGGAGGCTTATTGTAAAAATGGTAACTTCCCAATAAAGTTAAGACATCCATAAGGCTAAAGAACAGTCCAAAGGCCCGAGGAAGCATTTTGCTGTACATTATACAATCCAGGATACAAATCAGCCTGTCTGCAAATATTTATACCCGCTCAAGAAAATAATGAATATGGTATTTAATTCAGTAGCAAATTTGTGATTGGCATTTCTTTGGGATTTAGCTTTTCTCCACTCTGAATTAGACCACAAATAACAGCGTTCTTCAAATAGGGGACACTGGTATGTGGTTTATCAGAAAATGTGTATTTGGGAAGCATTAAAATCTGTGTTTAATGAATAGAGCATGTCAGTAAATGGATACCTTTCCTCTGACACTGACCTGTTGTTTCATTTTAGACCTCAAACCTTCTTTTTCCTTCTCATGCTTTTTTGTGTCTATTTATAAATTAAATAACTTTTGAGGGCAGGTTACCTTTTACGCCATTTGTGCCCAGTTGGCACTACAGACGATGTTGTTTACTGTATAACTTAAGGAGATGTACAGCAATACTCTTTGATACTTATATGGTGCATTACAAATTTATTTGCAAACTACGTGTACACAGGATGGTGTGTTTCTCTGTAGGGAGAACAGTGGGCAAAAGCAATGTGCTTTTAACCAGTTAAGGGGAAGCAAAGTGCAATTTTAGCTGAGCCAACAAAGCATACACCAATTCTTACAAGCTGCGTCATGAAATCTTTAGTATCTTGTATCTTCATTGCTTGTTTTAAGAGATTTTCCAAGAGAGACAGAGGAGAAAAGTGCACAGGACTTAGTGTATCGAAGTGGATTAAAGGCTATAATTATCAACCTTGCTGAAATTTTAATCTAGTTCTGTCATCTCAGTACTTCACCTGCTCAATCATCCTTGTGACCCAGCGGACTCCTGTATTTCCCCATTCTGTGAGAGCACTCAGGTGACCACCCACGCACATGGGGAAAAACTCAGCACTAAGGATCATCTTACCAGAGTGGGGTCAATGTCTTCAATAGCCAGGAGTCGGTTATATATGCTGTGTACTTTCTCATACTTCATTCGACTCTAAGTAAATAAAAAGGAAATACAGACTGCTTGGTAATGCTATTACAAATCACCTGTGAGAATGCAAAAATCAATCTGAAGAAAAAACCTAAAATTTTCTGTTTCCTTTTTTCCCCAGCTGAACACTACGCATGTCAGTCCCTTTACTCAGACGCATTTTTTCGTCTCGTGCAGTCATTTCTTTACTTCCCACATTCATTTCTCACTAGTGCTTACGTACATGCTTTTCAAGAGTCTCTGAAGTCTTTTTCTAATTTAGGAATACTGCGGCAGAACTGCCATTGTAGGTGTTTGGGATAAGACGACTGTAACCTTTACCTCCGTCTACAAGTAACGTGCAGACAGGTGGTGACAGGTAGGAAAACCACCTTCGTCACTCTCCAACCTACACATTTCAATGAGTCCATTCTGTTCCCTGCCACCTGCAGCCCTCCAAGCTGTATTGTGCAACCTTAAAACACTTAAATAGCCAGTACGCTTAGGATACAAGAGGCTGCACTGAAAGCCAAGGAAACCTTTTCCTTTTAAGGGCAAAGGGGGTTTTGTTTTTGGCTTTTTTTTTTTTCTGTTGTCCTCAGGATCTTCCTGCAAAGACTCTTCCATATTATGATGAGTTGGCAAAATGCATCCCACAGAGGATTCCATAGTCCTCATCTGATCGGTGGAAAACGGCCTTTATTTCTGATGGTTCAGGTGCAAAACCAACCTTTGTCGGGGCACCCCTCACTACGGAGGCTGCGCAATAAGGTGGTAGCCTGGGCAAAGAGATTTCTCCAGAAAGCTGCAGTACAGGGTGCCTCCCATCTTCCCTCACAGCCATGCAAATACAAACACTAAACCCCCAAGAATTACATAGGAAAGGTGTTCTGTATCCCCATTTTTAAAGAAGCTCATGCTCTGATAAATGTAAATCTATCAGCCTTTGGACTTTATACTAATTTGTAAAATATAATCAATATGTAAGGGGAAAGACAGTAGATTTAAAAAAATTTTGTAACTCCTATTACAGGCTTTTCCCCTCCATTTTGTCAACTGAGTCTCAGAAAGACTAAATGAGGTTAAGACTAGAAGAATCAGTAAATTAATTCTACAGAATTCTGTGTATTCAGTATGTTTCAAATAAATGACGTTATTGATGGGAGATGCCTTTGGGTTTTAATGGCAGTACATCACTATTTTTGCTCACCTCTTCATAATCTGCATATGCAAAATAAAGAAGCATATTCTTCTTTAATAAAGTGCTGATCGCTCTTTCATAAATATTAGCAGCCTCATCACTGAAAAGTTTAGCATTGTTCATGTCCTGTTATAAAATAAGTATGATAATATAATTGTTCAGCATCTGTGACAACGAAGGCCAATCTATGGCATATCTTCTGTGTGTGAAAAGTCCCAGTGAACTTCCATGCAGTGCTCCAGTAAAGAGACAATCATCTCCCCAGTACTTAAGGAATCGCAAGATCAGGCCAAAAAACCCACCCCAGACCTAAAACTAGCCCACACTGAAATAGTTTTTGCATAATTCTTATCTCAAATGCAGTTATTTTTATTTCTTAAAATAGCCCCAATTTTAAAATTCTGAACATGACACAACTTATGGTGCTAAATATTTTTCACACCCCCCTCCTTGGTTCTTAAGTATTTGAGGAGAAATTAACCACGTCATAGCAATGAAATAAGAGAGAAAACCGATGGCAATCTGCTTACCCCCTTTTCAGCTAGCAGTTTACTAGACTGCTCGAGGTACTGTGCAGCTTCATACCAGATATCTGGGTGATGTCCCAGAACCAAAAGGCATTGCTCGTAGGCAAACATAACTGGGGGGAAAAAATGCAAGAAATACTCCTTGTATATTATCGCACGAATGGTACCATCTTGCACAATGAAATACAAATTGGGCGATGTTAACACTAATTGGCCTTGAATACAACAATCACAACTGCAGTTCTTTTATACTGCCAGGAACTTTGTGAATCACAACCAGCAGCTAAAATCTGCCTCCTTCACAGAGGGAGCAGCAGAACTCATTCAAGAACATCAGCCATAATATCAGGCTTTGATCCACTGCTCCCTGACCTCCAATGAAAGTTCAGTGGCACAGGACTATAGCACTGGCCCCCAAAATCCATGTATTACTTTCAGATTGGCTTGAGCAAAAACTAAACATTAGTTTAAAAAAAAACACCCCCACCATTCAAGAAACTTGATCAACTTCTGCTACAGCATGATCCCTGAACACGAAATTGCATCATTGCTTATGCTGGAGGTCATTAATGGAGCTAAGAAATACAATTCTACATGTCCTAGCGCAGTACCCAATTACCTCTTTTTGTTATGAGAGTTTGATCTTCTGTACGCAGAGGATTGCTCTTTTCCCACTGGATGTATTTCTTCCACATGTCTACCTGCTGAGCCTCTTGTGGGGTATTTTGGGGGGGGACAGAGGGAGCATTGCGGTCCAGACCTTTCATCACTGTCTCATATTCCTGGAACAGAAACAGTGTTTTGTACAGCAGATTTAAACACATCAAACACTTACTTTAGGTAACGCTTTACAAAACTGATACAAAAGTGTTAGCATACCAACCTTATTAGTCTAACACACACTTTTATTTGAAAATGAGGAACAAGTTTAAAGCTAGCTTGTAGAATTAAATAGGACAAAGAAAAGTCAACAGAAGATTGTACCTTTGCTACACGTCGTGCATTCATATAATCTCTACTCCTGTCTTCAATCATCTTCTTAGCTAAGTGAATATTGATGCCCTGGAGAAGGGTGAAAAAAGGAATTAGGAGTGTGTAATTTCACTTTGGAATTACTCAATCTCATTTCATACAGAAAAGAGCTTGAAAGGGGATGCAAAACTGAGTGAGAAGGACAAAGTTATTTTAAAAGACTGATCTCGAAAGGTACTGCCTTTCTCCTAATAAAAGTGCGGGCAAGAACTTATTTATCAGAGAATAAACTCACTACTAAAAATCAACTGACCTGAACCACCTCAGTGTATTTTTAATCCCCTACAGCTTTTAAAAATACACGGAACTTTACATCAGCCTGCTGGGGGAGAAAGTGGAAAGAATGTATTTATGATTTTCCTGTTAACTCCTGGCCAGTGCCTAGTCAGGGTCACCGCTCCCTGCCTCGCTGCTGCCTGCTGTTCGCCAGGTGAAGCCCAGGACAACACATGAGCAAGTGAGTTTCCTTGGACAAGTAATAACAGAGATTGCCCTCAAAGCTCTGCCTTCTCCTCTGTTCCTGGAGTAACTGACAGCTTTTAAAAGAGGTCATATTCAACCGTACACATCTTTGTCAGCTGAGAGAGACTTGAGACCTGTCACCGCGGAGAGTGACACCCCTCCAGGACCACAGGCGTGCAGAGGGCCCTGCCGTGCTGCTGACCAAGAGCAGCAGGGGATTTGGGGCAACCGGGCCCCCAGGAACAACCCACACCTCAACATCAGCAACACAGGCCAGGTCACAGGGTCCCAGCCATGAACAAAATCTCAAAGAATTGCTCTTACGGCACGATAAGCAACTCCCTTTTGTTCATGCCTGTGTCAGGGTGGATTTTGCTGGCGTGGCTTGCCAGGACTTTGAGGAAGGTGAGCACAGCTTCCAGTCCTATTCCAAACAGGCACCTGAGCTGGGTACCGACTCATCGCAGAAGCAAGTTTACCGTCTGGACACGCACAGAGTGCTGTCTGGAATAGCCATCTGGGCCAGTCAGCATACAAACCCAGCCATGCCGCGTCTAACCCAGGACCAGGCTGAGGACGCAGCGATGTTCTCCCAGGATGCACTCCCACCCTCGTGAGGGGCAGCCGTGCAGCTTTGTGAGCCAAAGCTTGTCACTTCTCTGTCTCTCTAGGGGTGTTACCACTTTTGACTGTGTTGCATTAAAGATACTGCTGACTGACAGGCTGGTATCGCTACCCAGTGGCTACTGACTGAGCTAAAGGGGAACTGTGAGAGTATTTTAATTGCAGCAAATTGCCAGTGACCTTTCGTACAGAGACCTGCACATGATCTCTGTGTTGTTGAGCTACTGATGCAGGGAATCACTTTCCCCTCGAAGAGCCCTTCTGGTGAGCTGCACGTCCTTCCCTGTGCCAGGACACCTGTAGGCAGCAGCCCTTTCCCTCGAGGCCAGCCTAGCCAGAACAGGGCGTGCAGAAACCCGTGTCCGAGCAGAGCACCAGCCCTTGGCTTCCAGCAGCTCTGAACAGCCCGAGGCACTGGTTTGTGTTACAGGTGTCAGCCAGAGCCGCCTCAACTCAAAGGAGATACAGAACGAACGCAGGACAGGTTTCAGCTATTGTGATTTGACAGTCTCCCCATGTATTAATGAAAGTAGCGGGCGCCAGCAGCGACAGCCGGCATTTGCTATGTAGGAGGGGAAGAGGAGGTTTACAGGGAAGCTGTCCTGGGGGTTTTCCTACTCAGGAGAAGGCACGTCGCTGGGTATCTCCCCTGGTGGTCAGCGGGCTATCTGTGGTACCCCTGAACACCGGCACAGTGATGAGCTGTCACTGCACACGCTCGTGGCTGTGGATGCCCGCAGGTACTCCCACTGGCTAAGCACAGTGGCCCTATTAGTGTCAGGTCACCAATCCTACAATTTGCATAATTAGCAACAAGGAAAGAGAAACTGCCCTTCTGTCCTGCTCAGTGCCCAGCTGACCCGCAGCATGCCGGCATCTGCAACCCCGGGAGCCATATGCAGGACAAGGGAGTGTGCTGTATGCACATCCCTGCTTGACGCTGCTGAGCACGAGGGCGTCCACCCTCAATTCTGCATTCTCACCTCTGCTGACGGGGACAGGTTAACAAACTGTTGCCAAACGTGTTTACAAATACACTATAAAAGTGCAGCTACAAATTAGCGTCCAAGGTCAATGAGTTGAGGTTACGCTTGCTGAAGACAATGTGGTAGCAGACTCACCTGAATTGATGTTGTAATGGCTTCAGGTGAAGGATGGTGAGGAACATTTTACATGTACTTGAGACCACATAACTTAATGCCGTGAAGGAAATCGAAACCATCACAGCTGAATGCCATTTTACCCTGTTCAACTACAACTGAAAGGAGGGGAGTGCCTCCTTGGGGAAGCAAGCCCTCATTGCCAGCTGATCTGCTCTGGCTTCCATTAAATGTATTCTCCGTCACCGATACCAGTGATTTCTAATTCACCAGCAATTCTACTGGGCCAACTGGGAAATGGGTTAAAAGTATCCCATAGAAAGTCTTTAAAATAAAAAATAATTATCACTTAGGTACCTATACAGTTTTACCATACTTGGTACATGCTGCACACGCAAAATGTGTTTATACTGCTGGTCATCTCTTTTACATGTAATTATTTAGTGGATACAGTTTGGGCACCATACTTAATTATATATATTTAAAAAAAAAAAGTCACAAACAAATTTAATGTTCTTGATTACCTCTTCGTATTTGTTATAATCTCTCCAGAGCTGTTCTATGTTTATCATTGGATTCACGCAACCGCGCTGGTAAACCCTACGGACAGCTGTTATCCTCTGGTTTTCTGCATAAGATCCTACTGCTTCTCTAAATAGTGGGGAGAGAGATTAATGTCAGCTGTTACAGATTATAACTGGTATGAACATCAACATTGCATTAACTGAGCTTAAAAAAATTCTTTTAAGGTACTTACACGCCCTTCAAAAAATTGATGTAATCCACCCAGATCTACGTGAGAAAAAATATTACATATAATGAAACCAATGTTTAGTTGTACTTCTTATAAAGTAAGAAATAAAATGTTTTTTGATAAAAAAACATACCTGGTATGACATGATTTCCATGCCAATCTTATCCAGAGCAAAATCATATGCCTGAGCCATTTTTTCTCTAAGGAAAAAAACAAACCACAAAGACCATAGAGCAAGTCTTTAGTATTTTTAAAAAAATCTTTATTTAAGAGTATTCTTTTGTGCAGCAAATTCTAAACAAACATTGAGGCATGAAAAGTATCAACAGTCTAGAGTAAAAATTGGCATTCAGATAGCTTTAAATTCTGCATTTAGGATTTTGTTTGTTTGTTTTTTGTTTTAAGAACATGACTTAAATCTATTGATGGCAATCTAGCGCACTACCAGTTCCTGAGACACCCCCCTCCGTAAGTAAGTAGAAATCCACATGTACTACGTGCACTGGAATTGAGAAGATCGAAAACAACTGCTCTCTACATCTTCTTAGCTGACAGATGTACCTGTGGTTTCTTTTTTTCCCCTCAGAATTACCCAAACCTTGTTGTAAAGCTGTACTGTAATTTTCCAGGACCACCAAAAGGCTGGGGCAATTAGGAGTAGGTCCCCTGTGTGGAAACTGGCCAAAATCTCTCACGTGGGTTTATACCCCCAAATTCAAAGTATTTTTCCCCAAATTTAAAATGTTCACAGAATGTTTCCTTAGTCAAGATTCAATGAAAACAGCTTTTCCTCTCTCCCCCTTCTTCTCCCAGCTCCCTTTACTCAAACAGTAAAATAGAAAAAATAGAGGAATGTTATATTAGAAAAAAAGATAGGGGGGGGCGCTGATACTTTCTTAAGTTGTTTCAAAACAGTCTTGTAAAAATAAATTTTTAAAATCTGCTTTTTTTCTGTCAATGCGTTAGTTATCTTGCCATTTACGACACACAGAAATTACGGTGGGCTGGGAAAGAAAGAATTTATAGATGCTGAAAGGTACTGATATTTTTTGAAACCTCAAGCAGGAAGAAAAAACATTAAACCCAGTCTGCAGGTCCTAAACAAGCAAAATGTAGTAAATGAAAAGGGATGAAGATTAATGCATCCCAAATTTATGATACCCTGATTTTTATGCCTCCTGAACCCCTCTCTAATTACTGGACTATTTACTATTGCTAGTCAAACATAGTACCTCAGCTGGAATAATGCTGAATTGTGTGGAGACTGAACGGGGCACTAAGGGGGAGGGCAGCAAAAGGTCCCGACTGAGGAGGAAGCGTGTTTCAGATTGGCTCAAGCACCATCTCCTCTGCAGGGAACTGGCATGGATACGCCAGCTACTCCCCGCTCTTGTCCCACCTTGTTATATGGATCCAGACTGAGGAAGCAATTTTACCCAAGCAGCTCAATTGAAGAAACTTTAAAGAAAATGTTTTCTAAACGGAGATTAAATATTACTCCCCCCCCCCCCCACCTCACTCTACCAGAAGATCCCCCGGCAGGTTTGCCACCCAGGTTCCTCCCCACCCCTTAGTCAAAAATCAAGAAGAGATCATGGTAAAACTAGAGTAATTCAGAGCAACTCTGTTAACTTACTTGTAACTAGGTAGCTTCCCCTTGGTTTCTCGTACATAGGAAAGGTAACATTTCCATAAATCAATGTGTAAAACCTTCATAAGGCATCGCTGAAATAACTGTTTAATACATCAAGAAGACGTGATCAGGATTCCAGATACAGAAAGCAGGTTTCTACTTTTAAAGCTATACAGTATGAATTAAAATTATCTTTGTAATTATGATTGAGATTTGTAAGAAAGAATAAGTTAAACTACTCGCCTTTGTGACTAGAGCATCTCTGTGCTATGCAAGGGAACTGGAGAGAATTAGGCAGAGACATTCCTCTGCGCACCTCACTGATTACAGCTTGTTCGCAACAACAAATCGACTTTAGCGATACTCCTCACGTGTGTTTTTGAATAATGCATTCAATGACAGCTATACTACTTGTCAATCTGCTTAAGCCTAATCACAAAATACTTGTTCTTGCTATAGAGATATATCACATATATTGATAGGACTCACCTTTTCCACTTTGTCATAATTTTTTGCTTTAATCTATAGGGAAGCAGAAAAAAACAAATCACTTAAACTATTTTAGAATAGTAGGAATATATTCTTCATACAGTACTATAGCATTCCAGTTTGTACTTTAGCTGCCTAAACTAATTACACTGTAACACCACATAATGTTGCAAAAATATAATTAAACATACAGAAATCATGTACTTTGCTTAGCTTTTTCAAAATTAGCATTTTTTATATTTTTTTATTTTTCACTTCCACTAGGGCCAAAATTTAGGTATCAGTAGGTAAAGTTGCTTTCCTGTATCCTGGTTTGGAGACCCAGACTCAGCCTCTTATTTCAAGGTACTCTGTTGCCTTAAGTGCATATATTGACTTAGGTACCAAAGCCTCTAGATCAGGATGTAGTAAATTAAGGGTAAAATACCATAATTACAAAACTAATAGGCTAATAAATGTGTTACATTTGAGTATTTATTTCTCAAGTACACTTTGCTCTAATATGCTGATGCTGAATAAGGGAATAACAAACCATGGAGGACTTGTTTTTGGACAGGTTCCAGACCAAAGCCCGGACCCCAGCCCAGTGCTCCCTTCCAGGAGGGACCAAACCACGCTCACATCTGGGCACTCATTTCATTCAGACAGCACACACACCGCAAGGGTAGAGGGTGAAACCTAGTCTCGAAGTAACAGGTCGCCTTTCGGACAGGACAAAGACAAGCATGAGGCAGATGTAGAGGGCAGACTGACATCCGTCACGTATTTATTAGCTCCAGTTACGTTAACATACCAGGCAATCTGTAGAGACATACCCTGAAGAAACAAGGAAAATCTACAACGCCTCTGAAAGATGTTTGTCTGCATTGAAATAAAGAGCCTTTAACAAAATAAGGATTTGTTACGCTGCATTGCATTTTTTTAAAGCACCAAAACTCCCTTTTAAATCTGATTGCTTTTGGTTAACTTCGGGGATTCACAGCTTTTATTTTGGCGTGAAACAGGAGAGCCATAGCAGCAGCACTGAAAGCCTTTCCTTTCCCGCGAGGAGCACGGCGGCAGGCAGCAAACAGCACCTTATATCATTTTTATACCATTCTCACGCTAAAGCACAAGATAATTTTTAATGGAAGCACTAGGAAACATCGACTAATCTGCAGGAGGCCTAAAATAAATATGCCCTGTACTGCACCATCCACTGCCCTTGTCTGCTGTTTCCCGAGTTTTTATACTCCTGCAACAACCCAGCCTCCAAGAGCCCCAACAGAGCATCCCCATTTCTCTCATTCCTGAACAAGACCAAGTGAAAATGACAGAATTCAAACAAGTTTTGAGAATAACTTTAATGGCACACATGGCAGACCGGACCCTTGTGCCCGTACCGCTTTCGTACTGGAGCAGTATCCTGCCCAGGATCAAAGGATTTCACAAAATCCCGGTTTGCAGAAAAATAAGCCTAATTATGTCTTGCACACATGATTTTCACACAGTCTTTCTGCAAACTATTCAGTTAAAAGATAGCTGACCAGAGAAATGACCGATTACAGAAATAACAATGCTCCGAAATAACACTTAACTAAAATCAGGAGGCGGCAAGTCTGTGCTCAGGGGAACACCTCCAACCCCTGCCGTGAGACACGCTGACCCAGCACACCCTCAGGTACAGGTACGTATCCCACTGACACTTCCTCACAGCTTCTTGTGAGTAAAGCAATCTTTCAATCTTTAAAAAGCACTTATAATAGTTGTAGGGATGTTTAGACAGAAGTCTTTTGTGGACACAAATTAAGGAGTCTGATCCTGCCCTATTTCCAGTTGACGGAAAGCAACTTATATTTTAAATTTCTCCTCCACTGTAAAGTTCAAAAGGATATCTCCCACTTTTACTTCATCCTTTTTTGATAATAACTTTATCAGGTTCCTCAGCACCTCTTAGAAGGTGCTCAAAAAAGGAAGCAACTCTCACTAAAGAGCAAGAGCTCGCAGTCTATGCCTCCCATCCCCTGCAAACTCCTTTTAGCCTTCTTCACTGAGTGGAGAAGAACGAACGAATCTTGGTTTGTATGTCTAGCACAGAGCACAGCTGCCTGTACTTTTTTTCCCCTTGTACTTACTCAAGTAACGTCTTCAATAAGATGAGTAGAAACTTTTTTGGAAAAAAAAAAAAAAGACTCCCCAGGACATAGTATAAATCCTTTTTTTGTGAACATTAAATAAAATTAATCCATGGCTTTGCCACTGACAAAAGGCATCACCTTGTAGCTATTCAAGAACAAAAATAATTTTTAAAAGCTCAGAAAGAAAAGCTGTAAGCAGGCAGGGCAAAAATTAGCATGCCTTCCAGGGTTAGCCATGTGATGAGTGTTTTGCATGTCTGCCTTGAGTTACTACGCCAAAGATAATTCCTAGACGTAGCTGGTAGGGCTGCGAATGCTCTCTGCCTGCTTAGCATGTCTCCCTGCCCCTTGTCACCCAAAAGCCCGATGACTACCATTACTCAGCGTAAGGGACCCACGCTGATCTCAGTAATTGCATACAGCATGAGGTAAGTGCACAGCAACCCCACTTAATTGTGTACTAGGGCAACTTTATTAGCACCTAGCAGCCCTGTCAGCCACCAACATCAAAAGACGGAGCACAAGGAGTACTTATCAATTAGACTACATGCACTTCCCATAACCAAACACGTTGAAAAGTAAATTATTTTGCTAAGAAAAAAAACCTATATTCTTTATTTGCATGTGTTATGACTCAAAGAACAGAATATTTTCTACACGAATTATCAGATATATGCTGCTGACCACATCTGGCCTTGAAGTCAGTGTTAATTATTTGTTAAATCCACTCAAGTGGTTTAATATTGATATCTGAAAATTCAGAAATCTTGGTACCGATGAAGTTAGGAGGGCGGGGATGGGCAGGATTTGTTAAAAATAAAGAAAAAGCAATATTGGCCAATGCTTACTGGGTGTCTCTCTCACTGGAGAGTTTTTACCAAGCCCCCTGAGCCAGAGGGAAGAGCAGCTTCCTCCTGCAGGAATTTGTTTGCGTTTCTTGGCTCATGGCTCCCGAGCAAACATCCTGGCAGCCCTGGCTCTGGGGAAAGCCCATCACCAGAGAGGGCACACGCTGCCTCCAGGGCCCACCATCACACATTTCTGTTACGTTTCTTGGTTTTCCTATTACAGACACAGGAACAGGCTGTAATTAGATGCGGACAACCATTTAAGGATTGACATTAATACCGTATTTCTGTCCTTAAAGACAAACATAACAAAAGTGAACTGTAGACCTCTACAGCAGATCATCCTTCAGTTCCTAACACTGCCTGTATTCCTATTCTGATTGCTTTAATTCAAGAGGTAGGCGTTACCCTCATGGAGGCTAACACACAGGAGTGTCTCCACCATGAATCTACCACCTACCGAATGAGTTTCGGCATATTGTTATCCTAAGGTAAAACTGGTACACATGAATGTCTTCCCTCCATCCTTGAAGACTATACAAAGGCCACCTAGTCTGACCAGCTATACTTAAGACAATCCTGTAGTAAAACACATCCGACCTTGCCTTCCTCTGCCTACGACAATGACAAATTCCGCCTGTTTTGCTGAAACAGAAACTTTAAATTTGATGCTCCAACAGGAAATTTAAGTCACTTCTGTATCGGCTTTGTACAAGACAAATTCATAACAACAGGGTCACATTTCTTCCCAGAATATACAATGTGCTTCCCAATAATGAGCTTCACAAACATTCAAGGGCACAATTTAATCCATAAATTACATTGCACTTCACCCTTTTAATAGACTTATTAAAAGACTTGTGTCATTTACGATTATGCAAAGCAAGTGATTTGATTTATCTAGAGACTTAAGACTACTTGTAGTTGTCGGGCAACATACAACAGAAGCCTAAGAAGTGTCCTGGTTTTATTTTAAACTTTTCAGTGTTTCTTGGTTTCGATCAAGCTCCTAAGGAAGCAAGGTCAGTACGTGCTACTTAAGGATCAGCATGGCTTTTTCTGCCATCTATTTCTATATTTCAACTCCATCTTCTTTTTCAATGGTTATTTTCCAAGGAAAAAAAATATTTTCTCAGTCATAAAATCTAATGGTCCTTTATCCACTGCCTCCAGCTGACCCCTTGGTGAGGCAGATAGTCTTGCCCTCATCTCTGCCCACCGCCCCTGCACGGCTGTTCAACATTTTTTTGAACTTTTTTTCTTTTTTTGGAAGAGGGACCTGAAGAAAAATGCCATGTGCCACTGGCAGACTGCACCGGTTGGTGAGGGACAGGCTGGGAGAGGAGAAAACATCACAGCAGCATTAACTTTCTGAGTATTTAGTTCATAGTGGCTGGTATTTTTAGAACTACTATTTCATAAAACCTGATTTTATCATAAATACTACCATGTATGCTACATTTTTAATGTTTTTTTAAAAACACATATACAACATACGTTTCAGAGTACAAAATTACAACCAGAGCATACATGTATGCATTTGTAAGTATTGCTTTTGTTTATTAACTGCAGGGAGCTTGCTGTTAATTCATTCACAGTTAGATGATGAGGTATTAAATAATTAAAAAGTTAACATTTTAAAAATAAAATCATACTACAAAAAATTTATTATCACTGAATCCATTTGTTGACCATTTGCCTTTTTTTTTTTTTTTAACATCTTGATTGTTAAGGTGAATAGCCAACTACCCACCATCAAGCCCAGTGGGATGTAATTTGGGTCTCTACTAGTATAGAACTGTAGGTGTAACAAAAAACATCCACATTTTTCTACCCGTTTCCAAAATACAGGCTAGGGCTGGCTGGAGAGATGGTCACGCTTCATTTGCAGAATAAATACAGCTTGGACCATAGCAGTGCAAACTTTTCAGATTGCCTCAAAGAAATGTGATCTTTGAAAGGATGAAGAGAGTGCAACAAGCTAATTCATTCTTCTATCTTTAGCACATTCAGCCTTTTGCTATTTGCTGAGGTTTCCAGTCACTGACTAATTGCGTGAGTGCTTAACATGACAAATTCATTTTCCTACAGGTCAAATAACAGCAATTACCTTTGCAAATAGCAAACCAAGCTCTGTTCAAGTACATGAAATGCAGGACTAACATTGCACTCATATGCGGTCATTAACTCAAGGAGGCTGGATTATAGCTGACTAGATAACTTGATGTAAAATTTATCTTATGTATGCCGAATAACGCACATATTTCATTCGTGCAAGATACTCCAAGACTAAACCAATGAAACCCCTTATTTAAAAACATTAGCATATAATTGCAGATGCAATTTCTGTAATATAGAATTTTACTGCAATTTGTACCAGACAAAGATTCAATGATTCAGTATTTCTGCTGTCTTCATTTGGAGTTTTAATATTCCTTGTGAAAAATATAGCTTTTATCTTGCTATTAGCAAAGACTGCAAGGAAGAGCTATAGTACACCGAGTATGGGAAAACTCATTTTCTCAAAATGTAATAAGATGACATTCTAAGTATTTTCATTCAGTATGGTGTAATTTTTCACATGGTCACGTCTCAATTTCAAAGTCTGCCATAAAACGGGATTTGAAAAGTTCCTTAAAATTATTCTAAATGAAATGCCTCCATCTATTATTACATGTATTATTTCTAGAGCTTCCACAAACACGGCATTACATCAAAATTTAAAAATCATGTTGTTTCCACTAGATATATCACTTGAAAAACAGTCTCCTTACATGATGCAGTCACAGCTGCCATATAGATGGCTACAATATAGAGCCAAAAAAAGCACAGCATTTTGCATTCTGCTTCCTGATCACAACCATCCTTAAGGTTTCACAGTTGTTTCCTCATTAACAAAATAATGACCTATAACGTACACTATCATGTATTTGTATTTATATTTAGATATACTTTGAATTTTCACATGATACTTAAGAATAAATCAACTTTTCAGTAACTAAGACTATTGTTTAAGCTGATGAAGAGGATCTGTAATTCTGCGAATCCAATTACCGGTGAATAGCCTACATATATAAACGACAACAGGTGCTTAATGGGCAGTTAGTGAAAACATTAACTTTCTGTATAAAAAATTCTGGGCCACGTCACCATTTTCTGTTAAAGACAAAAAAACCAGGCGGCCCTGTCTACAGGAAGAGTGATCATTAGCAAATTGAGGGCAGCATTTTTCATAAGGAGGTAAATTGCAGCAGGAGATTGGGACAGGACAGTGGCAGAGCTAGAGAGCACTGCTGCGTGAATAACCCGTATGCAAGGTTGCTCCTCACTCTCTAACTTCTTGAAAACTGACATTACAGCCTCATGGCCTTTAATAGCCTTCAGGAACAATTAACCAAGGCACATTAGGTTAACACTCTCTACCAACCTTTCTCCTCTTGAAGGCAGCAGCCTAGAGATCTCTCTACATGAACATCTCCACCACCTGACTAATTGTAAAAAAAAAAAAAAAAAGTTGACACGGCTTAAGACTTGAAAAGACTATTTCCCAACCTGTGAGCATAAAACTAGATTTATCTGGAAGCTCAGGAAAGGGAGGAAGCCAGCTGTGTCTGCCGAGCGGCAGTGAGGGACCAGCTTCAGAGCAGAAGTCTTTTCAGAAATGAGTGCAAATGAAGAAATTGTGAAAATGCTACTCTGAAGACAGAGTAACATATGCCCCAGTTGAAACAAAGTTAAATAATTTTTAATTAAAAAACTATGTAAACAAGCAATTACCAATTAAAAAATAGCTGCAAGTGGAAGATGTCTTTTTGTTTAATCTATTAGACTAAAAATACCCATATCTTTAATTTTCAGATGCATTAGGAAATAAATTAATCCGGAAGAATACATGAATACAATATCCTTAGGTATCAGTAAACTGTCTGCATTCTGTAAGTGCAGTAATACAAGGACTGAGAATCTGGACACCCATGCTGAACAAACTTACAGTAAATGGACTCATCTGGAAGTGAATAAGAATTAACACGTTGCAGTAAAGAAACTAAATTTTGTTTCTAATACAGTTCGGAATATTAAAGAATTGCCTCCCCCACCTAATTAATATCTACGCCAGTGTAAAAAAGAACAAGGACTTAATAAGAGAGATCAGAGAGAGAGTTACTGAAAAATAGCTACTGTGCTTTAATTTACATCTTAGTGCAATTTGAATCAATTTCCACATCCAGACAAATCTTTAGGACTAGCATCTGCCTCTACTCCCTTACAGAAAATGTTGGCCTTTTGGCCCTACAGTGAGGCACTTTATGCATGTTAATAGTTTGAAAAGCAAACATAAATTTCAGCCACCACAGTCAAGAGACTAGCCAGAGACTGTACAGAGAAATATTTCTTTATAGGTAGCCTTAAAAAGATATTTTTCTAGCTAGAGAACGGTACCTAATTGCAATCACTGATTCACTACCTCATTTATTTCTGATGTCACATATACTTCTATTATTTCTTCCCCCCCTTTTTTCTTCCAATGTGGATTACAAAAATGAAGAAGCGATTTCTCAAGCTTATTTTCCATTGCTTCCCATCTCTTTCATTCTGCTGCTATCTCTTCTCACTTGGCTTGTTTGCGTTTTACTTCCCTTCCAGAACATTTCCCATTCCTTCTTCCAGACCAGAACACACTTTCAGAAAAAACACTTCAAGATTTGCGGTTATGTTGAAACAAACCCACCTCATGTTAATCTTTTGCACTGCTATTCTCCTTCCTGACAAATTGAGTCTTATTATAGCAAATATTTCTTGTGGATTAGTATAATCCAAGCAAAGCTGCAGAAACAGCCCTTTTCAAGTCATGATGAAAAGCACACTACACTCCATGCTAGTCTTCAAAAAAAAAAAAAGACAACTTCAATCATGTTATTTGACTGCACTACAGATCTGACATTTAAAAATTGCCTAGAGATTGGGAGTGAAGTAGAGAGCTGCTGCATTTCTAAGTTTCTTTTATCTGTGAGTACTGTCTCAGTCTACTGAACTGACTTTGCTGTATGGGTAAAGCTCATGGATATATAGCTCACATAAAGCAGCAGCACTGCCAGCTTTTTTTTTCTTTTCTTTTTTCTATTCTATCTCCTCAAGCTCCTCCGTGCAAAATTATTAAGAATTTTCCTCTACTAATATTTTGAGATAACTCTCCCCACCAAAATTTGGTATTAGATACCAAATAGGTATCAATAGTTACACTTTCCCCCACAAATCACTTTTCATATATCCGCTCTAAGCATAAGCAGTTCTTATTCGCCAATTTAAAAATCAATAGACCATAAGACCTCTTTAATAAGCACCTTCTGTTTGTAGCCATACGATATTTACTAGATGGAAAGAAGTATCTCCCAGTTAGAGAAAGACAGGACTACGTTATCACTACGGTTACTTTTCCAAAATATTTTTAACAGACATTTTGATCCATTCTTTCTGCTGAGTCAGTTCTGCCCCCATATATCTTTCCCTCACTTTTTGCATCTACCAGCTTCACACGATCATTCTGAGATACTGTTCCTTACTCACCGATTTCCCCTGGCTGAGTCGCACCATCCACTTCACTCTCCATGCTCTAAAATGTGCCTGTAAAACTCCAGCAGCCTACTGAGAAACACATCTGACTAAAAGCACCAAGACCTCCTACCTAACATCAGGAAGATGCCTTTCATGCTCCTTGCTCAGCACTATTCAAGAAAACAAGAACTTGTCTTAGGTGTTTAGGTCTTGCCACGTACAAGCATGTTTTCTGTAGCCGTGTCTAGCTTTATGCTTCTAACTGGGAAATACGAGCTACCTACTCCAATTATTCTTCCAAATAGCAGGAGACAATCCAGTGTTCTTTGCTCCTTTGGTATTTATTGTGTTTTACTGTACGACACATCTTTTATCTGTGCTACCCATTCTTTAGTATCTTCTCCAAATCAGGAAAATCATTACTTTTTTTTTTATTTAGGCAATTTGCCCACCATCAAATTTAACGTAATATTAACTGTATGCAGTAATTTACAAATGCTAGGCATCCTTCTGTTTCCCGCTCCTTTCTAGCCACATTCAACTTCATGCCTAGATTCTCAATTTGCCTGCAAATCTCATTTTAATAAAAAGTCCATTTTCAACGTGCCCCGTGGCTTGTAATTTCCTCTTCAATTTCACACTCACTTTAAGCCACGGCAGAAAACATCACCCCACATTCACGCTCCTGCAAACTACCTTGCTTCCTTCATGACTTACGCGTTTGGTTCTCCCTACATCCTTTCGTTCACTTCTGCTTCTCATTCCTGTTTCTCAACGTCTTCTGTACTTTACAGAAGCAGTGGAAAGTTTTAAAATGCATTTTCAGATGGCTAATGTTAACAGATCTACCGATATCCTTTGCAGTTATTAGGAAGTACGCCATTTCACAAAGAAGCAGTGCTTTTTTGCCTAGAATTAATTTTATATGGGTTTAACTCCCAGAGGAACAAATTTATAGGACTCAAAAGCACATACAGCACCCATGGATTGGAAGATACTCTATTAACATGACAAAACACAGTGTCATAAATTAAAGACTTGCTATCTTATCTATTGGTCCGATCATTAAAGTTAAAAAGTTAAATTAAGAGGGAAGCCTAAATGCAAGGTATTTGGCCCATTTCATTGGGCTAGAGAACCTTAATTTGTAAACTCAGATAAATTGCACCAGTTGCCTACCTCAAGCGCATATTATAAGCAAGCTGTCCCTCAGCAGGGGCAATGGAATTGGACACACACACTCCCCTAATGCTTTTTTCAGCTAATTCAGCAAGATAATAGGCGCCAGTATCTTACACAAGGTTGCCAAACTGAGAAGCATAAATAATTGCAGTCTGCCATCACCACTAGCAAAGCACTAACCTCATAAAACTCCTTGCAATACTAAGACATTGAAACAAGGCAGGGATCAGACCACTGCAACAGACTACGTATCCTAAGGGGTGCATGAGGCATCGCTACCTAGAAAAATAAAAGACAATTGCTTCATTACACACATCGTGCACCCTACAGTGCTCTAACTTAAGACCCTTAATTTAAAATCCTCTAGTTGCTTTTCACTTCTATCGGAAATCAGTGTTCATTACAGTAACACACAGCTCCTTTAAAAAATCATTTCTGATTTTGATATCCTCAAAATATCTCAGAGAACGTAAGGATGCAAAATTTGTAAGGAAGTGGTGATTTACTATGCAATTTGATGATACAGCTGGGGGAAATGGGACATTTTAGGGGCCATTAAGTTCCCCGTTAGGTTTACAGGTTAATGATTTCTCACTACACTCATCACGTGCCTACAGTTTTGTTATATTCTTTTCAAATATGCTTGCGTAAAAATGCAGAAAAGGATAAGTTTAATAACAATAATTGTTTCACACTGAATTATGGTAATTGAGAAAATTTATTTCTGTAGAATAAAGATATCAAATATTAATAATTCTTGTATGGAAATTTTAAGAATTCTCCATTCACCATGATTATATGTTAATAATACACCCGAACAAGCTAGCATTTCACGGAGATCTTCCTTTTTAAAAGGTATCCTCAAATATCTATTCTAAAAAAAAGCAGCAATACATCTAGAAGGCAGCAAAGGTCTCTTCAACAGTCTCCACACTGACTTAGCAAAAAGGGCTAATAGTCCAAATGAAGATGTCTTAGTACCAGAAAGAACTGCTGCCCTTCTGAGCAGTCAAATTCATTCAGAGGCCATGCATTAATTCCTCCCATTTTCTAGTGTGGAATTGGTCTAAGAAAAGGTTCTCCCACCGAAAAAAAGACAGCCAAACAAGCAATTTGCCTAAGGAAAAGGAACACAAGTTTCTCAAAAAGTGAAAAATGGTACTAGAAGATGTAATTGTATCATACAGCATAATCTTCTTACTGTTACAATATTAGCACAACACTAGCTTGGCCTGCCAGCACAGGACAAATTGCTTTTAATGTTTCATCTCCATGGCTGGAATGCAAAGAGCAATTTTCCAATAATTTGTTGCAAAAATGGTTTTGAGAACCATTCTTTAGGCCATTAGATTGGACGAAAGTCTCCAAAAGTGCCCAGGGGCTCTAATGTTTGACCACATTAGGCAGCTGTCTCATCACAGGAAAACACAAATCAGAAATCTCAAAGTTAACAGTGGAGAAGAATGCTCAGGCACAAGTTGCTCTGCAACTGCGTCGCAGCGCCAATTTGCAGTTGACAGGATGTATACTGCATTACAAAATAAACCTTGCTAAACCCAAACCAAGTGCACTTGAACTGCAATGCTACAAAAATAATCTTGTAAGGAAGGGATGTGGGTCCTGGCTTTCCCATGGATTTCCTACAAAGTCACGAAGAAGCATCTATTATGTCAGTCATTTACTAAACTAGGAAAATAATCTGCCTCAGAAATGTAAGATTAACCTAATGACTGAGCTGTTTTTATTCTACAGCAATGAAATATTCCAGCTGAAGTTCAGGGAATTATCTTATTTTTCTAATACAAGCAGCTGCCCTAATTAAAAATCCTTCATATATATCTGTCAGAAATTAAGGAAATTCTCTATTGTTTCCTTTCTTAGAATGCATCTTAATCATAGTTACTGAAAAGTCTCATCTATAATGTTAACAAAGGAAAGAATGTATTTTTAAATTCAATTAGAATTAAATGTCCAGATTTCTGTCTTTTGGCAATGAAGAGGAAACAAAATTCACTATAAAAGCAGCATTCAGTGGTAAGAATTAATAATTTCCTTCAACATATGAGTTTCACTGCAGGGTCTTCTCAATATCTAGTTACCAAGTCTGGACTGATCACAGCCTAATCCAAAACCACATGAACAATACAAATCTTTCTGGTTAAAGACTTGATCCAAAAACATTTAAGTGGATAGACTCTGCACAACTATTCTGGGACTTCTGTTTCCAGAATACTTTGAATTTGAGTGCAATTACTATTCCGGCTACTCAGACTGCTTAGTACATTAAAAAGCAGGTTTCCAGAACATTTAAATGTTCTACTGCTTTCCCCACCTAAACACTGTACAGGTGCCATTTTTAAAGTGACTTCCCCTTCTCCTTCCCTTTTAAACTTCAGCTTGATGCCTTCAAACGTTAAAGCTAAGCCTGCTGGGCTTCCAGCTATGGCAATAGTCCCACTATTCATAAAACAGGATAAAGAAAAAAATATACATACAGCTACTTTTAAATCTATGAGTCGATATTAGCGCTTAGATAACTTATTACACTACCTTACACTTAATAGGCTATGTGGAGATGCACTGAAGTTGGAAAATAAAAATACAGATTACACATTCCCATGCTTTAGAAATGAAAGCTATGTAGGTGACATTTCTACCGAAAAGGCAGAAGGACTAGCTCTACACTGAAGTCTTTAATTTTACAGGCCAACTCAAACTAACTTACACCTTATATGAGGTTGGTTTGTGGCTTGTTTTGTTTTTATACACTCCATGGGATTAGAATGAGAAAATTAAAAGTCACTTAAGTCAGCTGTACTTTTTGTAAGACAAATGACTCATAAAGACAATTCATTACATTGTTCCTATCTGAAGTCCATCAGTGTTGGATCAGCAGAGAGAAGAGCTGCTCTGACTTCAGATTTCAATATAACAAAAATGTCATGTGCTAACATTCATTTCACATGCAGCTAGGTAGGTGCGTTTAGTTTATTTCATGTCTTATGACAAAGATGAAACGGGAACGCCTGTCAAACGCAGTGCAGAAACTCACAGCCCCTGTAGCCTAGCAAACGAGAGAGATGGAATACAACCAAAACCCCAGTTTCCTCCCACCTCTTCCCATCTCAGTATATAGAGAAGAAACATCAAAAGTTAGGGTCAAGTATTTAAGCTAAAGACTCTGATTTTGGAGTAATGAAAGGACACTAGCACAGGTAAACCCCAGACTTGCCAAAGAAAGGCTAGCCTTGGCCCATAAGCTAGAAAGAAAACCATGCTTACTGCCCAGAAATGGAAGTGCTACTTTTATGCACACCTGAACAGAACAAATAAATACAGCCGCTGGTGCTGCCCCCCTTGCTAGAAAGCACACTGAATAATTAGTTTCTTTTCAGTTAAGCCCTGTTTGATACTAATAATCTCTTTGTTGCTTTTCATAGTGAAAAATGTGTTTGCTTCTATACCCTGACACCATAAAGTGGTGTCTATGTAGGATTAGACATATGCTAGGAAGCTGCTGTTTGAGACAGCAGAGATCCAGTCAGTTTGATACTTCCTCCTCCTACCCCTCAACCTGAGCATTCTGTGGCTTTTCTGTTCTGATGATTCAGAAACCCCAAGTAAAGCATTCTAGAACTTTCTGTAAAAAAGAGCCTCTTCAGTAGATGGACAGTAAGTAATTATTTGATTCTGACTGTGAGGGCTTTGCTTTATCTGCTAAGATAGATATGTTGTTATGTAGACAAAGACTGGACAGAAAAATACACAATACTTTCAAGATAGCATTTGCATTAAAGAATGTTGCAAAATTCCTGCCAGTGTCAAGCATTGCATTAAAAAATAGCATGTAGGCTCTCAGCTTGCATCTAATTTGCACAGAATCACACAAGGGATCTCAGAAATACCAAGATAGTTCTCTTTTGTTATATTTGGCTGCTTCGAGGTAGGATGTCAAGAGCAGCACATGGTCTGATGTAAAGACACCAAGCAACACAATACCAAACCACCATCATCTGTAAAAGCAACACATAACTAACACAGTAGCTTAACTGATAAACTCTATCACTGGCAGAAAATATTTAAGTATGAAACATAGAACTGCCACTAAAACAATGTAAACTACCTAAATTGAGAAGATGCAGCTCACAGTAAGGCAGGCAAGGTTCTCAAGAAACGGCATGAATTTCCCCACATTCAGACTTTAACCCGGTGTAGGAAGACAACGGTGCTCGACTCGTTTTTGGTGTACGTCATCACGGTGATGCAGCACGCTTAAAAAATCCAGTCTGAAGATTCAGCAACATGGTGAAGCATCACTATAAAACCTCTGTGATTCACTGAATCAGCCAGTGCTTGAGCAGAGAACTGACCCTGAATATAGATTGTAGCAGAAAACTGCTCACACAGGTGAAAAACATCGTAGTCTAGACAGTTTTTAGCAACTCTGCCAGCCTGGGAGAAAGGCAAAACACACATAACGCTAACGAGTTCAAGTAGTGCACCTTCACAGCTGGTCAAGATTTCTATGCATCAGAGGCACAGAAGTACAATGACAAATGTTTGACTGTGAAGCTTCTGCAGAAATGACAAACCACTGCAAGTCTGTCATGCAGGCTAATGATTACACCTCATTAGTGCAGTGTCTTCATTTCATTCAGACCGAAGATCCACAAGAATTATCAAACTGAATTATTCAGGAACACCTACATTTTTCTCATTAGTTAAAAAAACTCACATATTGACCTTAGTTTTAGAATTTCTGCAAATGGGGAAAAAGAATAATCACAAAACTTTTCTGGGGGTAAAACTGAATTTTAGAAACATGAGTAAAATGACAAACATGTAACTTTGTGCTTTTTATTTGAAAATAGGTCAGATTTCTTATCACAGAATCACAGAATTTTCAGAGTTGGAAGGGACCTCTAGAGATCATCTAGTCCAACTCCCCTGCTAAAGCAGGATTGCCTAGAGCACGCTAATCAGGACTGCATCCAGGCGGGTCTTGAAAATCTCCAGAGAAGGGGACTCCACAGCCTCCCTGGGCAGCCTGTGCCAGTGGAACACGTAACAGTAATTATGCAACAGTAATTTTTTTTTTAACAGCTAGAACTAGTAGCAAGAACAGCAGAAACCTTGTGGCATTATGAAAAGAGAAACTTACCTCCATCTGCCTAGTGCCAGAAAAACATTTCTGCTGAATTAAAGTCTGTCAGCTAATTTTAAAGTTCCATACTATTTCCCTTCTGATACCAATATTTAACATACATAAAAAAGCATGTGGTATGCAATTTTCAAATATCAAGCTTAAATTCAATTTTTTTTAAAAAAAAAGCAAAGCCTGAATTATGTTTAGTCATCTCTTATGTTGGAGAAATTAAAGCTTTATTCTTTAACAACAAATTGTACAGTCAGTTTTCTGCTCAGGCTTACTAGCACCTAAATTTTATAAAAGGCAAATACCGTGGAATATTCTAAGGTTTTAAACAACTACTTATATTGCCCATCCTGCTCCAGTAGTCCGGTGCAGAATTTGTTGACATAAATATATTAATGTTTCCCTGAGGAATGCCAGCTAGTTGGCAACAATAAAGGGCAAGTAACATATACTTACCAGGGCAGCAATTCCTTTTTTGAGGGGGTGGAGTACGAATGGGGACACTGCTTTATATTAAACATTTTAGCTTCCACGCACAGCATTTTTTCAGGCAACTTGGAATGAAAAAGTCATGCATTGGGGCTATTTTAGAGTGCATTTTTACAAAGAAAACTTTTAGTAGATAGTAGGATTGTCAGGGGCACCTATTTATAATTTTAAACATTTATCTCAGTCTAAGACTAGTCCACTTGAAACTTTACATTCTTCATTAGAAATGAACTGTACTCTCTTTCAGTTACTTTTTATATAATGATCAGTCATCATCACCATGGAGTAAGAATTTCTAGCACAATTTTACAATTAGACAGAATTTACAATTCCCAAAGGCACAGTCAGTGCCATCATGAGGTAATTGCCCTAGTGAAATTAAAACCGCTAGACTAAGGCTCTTGGTGTAAGGCTTGCAATTCTAATTTAGTATGAAGGAAATGCTTCTTCATGTATGAACTTGTTAGCACTGTCAGGTTACACAGGTAGACTTTCAAAGCATGCTGCTTGCACTAAAACTATTAATTACTGCACCCCCTATGGAAAACCTGGGGAGAGGGGTTAATTGACATAGCCAAGGGAAGGAAAGCTGCAAGCTAAACTTCCACCAGCAAGATCTGTTGCAAAAGGAATTTTCTGTGAACTTACTCTCACTTATCTTCAACTTCTACTAATTGCATGTTAGTAAAAGTGCTTAACATCTTTAAGTAGATGAAAGCCTACATGTATTAAATTACTACCATTCTATTCTCCACAATAACATCATCAATGAGAGGGCTTCTTACACCTCAAGCTCCTGTATGATACGATGTAATTACAATTTTATCTTCTAAGTACCCGTGATACAGTACAACAGAGTAAACTGTAGTGATTAACTAAACCAAATTTCAAGGAAAAGTTTAAATGAAACTCAGCTCAGATCTGTTCTTACATCATACTGCATATCATAGGCTGCTAAACATGTTTTACGTGCTTTACAAATGCAATCTCACCAGCAGCCATGCAGTTGCACAAGCGTAATTGAGAAATGTTAAGAGCACCAGATTTCTTCTGCAATAATTAGGATGTAAAGAGGCTTGTCATGGGATTAGTTTGGGTTGTTGTTTTTTTTTTTTTTTTTTTTTTTTTAACCAAAATCAGGGAAGTTACAGAAAGGTGGAAAAAAGTTACAAATACTATTTTATTACTAGGGAATCTCCCCACCACCACCCTTTCTTCCCCATCAAAACCAGCAAGTAGAATCACACTACTTAAATTCAGAGAACATGTCTGAACCGTCCAAAGACAGCTTCTTCATAAGGACTCCTGGGACCTCCTTTTCATCTGAAAGACGAATTGCAAGGGCATATAGAAAGATATGGCCCACAGCAATACCTGATAAAGTCCACAATTCTTACAGCAAATACACTTTTAATTCTGGCCATAAAAACATACAAAAATAATCTTTTGATGGATAGGGACGAATGAAGAAAAAGGCAGACCAATACTGGGTTCAAGATAACAAAAGTAAAGGAGGAAATCTAGCTCTGTTTTTCCCATCACTTACAGACTGCATCAAGTCACGTTTTTGCACTCAGACTGAACCTGTATATAACATTAAAAAAATTCCATTCATTGTTATTCTAAATGTATTCCACTTCAAGATTATGCACAAATTATTTTTGTAAACTATGAGTACCTGTAAATTTAAGTAATCTAAATAAATTATCTGTAGATAATTTGCACTGATATGCTCATATACTCAGACTTCTATTTAGTATGATATTAAAAGAACATTAATTATGCTGTGTGACCTTATTACATAAACATATATATACACATCAACGAACATGTATACACATACATAGTTTGAGAGATTCCTCAGGAATCCACAGGCATGGAACCTATAGCATGTTTTCATTTAAACATAAAAACTAAAATAATCAAAATTTTTTCAGTGAATTTTAAATGGTGCATTTGATTGTTGCTTTACCTTCCTTTCTAACTTTGGAAATACTAAGTCACTTTTTTTTTTTTTTTTACATCTGATCCATTGCTTGGTTAAGTAATCTACACGTGTGTATACACCAGGGAAGAAGCCCTTAATGGAAGCTGCAGGGATGCAGAATTTGACAGAAGTAAAATACAACATCTGTATCCTTCCCTTCATATAGCCTGAAAGCAGATTTAAGATGAATGGTATTGGTATCAGGACATAGTTAGACATTAAGCTTCATAGTTCAAATTCCAATTTGAAACTACTTTGAAAATATGCTAAACCTAAACTCCTAAACTTCTCTCCTAAACTAGGAGAGAACTTAACTGGAAGTTGTACCAGCACCCATACATACACTTTAAAATGACACCAACTATAGCCAACAGTGTTATACATTTTATTTCTCCAAGCAGGAGAAATAAACAGAAAGTGGGGGGAGCAGGGAAAACCCTTGCAACTTTTTGTTTTTTGACAAGGCATCTTCCCCTTTCCTAAGGGAAACAAAGCAAAGACCCAGCTGCAACAGAGTTGCCCTTTTTCGTATTTAGTCACACTATGAACATTTTAAACATACTTAGTTTCATGTATAAATGTAGTTCCACTGAGCATAATTAAGTTAGCTCACATGCTAACTCCACCATGTCTGTTTTATCTGCGGGACAGCACATACATTACATACCTGCCACCTCATTTCTGTAAATCTAATCCATTTTAATCTCCTAGTAGAGGGTTTATTTTTATTTTGTTTAAAGAGTAAAAATGGTATTTGAAAACCTACACTTCCAGGAGGGGTGATACGTGAAGGAAGTTGATGGCCTTACTGCAGCCTGGACATAGAAAATATTACATCAAACCACTAGGCATCATTGTGCAAGTTATCTTTTTAATCCAAGTGCATGACTTGCAAAGTACTTTTTAAAATCTATTTGATATTCATTCTCACATAAACTGTTTATAGTAAGGGTTTGTTCTGCTGTGGTCATGGGTTAACACTTCAAAGCGTGTACAGTCATTTCTCTTTCCAGTTTCACACACTGGTTATGTCTTACATCTATTTCATGCACTAATGCAAACTATGGGGAACTGGAGAGCATAAGCTACCCTCATTAGAAGGCCTAAATTTTATATGTTCATATTACAGGAATCAAATGAGGGAAGACAACTAACCCTGTATCACACCACTAAACTTTTCAAATTAGTTGATTCAGAAGAACAGTTTGAACTAATAAAGCCTATGTAATTTAGATATATGCATAAGCTCCATAACTGTTTTGCTGAAATACCAAACGAGTATGAAATTATGAGTAAAATTACCAAGCTTCCTCAGCATACCAACAATTCTAACTCTTCTCCTTTTAGAGACTGTCAAAGATGTTAAAGCTCTGAAAGCCTTTAGCCCAGCAGTCGGTCTACAAGACCTCTGGTTACAGATCTACTAAGAGATCAGCAATGTGTGCTCACTGGAACTTCTGAAAAATTAAGATTAGTACATGGACCCTGTCACACGGCTTAGTACGATCTGCTTCTAAGGGAACAGACCCAGACAAAATGTTTACACTTAGGTTAGAAATGAGGGCTATTAAAATCTTGTCTCAAGATGTAATAGGACTCTGGTCTATAGTGGTATCGCTGAAAATCATACACAAACTAAATTGAAAAAGACCATCTTTCTACTTACAATGCCTATCCTTCAAATGAAACATTTCTGATGCCATAATTCCAATGAACTCTGGAAACACTCCCATGCTTTCGTGCTATGAACTTTTGTCACTACCAAACTAGTTAAACCCCAATCAGGATCAGATTCAAATCACTGGAAGATCTTCTCATGTGTAGTTAACTGTGCGTATACAATCTGCCACAAAAAATGTGAGCGCCGCCTGTGCAATGGTACAGTTATGCACCAATAAATATCATTTCTTCTCACTTTTGAGTTGTTTTATGTAAGAAAGGAAAAATGTCAAAGCTTACGGTATTAGGTACACAACACTTCATTACAGAAATCCAAAATTGTTACTGGATGCAGACCACCTGTCACACTGAAGCCATCAGTGAGAAAAAGCATACCCTAACAAGGGGGAAACAAAACAATGCACACTCTTAAATAAAGAACATTTGTACTAACAGGGCACAGGAGTGCCAGAATGAACAGCTTGCCTTCACAGAGTTTCTAGCTAAGAGAAGCCACTGTATTTCATCACAGCAGTGACTCAAAGCCTTTTCGTAATCTGCAAAGAGATTCTGCAGGAAATAAAGTAGAGCGCCATTCTATGTAGTAGCACTAATAGAGAGGGTTTAACAGAAAGTACTCTCTCAGCCATCAGGCTTCTCAAAATCTGAATAAAGAGCATCAGGCAACTCAACCAGCTGACAACTGGAAGCTGGAAGCAATGTAGAAATGAATGAGAAATGACGATTATAGTTCCCTCACCCATGCAGATGAAGATAACCAATCTGTAGCTAATACAGGGTACATAAGAAAGCTCTGTATTTTTACTTTTGGTTCTTTCAGGTTCAGACATAAGAAGCTCGTTTGTGCCTGCCCTAACACACGTATTTCCCCCTCAAAATGTCAATAGAAGGATCAGCAAATGACTTCAACAAAAGAAAGCACACAATGAGAAAAGTTTTCACTGTCACATTACATTTGAAAGTGAGACTTCAAAAGTGTTGTGAACAAGAGTTTTATAAAACTAACACTTCTAATAGGGACGTTTCTGTCACCCCACATGGAAAGAATACAACAGAACAGGAAGTAGTTCATGTTTATTCATGTAAAAACAGCAACACACTATAGAAGAGGGTTCATAGTAATCTCTTCATTAGGTATCCCTTCCACTTCAGAAATTAAAATTCCTAACACTTTCCCATGATATTTTTTTATGATCAAATACAGAAAACAGAATTATAAAGAAACCCACTAGTGTTGTATCGTGCATCTTCTGAAACTACAAATGTCAATTATGTGGATAAACTTCTGATATTATACAACTTGTAGGACCATGGCAACTATGCAAGATGTACATGCCTGTATTTACATATTGAATAGAAAAGACAGGAAAGAAGTTGCATTCACCTTCTAGTGCAAGTCTACAATAATCACACAGACAGAACAACATTTATTAACAGGAATGGAACAAGTCCACACATGAGTAAAAAAAGATCATAAATAATACAGTTGTAAAAAAGATTAAAAATCTCAGACTGAGGTAGTCAAGAATGTGCAATATGGATGTTTGTACAGAGCACCTGTACAGCAGTTTCTCAAAAGCAGAAGTTTACTATGAAAAATGTGGTAGACTAGCAGGGTGGGCATGGACTATTATGGGTATGCCTTCCGTTAAGAAATTAACAAAGATCAGCTAGTGATACATACAATATTTTCAGTTGAAAGTACCACTAAACAGAATCTCAGCCAAGAAGTCTATACTACTTTGACTTCCGATCACTCCAACTTCATCCTGACAGAAGTCAGTTCCCATTTTTCCCCAAACAGAAGAATTTTGGTGGTACATATAACAATTTTTTTCTGAACTCAGAACCAGATTGAAGCAAAACAGGGGAAGAAAATGCTTTGAAGAAACACAAACATTTTAAACAAAAACAATCATTTTTCTAAATGGTTTTATTTACATTTTTCATATACAAGTACGTTAAATGATACATTCTGACTAGTATTCACACCAGTGTGAATTACATGAATTAAAGATACTGATGTATTGCATATGATGAAATGCAAAACAATCAACCCTAAGCTTTGGTCCCCCCTTCTGAATCCTCATACAGCATCTGGTTTGTTACTGAGACATCTAAAATTCAAAGTGTTCATATCAAATAGAAGTTATCTGAACAAGCATATCTTGTTTCATTTCTTTAGAACAAGCAATAACACAAGAGTCTTACTTGCAAAATTCGCAAGACGAAAAGTACATATTAACAGCCAAACACTTTACATGTATGTTACTAGCTTTGTATTTATTGTTTCTAGACTTGGGGTATTTGTCACAACTGTCTTGTGGTTATGGTTTTTAAATCTTTAATTGTGGCAACCTTTCAACCCCTACTAACAACAGTTCAAAGTGACCAGATATAATGCAATATACTCAACAACGAAAAAGGTAAAAAGGTGTGGTGTGAACTGGCCTGAAACATTTGGGACAATTACAGATTAAAGTTTCCACTTAGAGCAACTGGAACTAAAAATTCTTTAGATTGTTTAAAAAAATGTTGCAAATACATGGACATGGTTTAATAAATGTGCTTAAGAGGATTTTCAACTTGATTTTTCAAAGGAAACTAGCAGAGAAAAAGGCGACAACTTCAAATGCTTGCTTCAGAACTACTGGAATATTTACAACACTGATAAAGTAAAAGTTTTCAAGTGCATGAAAAGCATTATCAAGTCTTTCTGCACCTAAAAGATGGTTCAAACAGTCAAAGAGACAAAGGAAACAGTAAAAGACAGCTGGGCCTATGGGATCATAGGGCATTACATCAGAATTTATTTTTACATTTCTGTAGCACCTTTTAGCCAGATGCCAAAAGCACTTTAATCACTAAAGTGTGCCTCACAACAACCCTGTGAGGTAGGTAGGTATCTGTTTTAATAATGGCAAAACAGGTCAAATAACTTACCCAGGAAGACACAGCAAATCAGCAGAACACGCTAGAATCCAGATCATGTGATCTATGAATTTAACATTATGACACATGTGGGACTGAGACTTACATGCTCCTTTTTAAAACTGTGAAAGAGGCACTGATGTGAATTGATTCAAGGTTTCTGGAAGTAGATTTTTATGGGAAAGGTATCAAGAGAAAAATGTGCTTTAAGCAACTAGAGAAAACAAGAATCTGGGTAAGAAGAGTGGCATTACTGTACCACTTCCTAAATTTTGTAGATGCAGAATAGCAAGTTAACTATTTTACTTGCTAAAATATGTATCAAAAATAGACTACATAGTCTGTCAAATTCACTAAACAGAACTCTATTCTCACAAGTCAAGCTGGCAAATGCTATGACCCAAAAACATTGTGAGCTGGGAGTTGTTTCATCCAATTCCATTATTTCTATGTCCTGCAACTGCTTCTTCGAATGTCAGAAGAAATAAGAACAAGTGTGAGAATCAAAATTTTTGATCAATTCAAACTTTAATAGCATATTTCCCATTAACAAACTGTCAAAGCATGCTCTTCCCAGTTAATCTCCATGTTCTACTGACTACCATACCAGTCATAATAGAGAGACCAGAGCCTATAAATCAGTGCTTGGCACATAAAATGGAAACACGAAGCATTCAGTTACTTCAGCACAGTGTGTGTACCAATAGCAGTAAGTTAGATGATACACCAAGTGCTGAGCACTGCTTTAGACTATATTCCACTAGGGAACAAAGTCATACACAAAAAGGAAAATAGTCAGTGAGCTGAACAAACACTGTCATAAAAACAAGAGTTAAACAGCAGTAAGGCCTGCACTTAAAAGTTTTACATTACAAAATGAACTGACTGGCATATGCAGGGAAATAGTTTGTTTATATAGATTATAAACAATGATTTCCACCTGAAGATTGGAAGTGACTAAAAATGAACATATTCCTCAAGTTAGGCAAGGGAAATTTAAAGATTTCTAACAATTTTATAAACAATACAGCTGTTAAAGGGTCAATCCCTTTTGTAAGGCCTTAATCATAACCCTCAACCTAGCTCATATTCCAATAATAGACCACCACCATGTAGTGATATTCAGCTCAGATTTATGTCCTTCAGAGGACAAAATTATCTAGTGAAAGACAACCTGCCAGAAAACAACCCCCACTTTCCTCTCCCTTTTTGTCTTTCTGTGATGCAAAGAAGAAACATTACCATGTTAAAGAGGAAAGTGATATGCTTGGTTTGACATCAGGAAAAACACAGCTTACAGATGCCTGAAGATTTAGCGATTTTCACATTTAAATACCGAGGCAGTGAAAGTGAATCAAAAAGAATGCTAAACAAAGATTTAACACAGGTTTACTTTCCCAACTTAAGGCTGGAAAGAGCTATACTTCTGAACTATCCAAGAGAAACTTTCTTGCAGGAGGAGACTAATAAGACTTCCAAGGAAAAAAGCTTTTGGAAAATACCTTCCCTATATTCCTTGCACATCTTAAGGCCGCAAATAGAAGAAGTCTCAAAACAATTCCTCTATCTCAAGCAGCCTTCAAAAATGAATTGAAGTCTTAATTTATATTCAACCATGCTGTTAAAAGAACATTTGAGAAAGCATTTCATTTTTAATTTACTTTCAGACAGGATTGTACATATGATATGCAACTTAAAACACCACTGGCAACAGCACCCAACTGTGTGAATATACATATTTTTAGAGAGGAATTTGGAAATAACAAGCTATTTCAGCTTATAGCTACAAATGGTTAGATATACTAAAAAAAGTCAGAGATAAGCACGTTGCTTTTTTGTTAAATCAGTCAGTATGTGAGTTTTGAGAGAAGTTACTGGAACCAGGAAGAAAAGTTGAAAATTTAACTCATAACTGGGATTTTTAAAATTTGCCTATTAAGATGAAAGATAAATTTCTAAAAAGTAACCTCTTATATTTCTTTCAAATATAACCCTTTTCGAGTGTAAACTCTACCAGAGCTCTACAGTTCATATTTTTCCATTGTTTTGAATAGCATATATTCCATTTCTCTTGTATTTAAAGTATAGTTATAGGCAGACACACACACACACGAATTAGTGATCTTTATGCCAATTCTTTCCTTCTCAAGTTTACTTGTGTTACCTAGTTACCATACCTGCTGGGTAGAAGCTGATCTTCCTTCCTTGAAGGACCATGTAAAAAATGATACCTTAGATTGCTTTAAGCTTTGTCACTATTAATGTTTCTAAATACTACTAGATTAATTAGTTAAAAGGTATCGATTAAGGGAGGTAATGTCTGTCAATTCATCTCTGAACGCAGTTCAAGACAAGAAGCCTCAGACAAGCAGCTTTACAATGGTAATAATACTTTCTGCCGAAAGATCTACAGTGTAGTACAGGCTTTCTGAGGTGGTATTATTGATCTCTTAAATTTGAGGCATGGGAAAGATAAAGGTTTTAAATAAGCACGGAAATCAGATAACTTAATGAAATCATCACGCTAGATTAGATTCTAAAGACTAGATCCTGTAGCAAACAGTGCAGGGTACAAGAGGCTAATAGATTTGGCTGCAGGGTCCCAAAAGGAAAAATACGCATCTATATGTGTTAGTGCATTCACAATCTCCCAAATATGGCCATTCACTGACATTCCAACTACTACTATAAACTACTGGAAACAAAATAGTGAAAATTCTACAATATTTAATTAGGTAAAACTAAATTTAGGTTGCACTATTTTGTACTACAACATCTTACTATAAACTGCAATATAAAATTTTCTGTTAAGATTCCCACAATCCCAATTTTATGTAATAATCCTCAAGATTTACTGCCAGAACACATTTGGATATGTAATTTAATGTAAAATAAGATATGGTAACTACACAATGCAGTTTTGCCAATCAGATTGCTGCTTAGCAATATTCACAGAAAATGGAAAAAAATTTAGCGCTCTCATTTCTCATCCACAGAACACAGGTCCCCACCCCTGTAGTTTAGCATGTAGAAGGTCTGTCGCTTAAGAAAAATGTGCAGCTAGAAGATGCCCACAAAAAGCATGTGTATTAGTATTAAATATCAGCTACAGAAAATTAAAAAAATAATACTCAGATTATACAGTGCATTTCATAGCATGTCATTAAAGACTATTTAAGTGATCAATGCATTTAGTGGGAAGTTTTATATCGTTATGTAAACAATCACAATTTTGTTGTGATTTTTAGAAGCTAATGAGTTGTGCTAATGCATTTTCCCAGCATTTTCATTCCAGAAATCAGCCTCCATCCCACACCCTCCCTGAAAACACTGTTCACAGAAACACGCAATTCCCTAAGAAAGGAAAAAAAATTAAAAGATCCAAACATTCACAGAAAGTCATTCAGGTAAGTTTGTACGTATAAATAAAAAAAAGTCCTCTAAATAAATGACACAGGAGGCAATAAATTGACACGACAAGTAAATAAAAGGCTAAAGCACTCCAATACCATTGAAACGGTTTTAATGTTGTTGCAATTCCATAATGCAACAATCATCAACTCATAAAAGACCCAATACTTTAGAATTCATTTTAATCACTCCTTTGTACCTATTTTACAAAATAAAGGCAAGGCATATTTAAAATCCCCCTTTTCCCTAGATATTATGTGCCTATCTTATTTATGCTTATAAAAGTGTAAACTTAAACTCCTATTAAATGTTATATAAGAAAAAAAAATGTAAAAATATTAACCTCTGCTTCAATGTACAGTTTCCAGAATCTGCCAGAACTGGGGAACTGGGCAACAAGGCGTTCATAGGTCTTCCGTGCTTTGTCTATAGGTTGATTCTAAAAATTGAAAATCAAAACAGCATTTACAATATTATGATTTATGTAAATGAATATGCTGATTTTACTCCAGAACCAAATAGTGTGAGTGGACCATAGATAAGGAAATGTAATCCTATGTCACTAAACCTGTGCCTCTCGAATGAGAATGCTCCAAGCGTCAAGGTCATATGGATTTTCTTCTAGTTTCTTTTCAGCTTTCTTCACTTTTTCTGGGACATATTCGGCAGCCTAGAAAAATTAAATAGAAGACATAAGAGACCACAAGTAGAGTTTGAAAAGTTCTGTCCCAGCTACAAAGTCAAGCTAAGGACAACATTCTGACAACGTAACATTCCGGATCTCAGTTTTTATGTTGGAGTTACTACATTGTAATTTTATCTGGAAAACAAGTTGTCCCAGTACCATAATGCGCTCTTACCACAACAAGTTCTACATAATTGCTGATCCAGCAAAAAGCTAAACTGACTGCTCCTAAAACACTAGGACACATTTGAGTTTGTCAGAAAATCTATTGCACTATGAATTTTTAACAGTTTTACCAACCTGAAACTTTTAAGATGCAGACTGATTTTTCTATTACAGATCTCAGCCAAACAAATCCATGTACTGCATTAGTCATTCTGTATATGCATATGCAGTACAGTGTTTTGTATCACAAGTTACAGATCTAACAAGAAAACTAGGAGACAACAGTTCTAGCAGCAATATATACATGTTATCCAAGCACAAATTGTTAACCTGATCTGTCAATTAGTATATTCTTACAGCTGCCTTCCTGTAGCTTTAGCACGAAATACCTGAAACTGCTGGGGTTTTTTTTCACTCAAATATTCATATTGGAGTTTAAAAGCCTTTTTTGATACTAAAAGCTTTACCAAATTGAACGTTAACTTATTAACAATTACTATTATAGTATAGGTTTAAGTGTTCTTTTAAAGACTTGTGAAAATATCTTACTTTTTGGTATCCAGCATTTTTTTTTTCTAGATTTAACACTGTTAGCAAAGTAGACGAAAAAAATTACAATCTGATGATCACATACAGACAAGCCTTAAAATACATGCTTGTTATAACCCTAAATGATATGAAGTTTTTTATTTAGCGTGAAATATTGTTCTGACCTGTACTCCGAACAGCTTATTTACTAACTTTCCAAACTTGACTCATTTTCAGGCAGATGTTAGCAGTCCCAAATCACACGATCAAGTAAATTCTTGCCTTCGTGAGATGTAACAATAACAACCTATAAATTATTACTACAAGAGCTTTCTTGCAAAATTTTACAAGTTAGCTACATAATTACTGTTAAAATACATGATTCTGTATTGTATAGTGCAGCATGGCTGATTTACTGTACAGAAAATTCTAAAAAAACCTGTCAATTGCTAAGAGATTATTTCAAGGAAATAATTTTAATTCTGAATATTAGATCTAGGTCAACACATAGCTCTGAAGATGAAAGACAGTAAACAGGACACAGAACTGATGCTCCTCTCTATCAAAGGTGCCATCATACACTTAAACAGAAGGTAACTAGACACTACAGAGGTGTGACTTTTAGTAAAATTAACAAGCAGCACTATTGTGTACCACTATTGCACATCACTCCTGAAGGCAAGCAGACCTTGCAAGAATACAAATCCAAGGTATTATTAATGGATTTTACTGGAAGACCATTTACAGTGGCATTATATGAAGATAAGCTGCCAATGAAGTATTGTACAAAACAGTGAGTTAAAAAAAGAAAAGAAAAAGCTGGGGCTAGCAAATGCCTGAGTTACTCAGGACCATCAATTTTATTTTCAGGACTGCCCTGCCCCTTTGCTTTTGACCTCTGCAAATGCACTACTATACAACAGTTGCTTATGTTATACATTGCAATTCAAATTGATAATTTGAAAAAGCTAACTTATTTTTGCATATTTTTCAGCACTACCAGTTTTTGTGTCGGTCCTGCTAGCAGGATATAATTCAAGGCACAACCCTTAAAAGATTTTTAAATTAAATTTACTTATAAAATTGACAAATGATCAAAAATGTTGCAGAATTGTTAAACTGACATGTAGTAGCAGCCATGCATGAAACAGAAAAGGAAAAAAAAAAATCAGTAGAAGTGGCTTTAGAGGAGTTTAAAGACCATTATTATTTTCGATTCAGTTTGAGTCATTCTTAACATTAATTTCTCAGTGCAAAGCAGTGCAGCTTAGAAGGCAAGTATCAAGTCCCACAGGAAACTACATTATAAAATTAATTTGATTAAAAAATAAATTAAAAATTAGTAGCTTAAAGTTGTCAGCTCAAAAGTAGTAAATTTATAAATTTCCATTTTAATATTTTTACATCCCTAAGTCCATCAAAATTCTAATTCTGTAACACTGCGTATTATAGTTCAACTAATACAGGCTTAAGATGCAAAACACAGTACGGAATGAGCTAGTGGTTTTATTTATTCCAAAATGACATGCATAAACATATTTCAGCTTACAGAAGACAGCACTGAAGCTGGAATTTCCAAAGTTTAAAGACTATTTATATAAATTATCTCTACAGATGACCCAAAGTTGAAATATTGTTTATTCAATAAAGCACTACTTCAAATTCACCCACATCAGTGGTAAGCATTGCTTCTCATTATAATTCATCTCAGTGAAACCTACTTGTCTCAAATACTCAATCAAGTATATATTATTCTGCATTCAATTAGATAGAAATGCCTATCAGGAGTACTATTAACATCAGCTACAATAAAAACACAACCCCACCCTAAAAACCCAACTGAAACATTTATTGAAGCACAGAGTCCTGCACTGTAAGTAGTGACTTTCAAACAGGAAAAATTAGAATGGGTCACTGAAGCACACCTCAACTATTTTAGTAGTAGTTCAGTTGTATTATCTCAAACCTTTCCATGTGACACACAAAACTCAGCTGACACTGCAGTTAAAGCTTCCAGGAATTTGCTTTCACCTTTGAAGACACAGGGCAATAAACTTGAAGGCTGAAATAAATACTGCTGGTGAAAAAAATAGATGCTGATAAGATGCATAATCATAGCAATCTTACATTAATTTTCTATGTTTGATACAGGACTCCTAATCTGTGTAAGTAGCATAGTAAAATGTTCATTCTTTTATTGAAAAAAATAAAAGACTGATTTTCTAAATTAGCAGATATTCACTTAGCAGCAGCAGATAAAGTCCTTCATGCAGTTATATTAGACAAAAATTACAGGAGCACTACAGAATTGAAAATAACTCTATGATCAGGGTTTTAAACTGGACTGCTTGGAATTGCTTATGTCATATATAAGAAAACACTCAACTTCTTAAGGCCAGTGAACACTCCCTCTCCTGTCCCAACCCATCTCCAGGACAGATAAAGGCCTCCACATTCCAGACAGGCATGTTGTACTGCAGGCAAATCAGGGTCCTGGTTCTATTTGAGCAAAAATAATGCCTTGTTACCTCACACCTTCAAAAAGAATCACTCCTAATATCTTGGAGAAATCAGCACTTAGGATTTCCAGTCTGGACCATTTTGCCAGAACTAGCTGTGTCAGCAAAGATGCATTCAGTTATACATCAAACCTATAAAGACTAACATCTACTGCAAGCATACAGTGAAAGGGAACAAGGAGCTTGATTTTTAACCTAGCTCAACTCTAGCCAGAAAGACATTTGATCCCAGTTTTGAAAACTGCACGTTAACTGCACTCTATGCTTAGATATGCTGTTATTGCAGTTCAAGGGTATGTGGCTTTTGATTATGTATTTTTCATTGTACCACTTGCACAACTGCCAATATCCAAAACTGTGAATACTTAATTCTTGGGTGTTTGTCATGATCCTGCCCCTAGATAAGCATATTCAGTCCCTCCCTCTGGTTAACAGAGGCACTTGAGTTAATCCCATCCTGTAACAAGCCAGTTCAGGGCGTTAAATCAGCAGAAAAATAATCCTATATATACATAAAAGGGAGTAACTTTCTAATGGTTCAGCTCCCTGATTTCAGGATCAGATGTGATACAGAATAAAGGATGCAAAACCATACAGGACTTTAGCAGTCCCAACTTAGATCAGCTTAAACTAACATAAAACTGCACCTAATCAGATAGATACTGGCTTTTAACTTTCCTTTACTGACTGAAAAAAAAAATGCTGCAAAGAATTGTTGTATACAAACTGGAAAAAATATTTTTTCCTCTGCTTTTGATTACCGTGCTCAGTATACCTCCCACGTAATCGGGCTCCTGTCCCACAAACAACCCTCTAAAGGTCACAGAATTATTTTAGCACTTAAGGTTCCATGTCCACAAGTATCTGTATTATTACCATCTAGTCTGATTCACAGCTTCCCTTATTATTTATACACAGATAAATAGCAACGGATTTTTAGTTTCACAGATACTAAAAGTGTAAAATTATCTTTATGACCCGTTTCCAAAATCTGAAAAGACCTACAACCAAAATATTCAACAAGAAGTCTAGAAGCTGCTTCCTGCAAAATACATCAAATGCACAAAATCCAAATTTGAATTCATAAAGGATGTCTGAGTAAACAAGAATAGAAGAAACAAAGTTGACTTCTAGTATTTACTAAAAGTTATTTATAAATCACCTTCAAGGAAAAATTCTTGGTTTATACCTTACTGCTAAAAGCAACAGTTAACAGTTTCTCCAGGCCTCTGAGAATGAACCCTCATGACTCCAAAGTAAGAAAATACCTAGCCAAACACCTCTTTCAACTATTCGCACCACCTAATGCATCCAATTGCTTAAAGCACCCTCCTGTTTGCACAAATGGATCTTCTGCCGTGAAAAGGAAATGTATTTAGACAGCTCTTCCACCTATAAAGTGGGCAGTTGAAGATGCTTTAAAAACTACCACTAATTATGAAATGAGAACTTCAACAAAAAATACCTATAGGCCATTGTACACAAAAAAACAGGAATTTTAATGGATAGCTCAGTCAAATCGGTTCAACATCAAAAATTTATGTCCAGTAAGATAGAAGCTACTGTTAAGTTTTGGCTGGCTGATGTACAGTTTAGCATAGCCTGGATGGTAATGGACCCAATGAATATAATTTCAAATGTATTAACATGCAACCTAACAAGCATCATTAGTTGTTCAGCAAGGTTAATTGACAGGTTTGACTAGCCTAAGCTTTTTTTCTTGAAGTTTAGTTACAGCTGTACGTACACAGAACAAGTTTTAAAATCCTTTCTTCAGTAACACATCCCTTCACTATGCTATAGTTATACCTTATCAATCCTTGCACTTTCTTAAGCTAAAGTTAACTACAATTGCATTTAGAATTCAGAAACTTACACAATGGACTATATCAAAAAGATACAAGGCATGAATGAGAGGAAGGAGTACGAAGGGACCAAAAATAGTAAGAAACCAGAAGACTGCTAAAAGATTAGAAGGCAACTAATGCAGGAGTAAAGCAAATATTACATCTAGTCTTCAGACAAAATTGATGCCTGGCAAGTATATACTTATTAAGCAGATAAGAATAGTGGTTCTGCCATGGTAGAAAGAGGCACAAAGCACAACAAACTTAGGTCTTGCTAGACAGTACTTGAAACAACCACCACACGATTGAAATGACACTAGATGTGTACATTAAGGTCCAGACAAATGTGAAGACATACATAGGTGCAAGCACATATGCTTTGTACCGCAACACAACAGGGAGACTGGGATGAGCTTGTCAGGGAATTTTCTGGGAAACAGTGGCAGATGCAGCCTTTCAGTCTACACATGTGGATTTGCATGATATAGACAGGGCTAAGTGTTTGGTATTCTAAAAACTGACCTTGGAAATTCTGGCTAGTTAAACATCATGTGTGCCTTGCCAGGAGTCTGGCAGGGACCTAACAGATTTTAATTCCTGACATCATTAAACTGGTTCTGCAGAAATTAATTTGGGTCCAGCATAGTTAATACAGTGCAAGAATTTAAAATATACTGCAATAGTGGTGGCTACATCATATTTCCATGCTCCCCTGCCCTAGTCTGTTCTACAATAACGATGCAAGAAGGAGACAATCTACATAACATAGCTGAGGCTCCTGCTCTACACAGTAAAGCAGCCTAACAGTGCCTGGAGCCAAGCTCAGCCTAAAGGCAGCAAAGCCACATTTCAGTTGCAATGCACCTGGCACAATAAAGCCTCCTAAACCTCAGCTGGGTCTTTAACCTTACAATACCTTTAGTCTCCCTACATCCAACATTCCACTCTTCTGTTCTTTCTTCCCACCCTACCACAACTTCATACTTGATAGAGACAGAATGGCAATTTGTTATTCACCTGGCTGCTTTTGGAAGTCCCCTCCAAACCCTAGGATCTGGGAAGCCAGATGCAGACACCCCTGTGTGTCAGTGAGTCAGAGCTAACAATTCTGATTTGTCAAACATCTTTAGCATCAGCACCATACGCTACCATGTGTACATCTTACACAAAACATAGATGCAAATTAACTGTACAGTCACCCCTTTATACTGATCTGTGTGACTGTCAATGAAAATGGCACCCAAAAACTTAGAATCTGGTCTTGGAAGCAGCAGATGAAACCTGAAACAAGAAAGCCAGACACAATCCAACCTCTGCCTAGCTTCAGCTTCCTACAAAAAAGAACATTTATAACCGTAAGGATATTGTGCATGCAAAGTTAGAGCACCCTTCAGATAGCACTAGACTACAATACATAGCAGCTGCAGTGTGTGGAAGGGAGCAAGGCACAACTGCCCCATTCACAATGCTCTGTTGTTCCTTCTTCCACAGAGACACAGTGAATTTAGGTATACCATGCTCTGTAAGATCACAGTGAGACTGGCATCAATGCTTACTGACGGTACACCTCCCGCACCATGCAACAGGATGAGCGGTAGCCTACAGTGTAGAAAACTTCATGATAGTATTGCTAAAGACACTGCTATCAAGTTATGGCCTGTCTTAACATTAGGAGTAAGAAACAGAAGTCTGTCAGGGTAAGAAAAGTAAATTGTAGAGGACAAGTTACTGAAACTGAAGAAAATTGATGGACAGGAGGTAACTGACCATAACAAAATCAGAGACTTCTAGGAAACCAGAATCCAAAGGCCTTCATAAAGAGCATGGAGCAGGAAAAAAAATTTAACCCAACCTATGAAAGAGTTGGGTCTTTTTAATTTAAAGTGCACCCAACCAGTAATCACAATGGGTAAAACGGATGAACCTTAGTATGGATCAAAAAAACCAAAACCCAAGCCATGTTGAACTACGTTTTACATATGCTGCAAATAATGATTAGTAATTTTTTGAATGCTAAACCCCCTTGTGATATGGCATCACAATATTAAAGCTGTTACTTTCCAGAATAGCTTTTACTTCAGTATACAGACAATAATTCAACCTTTTGCATATTAAATTCTCACTTGCAAAACAAAATAAATCCTTAAGTCTGCACTGTTTTTAAGTTAAATAATAACATGTCACAAGCTACAGAAACAAACAATACTAATAGCAAGGAGTTCAATTATGCAATTAAACATCAATGTAATTTTTTAAAAATATATTGGAGTGGGCAAACTTAAATGTGAAATATATTACACACTAGGATTATAAAAAATTTGTTGTATTATTCTTACTTCTTTGTAGCCATCTACCTTGTGATGAAGTAAACCATTCTGAAGAATCTCTTGCTTAAACATAATACAAGAATAATTAACCAGCTTTGAGCATACAGGCTGGTAATTGACAGAATGCTTTCCTAATGAAACAGAAACTGGGTATTTTACATTCTGAGCACTTGTTTTTCCTACCCCCCCCCCAAAATTAGTGACCTTAAAAAGAGTTTACACACCACCCTTCCAGAGTACAGGCCCAGGCACACAGAAACATAACCTGACATTTTACAAATAAAAGCTTCTTAGGGGAGCACTAGTCAGCTTAATTTCAAGTATTTTTGCAGGCTACACTGGCCAGTAAGGTATGCCACAACGTTATCAATCACTCCTCCCTCAGTCAGGAACTTTCATCCCCACCCCTTCAATTAATACCAATTTTAAACATAGCCCTAACTGTTAAGAAGACCTGTTTAGAGAATTTATGCCAGTAAGTAGGAGACAATTCATGGTAATACCGGATTTTAAAAAAATGACATACAACATTCTGATTGCACCTGCCTAGGAAATACAAACTTATGATAAATACATATTTTAGTATATTAAAGAAACCCAAGCGAAAACTAACTGAAACAGTAGTTGTCCCTCCCAAAAGCCAGAATACAGTACCACAAAGAAGATTCTTTATTAAATAAGCATATTTTTATTGTTTCTAATTTAAACGTATTTTAATAATACCCTTTTCTGGAGAACACGGGTATTGTTAAAGAGGCACGCAGCCTTATAAGCGTATATGTTCAGCAAACGCTCACTTTACAAAACACTGCAAGTGTATCAGTGTAAAAGAGCTTATCCAGATTTTAATTTTCTTCCGGAGTGCGTGTATTCAATGACCACGAATAAATGAGATCGGGAAAGCAAAGCTCACTGGACTATCTATTGTCCACCTCGACCTGCATTAAAGTTTGCTTACCAGGAACGCGAAGGCCGAGACAGGCATATTTTTGGGAGCGTTACCGGTTTTGCCCGAGGGCGGACGCTGGGAGAGGCTCCGCACACCCCCTTCCCCCCGCGCAACGCTGACGGAATAAACCCGAGTTCCTCAAAATGGGTGTGTGCGGCGGGGGAGGGGAGCCCTTCGCCGTCCGCGCCGCTGAGGAGACCGGCAGGGCGGATAGGGGCGAGGGAAGAGGCAAATGCCGCCCTCCCGCACCTCGGCCCTGCTCCCTTCCACCTCCGGGGCGGCCCGCCGCACGGCCGCCAACCCAACGGCAGCTGCGGGCGGCAACCGACCCCACACGCGGCGCCTCCCGCCGAGGCCTGCACAGCGCGGTCCCCCCCGGGCCGGGCGGCCCCACCGCCACGGCGGCCCCGTCCCCGCCACACTATTCCCCTCGGGCCTGCGACCTCACCCTCCTCCCGCTCACCTGGTCGCCGGCAGCTCCCTCTCCAGACATGGCGTGTTAAAACAGGGCTGGGGGTGCAGAGCCCCCGGACTGATTAAAAACCCCTTTAAAAAAGCGCCCGGCGCTGCCGCCGCCGCCGCGGGCAGCTCCACCGGCCGCCCCAACCGCCGCGGCCCTCAGCTCCCGCAGCGTTAGCAACAAAATGGCGGCGCGGCGGGTCCGGCCCGGCTTTCAGCGGGGGCGGGGGGCGGAGCGGCGCGGCGCGGCGGCGCGTCGCGTCGCGCGGGGGACGCCGGGAAAAGCCGTGTGGCGGCGCGCGGGGAGAGCGGCACTGGGAGGAAGTGCGTCACACCAAGCGCGCGGCTTCGGGGCGGAAGTAGTCAGTGAGCGCTGTTCCCACGGGAGGCGGCAAAGGGAGGCTCCGGTGGTGAGGGGGGGTGCGGCGGCCCAGCACTCGCGGTGGGGCCTGGGCTCCCATCCCCGGCGCTGTGGGGAGCAGGACCGTCTGCTGTGAGCCAGCTTCGCCTGCCGCCTAGGTGCACGGCGAAGCACCGGGGCTCGCCCGGGAGCCGCCAGGGGGGCGGGGCGCTCCTTGAAGAGCGGCCGCGTAGGGCCCTGAGGGCCGCGTCAGTCGTGCTTATGGCGCCCGTAAGGGTCGCAGTGTGGGCGTTTTCTCCTGTCGCTCGGTCCCCGTTTCCTGGCGGACCCCTTATTGTTGAGACTCTGAAGGACAGTGGGCAGAAAGTAGGAGGTTTTGGTGACCTTTAGCCCTGGCCCTGCGGGCTCGGCGTGGGCTATTTCATTACCGAAGCGTTGCCTCTTAAACAGTCGCTTCTTTGCAGTAAGCCGGTGCTCTGCCCTTCCTGAAATAACGTCAGCAATGTCTGCTAGCAGTAAACCCATCTTTCTCACCTCTCAAGAGCTCTCGTTAATCAAGGAGGCAAGTTCAAAAGACAGGCTAAGATCATTTTCTCAAGGACACAGGAGGCAGCTCCCCCTAAAGCTACTTATTTTTATTTACAAAGTAATCACCATTCTGTGAGAGAAGGGCTTAAATCTGCTACTGCAGAGAAACTGTTTGCTATATGAAACAAACTCGTTGAAGGAGGCTTGGCAGATACCAAGGTGAAAGCTGACTTAGCTGCCTTCACTACAGCAGTGTAAGTGTTCTTAAAATTGTATAATACGGTCATATTTATGCAGAAATACTTGATACCAGCACTCCGTGGGTTACTTTTGGCTTCATCTTCCAGAAGTCATGTTCTTAAACCACAGTACTGTGTGAAAACAAGACAAGAAAACCATAAAGCGTAACCCTCTTAAGCTTGACTCCCACAAAAAAATGGGGGAGCAGATAGTAAACGCTTATTTGACCAATCTGTGGAGTAACATTTTTCTTCTCAGTTTTGAAGAATTTTGTTCGTTATTCTTCAGAAGTGAAATACAGACATGCCTGTCTTGATAGACAAGCTGTCCTCCAATTTCTTAGAGAATAGTGATTTTGTGATACCAGGCTAATTTGTGGTTTCTCATAGGCTATTTCTTCCATGTAACAACAGGTTCTGTTTTGAAAATATTTGATACACAAATACAATTTCTTTTAAAAAAGTTGGATTTCCAATTCATCAGTGTAATGTTTTTCCATTTCCCATCTAAGAACCAATTCCTTACAAGTAATTGCTTAAAGCAATGCTGGTGAAACTTCCAATTAGGTAATGTATATGTTATTCTAGGTCTACAGGGCCTGTTCTAGTTCTTTGTTTCTTTGATCAAGTATGTTTCTATAGTAATTTTACCTCTTTCTGGTTTTGGGATTGCCTTGTTCAGTTTCATGAAATGATAAAGGTGTTTTTTTGAATGATGACAGCACCAAGGGCATCCTGCTTGTGTAATAGAACGAGTTAGTAAAGAGCAAATTCAACAATGCCTAATGTAATTTAGACTTTTGCTCCTTCTCTCCTACAGCCCCTCACAACACATAATAAAATAACACACTCACTCTTAAACTGGTGTTGCTCTTAATTTCTGTAATTCCATGCATAGAACAGAGCTCAGGCAAAATCCCAGCTGCTGTATATACAACTAGTGTCTATTCCCTTTCTGTCAAGTGTTGCTGTGATAGCTTGCGTGAACTGCAGCTCTAAATATGTGGTGTTAACTCTGTAATGTGTTAGTTGGAGAAAATTAAAAGAAGCTGTAATGTACAGAAAGAAAATTAAATTCTAAATTCTTATTGATCTCTTGTATCTTACCAGTTAAGCCCTAATAATTTGACTTGTTTTGCAGTTAAATGTGAACTTTTTCACAACTGTGTTCTAATGAAGATGTTTGTGTTTTGGTGTGAATCTCACAAGAGGCAGTATTACTTACAAAACTTGTGTGTAAATGATAGGTTATGTTTCAAAGTAACTTTGGAGATGTTTCCTTGTCTTAAATTTAGAGTTTAGATATAAGCGTTAACTCAAGTTTTGTCTCACTGTAAGTTAAATTTGGGCCTCCTGTAAAAGTCTACTGGCTTGAGTTCAGTAGTGTGGTAAGTTTGTGTTAGTTAACCCGTTTGACAGGCTGATTTGGATCAGCTTTCTGGCTGATGGTGTGAGGGCAAATAATGGGGATGCAGCAGCTAAGCTTACAACTACTTAGCTGCTAATTCCTTCTGCATAGCTGAAATGTTGTTTTAGAATGGGGCTGTTTCTTCCCTTCCTTCTGAAGCTGCGTCATCTTGAGTGGAGTAGCTCAAGGCTTCTCGCCCAAGGTAACTGGAGCAGTGAAGACATGATTACAGGCCTGTCTGCTTGGGAAGGCTGCACTTTAATTTTCAGATGGTTTGTGATATCAAAGCAACAGGACATTGCTAATATGTACTATGCTGTAGTGATTCATGCTTAGTTCAGTAATTGACATGAAACTTCATGGCAAGCGATGAGTTAACAAGTAAACTATTGTGGATTATAGTGCTTTGTAAGTGATCATTGCAGAAATTGAAAACAAATCTGAAACTGAACATGAATTGACCACTACTATACCTACAGTTCAGTGGTACTTAAATATTTTTGCTTGGAAAAAATAGACAAAAATTATGTGTCACTTAGGAAAAACAGCTAGAGAAAAATGAGATCTTGGAACAAATAGAAGTTGAACCTTAAAGGCTGCCAGGCCAAGATCTTGGCAAACTATAAAGGGGAGGAAACTTGAAAGGAAACTGCTTTCACGGAGCTGGGACAGTGGTTATCAGAGCTGACATACCTGTCTTCCAAGTGATTTTAGCTGCCACAGCAGATTATTTTTTTAATACTACTTATGAAATCACAGGGTTTGTGCAACTCTATAACCCATAAAAATATTGTTCAGAGACTTTTTTAAAAAGGATTCACTCACAGATATAATTATGTCTGCTCAATGCTAGAGGGAATGCTTACAGCTCTTGGTTTGAACTGCCCTATTAATTTCTGTGTGTTAAAGTTGAATCTCAAGATACCTGACTGCAAAGGATGCTGGAGATTGTCCTCCACACTCTGTCATAATATTATTGAAGGCTGTGGGCTCTGTCACCCCTAAGATGTCACATCTAAGATGGATTTCAGCATATGCAGAGTGGAGACATTGACCTGCAAACTGAGAGTCTGTCTTGCTGTTGGCCAGGGTGGTGGTGGCCCCTGTTGTTTCCTCAGCTGAGGGTTCTGCAATACTTGAGTACCTCTAAAGAACACATAATCTGTCTTCTTATATTTCTAAATTGATGACATCATGAGAATTCTCTAAACTAAAAAAAGAAGGTAGTCTAAACTTATATTCCCATAGGCCATAATTAAGAATGAAATCCATCTTTGTGCCAAACTGGTTTTGCTCCCCATTTGATATCCATTGGTTTGGAGCAAGGTGTGTCTCACTAATTGGTTGCATCAATGGCAAAGATGAGGAAGGAAGCAAAACCCAAGCTAACAGGCTTTGCTGAGTTTGTTTTCTTTGGCTCCACACTGGTGCTGCTGGAGTTTGTAGTGAAGAATGAAGGAAGCAGCTGTGGGGATTTGGGCAGTGAGGAGAAGGCAGCAATAGTGCTCAGCTGAAAATGGTATCCTGTAAGGACCTTGCAGCTGACAGGACTGTCAGTGTGTGAAACTATTTGCATTGGTATGTGACTGGTAGGATCTGTGGCATCGGATCTGTGGCCTGAGTAATATTCTCTGAAATAGGTTTCTTTCTGGGCATTTTCTCACTCTGATCCCTGTGTCAGGTGCAGCATAGCACTATAGAGAGCCTTTCTTTGCTCTAAATACATGATTTACAGGTGCTGAAGTAGGATATTGGAGCAGTGAGCCACTTGCATATTAGGTGAGGCAGTCAGACTGATACAAGCACAGTGGGGTTTGGCATACAGAAGACCTTAATATGTCAAAATGATGCAGCCCAGATATTGGATCTGTTGCTGCTTCTATGTTGTCAGATAGAGCAATGGTCTTGTTTATCACCAGTAGTTGGGGAGGAGATGTCTTATTTCGTTCTAGTTCTGCCTTCTTTCCAATTCATGCCTTCTGTTGTCATCTTTCCCATTTGATTACTGCAGGCAGTGTGCACAAGAAAGGCATGGTAGGCGTACACTGTGTGTGCGTTATTCCAGCTACTGGTGTCTGAGGTGGTGGTGATTATCATCCCAGTAGTGTTACAATATTGAAAGGGTCATGTGTCATGAAAGGCGTTTAGATTACAGGTACAGAAACATAAGTTATGTCAGCAATAGCAAAGGATGAAATGCTGTGTCCCCTGTTACCCAGTGAATCGGGCTTCATGATCAGAGTCTGCTATGAAATTAAAAAGAAGGGAGTCGGTGACATGCAGAGGCAAATGATGTGGGTGTAATGCAATCAAAGGAAGCATTGATTTGAAGGAGAGTTGAGAGAAATTTGTCAGATTTTAAAATTAGTTTCTTTAAGGAGTGAAACCAATTTAGAAATTTAGTATATAAGCAGAAAACAAAGGTGAATGGATTAGGGAATAACTAGGGTGAATAATGGAAAACAATTGTACTGGACTGCATAGTTGCAGTAATGTATTTTAATAGTGTAATAAGATGTTAAAATTATGAATTGAATTCTAGCCTCCTCACCATCAATTCATTTACTTGGATTGGCTATCATTTAATGCTATTTAACATGGTATTGCCTAATTTATTTTTTGTAAGCAACTTTTCGACTTTCTAAGAAAAGTATAAATAATCCATGTTTAGACTGAACAACCTTTTAAAAAATCTTGTTCTGTTTTTACTCTAGCGTTCTTTCCCAGTATCAGTATTTGTTCTCTTTTCTTTCTATAACACTACTTGCTGTTGTGGATCAGTATTAGTATTCATCAACATTTATTTATATTGCCTTGTGGATTCTTTGGAAAATTTGCCCTAATGAAATGAAATCTGAAGCTGGATCTCTCTCTCTGTTTAAAAATGTATTTTAATGATGAAATATTAAGCAGTGAAAATAGTGCTGAAAGTTGTTTAAACCAACAGCTGGATATCCTCAGAGGCAGGGTTACATTGTTTTTTTTCTTAAGATTTGTGGACAGATATTTATGGATGTACCATTTATAGTCTACATACAGTGAGTCCAAACATGTCCCGAATGCTTTGGATGTATAGTATGTGTGCAGATCAGTTCTCCAGTACGTGCACAGTCTCTCTCGCTTGTCCAGCAGCCATTTCTATGGCATTCCTGCATGCCAACCGCCAGGCTGCAACAGCATCCAAGTGTCTGAAAATCAGAGAGAGACTAACATCCTCCAGTTCTGCCTGGACAAAATATCCAGGCAGAAGAATAGAGGAAATCTAGAAAAAATGAAACTGCAGAACAAAATTAAAAAAAAAAAACAACAAACAAACACAACCAACCCCCAAACAAACAAGCCCTCCCCAACCAACCAAACGAAGACCCAAACCAACAAAACCCCCTCCAACTGAATAATGCTATTTGGCTGTGTACTGAATTAAATTGGAGTCCAAAAGAAGCCTTGCAGCTAGGGGGATAAAGATGAAGTAACGTGTACCAATACAGCAGCACGGTTCACTAATGCATTGTTCTCAAATTTCTGAGTGGTTGACTTTGTAACCTAAGCATTTTTCAAGTAGTTAAAATATGTTTAATGATCTTTGCCGTGGCTAGATCTCTTCTTGTGGCCCGTCCCTTTTGGCTTGTGACCACTGCCGTGTCCCCAGCACTGTGACTCACCCGGGAGGTGGCAGACAAACACCACTCCGGCTCGGCTGGAAGCCCAGCGAGGGGACAAGCAGCACGTACCTGGCAGCTGCCCAACAGAGAAAATGGCATGGCAGTAACTTCAGGGCTTTTTATGTCTAGATTACAGGGCTTTTTCCTGCCACATTACTATTTGACATCAGAAGTGGCTTTCTATGAATCTTACTATGAGTCACAGCTTGCAACGATGAATAATTTTTAAAGTATTTTAACTTTACCTTATTTTAGAAAAAGTCACGCACATCCTGGTTTTGAGGGTATTAATACTCAAAGGTAATAATAAGGGCAGAAAGTAGAAGCATGGAAGGAAAATAGAGGCATCAAAGGATGACTGGAAATCAAAGAGGGAACTTGACAATATTTAGCATAGCAGTCATCGTCCAACAAATAAAAAAAGAGAACAAAGTGAGGTGTGGCAGAATGTACTTATTTGTAATTGGGGTTGCACACTTCTGCATACTGGTATTCAGCCTCAGTTGTTTTCTAGTGTATGCCTACTCTGGTTGTAAACACATAGACAAAGCTTTTTAAAAACATATGTTCATTGCAGTTACTTCTCACTTAGGATCAGTGATACGAAATTTAGCGTTAATTGTGATTATCTGATATGCTACTGGAGTGCTTCCAAAAATGCTAGGGTTTAAGAGCAAATACAAATTGACTATCTAAGCATAGTGTTGCTTGCACTCAAAATGCCTTCTACTTAGCTGAATAATCCAATCAATGTAAGATGAGGGTGTAAAGGTGAGTTTATAAGATATTAGATACTATTCATTTTCATAATAGATTGGAATACAAAACCACAGAATGTCACAGGTTTCCACCTCAGGCTGTTTTGGGTAGAACTCTTGTTTTCTTAAATACAAGTTGTCCACAAAGGAGGAAGTTCACCCTGCTGACATAAATTCTACCTATTCAAGCGCTGTGTTTGTGCAGCCTAGAGAAACAGGAAAGGTGGAACTGGCCAACCGGTCCACCTGTAATGGGGGCGGGGAGGTTGCTATGCAACTATAGTATTTGATGTTTTACTTGAAAGCTCAGCTCCAGGAAACAAGAGTTTACATAAGAATCAATCAATCTTTCTTTCTTCTAAGTTAGCTTCCTTCTATTACGAAACAGAGCTTGTTTGTGTGATCCCAGTACATCGCAAACTCTCAGAAACCTAGAAGCAATGCGAAAGAAACCAAAGTTTAGGGTTGTTTTAATCTCCTTACTGTAGGCAAGCTTGACTTACAAATTTTGGAAATGGCAGTACCCTCCTGGGGCTGGAATAGCAATCACCCCCTCCTTCTGCATTCGTGATGTACAACTTGATCCACAAAATATTCCTTGCCTCAGCTCACCTTCAAAACCTATTGTGACTGTCCTGTGAGTCCCACCTTCAGCTTCTTTTCTGTCTCTAATGCAGCTATTATCAGAGTTTACGGTTATCAAAGTTTATTTTGAAGAAATAACTAATGTTTCTGACCTCAGCGCAAATCTCCTATACTGGTGATGTTAACTAGTCCAGACGTAGACCTGCAAGCTGCACTTGGAATAACAGCTCCCTTTGCATTTATCCCTGTGTAAATTTACCTTGGCAGATTGTGCACTCTTTGAATTAAGGATTATGTTCCCGTATTTATCTATAAAGCATCTGGGTACCATGGTGATCAGATCAGACAAGCAGACAGTTAAATTTGCATTTAATGTTAACTGAAAATGCCAGGGTCCTTTTCCACAAAAAGTTGGACTTCATGTTAACAGAGCTGTGTTCTCTAGTGAAAACAGTGATTCCAAGTGTTAGGGGGTGCTATTTTTTAGTAAATTAGTAAGGACACAGAGGTAAGGAAGTGCTTTTATATTCTCTTTATTAGCTAAGCGTGTAGTTAGCAGTGAAGTTATTTCATTTGAACCTCAGTCATGATACCTCTACTCATCCACCGCATGCTATAATAGAGTTTGCTTTGGTTTTGTATTTCTAAAACAGCATAACACTGCACTGTGAAATCTCAGTTAAAGGAAATGTCTCAGCCTAAATATAAGAACAAATATACCTCAGGTCAACAGTTTGAAAAGTATTGCCTCTTCTATACAGCTCTAATTACATATTGATTATACTTAAAGCTTACATTGCAGTTAATTTCATATTACATTCATGCTTTTGGGTTTTTTTTTTCCTTGTGTTATTTTGACAGTTTTTAAATAATAATACATGGACTGGTGTTTACTCTGGAAGAGTCACTTCATTTTATTAGCATACAGAGGGCAATGGGGCAGAAAAGGGAATGTGATGCTTATATATTAGCTCTTGTTCCAAGTAGTAACTTTCCAAAGACTGTCTGGGGAAAATTCCTCCCTGATTATGGTACACATTGTGCCATACTGTTTGTGAGTTGCTATCGCTGTGCGGCGAAGCAGTTAAAACCCTCAATGGTGAAGTACAAGACAGGCCATGAAGCAGTTCTTATCATATATTACTATAATTTAAGCTGCATATGTGTGTATGTATATGTAAAATTACCCAAAACGTAATGATCCTGCAATGATTTAACACAAAAATGAGTATGCCATGCATTTTTATTGTATTTGTTTGCTCCTTGACCAGAAATGATCTGCCTTTATTTCTTGTCATTCAGTCTTTCCGTTGCCAGCCTTCGTGCGGTAGTTTGTCCTGGTTTTGTTCCTTGAAGCAAGCGAGCAAGAGCTGCTGTGTGCCAGAGGTATGCATCCATTCCACTGTATGAAAAAACCAAATTGCAATGCAGATTTCATCCAAAATGAATAAATCCCACAACTTTCCATTTTATTTCTGTAATTCATTGGAAATTATGAGCACAGAAGGATGTCTGTATCCCAGCACAGTTTGGGAATGCCATCCACTCAAACACCACAGTAGGTTTGGGAATATTGTCAACACTAATTACCTTGTAAATCCAGGGGCCCATTGCAGCAACTGTAGCTTTCCCAGTTACAAACATATTGCCAGCAGATCTGAAACAATTTAGCCGAAGTTGTTTTCACAGAATGGTGGAAACATGCCTTGGGGCTATGGTTTGGATGTACCGGGGGCTTTCTCAGAAAGCTGCATGCATATAAAAAGCTCTGGACCTACCGTGGGTTAAACATCAAAATGTGCTTTCTGCAGTATGTGCTCGTGTTCCTGAGTGAAATATAGCCTATGCAAGATCACTGGTCTGTCAGAACAGAACCACTTCAGCCCATGGATCTGTATCAATGCAGTCTGACAAAGTTGCTGCTAATGCTTTTGCGGACTCCATCTCTAAAACAGCTTCTGAACCTCCCATTGCTATCTCCTTGCAGAAATGTTGCATGCCTAAAGAGCAACAGGTCTCTATCCTAGAAATTAGGGAGAACAGAATCCATTTCTGTGTCCTGTAACAGACTACCCCTACATTAACTTTGTTACAACTCAAAAATTAATTTTAGGGGCCTCCTTTCTCCCATGACCCCCGAGGTGAACAGAGAAGTTATCCCTTAATTTCTTTCAGGTGCAAGCAGGAAATAAGGTAGTGTGCTGCAGTCCTGTGTGTCTCAGAATCCAGAGCCGGGCAGCTCTATTTGTCTGAGTGCTGGTGAGATGGAGGGCACGGCAGCAGCACGGAAGCTATCAGCAATGGCGTGGTGTTATGGAGGGATGTACAAGTCTTGTTGAAAAGCATGTGAGAACTTGCTGCCTGGTTCACAAACTGAAGACGAATGTTTAGGGAGTATGATAAGCTAACTGATGACAGCGTGCATGTGTGATTAGACTGAAGGATGGCATGTAATAGTGTCTCGTAAATTATTTGCTCATCAAAGGATGTAATTGTGTTTAGAGAAGCTGAAAGACAGCAGGTTTGGCTGGTTGTGTTAGTAGTTAAAAGACTTAATGCATTGTGTATGTTATCTACTCAAGGTGCTTTTTTCAGCGGTATCTTTATCCTCCCACTTTGCTTTTTGTTTTTTCATTTGCTGTATGACTCATTTTTACAATATCCTTTTGTTACAATTATCTGCTGGTTTTCATAATGAATCCTATTCCTTCCTTTTGCTACTCTCCTTTTCAGATCTGCTTTGAGAATTCATATGTTTATAAATTTGTGATCTTTTCTGCATTTTTCTAGCAGAAGCTAGCTCTCTGTACTAGTTACCAGTGCTAAAGAATGGTGCCTAAGCTATTTACCAAATTATTACATATCCCTTCTTTTCTGAACATATTCAAGTCTGTAGGGGAAAACACTGCTTGTATGCACCAGAAAAGTGAGAACACTGTAAGAAATGTAAATTAATACCAAGAGGTAATGAGGCAAAATGCCTCTGTTTTAAATATAGTGGAAAATGGCCCTTACAATCATGATAAATTTTGAAAAGATATCTACTCATCTTTTCAAAATCCTTGGAAGAATAATATGGATTAAGGACTGTTAAGGCTTGTTTTATCCCTCTCCTTTGTACTTAAAAGTTTGAGCATCTGTCATTAATAAACAGAAGCACTGCTGTCTGAGAGAACTAACTGGTTAGATTAAATACATTTTTAATGTCTATACAGCTTTTTAAAATGCCTATAAGTCTATCTACATCATGTATAAAATTTAGGAAACAACTGCCATCTCTCTTTTACAACTGTATTTCATTCATACTGATTTTTTTATTTAACTTGTATTAAAAAGGAGGCTGTATAGCACATGACAGTAGCAACATAAACAAAGGCATTTATAAAACCCAGGTATAAGGTGTCTGGATTAAAAGGCAATTTCAGTCCTGAATCTGGAAATACATATTTATTATTTTTTTTCTAAATCTGTTTAAAATATTTCATAATGTTAAAATACATTTTAGTTCAGACAGGCCTTAGGAGCTGTTTGGGCTGATGCTGTTGTTTCTGTGTACTCAGGGCATTACTTACAGATTTTTCTCACATTTTGGTTACTTGACATAGGGTTATAGAAAATAAACTGAACTGTTACCAAACGTGGGACTTCAGTCACATATATCTAAGGTGACATAGCATGTTGTCTCAGAGCCATCTGACAGCTTTCTGGTAGCATCGCCATCTATTTCAGTAAAACATTTGAGTGACAGTGGACAAGAAATGACAGAGAAATTCCAATAACGTAAGAAAGAGGAACGAAACACAAGCAACTATTTTGAGAGAAACTGTTTTACCTTTTACTTTAAGAATAATATTTTTTCTGAATTCACAAATTATCATCTGAATATGTAGGATTCAATTAAAGTAATTTCTTTTGTGTTTCAGAAAGATTGTGATTAAATACATTTTCCCATTGTATTCTGAGAATAAAAAGGTAAAGAAATACTTAGGCACTTGTAAAATGATGAAAATCAGGGAAAGGTTTATGTTACCTTTCTGTGGTCAGTACTTGCAAATAACTGTAGAATATCCTTTAGAGGAGTTGCCCAGATTTTTTTTTACCGACGGTAAAGAGGACATCTCATCAGTTGGCCTTCTGAGTAATTCTTTTTAGGGACTAATGCATTTTTTTTCTGTTAAAAAGGGCACATACTGAAAAAAGTCTGAAATAATGTTTTGAATGCAGCATCAAAATGTGTAAGAATGAAACCTACCACAGGCTAAAGCAGGTACCAGGTGCTCAAGGGAGCATCACCAGTTGTCAAAGTGATTTCTGTAGGAAAGAGTAATCACCCCTCTTTTTCTCTTTGTCCAATTTTGTAAGGAAAAAATTGTAAATACGAAGCTTCAAAAATAATAAATAAATAATAAGATCTTCAATGTGTCAAAGCCCGTCTCTCTGAATGGAAGGAATTCCCTCCTTCAAGCTGTAGGCACTCTTGAACAAGCACTGACACTTACAGTCAAATCCATCTCTAATTAAAGAGTAATGAATGCTTAAAAATGGAGTGTAATTTGAAAAATACTATAAAAATAAACAACAGCCAGATCTGGGGTCACCATAACTAAAGGAAGAAAAAGTCCAAACCCACCATCTGGAGAGTCTGTGCTTTCCACATGGCTATCATTTCATATTGACTGTTGGGTCCTTATTTCTCCTCCTTAGATTGTCCTTGTCTTTGGATTAAATTCTGATCCTAGAGAAGTTAATTGTAAAGCTCACAGAGATCTTAACTAGTGGACTGCTTTAAAGAATCACTTGTGGTAATTTGCAGAGCTTTGGCTGCAAAATGGGGTTATAGTATATTTGAGGTAGCCATCTTCTTCTGAGTGCAATGCTGTTTTCTGCACATCAGATCTGTCAGATCCTGTAGACTGTTGCATTTGTCCCCTAATTGCAAGAATAATGTCGTCTTGTCCCTAACGATTACTATAAAAATGTGAAGAGGTGCTGTAGTTGTTCCAGAGAAAATTGTATTTTTGACACCTATTGACCCTTCCAAATCCTTTTAGGAACTGGCTATCTTTGGAAAAACAGAATCACAAAATCATTATTGAATTGGCTCTCTGGCCTACATCCTCTGCCTGTTTCCTGACCAGAAAAGAAAAAAGGGGGTTGGGGGGAGGAAGGGCATTCCATCCAGACTGGTGTGGCACCTCTGGGCTGTTTGAGTAGGGGGAGAAGTAACCAGCTTTTATAATCAAAGTTCCAATTACAAAGAGCAAAAAGGTAAGACAAGCAGAAGACATACCAGCATGTTTACTGCTTACTTCTTAAACTTTCCCTACCAGCTTTTGAGAATCCTGTCACATCCATCTCTGCTATTCATAAAGCATCTGTCTTGCTTTTCTCCTTGCTGTCGTTGCTACCGACGGTATGCTTGCAGCTCATCAGTTCTCTTTACTCTAGGCTAGCTCCGTTAGCAAGTCAGCGTGTGGAATCCAGAATGTAGTTTGGGAACTGTAAAACTTTACTAGTCTAGTTGATACTGAGCTGGGCTACATTCCTTGCAGGATCTTCCCTATTCTCTCTACAGGCTCATAGGACTTTCTTTTCTCCCCGCCTCTCCCCACCCCTTTATTTAATTTTCTCTGTCTTTTCTTCCTTACAGAACATTTGATTTATTAAAATTGCATTCAGACAGGATTTAAAAAAAAAAAAAGTAGAAGATATTTAGGAAAAAAATCCAAACCTAACACACATACTCTGGTCATTTCTCTGGTATAATTTGTGGCAGTCACATTATTGTGTCATAATTTGTCACATTGCTCTGCAAAGCACTGGGATTTGCATGTGTCATGAGTGACAGAGTCTACTTCATATTCTCTTTATAAATGCCAAGGTAAGAAGTAAACAGCCTCCTCCCAGACACTACTGAAGTAGTTTTAGGACTACAGAGTACGTGCCATGGTACTCATTAAATTGTGCCCTGGTTTCCTCAAGTATCCTAGTGTAGGAGTTGTTACTGAGGCAACACAAGGACTACTGTGCGACTCCCACAAAAACAAGTCACTGGGGTGTGTCAGGCGTCTACATACACAGTGGCTCTGGATTGAAAATTGCCTTTTTTTTTTTTTTTTTTTAAGTTAAGCGACTGAGAAAAGCAAACGGGGATGGAAATGGTAATGTAAAAAGAATGCTTAAAGGTTTTTTAAATATTTATTTGGATTTTTCATTACTTTTCTGTGCCCTGCTTTGGGTAGGAGAGAATAGAAATGCTGCTCATCAGCTGACCTGAGCCTGCATGAAGCTGTTGGGTGAGTGGCTTTACCGAATGGCAGTCTTCTCACTGGTCAAGCCTGATATTGAAGGTTGAGCAGAATCATTCTCAGGTTGGACTGGGAAGAGTAATTTCTCTATTTTATATGGAGAAATTTCTCCAAGGAGCACTAGTGTTCTGTGTGTGCTAGCTGCACGAAGGTGTGGAGTGGCCCAATGAAGGATGTATGTTGTTCTGAACAAGCGCGGTTGTGATAGTTGAAGTGGTCTGCTGAAGTCACAGCTTTTACATTTGGCTAGAAGTAGATAAGAAGCAGAAACCTTTACAGTTAGCCCCAAATGAAAGAACAGTCCCTAGAGACAGACAGCAGACACAGTTCTCTCGTATTAAGTCATAAGTTGCATATAGTTGTTTGTCTAACCTTTTTGACTTTTTGTGTCTGTACAGCAGATGTTAATGCACATGAAAATAGAAAGTCTGAAGCTTATGTATTCATCCTTGTTTCACATTTTAAAGCATGTGTGTATATTTATATATGTATGTATACAAATATATATGACAGGCCCCTTTAACGATATTCCCTGACCCATTCATTTGAACCATGCACAGCTGACTGCCATTTGTCTGCTCTGTTCCCCAGAGTCCATTTTGTATGTTAACAGCCATGTTGCTCTTGGTGGTAGAATGGGCAGGGACCGTAACTGGAATTACAAGGCACTGACAGGCTTCCTGCATATGCCATCTTTTGGAAAAACACTATTTGCTCCTATCCTTCCTTGAAGCGTGGTACGTGTAGATACTGTTCTGTGGTGGCTTCCATTTGAAAGTCTTCTTGAAAATCCTTCTGAAAGCATAAAAGGCAGGCGAGCCTTACAAGTTGTTGCCTAAGGTGTATTTTTTTTTTTCTCAAATCCTGTGTTCTGGAGCATCTTTACTTAGTGGCTAAATGTTCTGATAATGGCAACCTCAGGCAGGTGATGCGAGATCTTCGTGTAGTGGTGCTTGTTGGGTTAGCTAATTTCAAAATGACTTGTTTTGGCGAACTACTGTATGTTGCCTAACACTTGTTCTACAGGTGCCACAAATGGATCCCAGAAATGAAAGGTTCCTTTGAAATGCACCCAGGTTTTTGTTAGTAGGATTTGGAGGAGTTTTGGAGTAGCTTAATTTGTCATGGTGATGAAGTAGGAGGGCCTATATGAATTGAAGACCAGCTGGAAAGACCTGGGAGGAAGCATATTTCAGTGAGTGCTTTGGCTGTGGTGTAAATACTGGTTAAGACAAGGCTCCATCCCAGGCTACTCTTCCACCTGCTGCTGGGTTTCCTTGCCAGCTTAGTCAGTCAACTCTTTTCAGACTGTAGGCAGGCGGTAAGATGGCATATAGGCAGTCTGAATGCAAAATCAAGATTAAAAAATGGAAGAACAATAAAGGTTGAAGTACAGGAACTGCTAGAAAGAGGAGAAATCACTGTGAAGACTCTGAATTACTTGATGGTCCTAAGCTTGATTAGGCTAAAAATTCTCTTTGTGATCACAAATATATGTTTAAAGTACTGAAACCAAAAGAGTGTCAGGATGCTAACATACGTGTCAGCATCCTTGTGTCTAAAAAGGTTAGGCAGAAACAAAATGTAATCTACTCAAAACACATGCAGAAAGGAATAAATAAATAAATAAATGCATATGTGTGAGTGCTTCATCTTAGTGGGGTGTCCAAGACAAGCCTCTACCTACAGAATGATTTCTGCGTCAGCTGCTTCATCCATTGACCTCCATGCACAGGTTTTATTGTACCAGCATGTAGGTACAGGAGTGAGATTAGCTCTGAAAAACAAGTTTTGAAATAATTGCTTTAGAGCAATTTTCAAAGATTTTTTGTCTTCTATTCAACCATGAAATGGAAGTGTCCTGCTGATGGCTCCAGCATACTTTTTAATTGAATAATTAACATGGATAATAGGTATTCAGCAGCATTTTTGTTGGTAATCACTGGATTTACTAATCTCCCAGAAGGTGGGATGATTCACAATCTTTTAATGCCCCAAAATAGAAGATAATTAAAACCCTACACAAACAACTTGAAACAGAATTGAGTAGAAATGCTGAAGAGGAAAAATTAGAAAATGAGCTCGAGGGAGAAATAGAGGGGGGAAAAAGGAAAATACTACTCGCAAGTACTAATAATAGTAAGGATACTTACATTTTAAATATTTGAAGTTTTCCTTACTCTGCCACACTTTGCAAGTGACCAAGCCTTCTTTCAGGAAAATCCTCTGTCTGTGGTAATTTCCTAGCAGGGCTTTGCTGCTTGCTGCACGGTAGGCGGGCTTGGCTGGACCGAGAGCAGAGCACTCATGAAAGCCATGTGGCCATGCTGTGATGGGTCTCAGGAGAGATTCAGAGTGCTCACAGATGTTCACATAGAGTGGGTGCTATACTAGTCAGCTGCTGAAAATTACATGTGTAGTAACTATGTGGTGAGCTGTGACATGGTGAGAGGAAACCATAAGGGTTTTTGAGGGGAGGGTTAGCTCATACATTCAATCATACTTCATTACCAGAGAAAGTCTAATGAGCAAATACACATCCTGGATGTACTGCATCATGCATCTATTAATGGTGACTACGAGTTATAGGCTCCAGAGCCACGTTAACATGCAAAGTTGCACAGCTTAGGTTAATCCTTGGTGTAATACCTTTCGTTGCAGTAATGCAGTAGATGTAGTCCACTACTTACGTTCTACATATCGCTTACTACGTATCACTTACAGCCACTTGACAACCGAGGGGTTGCTGCTTGCCGTTGGAGTTAACTCTCACAGTAACGAAGAACTAACACAAAGCTAACCACTTTCTCTCCCAAGTGCAAGGGGTATTCTTTTAACATTAACTTCTCCTCCTCTGGAAGGGGTGGAAGAACAAACTGCAGGTGACAGATGTTAGTCCTATCATTTACTTGACTAGATGAAGGCAGTCATGCTGAGGTGGCTGAGTATAGGATGGAACCCAAACAGAATAAGTGAGTTACTAATCTTATTTCCAGTGCCCATAAAACAAGGCTATTAATTAACCTGTGTAATAAGTATTTTTTATACAGAGATATAGTGGACACTTGAGACTTCACTATTCACTTCAAAGAGCCAGTGATCGAGTTCACATCGGCACAAGCAGGGCAGGGCTGGATTTCTCTACGCTGTGCTTCACTGCCAAATTCTGTCTACTAAAATGCATGAGTGTGGTTTTGAAATGTTATTTGCAGGATTTGAAAAAAATGATGCTGTACAAAGGCAAAAATTATTTGCCAATTCCGAGCCGCCCTTTGGTTTGTGGCAAAAATCTGTCATGAGATCGGGAATCTCTAGAGAAGTCTTGTCTGCTCCTGTAGAAATTTGTACAGTCCAAAATACCGACAAATGCGTCCAAGAGAGGCAGAGCACAACAGTGGGCAGGGCGTTCCCACCAGCGTAACCTTAAATTGCTCTGACTCTTCTCAGGCTGTGATGCCTTCCAATTAAAGACTGAACATAGACCAATTGGTCTCATCCAAGGAATGATGAAGGCCAAAGTGCCTTATTGCCACTAGACGATTACAGATTAGATAATAAGACAATGACTTTCATGAAATAATCCTGATACAATAAAAGGATATTTACATCATTAGGCTATACAGCAAAGCAGCATGCATGGGAGATGTTTCGGAGGCACGTCCACATCACTGGATCATGATAGCTTGGCAGCCTCTCTGTGAGGTTTCCCAGGACCTGAACAGCAGAAACATTGCAAGCCAGAAATTCTGTACGCTGGTGGAACTTGGAGGAAAACTTAGTAAGTTAGGCTGTGTCTTTTGGGATCGTACTTGCCTCTAGCAAGTAGTATTGTTTTCTGTCTTGTATCAGTACTCTTTGGCAGACAAATAAACAAAAAATAAAGCAGAAGTAGCTTAACAGAAAGAAAAATGGATTTGGAACACTGCTTTCGATTACAGGCCAGACGCTGCCCAGTTTTTGTGCATCGGGTGGTATAAGAGCTACCAGGAGCATCGTGTACCCTTCACACAACAAGTAGGCAAGAAAAAGTGTATTAATTTCTCCTGCTATGTGCGTACACCTGGGGACAAATGTTGCCAGAAAGGGGATGGGCAAGAGGACCAAGGTGACTCTATCCCCCATTTAAATCTCTAAATGACATAGAAGGGAAAGGCTGCAATGCCTTCTGATCAAAAGTGGCAAGTTTTAGGAGTCTCTTCTAAGTTTCACAGCAGCTGGTTTTTTTTTTTCTAAATCTTGCTGCTGTTGAAAAACACATTGTAAGTTTAGTTTAATTGCGGGGTTTTTTGAGCAACTGTTTTAGAAAAGAGAACAAAGACATGAACTTTATAAACACAGACTGGAATTTAAACTAACCCACTATTTACTATTATTTTGAGATCTTTTGGATGTCTGGCTAACTGCTTTAGTTTCTAGGTCTATATCATGGTAGCGTTCACACACCTTCTCATACCAGCTGTCTCTGGGAGCAACTGTCTTCATAAAAGCACTACTTTTCCTCCAAAACTCCGTGGAGTAGTATAGTATTTTACCACTGCAGTGCTGTGTTTTTTAGGTTGGGTTGGGTTGGTTTGGTTTGGTTTTAGCATCAGTTAGCATCATATTTATTAAATACTTAACAAAGTTCTGATTCTGCAAACTCTTAATCCCAGAAGATTACACTGGGAATTCTTAGGCAGTGATTATTCATGTGACTAAAAATTGTTCATGTAAATACATTTTTACAGAAATAAAATGGTATACCCTATATATTGTAAGTTTTTTCATATATAGGGATTTCTAAATTAAAAGTAGGCTTTGTTAACAGAATATAGATATTATCACTGACTAAGCCTTTGTACAATCTGTCTTTTGTAAATTTTCTCCCCTCCTGATTTATCTTTCTTTCAAAAGTCATAATCCTGGAATAGATGTTTTGAACCTGAATTTTAAATTTCGAGTTTGTATAAACTAAGTGGTGGAGCCATATCACTAGCTCTGAATTCACTTCGGGTTGCTCTGTGCTCCAAAAATTCATTCATTTAGTGCTTGGAAGTACAAATGTGATCAGAGAACACACTGTAAATGTTAATAAAACTGTATTGCATCAACATTAAGATGAATTATGAAAGAAAAATGTACAATTTTATACATTAGGTTTTAAAATCGAGAATGGATGGTGCCTGTATTACTTCACGTAATCAGAAGTATAGCTGTTGGTTATAATTAAAAGCTGCATTCCATATATAAAAAAATGTGGAAATAATTGTGATCTATCTGATTTCAAAGATACTCTTAATATATTTACAAGTATTGTTCGTCCATGTGCTGATAGAATTATTGGAAATTCAAACCTGTGCTGGTGCACCAGAGTTCACTTTTTGTTGTAGTCACAAGACATTTTTTTTATGGATGACAATCTTTGCACTTTTTAGCTAGGTCTTAATATCTTGAGCAGCTTGGGTCTTAAGAAAATATTTTTGTTTAGTGTACATTTAATCTGTTTTCATTTGCATAAGCCCGCATGTCACTTGCACGGCATATTATAGGATTGATTGATCGAATGACATTGAATTATGATCTGCTATCTGAGCTGGCTTCATTACTCCAGTGCCGTACTACTTCGGCATGCAAAAATTTTGAATTAAGGTTGCATTAAAAGGTAATGCTATCCTCTCATTTGCATATGCCAAACATGATAATTGCTTGAGAGAGAAAACTCTGTATGCATCCCAAGTATGAGCACGCCCTAGCCTGCAAGAAAGGGAAAGAATGTCGTGCCTTGAATTGTCTCATCTTCCAGCTCTGTTGGCAGAGTGAAAGAAGTAAGGTGGTGGGAAGCTTCCTCTTTTCTTGTCCTATAATTGGAGAAAAATATAGGTTAGCCTTTAGACTTCTGTGGGAAGTAGAATACTAAGCAGCATTTCTGTGTGCTTTGTTAAGCTGTCCCTGACTTGAAAGGGGGGGGGGGACCCATCTCTGTTACTGTTGGTAGAAGCTTCGTAGTAGTGCTCCTTTTTCACTTTGACTTTATTTCTGGTACTTTTGGCAATATGCATAGTTTGTGCTGCTAGCAAACGTTGGTAAAAATAATTAGCATATAAAAATGTGAAGTAGCTTATTTGTATCAGGTGCAACTTAAATTGCCTGGATTATTCAAAGAAAAGTCGGAGTACAAGTGATGATATGCCATTAGAGACTTTGCTTGCCATTAACTTTATATACCTCCTTCCACTTCCAAATATTAAAATTCAAGCTAATAAAATCACTATTAAATGTTTTACATTGTTCTGTTTCCCTGGTTTATTTAGTATTTTTATAGAAGTTGTATATAAAGAAACATCTATTTTAAAAGCTTTTTGAGAACTCTTTGTCTTCCATCTGGCACGAAGAGCATTTCTAGAGGGGAGGGGAAAGAAACAGAGTACTGTCTGAGGTAAATTTGATAGTAGAAGATGGGATAAAACAAGAGGCACTTAGACTAATTTAATTAATGCCACGGTGAATTTAAGAATATGCTGTCCTCTACGAGCATAAACATAGATCAGTGGCTGAATTAAGGAAGCAGTATTAGACTGCACCTGTTGGGTTTCAAACTGAATTCAGACCTTGTTTCAGTATTGCAGTTGGGACTGGCAGTTGCTGAAGGGATTAAATTATTTAAAGCCTTCAGCTGGCTAGTGTAGGCTAGCAGTAGCTTATAAAACGCTTAATCTATTTTTTTAATCTCTTCATATGTTTGCTTTACTTAGACAGTAAAACTATACGTGACACACACCTGCCACATTCTGAAGCTTCTTTGTGGGAGATTTTAAATTTATCAATTAGAGCAGCCTTTAAACTGCAACCATTTGGGTTTCTTTGACAATACACTTCTTGTTAGCCTGTGCGTTTTCTTCAATGGACTCAAAACCAAACATGAAGTATGCAGACATAAAGTTCTTTTTCCACAATTTCTTTTAAAAAAGAGATTAACTTCTAAAGGCAAATGCTGCTCTCCAAATAATTAATGTTTACTGTTACCATTTAGTTTGCGATTTAAAAAAGAAATTCATTCCGGTCCGTTTGGAGCTTTGGAACTATTTTTGCAGTGCATTAGCCAACTGCTTACACAGTAGTACAGTAAACCAGTTCAAAAATAGGTAATACTTTAGCTTGGTACGTGATACGTTGCTTGTTTCTAGAAAGCTAAGAGTAAGTAATGAGTAGTTACAATATGGATTGGACGGAAAAGCAATCTGGATAGCTGTGCAACACAGGATTAATTAGGTAAATCCTCTTAGGTTTGATTAGCCATTGCTTAGATCTACAGTTTATTTTGTCATTGGTTGCTCCTATTAATGTCTTCTTTATGTCAAAGTTTATTACTCTGGTTTCAGTTCTGCATCATACCTTTTTTGTGTCACAGTGAAGTGTCACTGAATTAACTTACGACCCTCCAAATAATAAGCAGAATAACAACTGGACTCAATTCAAATCAGTGTTGGCATTCTTTTAAGAGTCTTTTTAATAATAAAGTTTTTATATGGATAATTTCTGTTTTGTTCAACACATGATGCATTACGTCTTTTTAGTTTGGCCTTCAATGTTAAGTTACAGGACAAGTAGGCATGGATATCTGCTAACAGGGATGAGTAAATGCTTATTCATGGAGATGAGATGGTTCCTGCAGTATGCTCTTCATCAAAAACATATGTTGTTGATATTTCTGGCCAATCTTTCATTTTTTACTTATTTTTCATTACATTGCAAAATTGATTTTATTTCTATAAAATGAGTTTTTTGTAGTACCATCAGTACAAAATAAGTTAGCTGTTTGATCTACTCTGTATAATGTATAGCGTAAACTTGAAAAATTTAAAGTACATATGTTGAAGTCATTTTACTAATTAGTGTTCCTTATGTCACACTCTATCTCAAACTTTTTTTTTAACTAGGCAATATGCCATAAAGGAAAAAAGGAAAGGAAAAACCAGAGGAGAAATAAAAATTCTTGCTAGAAATAAAAATTCTTACCCACCCAAGAGACACAGAAACTAGCAGACAGACACTTCAGGACTACAGCTAGGTGGCTTAACCAACTAGGGGGGGAAATATGCAAAAAGGCATGGGAGGAATTGGGCATTTCAGTGGGCGTTAATCAGAGTTTCATCAGTGCTGGGATTTCATACTGTTATACAATGCTTTGTACATGTCAGGGCAAGGTTTCATATTTGATACGATACTTGTAGCACAAAATCTGGAAGAACAGTGTCTCTGTTTTCACTCCTCCTCTAGTGCAATTTGTTAGAATTTATTGCAAATATTTGTTCAATAGTCATCTAAGTATTGTTTCTTCTGCAAGAAGGTATTATGTCTGAAATTCTATTTCACCTTGAATGACCTAGGAAACTTATCATCTTTGTCTATGATTCATCTAATATGATCTGCAAAAGTGAATTGGGTTAGCTGCTGTTATGTCCCCAGACCAAACCAAAATAAAACTTAATTATAATAGAAATTTAACTCTGAGAATACAATGCCCTTTAATAGAAAATCATTGAATATCATAGTTGTTTCTAAAACCTGGAGGAAAAGAAAAACCAGTTGGAACCGGCTAGTTGGAAGAGAAAAGTGGGGAATGCAGATGATTAAATGGTACCTTTACAGCCTTCCCATTCCTAAAGCTGAAGCGGGAGCTGGGTTGGTGTCTGTGAAAGATGAGAACTATTCCAGTCTGCTTCTGTCTGACAGCCCCCTCGGGGACCATTCCAGCAGCTCTGCGGGCTTGGAGAACAGCGCGTGCCCTGGCACACCTCTGTGCCAGAGGCTGGGATGGCAGTGGCACAAAACCGCCCTGTAGAAACCTCAGTTCCCAGAATCGATCAGAATTACGGCACTCCAGGAGAAAGGGAAGGGTCTTAACCTTTGAGTGTGCGGGAGGGAGAGCTCTGAAAATGGAAGAATAACCATGCAGCCCAGGAGAAGTGTGTTCTTAATATAGGATAAAAAGTGATTAACTGTGATTAAATTTAACAATCTTAAATTTCTACAGTGTTGGCTGAGCTAAGTGTAGAGTTTAATATCATCTTATTCAAAGAGAATCAGAACTTTGCTGATAGTACAGCTGACTTTGTACTTCCTGACAGGCCACTACAGAGCACTGTGATTTCCCTTAACAGCAAAGTGAATTTGCTATAAAGCTTTGTGATGGGGGAAAAAATGGCACAATTTTTCCATTGTTTCTCTTTGATTCCTTGGCTGGTTTTCAGTCCTGCTGTGTTGCTGGACCGTCAGGGATGTAAAGCAACACCACAGCTACTGTGGACCCATTCATGGGTGGTTTAGCTCTGCATTGAAATGGCATCAGTGAGAAGAAATGCTGCAAAATCTGTCACCGTATGCCTCTCATTCCACAAGTAACGGAGACATTTTGAAAAACATTGAAAAGTCTTTGGCAAAATGGTACAATTACTACCCGCCGGCTTGTCGTTAGGAAGAGAAAGATGAACTTAAGCTCTGGATCCTGAGTATTTCCCTTTCTGTTTGGCTTCTAGATGATGGTGGGGTGCAGCTCCCCACGTCCAGTCATCGGTGGGCGTCCTTCCCAACCTGCTAAGAAGCATTTCAGATGATTGAGTGACATGATGAATACATGATTGGCAGCAACTGTGTTTTTCCTGAGCCACTGCTTGGTCCCAAGCTGGTACTGAGGCACTGTCAGTCAGCACTCTCTGCTGTGAGGTGGGAGAGAACAGTTGGACTTGTGAGACTCATTTCAAGAGCTTTAATAATAGGGGAGTAACTATCAATGGAGGAGGGAACAGGGTTTTGGGTTGGTTTTTTTTGTTTGTTTGTGTTGGTTTTTTTTTTTTAAACACCAAAACCAAAAACCAAAACACACAATTTGTAATACTTCCACATTCCTAATGCCAGGGATGGGATTATATTCGTAAGGTTCTCTTACAGAATAAAATATTAGGATAGTTTTTATTTTGATTAGCGCCTAGATTAGGTTCAAGTTTTGCACTATTTACCTTTCTTTTCTGGGAAATACTGATTAAACCTTGCTTTCTACTAAGAAAGACTTATTCAACTAAGGGGGAAGGATTCATGAAAGTGTAGTGATTTTGTAGATATTTGTAATAAATAATGTCAACATGTTGCAATGTAATCAAACTGTTGCATTTAAATCATGTTTGTTTTCCAACATACTTCAGCTCAATTACTTCTGACGGCTGTCTTGATGTGTCTTGGGTAGAAGAATCTTTCTACAGATGTCTAAAACCTCTTAGGGGATGCGTTAACTACCTCATTTCTAGGTATCCATTAGCATCAAGTAAGCAAGACCAGTATACAGAGAATGACTACAGTGAGACAAAATTATTTTAAGATGTCTGGGGGAAAAAAAAAAAGTGGACTTCTCATTGTGATTTGTGGAAATAGGACATTGTGAGTTTCCTGTGGACTGATATTAATTATTTTTAAGCACCATCAGATCTGCCACAGATTACTTTTAATGGTAAAATATATGCTCTCTAGCTCAGATAAAATAATTCTCTGAGCTAATATTGATTTAAGATTAGAGTGAAAAATAGATTTCACTTTCCCATGTTAAACTAATTCTAAATTAAGATTTAAATTGAAAGGTTAGAAAGAGGTCTCAAAAATAAATCACTTTGGAAGCCTCACAACTTCATTATTGTTTGTCTAATAAAAGTCAAGCTTTAAAAGTTATACTCTGAAAAGAAACTAAATGAAAAGAATTATTCAGAAAGGAGCTTTGCCAAACATGTTTTAATAAGTAAGTTTGATTCCACAGTTACTTAGTGAGGGTAATAAGGTACAAAAGGCAATATAAAATCATTGTAAATAATGTAAACGCAATTGATGCTAGAAATGACGGAATTGAGTCTGCTAGACCAGAAGGCATTTCTGAGGCCACCGTTGAAAGATACACTTACTGAAATGAAAGGGGAAAAGGATAAATGACGAGGTTGCTGCAATCAAGATACTCCATCGCTGATCAGAAATACAGCTAGGAGTTGATTTTTTTTCTTAGGTATTTAAAGCAAATCAGTTAAGGGACATGAGTTAACCAGTTCATTTTTAAGGACCACTTAGTGCAAAGGCTACAGACAGTGATTAAATTAAAGTGCCTTATGCTAAGAAGTACACTGTTAAAGAACTAGATAGCCAGGGAATTTCCTGTTGTATTTTTAATTAAAGATAATATTTTGAGCTTGGAATTGAAATGTGAGAAAGTTAAAGAAGTAATTATTGAATTAAACTAGTGCTATTCAGTATCATCTGCTGAGTGGAATGCTATTCTGGCTTAAAAGTCTCATATAAGCAGCTAAAGCAATCTTTCACACATGTAATAGATACAACTATTTAATAAAAAATGAATGAAGAGCTACTCGTACCCTGCTGTGAAATAGTTATTAGTTTCTAGTGTAATACATGAATTTGCATCTGCTGAAGAAATGCATTTAAATGGTGAAGAATGTTAGATGACTGATAGTTACATTTCATGTGTTAAAACAAAAATATTTACACTGCTTTTAAATTCATAAGTAAATAGCTGTCATCATGCCAGGCTATAAAAAGCTGATTTCCTTGTCTTTATGGCATATAATTATAAATGGAACCACGTTAACAATATAGTTCTCTTTTTTTTTTTTAAATACTTTTCTCAGTAAATTTTGATCTCCAAGTACTGTCTTTTGAGGTTATGTTGATATGTGTGTAATCAGTGCTTGAAAAAATGCTAAAGTTATCTGAATAAAATCTTGATCCCACCCATGTCAGTGAGGTACTTTATGAAGATTTGAGTGAGACTGCTATTATATTTCTTGGGCTTTACATGGTATACACATTTTTCTCTCTCAGGAGAGGGAAAATGTTGGCAGCCCTACAATAATGAATAACACTGGCACTGGCAAACTTTCTTCCTTCAGGAAATAAGGACTCCAGAGGCAGGCGGGCAGCTGGTGCACTGGTATGACTCTGCCTATAATGCTGGCCAACGTTGTCTCGTTTTTCCTTGTATACCCCCTTTTTCTATGTGAATCCATCTGTTCTCTGATACTTAGATAGCAAGCTCTGTAAGACTGAATTCAGAAGCCATCGTTCTGGTTTATATTTTAGGGGACTCCTGACTATGAAATTCTGGTCCATAATTTGGGCTACTCTGCTAATATTCTGGCTCTGTGGCTATTAAAATTAATACTAATATTCTGTGTATTTCCACTAACTTCTGTTAATTAGTAATTTAATTTTAGCATTGTGTGATTTTGATTGAGTTTTATGTAGTAGTTATAAGATGTAAAGCGCCAGGAGATATTTGAATGAAAACAGAACTTTTACTATTATTCCCACATTGATCTTAATAGCTATATACGTAAGAAACTTGATAAATAAAATATTCAGTGTGCCAATTTTCTTCAGTAATCAATAAGCATCCGGAGCCACTTTCATCCTAGAAATAATTTTACTGACCACAATGGATTTGCATCAGGAATTCATTTAGCCGGCGTTGCTTGTGTTGCGCATAGCTTCCTTTCTACAGTCAGATGTTGGAAAGTTTATGCCCAACCCTGACTCAGACCCTGACGCTGCTGATCCCCTGGTCTGTTCCTGAATATATGATGATTAATGGGTAGTAGTGCTGCTGGTGGTAATAATCATATTTTGTGATTAACAACTACCAAGAAGCAGGAATACTGGGTATAAAAGGAAACTCTAGGAGATATAGGAAGGAGAGCAAAACTAATAACAGGTCTGCTTTTTTGCATGTTGACTGCAGTGTAGGATGTGGTACCCTGTGTGTGATGCCCACCGCTGTTGCCATGGAGACTGTGCTGAACACAGACCTTCCGTCCGTCTGGGACCTCTGTCCTGTGGGAAAACCCGCAGGATTTCTCTCCAAGTAATGACTCCACTTCCACGATCTGGGCCGCCGCTTCCTAAGACCTGTGCATGTCCTTTCCCTTTCTTTTGTCATCTTTGCTTAAGTATAAATGATAAACGAGTGCATAAAACCAGATATAAAACTGGCTATACACATGTACACTAAGTACATATGGCTCAAAAATTAATACCTTAAAACACGTTCAATGAGTGTTGCTTTTGCTATATAGGAAGGTTGGTTGAAAAGTCCATACCTGTTGATTAAGTAGTGCTTTTTTCTGCTTTTTTTCATGCCTTAATTTTGGGGTGTTTCAGTCTGTGCCCTAACACTTACCCTTTAGCTATGACCTTGAGCTGCCTTTAGGTATTTTTGTGAAACACAAGTGATGGGTGATATATTACCTCACAGGATGCACTATTAGCACATTTTGTGGTATTATACAGAATAAGAACTATAGATTACAGTGTTTTAACGTTTATGAAATTGAATAATAAGTTCAATTGAGTAGCGAAGCATATTTTTAATTAAAAGATCTGGCTACTCAGACCTGTATTTTTCTTTTATAAGTTATTTTATAAAATATGTATAGAGAAATAGTTAACTCTACAAAGGTGCTTTTTGTCACTGAAGTAGGAAAAGGATAAATTAATTTACACCTATTAAATTGTATTTGTCTGGAATAGCTGTACACCTTTTCCTTTTTAAAATATGGCACAAGATGTATGAATGGAAGTACTTTAATCCCTGGCAGATGTACTATTTATGTAACACATGCCAGTTCATTATCTCACTGAGAGATGCATTTTCTATTTAAAAAAGAAATAAAAATCTGAACATGGTCTTGAGGTTCAGTGCACATATTAGAACTGTAGAAGTTGTGTTTTCTAACTCAGAAGTACAGGGTTGACAAAAATAATGTATTTGTAGAAGGATCTCCAGTTTTGTGTTTTCTTGAGACATTCAGTCTGTTTTAAATAGCATCTGAGACAGATGCTGTGGGCCTTTTCTTGTGCCTCTGTGTCCTGATGTTGATTCCTCCATTACTTGTGCTCTCCTCCAAGAGAAACTACAGCAAGATCATTTCATTGTTGTTGCAAAACTCTGAAGATAACGTTAAAATTTTTGCATGTATGCGTTCAGTAAAATCCCATCACGATGGAGCAAGGCTGTGTCTTCCTGATGTAGCAATGCTCAGTCTTCCTGGTGTTGCAATAACGTTTGATTCTTTGCAGTCTGTTCCTTCATTTTCTCACCTGTTGCATCTCAGCGCCATTCATTTTAGTGTTGAGCATGATATGATGTCTCTGGCCATGTCTTTATTTATAGATACAGGTTTGCCATTTTCCTTTCCACTTCTGCTCTGTCATCTTTTAAACATCAGATCATATATGTGTAGGGTTGTACTCTCTGTTCCAATAACAGAGAGTGGTAATTATATCAAAAGATGATAAAGCCAGAAAAACAAACCGGTTTCCTGTCTGCCTTCACCCCAGATCTAATTAGAACGTTATATGGGTAGACATGTCGTCTTCAAAAACTGATGCTGCAGGGATATTTTAGTGTGTTTTACATGTTTGTTATTTAATCAAAAGTCTCTGTAGTCTAAGTCAGAAAGCCGTGTGAGCTAAGCCTTGCTAACAACAGTATGTTAAGAAAATCAGCAAATGAAAACATTTATAAACCTTTTCCAATGATTAAAATGCTTATAAATGTAAAACCTTACAGGCTGAACCATCTCCAGCACCAACTGCACACGCAGTTAGCTGAGTAGAAATGTTACCTTATCTTCCCCTCCATTGTTTGACGAGAGATTGCTCAGAGGTTACAGTATTTTGTGGACCATGATGACGGTCTGCTGCTATTGTTTTTGTGATGTGATACGTTCTGCCAAGTGTCTCATTACTAGGAGTGGACATGGTGTATTTCACTCGGTCAAAACAATTCATTAAACTACTGCTGAGCATCACGTTTTCCTTTGGAACAGATTTGGGCTGTTACTGGTTTGGAACAGAAAAATAAGAAAAAATAAGCACAAGTTAGTTCTGTGACATTTGGGAAAATTTCATTGGAATATTTGTATCTCAGAATAAACACATTTATAGGAAAATATGTTCTTTGCTAAAGAAGGAAATGGTTTTTCCTTATAATGGTTTGATCTGGTTTCATAACTCATGTAATTAAAACGTGCCTTTTCTGTTGTTCATTCTAGGAGGAGAGTCTCTAATGTGGTAATTTAAATCTTTAGAAGATATTTTTAACTGGTATTTCATTAATGATGTCTCATAGGGGGACAATAAGGAAGACTTTAGGATATCTGCTTTTAAAAAGTAGGAACACATATGGGTAAGTCCCCAATAGATATATTAAACTATTAAGGGAGGGTGTAGGTGAACATTTGCAAGCCATGCGCAAACTGACTCGGGTAAAACTGCTTCTCGGGAAGGATTTGTGCCACAGAGAGATTAGTAACAGGACCTTAAAGCAGTGCAGCAAAAGGGCTTTTTTGTTTGGTTTGGTTTTTGGTTTTAATGTGGTTGGACTGTAGCTGCTGATAGCAAAGCCCTGGCTCAGTCCTCAGGTACTTTCACGGTGAGGTTGGAGGGATGCAGGTAACAAGGTCTTCTTCCATTTAATTCTAAACCAGTCTTGGAAGCGATTCAGGGCCTGCCAGAGTCAAGCTCGGCTTCGCTCCTGTCTGCTGCGGTTTGTGGGGGAGAGTGATATGTTCTCCATTAAGATAAAACTTCTTCTCTTTGCCACGATAAAGTATCAGCCTAGACTAGGAGTCAGCTAATCAGACTATTTGCTTTAAAAGGCTTTGGAATGTGTCCCAAAAGCACCACCCCAGAAATCTTTATTCTAGTAAATAGTTTTCCTGGGGTCAGTAGACCTGCTAATAAGCACCTACACACTTGCGTAATGCAGGATTATGTTTTAATTCGGTAATTTGACTGCCCGCTTATGTCTAATGACGTTTCTTTGTAGGAATGATGCATTTTGGAAAGTGAGGTCAGCTGGAACATTTGTGGTGTTCATCTGTCTGCAACCCTTGATCTTGCAATGTATCAGTCACTAAAAAAAGAAGCGATTACTCAACTGTAAAAATGAAATGGTTGGTAATATTAGTGGATGGTACCCTATGAATATTCTCAAATGTAGGGTGCAGAAATGATGCCTATTTCAAAACAGTAAAAAGTACAGTATTTTCTATTAAAGATTTTACAAGTTAGCACTATATAATTGGAATTTTAGTTTGAAATAAGTTTTTTCTTTTAAAAAGTAATTTTTCTCCTCCATAGAATAGCTGTTTCAATGTGGTTTAACTTTTTATGTTATGTAATAATATTTTTTGCCAATGTTTTGATATCATTAATTTGGTAACAGATTATTCTTACTACTTGGCTCCAAAATTAAGTGTAACTTTTAAGGCCAGCAATTTTAAAGCTTCCTTTTCTTTTTGTTTTTAATCTGTCAGTGTGATTCTGTGTTATAATTCTTACATTTAATTGATTGTCTTGGATATTATCTTTCTCAGATTATATCAGATTCTCACGGTTTTGTTGTGTAGTACTGTGACATTGTAAAATATTATATTTGTCTTTGCCAAGTGCCTCAAAAATGGAAACACACTCTATCTTTGTACACATTTAACATTTGTTAATCCTAACAATCACTTCAGATTATTTTCCTGCTGGAAGACAAATGTGAATATTAAATACATTGATGTGAGAGACACTCAGACACCACAAAGGCTAGTACCTACATGAAAATAGCTAGTTAGAAAGACTCTTGCAAGAAAATTTTGTCAAACTACAAATTTCCATTATCATGATACATTTAATGAAGATAAACCCTTTCCTTGTGGATCTCCTAAGATGTATACATGAGGAATGATTTACTTCTGTGGCTTTTACAAACAGGCAAAACAGACTGAAAATGAGAATATAGACTGAAAAATACAATATCATGATACAGTATAATTTGCATGATCCAGTAAAGATGTTTAAACTACCCTGTAGAATATTGCGCTACTCTAACTCTTTATGGTCTTCTGTAAATATGAACAATAACTTAGCATAGCTTAAGACACGGTGATGAAGCATCTGTCAAATCTACACCTATTGGTGTAACATGAGCACAAGCAGAGAAATAAGCATTTCACAGTATCCCTGAACAAAATCCTTTGTGACAACTGGCAGGGTGCCATTTTTTTTTTAAATATAGTTGTCCCAGTTGGTTGTTTCAACAACTGTGGCACTTAAAGGAACAATAAGGTTGAAAACAAACAATTATTTTAAAAAAAAAAAAAAAAGTTGTGCAAATCCTAAATTGATGTACTAATTATTTATATAATTTCAGGATAAACCCTTGATATTTTTCCACTTCGTGGTTTTTCTGCTGCTTGCTTGATACATAAATGTCACTCTTCTGCAGTGTAGTCATACTGCCTTTCTGTGACGTGAAAAATGAGGTAATGGATGAGGTGTGCATTTCTGAAGAGATCCTCTCCTTAATCCTTATTTACCATGCTTTGGTTGCATGGCAGAGCAATGGGGAATAAGCAAACTTTATTCTTTTTGGGTGAAACTAAACCAGAAGATGTGGTCAGTGGATGTTCTTATTCCTTTAGGATGGATAGCAGGTCCTAAGCTATCAATCCGCTCATCGAATCCGCTTCTGTTGGGTTGCATCAGAGGAAACATCAGAGGTTTCCTGCATTTTGTTTTAATTTTTCAATGAAGAAACATAACAATACTTCAAGGCTCTTTTTTCCTTTGGTGAGCACTTACTTACAGTTTTTTTGGAAAGATGTAAGTCCTTGCACAAAATCGGCTGCTTGTTATTTTTCTTAAGGAAAGCATTCATTACGAAGCGAGAAGAGGATGTTCATCTCGAGTCAGCCAGCTTTTATCTACAGGATAACCAAAAAGACTTTAAAGATTTCTTCTTCATTTCCTAAGACTTACCATTTTAGTCACCCTGTCATTATCTTTGTACACAAGGCAAGTTAATTTCCTAAGAGTTACCATTAACACTTGGTAGAATTTGAAATAGCTTTTAAATCTTACGGAGGAGGCAGGCTGCAAGAAACAGTGTGCCCCCCCCCCCTTTTTTTTTTTAGTGCTGTATTAAAGCTGTTTTAGTAAAGAAAGTAGTATTTTGATACAAAACAATGAAGTGGAAATAAAAGCTGAACTTTGTGTTTGAATATGCTTGCTTATTTTTGCAAATGACTTAAATTACTCAAACTGCATAGAGAAACCTATATGAGTTTTTTAATAGAGGAAATACAGGGCTGCTTAACTGACCATCCAGTTGTTGCAAAAAGAGCAAAGTGTATGTTTGCTTTAAATTTGAAAGTAATTTTCCATTTATGCCCGGCCACAGAAGGTTGGATTTTGGATATGTCTAGCAAACAAATCTATGGGGAGGGGATCTGGGGAACTTTGAACTACGTTTATCTGAATATGATGGTAATCAGTGGAAAGTGTAAATTTAATTGTTTATGTTTTGAAAAAGCACTTTTTGTCAGTTTAACTCTGATCCCTTTACAGGTTTTAGCAGGAATTTGGGTCTTGAAAAGTTTTAATCCAAACACGTCACATTGAATGTTTGTTTCTCATAACAGAAGTCATACTTCAGTGACAGTTACATCAGTTAAAAAGAATACTTTAGATGAGGAATTGCGAGGATAAAAAAATAGTTAACTTTGTCCAGTCTTATCTCTGTTTTGGGAGGATAAATATTGTAAACATAAAATATTTCAGCCAATGTGAAAAACAGTAAAGTAAAGCTATAATTTGAAATCCTACCATGAATTAATTCCCTGGTTAACAGATACTGCTAAATACTGTGGGAAAGACTGAAGACTATGGCCTGGAAGTTTAAAAAAAAAAAAAGAAAAATTGAAGTGGAACCTTCCCCTATTCCACTCTCCTTGTGTTGAGCTGTGCTTGCTGCTCGTACTCCTCAGGTTAGGTGACTACAGCCTGGATACCCGCAGTGGTCACAACGACGCCTTGCCAACCAGCATGCTTCTGGTTGGTTTGGATTTCATCATTTCTACCCAGAAAACGACACTGAAGTCTGCGCAGCTCTACCTACTAGCTGGGAAGGAAAAACCCTGCCTTCCTCTTTGTGTTGGCTCTGACATTCATTGAGTGTTTTCCTGAGCCGATGCAACTCACCCAAGAAAACCCTTTTTGGCTGGGTGAATTGAAATCCGTTAAAGGGGAGGTTCACCGCCAGCACCAGTGGCAAGTTATCGCTGGGAGAATTTAACTGGATGCGTGGAGAGCACATCAAGAAAATTGGAAGTCACCAGTTCTCTCCCTTTTCACAGTGACGGGCTTGCAGCGTGGCTCGCTGTTTCATGCCCTTGTACCCGGTGTTATTGGTGACTGAGTGAAGGGCCTGGTGGATGGAATTACAGCCCTGTGGTCTTGCCTTCTCCCGTCCTTATCTTTGTGGTTTTGCTCCTCTGGGCAGCTCTGATAGCACTGCCTCGTTCAGGCCTCAAGTTCGTTCAAGAATTAGAGAGTCCGGCTGATATAAACAACTCATAAGCTGATATAAACAACTCATACTGGCCATAAAAAGTGTTTTGATGGTAAAGCTTATAGCAGTTTGATGAGTAAAACAAATTGTTCTAGCCAAAGCATTTTCTGTCTGTGTCTACGCTTGGGATTTTGATAACAAAAATAGCACAAAATGTCATTGGTAGGTGTGCTGCCAAGAGCTTCTAGCCTGCGTTTGTCCTCAGATCGTCTCTTTTTCCTACATAATAGATTAAGTCTGTTGGAAATACCGCCTTATAGAACTTCTGTTTCATCTTCCCGCTCTGAGCACTCACACCTAACTACTGCTTATCCTCTGCAAAGGTATAGAAACAAGGAGGAACAAAGAGCCTATGGAGGTATGCGTTTCAGCGCTGAAGTTTAGAAATGAATCTAAATGACATGGGCCTCCTTCCACTGAGTTACTTAAGTACTTTGAAACAAAACACTCCCCCCCCAAATGGTATCAGTAATCCACATTACTTACAGGTGTAACAGGAGTTTCCGTATTAACCCCTCAGTCGCCTGCCAGCACAAATGTACCTGCCAAGAGAAAATTAGGACGAGGAAGCGTTTTCTGGTTTTCAGATGACAAAAAAAATCACGCGAGGGCTTCTCAGACACAGCCGTATTTAACCTCTGATAGAAACATTCATCGGAGTGTCTAAAACTTGCTGATACGTAGTCTTACCACATGTTGTGGGTAGTTAAAAACTCTTCTGTGGCCAAAGGAAGCCTTACGAGTGGTGATGGAAGGGCAATGGCACGAGCCGGGCCTTTCATGTCCTTTGGCCCTTTAGTCCTAAGTAGGATGAAATTTGCACTAAACACAAGGCAGCCTTAAACCGAAACAGCTCCCAAGTAAGGAGAAATAATGGATCTTCAGAGAGATGCTATGCTCCGCAAAAGCAACTGAAGGAGTTTCGAAGAGATTTGAGAGTTTGATTACACGCTGATGATACTCCCGTTGCAGGCTGAGTGGAAGTCTAGCGTGATCTAATTAGCAACAACTGGAAGATGAGCACAAGACTGATGGTGGTGAGATGTTTTGGGATGCTCTGCTGTGTAGCAAACATGACCAGCTCAAAACTCCAGGGAGAGACCAGTATAACGGGAGAGGTTAATCGCCCCCAGATCACCCCCTAAACCTAAATTAAAATCTGCTTCTGAAAGTTGTTGAAAATTGTGCAAATGTGTCAGTGGAGCACTGACATAATTTTATCTATTTTTACAGGATCGGTATCATTCAAGTTTACAACCATATTTGGATCATTTTGGTTTTCAAACTAGAAGGAGTTGCATGGTAAAAAATAAGAAAATTGCTAGAAATAGTTCCTAAAAACCAGCTGTGTAAAATGTCGAGATGAGTTAGTAGCTGAGAAGGAGGATTTTTTTTTCGTAGACCACAAGCACTTAATTTGGGGTGACATGTATGCCAATTTATGTTTGTGGATGAAATACACTTACAGATTGAATCGCGTATACTTAATGCTTTATTTTGTTAAGTCATTTTAGAGTTTGTATGATTAAGTAATCAACAAGATCATATCGTAATAAAATGTGTATCTGACTAGTTCTGTAGGACGCTATTTTTTAGGAGGTGTGTGAAGAGAAGCTTGATTAATATTTATAAAATTAGTAAGCAAAAGATGTGATGAGTGGCTCTTGAGAGTTATAATTTACTAATATTGACACCCACCTATTTTTCCCCACCCCGAAATTATATGTCTCATTACTTAGAAGACGGAGTATTGGTGGTGTTACAGTGGTAACTCCAATGTTAGGTTTTAGTACTTCCGGATGATAACTCTGTCTTCTCCAATTAATTAATACAAATTCTGACTTAGCGTGCTGACAATCTTTATTACAAGGGTCGGACCTAAATAAAGGTTGAAATCAAGCAGACGCGCGTTGAAAATACTGGAAGGAGTAGTGAGAGAAAAATAGGAGAGTACATGTAGTTGTGCAAGTAAATAAAGAAATTGTTGGTTATTTTTGGCAAGAGGTGGAGAAGCATGTGATGTCCAGTTGTAGCTGTAGCCAAGGATTTATCTTGGGGCTAACTACTTTATAGGCAAACAGTAATTCCTTTTTTTGCCCCACATCAGCTGAATACTATTTAGGGTCAAGAATGCTGTTTGCAGGAGGTGACCAGTCCTGCAACCAACTACTAATATTTAAGTGATGTATAATATTAGGGGCACGTTGTTACTGAGGGTGTATCCTGTTATTTTGTCAAGAGTTGAGCAAGGCAAAATGCTGAACTGTAATGTAGGGCACAAAATGGTCGTTACGTTTGCTCCATCCTGTTACTTGTCTAGCAAGCGGTGTGTTTGATGGTATCTGGCTAACGTGGCAGGGACTGCTCGTCAGGGAAAGATGGCAGACCGGCTCTAGAAGGTTGGTGCTTCACAGTTATTTTTCAGGGCTGGGTAAGGGAGTCTCTTCATCTTATAAAGCAAGAGCGCTCATTTAAACAAATTTGGAGTTCACATGTTCATCTTCTAAGCTGCTGGTCTTGAGCGTCAGGTCTTTTCCCTGATGCCAGTTTCCTCGTCGTGCACGTTACGTGTCTGTGAATGTTATGGGAGTTGGCAGCTGACGAGACAGGGAAGAAGAGCTCACCATTTGGTGTGTGATGATGATGAGGACTGCTGCGGCGGGGGGACTATTAGGGGTTTTGCTCTTCGGGGAGCTCTCAGAAAGCGTGAGGTCGCCTTCCTCCAGTAGTGACAGACCTGGGCGGGCAGAGGAGAGTGAGGGGTAGGAGCATCTCAAGTTGTCCTCACACGGCTCGTCTGAGGGCTGATGAAGAGGCAGAGGGTCCTGCCTCGATGGCCGCCCACCTGCCTTGCCTCACGGGTGCCGTGGGGCAGGATAAGCGCCAGGCGCTACTTTCAGCGCCGAGCCCGGGGGGGCTGTGGCCGGCGGGGGGGAGCTTTGTTTGTGCGCTCGGGGGCCGAGAGAGGGGTCGGCCGGGGGCTCGCCGCGCCCGGGAGAGGGGAGCCCTCGCCGCGCCGCGGGGGGACGCAGCGGAGGGCGGCGGCGCGGGGCGGCTCCCGGCTGCGGCGGGCGGCGCACGGCGGGGCCGGGCGGGGGCGCTGCCGCTGAGGCGCCGGGCCGGGCGGCGGAGCGGGCGGCGGGAGGGCCCCGCGGGCTGGGCGCGGGGCCGGGGCACGCCGGAGCGGGGCCTCGGTGCGGCGTCGGCCCGCAGGCCCCCTCCGCAGCGTTCGGCGGGGCCTCGTCCCGCCGCTCCGGAGCGATGGGCGGCGGCGGGCGCCGCTAGGCCGCCGCGGGCAGGGCAGCGGCGGAGGCGGGAGGAGGCGGAGGCGGAGGAGGCGGCGGCCGGGGGCGGGCTGGGTCCCTCCCCGGGAAGATGAGGCGGAGGCCCGGGCTGCCGAGCGGGCTGAGCTGGGGCTCTTCCCTCCCAGCCGCCAGGACAAGATGGCAGCGGCCGAGGCGGCGGCGGCAGGAGCGGCGGGGGTGAGGGGCTGAGCCCGGCCGGAGCGGCGCTTCCCCGTGGCGCTCCCGGACATGCCCAGGGCGGCAGCGGCAGCTCCAGCTCGGACGCCAGTGCGGCCCGATCCGTGAAGGTGAGCGGCCGCGGGAGAGGAGCGGGGCCGACCCCGGCGGGCGGAGAGGGGCGCTGCCGCCGGCGGCGGCTTTCGCCTCCTTCCCGCGGAGGGCTGCGGGGCGAGGGGCTGGGGCACACCGTACCCCCCTGCCCCGGGGCGCGCCGCGCCGCTGCCCTTGCCGGAGCCCGGCGGGGAGCGGGCAGCGCCGCTTCCCCTTCCCGGCGCCCGCGGCGGCGCCTGCTCCGCCGCCACCCCGAAGTTTCCCCTTTCCCCGGCGCGGGGAAGCGCCGGCTGCCGGGCGAGGCCGCCGCCGCCCGGCGGAGGGTGTGGGGGGGGGGGGAGGCGTGGCTGCCCGCCTCGCCCGTTACCGGCCGCGGGGCGGCGGCGGGGCCGGGCGGGCTCCGGCGGTGCCCCGCTCCCCTCCCGGGCGCGCTGCCGCCGCCTCCTCCTTGTATGGGGCCGCCCGGCCCGCGGCGGCCGCTTCCCCCGCGCGGCGCGGGGGGTCCCGCGGGTGGCGCCCGGGCGCGGCGGCGGCTCCTCCCGTTACGGGTCCTGGCTCTCGGCCGCCTCCGCCTCGGTGGCTCCTCGTAGCCCCGGTTGGACCCGACCCCCGTCCCTCCCCTGCGCTGGAGGGGCGGGGGGGGGGGGGGGGGGGGAGCCGGTGGTGGGGCGGGGGGAGCCTGTGGTGCCGAGGGGCCGGTATAAATAAAATCGACGGGAAAGGAAGTTGACGCTTTAAAATTTGGTCAGTTCCCAAGAACTAACTCCTTGAAACCGGAGGGGGGTCATTGCCGGTGGCTTCAACGTAATGATTGCGGCAGGGGTTGTGCTGGGTTTGGTCTCGTTCTGGATTCATCGCGCTATCAATTATAAAACTGGCAGATGTGTTTAACGCTGTAGGAAATAGTGATTTTCTTCTTATTTACGTTAAGCCTTCAATCGTCAGTGCTCTGTGCTTACATGTATATAAATATCTTTCTTTTGAGGCTATACTTTTGTTACTAACTGTTGCGTCTGACTTGAAATGTCAGTGCCAAAAACTGCGATGGTTTCCTTTTTTGTTAACTTGGTAAGTTGCTGTGAGACTCCCAGGCGTGCCTTCCCAGAAATTATGTGTGTTTTTGTATCTTTCTGCTTGTGTATAACCTTGTTTATTTCAGTTGCTTTGGTATCTTTAAACTGTGGGAAAACGTGTTATTAACATGAGATTCAATTACATTAAGTAAGGCTGCAGTTGTTGATAACAATGCATGTTTCTGTGATTATTCCCCCCCAGTATTACCTCCCATTACATCATTTGCAAAAAGTTTGTGCTCTGATTGATTTCACACAAAGTAGAAAAGCTTGGCTGGATGGTGAGGACTTACTTTCTGACATAACAATAATTCCGTAACAGAGTTAACTTGCTAAAGGTTTCTATGAACTAAGTTTAAAATTCACACAGTAACTGTCTAATAAGCGTGGCAGCCGGCAAAGAGATTAATTAAGTACCTGGAAAATAGGTCAAGACTGTATTACGAAGTGGCATGGTGAGATCGCAAATAAATAGAGCAAAGTGTTAACATGGACTTACGGGGAGAAAACTGATACTGATAGAACAGTGGTGACTGCTTTTATCTCCGCTGCCGCAAACCATTTATGGTAGCGCAGGGTGAGATGATGTTTATAATCATGTAAACCAGGAATTAGATAGAGTTTTCATTTAATGCGCTTATTACCAGGGACTTCTGTTGTAGTGCGAGTTCTGCTGCTTGCTCAGGGTGTGGCATCAGTTGTGCTTGTAAATTATTTTTTCATAGATATGTTTGGCTAGATGCTCTAATTTGGGGGGTGGTGGTAGTGTGTGGCTCTCTGGGTTTTAGGATGCTTTGTAATCAGAGATTCCATCGGCTGGAATAAAGTTTTGTTAAAAAATTGTTTGGGAAGCTGCCCCTGACCTGAGGTCTCTGCTGGCGCCTGTGATTTTTTCTTTGTTTCAGGTTTTTTATGTTTGCATGTTTCTTCCCTCCTATCTTTCAAACAACTACCTACAGAAACAGGGAAATGAGATGGGCTCCTGCATCACGAGCTGCCGGAGACAAAGGCAGGGTGTGGGGAGGAAGAGCGAGCTTTCAACTCATCTTACAGAAGTTGACACAAGTGATGGAAACATTTGTGTGTGCTGCTTTTCTTGTTGTGTGCTTCAGCGTATAGCAGTTGCTTCAAAACAAATGTTGTTCTGGAGGTGATTTTTTTTCAAAAAGCATCTGTCAGATGGATTGGGTCTGTTAAAGGGGATGAGAGGCTGAGTAGTGCTTTTAGAGGTAGAGTGTTAGCTCACCAGCTCCTCAGTAGAACAGAATTAACTATGCTTAATTCTCGTGAATATCCCAACCTAAACGTGTAGGAATGTCAGGCTGCGCTTCCCCACGCTTGTGCGTTTAGGGATGTATCCCTCTGTACTATTTTAAGGGATTGCAGCCCTCCTGTTTTTATAATAGTTTTCGTTTTAACAGTGTATATTCTCTTTCTTGCATTTTCCGTCCTGCCAGTATGCTGATTATAGCAACAAAGATCCTTTTGACAAAACGGTGCATTTCGAAACAGGAATTTAGTAGTTGGCTTTCTTATGTGTGTGTGGGGAAGAAAAGCATCGGGAACGGGCACAACGCTGTCATTTGAGGTTGAACGTGTATTTCAGAGGAATGTTAAATACAGAAGAAAAACTTCTTTTAGTTGAGCTAAATTTTGCTATTGCACTGTGAGGTCTGTGAGGTGTTGTGGCATACAACTGCTGTGCACATACAGAATAGTCACTGTAGGCAGTGTTGTTTTCTGCACAGAGCTTTGTGGAAAAAAGCAGAGGACATCTGTGCTTTTTTTTTTTTACTAGACAAACCTTAGCTGCGCTGAACATGTAATTATTTCATTCCATATGCAGAAGCATTACAGCTGAGGTAAACCGCTCTATCGACTAATAGAAGCATGAACCGGGTAGAGCAGGCCTGAAAATCCACTGGCAATACTCAATGGAGGGAAGAAGAAATGCAGAAGTCGGATGTCCTCGTGGTGATACCAGTGCTCCTCAGTTACGCATTCGCTGTTGAATTTTGTGAAATAATATCCACCTTTCATACCTTGAAAAAGCTTGTTTGTACCTTTTTGTGTTTTCTGAGTTTCTTCAATTCCCTGATGATGTTACAGTGCAGTTACAGGAGAATTTCAGAAGTCTTGGCATAGGATTACTTTGATGAAGAAAACATCCTTAGCACTTCTTCATTGAAACTATGAAGCTCTTGTAGATGGGTTATGTAAACTTGCAGCTGATCAAATACTTATTTTCAGCTGGTCTAACTATTAAATTTTCTTGCCTCTGAAAATAAGGGAAGTAAGTGGTGAGCTTGATGCAGGGGAGCTTTTACTAAGTTAATGTCTCAGTTCCTAAGTCACTGAAATATTATTTTTCTTCGGATCTCTTGACTGAAAATCTGAGATGGAGTGGAAAATAATGTATTGCGTTCAATCCATGTCTTGGAAGAATAGCTCATTCTTTGGGCTGAGATGGATCTCTAGGTATCTGAAATTGTATTTCAGATCTCTGGTTGGGCTGTGTGTGAAACCAAATATGAAGAAATTAGCAAGGATGAGCACTGAGCGTGTTAGAGATGGCTGACGAGTGTGCAGTGCACCTTAAATGATGATGTTAACTATATTTAAAGCAACTTTCAATGGCTGGTGCTATGAAATGGGTTAGCAACAGGTTACCTTTTCTAACTTCTACAGGCAGTGAACACCCTCTATTTGACCTGAAATAACCTATAATGAAGCATAAAGCCTGGAAAATCCTGTTACCTGTTATTGGCTTCCCCCACCCCCCTCTATAGGCCATTTTAATTCAGAGCCTCTATCTCTTTTACAGGTTTCTAGAGAAATTGAAGCTCTGTTGCTCTTCAGAGGCACTAACTTTTGAGTGACAGATGAGCAGAGGAACAACATGTAGTTGTGAAAGTGGGTTTTCGTCTGTGACTTTGATAGTGTACTATTTCCTACAGGGTAGGTCTTCCTCTCCCCCTCCCTTAATTCTTCAGTTGTTCTATTTCAACAGTGAGTCTTATTTTTAAGATGCAGTTTGGGGATAATCTTTGTACAGTTTTGCAGTATTTTTTCAGGTGTCACTGATTTTTTTTTTTTGGTTTGTTTTTATATAGTGTCTTAATATTCCACTTCAATTTTGACAGTGGGTAACATCCTGACAAAATGGGGTTAATCGCTAGTTTAGCAGTTTTGCTTGAAAATGGAAGAAGAGCCAAATAATTGGAATGTTTTTTAAGCAAGTCAATTCAAGTAGTTTTGTTCTGATTTTTTTTTCTTGTTCAGTGACTTGGCATCAGTTTAATTTCAAAATATCTCTCCCTATGATATTAATTTTGCATATTTAATAGTCCCAGCATTTTGTAAACTTTGTGTACACTCTTCTTTCACCTTATGTTTTCAGGAAAAAATAGAAAATATTCCTTTTTGGAAGTATGGCCTTTTCTCGAGCTCTTTTGTGCCCTACAATATTTGGGTATAACAGGATGAAGCCTAGAAAAATGTTAAGTTCAAGTTCCAAAGCACAGCAATTAAAGAAGACCCAGTGAAACATCCAAAGACAAAACAGATACAAGAAATATTTTCATATATTTTTAGTACAATCAAAGCTACAGCAACTATGTCAATATTAAAACCGTAATTGGATTCTTATGTACAGAGAATTATTAGTGCGTGTTATGAGTGACACTCCCATCAAAACCCCCTATTTTTAAAACCAGCAATCTTAAACTCGTGACTCTTTCTATTCTTGCTAAAATAACAGTTCTAGAAAACTATTTTATTGCTTTTTAAAGCATGTTACAAATTAAATATGATTAATGCTTTTAATGTAAGAAGTCAGCAATTGTCAAATGAAAATCCCTTCATATTTGTATAAACATTGCTTGCCAAATATGTATGGCACCGCAGTAACTATGCATTGAGAATAAGTGGTGGAAAATTTAGGGACAAGAAAGCTCAGGTTCTCACACCTGTGCAGAGTCCTGTTAAAATCCTCCTGGAAAGAGGAGCGTGTGGCTGCAGGTGGGCGATGCTCACAGCCACTTTCCATGCCTGTCAGAAACTGCTCTCCGTAATCCATGAAGCTGAGCATTTCTTACCCTTCTCTGTGCTGGAGGCTGTGCTCCTGTAGGTTACTACACTGTATGGTCCTGCAGCTGTTTCTGTGTGACCAGGACACTTAACTTCTAAGGCATGAGGTTGTTGAGAACTTAAATTGCTGGGTGAGACAAGATTTTTATCACAAAGCTGAAGCTTGGCTGTTGCCTTACCCTGGGGCAAGTGGCGTCCAGTACCTGAGAAAACTTGCTTTGGGTTATTTTAGGAATTTTACTTGACTCTTGATGAAGGGTGAGGTGGAAGTGGGTCCCCTCACCTCATGCTCGCCTTGTCTTGAAGTGTGATAAAGTGACATAGCAAAACTGGTCCCTGGGCAGGAAAGCTGCTGGTTAGAACAACTTCAGCTGGGGATTGTGATAACTGGTGCAGCTGTGCTTTGTGTGGGGCAGGAGTGTCTTCATTGCAAAGATGTTTGCTGCTTTTATTAGTGTGACCAAATCCCTCCAGGCTGGCTCCCTAGGGTCTTTGGATGTGAATTGACATCTGAACCTTTCTCCAGTCCTGCTGTTATCAACTGAAACAAGTGCCTGCCCACAGAAAGGAGCTAGCATAGGCTCAAGGTCTTCGTGAGAAGGTTGACAAATAAATGCAAAAGCACAGAGAGAAAGCAAACTGCAATACTGATGATTGAATCAAAGTTTATTATTAGGGAAGCAAAGAAACTTTTTTTTTTTTTTAACTGGCGATTTAAGCTTGTTCTGAAAGGTAAGAGTAACTGCTAGCATCAGGTACTCATAAAAATTGATATGGGCTAACTTCTTCCTTTTGTTACCTCTGGGCCCTGCAAGAGGACGTCATGGGGGTTTTTCTCAAGACATATTTTGCGAGCTCTTTGCAACAAGTGCTTTTTGAGACTAAAAGTGTTTTTAAAACTTGGTTGAAGAGATGTTTAAACTTTGTTTTAAAGATTCAAACAAAAGTGAGTATTAAAAGTTTGTTTATGCTGCAAATGGAAAGATTATTAATATGCACAATTTTATGTGAAACCTTAGTAATTTACTTTTCAAAAGTAATTTAATTTTTCATATGTGGATATGGAAACACATTTCTTTTTTTGTGTTTCCCCCAGTCTCTGTTGTTTACTACTTTGTTTTGGTCCTTTGTTACCGTTTACAAAAAATGGTGTGTTAACCTTTAACTTATTCCACTAGTTTGAGTAAAATGTACTCCAGTATGGTGCAGGTTTTGCCTGCATTGGTACACAACAATTGGTGGAACTCGCACAATTTCCAGAAGGCTTTTTATTTGTTTCTTACAAGATGTCTTTATGCTGTTTTGACTGAAAAGCTGTTAATGTGCATCATTGCCTTATAAACCTCTTCCTTCCTGTGTTTTTCTGGAGACTTTGGTCATCTGCTGCTTCCTACTCTTTTCAGTTTTTCTGTGTGCCTTTTTTTTTTTTTTTAAGGATTAGAATTGCTTGCTTGTCTGAAATCTGTCTGTTCTAGTTGAGAAGTTTTTTCCACAGCTTGTTTTTCAAGATTTAAACTATTTATAGGGGTAGAGGAGATCCTCACAAGATCTTTATTTTTCAGCACTCGAATCTGTTTAGTATGGGAATTTTGGTGTTTGGGATCTTACTTATGAAACCCTTTGGAAGGAACAGGCTTTGTTCCTCAGAGAATAAAAAAGCTCTTTTTCTCCTCTTTTCTTATCTATTACTATCAACTTATTTTGTGATTCAAGATATTAATTGGTATTCAGCCTAATAGGAATGGATTGCTTTCATGAGATTCTCAAGGATTTTTTTAATACCTTTTCTTTGTGGCTTTTGAAATAATGATACGGGCTAACTTCTTCCTTTTGTCAGCTCTGGGCCCTGCAAAAGGACATCATGGGGGGGGGTTTCTCAAGAAATATTTTGAGAGCTCTTTGCAACAAGTGCCTTTTGAGACTAAATGTGTTTTTAAAACTCGGTTGAATAGATGTCTAAACTTTGTTTTAAAGATTCAAACAAGAGTGAATATTAAAAGTTTATTTATACTACAAATGGAAAGATTATTAAATATGGAAGGGAACACAACAGAGGAAAAACTGACGCACGTTTACCAGTATTATGCTCTAGCTAGTGGGTTCATAAGCTGTATGTAATCTTGCCTTTCTTTTTGCATACCTTTCTGTATAGTCAAATCAATATGTTCCTTTGCATAGGAGAGGGGGAGAAATTTCTTGCACTGGTGGCTTTGGGAAACATTATAATATGGGTTATTACAGTTATCGATTTGTTAGGAGGCAAAAGGCTGAGCCTTCTGTGAGAGAATATGCGTTTCTAATACACTGATTTTTTGCACGTAGGAAACTCTGCTTCCTCCAGGTGTTTAGAAATCTGAAAGAAGTGGTAAACACCTATTTTCTCTCCCTTCTTTCTTTATTGTTCTACATATGGGACGTCTAATTTATACAGCTGTTTTCAGTAAGCAACCAATGGTATCTTCACAATGTTGTTGCTTACAATGAAAGACAGACACCTGTCATATAAAAGTAAAATATTAAAAGCACAGTTTTAAGTAATGAATTTGTATTCTGAAAAAAAAAATTAGGACTTTGAAGAGTTTTTGTTCTGGGTGCATATATGTAAAAAACCCTTTCAAATGTATACTGTGTAATTGAAAGTTGTTACTGGGTGTAGCTGAAGTGACTGACCTGAGAACTCTAGCAGAAGATAAATCAAGAGAAGTGTGTTGGGTTTAGATTTCTTAATTCTTTTACAGTTAAGTCAGATTTTGAACCAAAAAAAAAGGCTAAGGTTCTTATTTACTGTAATATTTTTGTTGCGGAAGAGATTGAATATGGTATAGGTGTGCTGCTTGGCAACTCAGTAACTGCTTGATAACTAAGTTCATGTTGGTCCGATTGGAAGAGTGATGATGATTTTTCATGTATTTGGGGAAAGCTTTAGCTCAAGTGTTGCTTACTGCTGGCTAATTCTCAATGTGTAGGAAACCGTTTTATACACCTCCTGAACCGTGCTCTCTTGGTACAGTAGACCCTGATTTGCAAATTTTTGCATCACATGTCAGACTCGATGAGCTGGATGTTATTTGTGTGTGCGCTGTTGCAAACCTAATGTGCAAGTCCTGTGGGGAGAACAGTAATTTTGCATCGCTGTACTGATGCGTGCTTTGTCCAGATGAAAATATTTTACGATAAGAGGGAGAAAGTTAATTTTGAACAAACCTCCGCCACCTTCAGTAGTTTAGAGGACTTGATGAAGAATCAACTTCATGTAAGTAGGACCTCTTGATAGGCTTGCAGATGTTCTGGCATACCAGCCATTCTGTGAAGGTGAAGTAGCAACGAGGAAAACAACCATCTAGATTTATATTCTTACAGGAGCTGCATTTGATATTGTCTGCAGCTATTCTAAAATGAAACTTCTAAATAAATTTCTTAGCTGGGTTGGTCTGCTTCTAATTCTAACAGAAGACCAGCAGACTAAGAATGCAAAATTAAGCAATGAAAGCAAAATAAAATGGCTGGAAATAAGAAGGAAAAATGGCATTTGAAGAGGTGGTTTACCAATGGGCAGTTTGAGCTAAACCCCTCTATCTAATTTTGTTTCTACTTTGGGGAAGATGGCAAAATCTTTTGGAAATACTTACGGCAATGGAAAAAGGGTGGCTTTGTGTCCTACCTCTCTACTCACCTTGATTCTTCTTACTGGATTGGAGAGTGAGAGTCAGTAGCCATAGTTTGAATACATCCTTCAGCACTGTACTGTCGTGCAGATCCCGAAGGTGTGGACTCTCCTAAAAATCTCTGTTGTTAGGGACTTTTATTTCAGTGTGCCTACTGTTTTCAGGTTCAAAAAGAATTAGTCTTTTAAAAGAAGAGATTAGGCTGGCGAAGCCCCGGCTGGTTGAAATGCGCTGTTTGTGTTGATGGTGGCACATTCTGATTTGGAGAGCGTGGTCTCTTTTGGGGCTGGTGGCTGATACTGCGCTGCTTGTGCTTGCTTTTCAGTTGCATAACAGCTTCTTGCCCAGCAGAAAAATAAATGCTTGAAGTATTGTTCCGTTTGTCTTTTTAATTATGATTGCAGTCATATTGGCATCACAAGATTTAGCTTTTGATATTTGTGGAAAATATGAATATAGCGATTGTATTCTTCAGTGCTGCTACTGGTACAAATGACAGCGTTGAGTCATAGGAGTCCACTCTGATGTTTTGTGTAAAATATGTTTGTGTTCAGTGTATGCTGTTACTACTTTTTCCAAGTGTTGAGACAATGCTGCAATTGAGACTAGTTCGCATCACACTCAAACGAGCTTACATTTTCAGTTTCTGGTATCAATGCAACACTGGTAGTGTCTGATTAAAAAAAAAAAAAAGTCAAATGTTGCACAAATCTAAAGTCAGCCTTGTAACATTTTTATTAGGTAGGCAGTAACTGCATTATGCAACTGCAAAATTGGATCATTTTATTGTTTACTTCTCACTAAGACTCTGTGCAAGCTTGGAACCAACATCTGGCCTTCCAGCCTCAACCTTCGCCGCTGATCTGTGTGGGACTGAGGTTTCATGTCAGGCAAAGGCTGCCCCCGGCTCAGCTTAATTTTGTTGGTGTATCATGGGCCAAAATTCCTGAGCTCTGAAATGTCTTACGTGTTTTAGTCAAAGAAGGTTATCATTGCTTTTGTCATTAAACTTCAGTGTGTCTGGTTGCTGCCCTTAGAGCTGGGTGTTGGCTTCTTTGGTGAGGTGGCATCAGAGCTGTCTCTGCTTTGCCGTTCTCTGTGGTGGAGTGTGTGTGTGCCTGTGCCGTTTGTGTCCAGAATTGCCTCCGTGGTTACGCGAGGAAACAATTCATGTGGTGTGTGTTACTTGAAACACCTCAGTGCTTTCTCCTTTGCTCCATTCCCTCCCTTCCATGGGTCAGAGATCTGCTCGCTGAGCTGCTTTCCAGGGGGCTGGGGGGGGTTGGGATTTCCCGGGCTTGTATCTCTTAACTCTTTGTATTTTCTGTAGATGCATTTTCCTTTATGAATTGCAAGAAGCCTCAATTGCCAGTGCTTTGTTACGAATCGTACAGCTGGAGTAAGGGAATTCCTCAGGGTGAGCATTTCGCGGGTATGAAAGTGCTCACATCAGTACAGCTTGTTCAGTTACATATCCAAAATAAACAATAACACAGAGGTTCTGCTACTAGCAGCAAGAAGGTTTCTTCTGGGGGGAAAGAGAGGGCAACTAATTCAGCTTTGTATTTGTGAAGTAACTTGAAAAGTTGGGTGGCACCTAATGTAAAAAACAATTTTTTTTAACCTGGGAAAAATGACAGTTAGTATCTTTACGATATTTTCAAAGTGGTGCATAATGTAAATAAAACACTTCATAAGTGCTACTGCTCAAATTGTGCATTTGCTGGAAGTTGCTGAGCTTTTGGAAAGCCTGCCTTGATTCTCAGCTGCTCCGTGAGAAGGGTGCGAGTGTGTTGGAACCGGTTCTCGCCGATGGAGGCTTGAAAGAACTTGGAAAACAAGTTTTCTTGAGTTAAACTGTAACTATAGCATTGGGTGGCTGCCCCTGGCTAGGCTTTGCCTGCTGGGGATTTTACTACAACAGCAGCAACACGGTGATTGCACTTCCCTGGGGCAGTTGGAAGGGGCTGTTTATTTTGCAGAAGAACTAAGGGTGTAGGGTGGCAGTTTTCAGCTCCACTGCAGTGGTCTTACTAAGGAGTTACTCTGCTATCCCACCCGCCCCATTACTCTGTCGTGAGGAAATGTCAATTTATGGTTAATTATTAATGTGGCCAGGCCTGGAACAGCCTGTGCTTCTCGAGGTTGTTACCGTCTGCCAAATTGGTCATGTTTATGAATTTGCCTAGAACTGCTTGAGAAGGCTGGAGGTGTAATTTTAAGAATCTGGTGAAGAGCACTGTTACAGTTAGGTGAACGTTAGCAAGGTGTTGCCAGAGGTGCTCCGTTTCCCTGAGCCATGTCTGTGTGGGTCTCTATTCAGTTTCTGTAGAGAGAAGCTTTACTGGGGGGGGCAAACTGTGAAACGCTTCCTGTTTATTGTCATTACTTTGTGAAAATGTATTTATTAATTTATTTGAATGAATAAACAGTGAATTTACTTATTTAAAATGTTTGCCTCATTACTTTGTTCATACTTTCTTCAGAAGTACAGAGTTCACAGTCTTAACTCTGATCAAAATTCACAGATTTTGTGTAATTTAATGTTGAATAAGTCAAGTGCAGACTTCCCAGTGCTCTCTACTTCAAACTTAGAGCCAAGAAGACTCATTTCCTTCAAAGGGACACGATCTAGAGATAGTAATAGGCTTTCTTTTCCATGTGCCCTGCAGTATTCACTAGCAGCACCTGGCACATGAGGTGGGATGCAGCAACCTCGGCATCAGAGCAAAGCAAGCTGGAGAACTGCGGAGTCAGCTTCAGGTTGTGTGTGCCACTGCGCTGGAGGGACGTTACGATGGTCATCTTGCACTTAGGGAAGGAGAAGAGGGCTTTAAAAACCGTGCGTAGGGGGAAAGGACAGACTTCTCTGAGACTAAAACTGAAAATCGAGTCTGAAGCTGCTCAAGTAGCCGGAGGCTGCCTATGGTATGTCACCTGGGGATTCCGCTTTTCAATCCATCTTCGGATGGTTTTGTTTACTCTGCTTTAGTTTCCATCCCGGAGTGGTCTTGTAGTGCACACATTTGTTTTTTATTTTAAATTAAATTTAACTGGAAGATGTGCGTCAGTTGCTGATAAGTGTTCAGGCTTGAGTAACCTCCCTGAAATGAACACAGAATGAGGTTTTTCTTTCCTTTAGCACCGGCTGCTTTGCTCTACACATCCCTTTCTTATTGTGCTGCTGGACCTGTTAATGTAGATATATAGTCTGACAAGCTTCAGTTTGTATGAGGAAGCCGGAGTCTCGATAAGAAATGTGCAGAAAGATATATAAAGTCAGTGAAGTGATTTGTGACAAGATGAGGAAAAGAAAGATCCACTCTGTGGTGGGTGAAAATGTGCAGTATATTATTTTCTTTTACCAGAAGACCTGCTTAAAAAAAAAAAAACCAAACCAAACAACAACCCCCCTGCAGCACAGTAAGTCTTTACTCGCTCTGCTGTAACTAACAAAAGGATTGTATTGTAACCTGAATCCCCCAAAATAGTAAAAAAAAAATAAAAAAACAAAACAACAAAAAAACCAAACACCCCAAAACCCCCACAAACAAAACCAAACCCCAGCAAAAAAAAAAAAAACCAAAAAGCAAACCACCACCCCCCTTAACCACAAAAAAAAAAAGCCAACCCCAAACCAGCAAAAAAGCCCCCACAACAGCAGTGCTGTTATAGTGAAGGGTGTTGTGGTATTTTCCCTTTTCTCTTCAAGGTTTGTTGTGCAGCATTGCGGGGCTGGGTGTTCGTCTGGCTGGGGTAGAAATCAGTCCTATTAATAAACTTAGCTTCTCAAGGCAAAGGCCTCCAGCAGCTGGTTGTTGGATAGTTACATGCTGTTCTGGTGTATTTTGTTGCATACTTGATAGTGTATAGTAAAGAGTGCGCTTGTGTCTGAAGTGTCTTCTGAGCACTGCGTATGAGCGCGTGGCAGAGGTCTTTAAGCACTCAGGTGTAGGATGCTGCGGGATTTTAATGTGCCTGTTTCACAGGAACACCTTATTCATTGGTTATATGAAGATACTGTAGCTTCTCCAAATGAGATTGCATCTTGAAGTATATGTTTAAAAAAAAGACAAAATATTGGGGGTAAAGAAGTGTGTAGGGGAAGGTAAGAAAGAAGATGCTCGTACAAGAGCTCTTAAGTACATTTTTACTTTTCTGGAGTAAAAGTTGACTTTTTTTTAGTTCAGTCTGTCATGATTGTATCACAGGTTGTTCTCCCAGGGCATGTCCTCTCTTCTATTTAGTACTTAATTATTTTTTTTCCTTGGAGTTGCTAAAAATTGTTTCATAATAACTCAGTAAACACTTCTTATCTGAGAACAGAGCTGTTACTGTGGTCAGAGTTCAGGGTCATGGAGTTAAACCTGTAAGAAACACACAAACCCCAAAAGATGATATCCTATTTTTTCTCATCCAACGGAAGTTAAAATAAAAGAGAAAGCTGGGACTATGTGTGTCTAGTCCTCCTGGACTGGTTTGGATAGCATGAGCTATAGAAAACTTAACATTTTTGAATGCCAGTGGTCTCAACAGGCTCAGGTAAGGATTTGAGTGGTCCTCTGGCCGTGCTAGAGGACTGTCCTTCCCCCATTCTCCCCTGCTCTGGGTTGTCCTGTCTTCAGAAAACCTTAATTGCAGTGTAGGTTTATCACTGTGTTTTTCAAAGTAATCGACTTGATTTCATGCCGTCAGCTTTGGCAACATGCTTACACGGGCAAATACCTTCTCCAGCAGTTAAACCAAGCAAGGCATTTGCCATTTGATTACGGCACATCTGGGGTGAATGGTCCTGCTGGGGTTGCTGCAGCTTAGCAAGCCTCTTGCCCATGGGTCAGGCATCCAGGCTTCTTCCCGTTGGGCAGCGCAGCTTTGGCTGCTTGTGCCGGACCTGTTTCTGCCCAGGAGGTAAACAGCTTGGCCTGAGCTGTGCAGGTGGCACTGGAAGCTCCAAGTAGGCTTCGATGTGTGCATGCTCCAGCATGGTCGGTGAGGGTTGAATTTGGAGCTCTAAGTAATGTGATCGGGATAAATGATTCCTTTAAATATTGTAGTAAAGAGGGTAAGTCCCATAGTCAAGAATATGCTTACGCTGTGCACCAGGCACTTTGTAACGGGATATGTTGTTTAGGAGAGGAATCAAGAACTTGGAGAATTTTTGCCTGTGTTTTGAGGTTGAGAGTCAGTCTTCAGTCCTTGGCGTGGAGCAAGGAGCCGGTGGCAGTCCCATAATGTTTGGTGGTGAGAGAGCCTGGCTGCCGGCGATCTCCAGCTTTCTACATCGTCGTCTGGCTCTGGGCAAACAGCTTTGGAAAGGAAAGGGCTTTGAAGTTTTCTTCTACTGCTGGGGCAAAAACCATTATAGGATTCTAAACTGAGGTGATGGTATGATTATTTTAATTGCTCTTAAGATGTTTAAATGTTAATTTGCATAAATCAAATCACAGCTTCAGAGTAATTATGCCGTGCATTTGGTTAGTTTTCATTTGATCAGTCATTGCCGTGTCTGGCTTAAGTTTTATGTGACTCATATGCAATTTAAACACCTATTGCCAGAATGTTCATGTGCTTGGTATAAAAAAAGTGATTTAATTAAAGTATTATTGGTATTGAATTTGTTTCTGAGAGCTGATCGGAGTGGTATAAGCCATAACTTCCCTGAAACCTGGTAGTCATTTACACTAGGGTCCATCCAGTGCCTTTTTCTTAGTGTTTAGCATTATGTGATATAAGAGTTGGAGAGACATGAATTTAATGGGTGGGCTGTTTGGTGGGTGAAGAATTGGTTGAATGGTCACATCCAGAGGGTAGTGAGTGGTCAAGGGCTCAGTGTCCAGATGGAGATTTGTGACAAGTGGTGTCCTTCAGGGGTCCGTTGGGACCAGTACTGTTTAATATCTTCATCAATGACAGAGGGTAGGATCGTGTGCACCCTCAGCAAGTTTGCAGAAGACACCAAGCTGACTGGTGTGGTTGACATGCCTGAGGGATGGGATGCCATCCAGAGGGACCTGGACAAGCTTGAGAAGTGGACCTGTGTGAACCTCATGAGGTTCAACAAGGTCAAGTCCAAGGTCCTGCACCTGGATGGGGGCAACCCCTAGTATCAATACAGGCTGGGAGATGAAGGGATTGAGAACAACCCTGCTGAGAAGGACTTGGGGGGGGGGGATACTGGTTGATGAAAAGCTGAACATGAGCTGACAATGTGCACTTGCAGCCCAGAAGCCAACTGTATCCTGGGCTGCATCAAAAGCAGCATGGCCAGCAGGTCATGGGAGGTGATTCTGCCCCACTCCTCCACTCTGGTGAGACCCCACCTGGAGTACTGCGTCCAGCTCTGGAGCCCTCAGCACAGGACAGACATGGAGGTGCTGGAGTGGGTCCAGAGGAGGGCCACAAAAATGTTCCGAGGGCTGGAGCACCTCTCCTATGAAGACAGGCTGAGAGAGTTGGGGTTGTTCAGACTGGAGAAGAGAAGGCTCCGGGGAGACCATATTGCAGACTTTCAGTAAAAAGGGGGCTTATAAGAAAGATGGGCACAATTTTTTTAGCAGGGCCTGTTGCAATAGGACGAGGGGTTTTAAGCTAAAAGAGGGTAGATTCAGACTAGATATAAGGAAGAAATTTATTACAATGAAGGTGGTGAAACACTGGCACAGGTTACCCAGAGAGGTGGTAGGTACCTCATCCCTGGAAACATTCAAGGTCAGGTTGGACAGGGCTCTGAGCAACCTGATCTAGCTGAAGATGTCCCTGCTTGTTGCAGGGGGGTTGGACTAGGTGACCTTTAAAGGTTCCTTCCAACCCAAACTATTCTATGATTCTAAGGCTGGTATTTGACAGGTCTGGAAGGGGACACAGCAGGGTCAGTGCAGAGATGAGAGCTGGAAGGTGCAGCATCCAAGAGAGGGAAGGTCTATGCGCATTAAAGTGGACTGGAGATTCCTTATCCTACGTGTGGACCACGTACCGCTGCCACTGTCCTCCTCCCTCCAACACTGCTGGCATGCTCAGCTTCGTGTCTGTGAAAGGTGTGGAGCATGACCCTGGATGGTCTTGTGGCCCTGCTTTCCATAGAGCTAGTGTCCTGAGTCGGGAACAAATTCAGGGAGGCAGCAGGACTAATCCTGCGCCGTCACACGGGCTGTGCAGAACGGAGCTGCTGTGCTCGGGGTCTTCCTGGGCTGGCAAACTGCTGCCTCTTGCGCAAAACTGTTCTTCATTCCTGATTTCTGAGGTGCAAGTGTTCTTTCTGAGAGGCTGTACAGCCTTCCGAAAATGTGATGACCTCAAGGAAGGTGGAGTCATTCAAGCTGAAATTTTGGTCTCAGCCTTACTGGGAATTTGAAAGTTAAAATAACCCATAGTCTTTTGTTCTAACTTTCACTTCTCTCTTAGCAAGGAAGTAATTGTGTTGGTAGAAAAAAAATACTTTAAGAATATATGAAAAAAATTTTCAGAATGTAGAAAATACATATAGAAAAACATATGATTTTTCTTCCTTTCACATTCACTTGAAAATATATTTTCTGTGAGAAATCTGTCCTTGTAAGTTCTCTACCTACAATTATCAGCCCAGTTTTCAGAAATGATCTTCATCAGGGACATATTCTGTAGGTCTGTAAAATATTTATTTAGTTAATTTAACAGGTTACCATAGAGTGCAGGTTTTCTGTGGCCTAACGCCTGAAATTGGCATATCTGACAGTGCGAGGCTAATATTTAGTTTCCGAATCTGAATGGAAGGGGGGGGTGTGTGTGTGTGGAATTGGTGCTTCTACCACCTACAACTGTCACTGGTATGCAAACTTCTGCAATGGGACAGTATATAACTTGGAGAAAGCACTTGCCTTTCATGAATGGATTAGATTACTGTATATCTTAATGTACCCAGAAAGCTGCAGTTGTTCATGTGAACATACATGTGCCCCTAAGGTATTTTGGGCCCCATCACACAGCCTGATGACTTTCGCTTTGATCATGGTGAAATTGTTGGAGCAGTGACAGTCGTGTCATTTGTCTGTCTGTTCTCGGAAGCCTGATGGTGCTTACGATGAGTAGGTCGGATACCTTGTGCAACAGGTAGCATTGGCTCATGATTAAGAGCTTTTCAGTTATTTTGAATCATCATTTATAAATATTTGAATTGGTTATTTAACTTGCGTTACCGAACACTGCAGTACTTTTGTGTGTAGAAATGCTGTTTTTTTCTTTAAATGAAAGCTGAGATTTTAATAGCACAAAGGTAGTTGCCTTACTTGAAAAATTACAAGTAGCGACCTGCTGCAGACTATCTCAGTCCTGCCCTGTGCAAGCAGCAAAAGCCCTTACTGCTGTAACCTCCTGCTGCCGCAGTGCTGGTGTGCTGAGGTGAGCGTGCTGGTAAAGCATGAGGACCTTGCTATTGGCCATAAGAAGCTAAATACGAAATAACTTTAGGCTAGCTCAGTTGGAAAGCATACTCGTGTCCTGATTTATTTATTTTTTTTTAGAAGAGGAAGCTGCTGCAAAGTTTGGAAATGCAAATGCAGGATTCTCACTCACTTTTTCTTTTTCTCTCCCTCTGTAGGTATGGCCTCACAAGTCTTGGTCTATCCACCATACGTTTATCAAACCCAGTCAAGTGCCTTTTGTAGTGTGAAGAAACTCAAACTAGAACCAAGCAGTTGCGTGTACCACGAAAGAACCTACCCGCAAATCTATGTGAATGGTAAAAACTTTGGCATTTCTCCCCACAGGGTTAGTACGTACTTTCAGACTAAAAACCCATTTGACAGACCTCGAGGACAGAACTTTTTGTTGCAGTCAAATGCTGTTGCTTTAAAAAATATTGCAGGTGCTACAAAAGCATTAGCAGCGCGGGCGCAGCAAGCTCAGTTAGAGGCACCTCGGACTGGGACACAAGGAAGCCGATCAGATCTCCTGGAAGGACCCCAGCGATGTGGATTGAAGCGTAAGAGCGAAGAGCTGGATAATCAAAACAACACGATGCAGATTGTCGATGAACTGTCCCTCCTGCCTGCAATGTTGCAAACCAACATAGGAAACCCAGTGACGGTTGTGACAACGGCTGCGCCTTCAAAACCAAGTGGTACAAGCGGAGATGGAGATTACCAGTTAGTACAGCATGAGGTATTGTGCTCTGTGAAAAACACTTACGAGGTTCTTGATTTCCTTGGGCGAGGGACCTTTGGACAAGTCGTGAAGTGTTGGAAAAGGGGGACAAATGAGATTGTGGCAATCAAAATCTTGAAGAATCATCCTTCGTATGCACGCCAAGGACAAATAGAAGTGAGCATATTAGCGAGACTAAGTACTGAAAATGCTGATGAGTTTAACTTTGTGAGAGCCTACGAATGCTTTCAGCATCGTAACCATACTTGTCTGGTTTTTGAGATGTTGGAACAGAATTTATACGACTTCCTGAAACAAAACAAATTCAGCCCTCTGCAACTGAAAGTAATACGGCCTATTCTGCAACAGGTGGCCACTGCACTGAAAAAACTAAAAAGTCTGGGTTTAATCCATGCTGACCTCAAACCAGAGAACATTATGTTGGTGGATCCTGTTCGGCAGCCTTACCGGGTTAAAGTCATAGATTTTGGGTCTGCCAGCCATGTATCAAAGACTATTTGTTCAACCTATTTACAATCTCGGTATTACAGGTAGGTGTCTTTTACTTTGTTTTTAACTTCTGATGGAGCAAGGTTTTAGTGCTTATTAAAGTTGATGGCTTAAATAATTACTCTTCCAGATAACTAACAGGAATAATTTGGAAAACATATGGACCATCTGAGAATGAAGGCCATACTAAGATTAAGTGGTTGGTTACCATTTTAAATGTGAATACTTGCTTTGAATGTTTTTATATTGTTATTTTTTTCTAGAAGTACGTTTTGTGTTGCGCTCTGAAGTCATCGCTTACTGTTATTTTGAGACCTCTGATGAGACTTTTTAAAAGGAAAATAGAGGGGGAAAAAAAAAAAGCTTTCACTTGCTTGATTAGGGTGCCTTTCCTGCCTTCCTACCATGATGACTTTTTTTCTGTAAGCAGCTGGACAGTCTACTAGAAGTGCCATGTTTTTATATCCTGTTGCCAAAGATTATGTAAATGCCTCTGTTTTTCTCCAGCGCTTGTAAATATTTTGCCTGCTTCTTATAAACTAAATTCTGATTGAGTGCTTTCAGCAGCTGTGGACTTCAGTGAACTGAAGTTAGTGAGTGACAGGATACTTAAACGTTTAAGGTGATACCAGTGAGGCTTTTAAAGTGATTTTGGTACATGGTTGCATTCTACGTTGGCCTTATAATGGAGGTATATTTTTGATTTTGTTTTTTACTACTTTCTTCATATAGTTATCCGACCTGTGTGACATGTAAAAACCATTACATTTAGCATGTGAGGTCCTTTTGTTTTCTTTATAAGCTGAACTTGTGATTGAAGACCTTTTTCAGTTCTGCTTTGCATTGCTGGAAATAGTATGTCCTGGGTATTGCCTGTCTCTGCAAATTCAGTAAAAAGCTAGTAAACTGGGACAATGAGTAATTTGAAGAAAATTTTATATATTTTACAGCTATTCATGTTGGAAGTAAAAACTTGCGCAGCGCAGTTCGAGGCTTGATGAAATTAGTGATTGGAGTTCATACCAGAAAAATCTAACTATTATTTGACTGTAGCTTGTAAACAAGAACATTTCATGTACAGTGCTCATATAAAGTATTCTAATTCACCTGCATTTCCTCATTACTTAATTACAAACTGCAGCTAAAGGTTTAAAAACTATACAAAGTTCATCAACAGAAATCTAAATTGGGAAACCATATGAATTGCTGCAAACCCACATTATACAAAAACGTGCAGGAGAGGAAGTAAGAAATTAGAAACTTGAGAGTTCATCATCATACTCCAGATACAGTATTTTCAGGCCCATCGGGACAAAATGTGCAAGTCTTGAAAAGGCAGCATGAATTTTGGGAGGTCCTAGACAAGTACAAATGTCTTAACATCAGCTGTTCTGGACGAATTCGTAAGTCAGCAGATACTCGAGATGCATGGTCTGAGAATATTTCCTTATGCATTTTGGCTTTTTATTATTGAAGCAATTGCAGATTAGCGTGAGCTATTGCCATTTCTCCCTCCTGCCTTCCCAAGAACTCACGAAGGGAGATGCTGTAGACAGCCGGGCTGGGTGGTCCTGTTGTAGTACTTTGGTCTCAACTAACTAGTTTCAAATTGTTTTTTCTATTTCAGATGGCTTATTAGACATAGTGGTGTTGTGCTTACTCAGTTGCCTACATACAAATTTTAGCTGTAGTTTTGTTTTACTTGGCCTGATGTTCCTTTGCATCTATACTTCATATAGAATTTTGACATGCTTACTCGGTTGAGCAGGTCTGTATGCTGGCGAGATCAACGTGCAACTCCTTGGCACCTTGTGTGCATTTTGAATACTTGTATTGTATTACATGCGCTTACTGCGAGTGAGTGGGGTTTGTTGTGGATGTACATTCAAAAATATTCTCCCCCTTCCCCATCCTGAGCGTGAGATTTGTGAATGTATTATGCTTGTCTTGGCTCAGTGATGTTGATTGGTACTCCTATAGACTCATGTAACACGTGCACCTAAAATTCCCTAGTTACTAAGCTGCGCTTAAGTGCTTTATAAATATTCAGGCTGTTCAGTAGAAGATCGTATTCTTTTATCTTGTATAGTTTTGTAACCTTTCTATAAAGTAGCATTAAAGTCTATTTTTTTTTTTTTTTTTAAGTAAAAAGGACTTACAAAAAGAAAAAAGGTTATGGTCTATCTGCTTGAATATTTTTGGTGTTATATGTTATATTTAAGTATTGGTTGAGATAATTTTGAAACGGACATAGTTTTGGAAAAAATAAAAGGTACTACAAAATTATTTTCAGCAGAAAGTTTACTTTTGAAAAGATGTACTTCTGAAAAGCTTTTTAGCATGCTGGATTTTGCCGCGGATGCATGGGTTTCTACCGGTTGAGTGATTCAAATTAACTTTGTGTAGCTTGGCATGCAGTTTCTCAAACGTTCTTTTTATTGCTTTGGAAGCACCTGACTCGTGTAAATAATACCAGAAAATAGAGATTTGATCCAAAAGGTCTCAAAATAGATGATGCCAGGGAAATTTGAAGAGAAAAGCCTTAAAGAGGAATGAGAAGGGCCTTCAGATAGTATATTGGAATTTATTTTGCAAGAGATAGTGCTTCTTGTCAATCAAATAAGGAGCTACTTCATAAAATATAACTGTACTTAAATGTTTTTTGTATTAGAACAGGGTGGAAGTGATACTGCAGGTTTGACTTGTTTGACTATGACATGTTGAAACAAACCCTTTAAGAAAATCGAGCAGCAGTTGGGACATTGAGATATTTTTCTCTTTTTTCTTTTTTTTTTTCCCCCTTAAGCTCAGTGGTGCTATGTGTTTGTTTAGGTTATTTAAAAATCTATTAAAACAAATGTTTTCTTGCTATTTAAAGCTTCAGACTAAATTAATTAAATCAGAGTCATAATGGAAATGTATGTATGTTTGTTTTTAAATGCTTGTGCCCTATAACACCTCTTCTATTAGTGTGATCCCATCTGTGTTCTTGTGTACAATCTTGGAAAATTGTTTCTGTGCTAAGCTATGTGTGTATTATCATGAGCTTTACCTGTAAAAGCTTTCCCTTCTTACCAGCGGGGATCCTTGCATGGTCACAGATGACAGTACACGAGACTTTGCTTTACTAAGTACAGGCACAAGGCGCTGCTTTTACCTAGGAAATATCCATATAAATGTCAGTTGATGTGACCTGGCCTGTTCTGATGTGCAAATGCAATCAGCCAAGAATTTGAAGAAAGTTATTAAGAGGAAGCATTTTGATTTTTAAATGACTATTTTAGGATCTGAGGTTTTGGAAAAGGATGAAACAAAATGCCCTTAAACGGTGGCGTATGTTGAGAGGAAGCAGGGCTGTCCCCCCGCAGCATCGGGCTGCCACTTCTCAACCCTGCGGTGCCGGTGATGCTGACCCCGTCCCCGTCCCTCGATCTGCTCACCCCGCATCTGCCGGAGTGCCTGTGCCAGCGGGAGGAGGTGGCCTGGGGAGGGTGGAGGAAGGGTTATTTCTGGCAGCACTGGTAACTTATGCCGTGGTCATTTTCAAGAATAGGATTTGCCCTTTCTCTGCGGAAAACGTATGCCCACCAGTGTCTGTAGAGGTGTATGCTGAATGCTCAGGAGAAACCCGTAGAAAAGTTTGGCAAAAGTGAATAAAGAGAAAGGGGGTTTGTTGTTTGTGTGGGTGGGATTTTTTTCCTTTTCCAGATCTCATCACTGCTTTTTTTCTAAATCATGGGACTGTCATCAGCTAATTATCGCGAGAATGGAGAACGCCACAAAGTCTGATGTTATGGTGTTTATTTTGAATGGTAATATCAGTATTTTACATCTGTAAGAGGAAGTGAGTAATGAATTGGAAAAATAAATAAGGGGATTAGGACTTAAAGCAGGAAACGTGATACAGCGAGGTGAATGGATAATGGGCTGACTTAGTCTTTAGCAGAAGAGGTTACAAAATGATGACTATTGGAGACATCACAGTGCTTTTATATGAGGAGAGATTGTAAAAAGAAAGACATTGAATTTTAAAAGGGTGTAGACAAGCAGGAAAATGGAGACAAATTGAATGGAGTGATAATGATTTGATGTTTTTCTGTTTCAGCATTGTCAAGCAAAGTAAAAGTAAGAAAATGGTGAAAACAAGTATAAAAATATCATTACCTTTTGGAAACTCCTGGCTTTATGTATTGCTAGAAATTAGAGTATGGATATGAATAAATACTAACCACAGTACACTGTCTTAAGTCACAGATTTTTTTGTTTGTTTTAAAGAGGAAATGTTATTCTGAATGCTTATTCCCTAAAAGACGGTGTTTGTGTTTACATGCTGGTTTTATGCTGGTCTGGATTTTAATAGCTGTGGGCTAGAGATCTGGTATTTGAAGCCTTTTCTTTGCTGCTGGCCTCACACGTTAAGACTGTTGACCTTTTATGAGTGATCTAAGTAGGTAAATAACTATGCAGTGTATACATCTTGAAAAGAAAAAAACCCTTGTATCCAGCGTAGGTGTTCAAGCTTTTGTCATATATGGAAATGGTATGATAAGTATGTCACTGTCCTTTGGTCAGCCGCGCCCCAAATCACGAAAAGGGGAGTGTTGCATCCAAAATCAAAACCTTCTTTTCCCCGTTCCGCACAGTGCACTCTGTGGAGGAGGAGAAGCAACACATTTCTTTTATTTCTAAGTCTGGTGTCTTGTGCTGGTCTGGTGAGGCAGAAAGTTTTCCCGTGGCATGGTGTTTCCCTCGGGAAGTCATTTTCCTTTGCTTTGCCTCTCTCCTGAGGTTTATTGTATTTCAGGAAGTGGGTGTGAGAACAGGGGCTTTGAAAAGGCAGGCTCCAAGGTGCAGTAACTTCCAAGAGCAGTCGAGTGGTCTGAAATGGTCAAGGTAGACCTGCCCATCTTTCCTTTCTGTTTCTGTGGCCTTCTCAGAGTTTTGGATTCAGAGGTGACTCTTTAGGTTTGGTTTTGCAGCAGACCTCTTCTTTCTTCTGGCATTCCCTCCAGGAGTTTTTTTTCCCAGAGAAACTTCAGTTGAAACCTCTGTATAATTTGGCCCTTTTTGAATAAGCTGTGCACAACAGCAGTGGTTAAGAAGTTCTGTTTTACTCATTACCTAATACCCACATGACAGTTAGTGGTGCCTTCTGGACCTCGCTATCATCCGTACCATTTAGCTGTTGTTCAGAGCTGGGAAAACTTATATTAAGAGGACGCACAGTTCCATCTAATGGTAACATCCATGTGGAAGGGTTTGGTAACCATGAAGCACCTTCCTTCTCTGATACTTTACTTATTCCGGTTGTTGCTTGGCTGTAACGCCAACTGAACTCATAAAATGCGTCACTGTTTTGGCGTTGTACATCAAGCGTGGATCACTAAGGGAGAGCTATAGCAGTGTTTGTGTGTGCTTCGTGATTTCTAGGGCTTGCTGTTGGTTGGAAGGAGTTATTGCTTAGTTGTTTTTCAAGGGGAGTCACCCTCATGTTGGCTTAATTCGGGGTTGTCTTCCTAAAAGACAGGATTTTGAAAATGAGACTTCAGTAAACCCTACAAAACTTACTGTTCATAAAATCCTGCTAGTATCATGGACTTAACAGTAGCCATTGCAGGTGTAGGAGTGGGTGTGTTACTTCATTGCGTGCTCCTTATGTGCATCCTCCAAAGGGAGTTGAACAGTCGCTGCTCCAGTTGCCTGTGTAGCTGCCCCGACGGTTATGTTTCCTGTCTTCCTCCTCCTGTCTCCAAAGAAAACATCTGCTACATCATACTGTGTCAGATCATACCACTGTTGGAGTACAGCTGGAAATTTTACTGAAAATATCTTTTGACAACAAGCCTTTGGTGACCTGATAGAAGGATGCTTCTCTTGGCATCCAGTGGTCTGTACGCAAACTGCTGTGTGGCATAGCCAAATTCACTGGGAAAATGAAACGAATGGGAAGCAATATAATTGATCTCTGTATAAAACAGGGCACCGCCTGAACCTGCGGAAGGCTGATGGACAACTTGAGTGATGCTGGCAGAATGGAAGGTGTCTGGTTATTAAGGGACGCTCATGGCTGGGAAATGTTTTTCTGCTCTGCTGGTGACAGCAGTAAAATACGATCCTAGTTATTCAGCAATGTGCCCGTAAGGAAAAGCAAACGATGTGAGTAGATGCACTCAGTGGAGTCAACTCATTCCTGAATCGGACAGTGATATCCTCCCTCCAGCCTTCCAATTAAGGATAGCTGCTAATCAACAGAGTTGTTCCAGACAAAATGCCAAATGTCACTAGTGTTGCAGCGGAGCTCAGAGAGATGGAAAAATCGCTGTTGGATGCATTCCTGTTGGACGAGAGCAGGCTTTTCCCCCTCTCCTCCTCTTACCCTCCTCTCCCATGAAAGATCAGAGAGGATGGAGGAAGGAATCATTGTGTCCTGTGGTCCTGACATTGCTTTCGCTCACCCAGTCAGTTCTGCTGCAGCCTGGAGGAGTGGTTTGGTCTGGTGCAATCTCTTCTGCTTTAAAGGGTTTTGGAAAAACAATAAAGGAGTTGAGTTGTGTGGCTTAATTACTGCCCATGGGCTGGGCTGTAGTGAGGGCAATGTGCATGCTCTGAGGCACTTGTACTAGGACAGCTTTTTATTTATAACTTTTTCAGCTTCATATTTAGTTTCAGAATAAACCACCAACAACTTATGTTCATTTTTTTCCCCCCCCTCGAATTTATGAAATTTATTTGATCTGTTCTCCATTTACTTGTGCACATTCCTTCAATATTAGAAAAAAATTCTTGTGGCTGTAAATCCCTGGAGAGGCTTGTTTTCTCACTGGCCTTTGTAATGTAATTAGGTGTAGTCCTTGTCACTCCAGGGGACTCCAGAGAACACAGGCTGACAGTACCTCCCCAGAGTGTTTTTGTTAAATTGAATGTTTTCTTTTTGCAGGTTAGGATTGTCGGCATGATGGGTAATTATGACTCAGTGAGTAACACATCTGTTGCATCCGGGTAATTTGTCAGTTACCTTCTAATATCAGATCAACATACAACTTACGTATGTTTAAAATATCAGTTAAAAAAAATTGTATGCAAATACAGACCTATCTGAATACAGATTTTCTTTATAGGGATGACCAGGGAAGAAGTCATGCAAAATTGACATCTCGGGAAGCAACTGCTTTTTCAACTCCACCCGTTGCTGTCACATACTTGAAGTTTCTAAATAAGCGTTATCTAGAGTGGGATGTCTTGGTTTTTCTCCTTTTGCAATGCCTGAAATTCTTGCTCATTCTTTTTTTTTTTTTTTTTTTTTTAACTTTGGGTTTTAGATGTTTAAATGAGAGGCAAAGCTCTCTTAATAAGTGGAGTTTTCTGTTAGTTAGGGAGGCACAGTACAAGAACAAGCTAAAAATGCCTCTGTAAACAACTTGCACTTCGACATGCTAGCAGATGTTATTCTATCACTTTGAACTGTGCATCACTGAAGGGATATCTTAAAATAGTCAGGGGTGGTGGCCAGAGACTGTAGACTACTATAGATGGTGAGGCTGTTTCGCTGTTGCAATGAAATAAGCCAGAAGTACATGCTGCTAAGGTCATTTGCTTGCTCAAGGTCAGCATGTTCAAAGTTAGCTGCTATACTTGAGAGCGTGGTTACTGTCAGTAGTATATATAAGAAAAGAGTCCTGATAATGTAAGGAATTGCTCTTACAAGTGAGTTGGGACACTTAACAATTCCCCCCCCCCCAGCTTAAAGTTGCAGGGCTGTGATTGCTGGTTTATTTCCTTATCTGAGCAAACAGAACTTAAGATAAGCTTTTGTGGGTTGTGTCTGTGAACAAATTGCTTTATTGATTTGGCAGGATTTCGTTTGCATTTTTTTATATAGTGTTCATTAATTGTTTAATTGACTTCCTATTTTAAAATTCAATTTCACGATTACCAGGACCTAATCAAAACCATTATAAGTACCCTCCAGGAGCTGCAATCTTAGCTCATCATAACTTCATATTTATATAGCTATTTGATAACAAATGTAGGTTCGATTCTCTTATTATTTTCTAGTCAATATAATGTGGTCTCTAATACCTTATTATTCTTTGTTCATAGAAGCAGAAAATAAGAGTAGAGTTTTTGGTAATGGTGTGGGTTTTTTGTTTTGTTGTTTTCTTCTTTGTGTTTTTTTTTGGGTTTGGTGGTTGGTGTTTTTTTTTGCATGCTGTGGAAGAGAATGGCAGGGTTACTGTAAATTTTGAACAACTTTTTTTTTCTGAATCCAGAGGAGTATTGTGGCGATGGGAGTGGATGAAATGGCGGCCAGCCTTCAAGCTTGTCATTTTTCTGAGCTAGAGATTTTCCAAGTAACGTAAGCTGGGATAACGCATGAAGCATTCAAAGGTACCATGTACCTGCAGGAGATTCTAGTAATGTCAGCCTGATTTCACATTAGTAGTGATGATAGGAGCAACAACTTAAATCAGAGTTCAGATGATGGTTCCCTTGGTCTTTAGGTTGCTTCAGTTTGAAGAGAAGGGAGATTCTTTCATAATCTTGAAGGCAAAGGAGCTCTTGGCTCTTGCTCTATTTCATTTTTTTGAGGTTGAACGACAGACCTAAGTTTGTCATGGCTAAGGTTTTGGGAAACAGCTTTTATTTTTCACACATTAAAATAGATCTACTGAAATGTGATCCTTTTCTTTGCTGCACTGATATTTATGTCACAGAGATTTGTTCATCATACATCTGTGTGTACGTGAGTGTGGATATATCGGGTATCTTAATTGCAGAAAATATCAATGTTAGCTACAATGCTGTATTTGTAAATGTTGTGTCTCACTGCTCCCACTGTGCCTGTTTTGAAAATATGGCTGTGTATTTCTGTAGAAAGAGCGGGTAGTACTAGATCTAAATCAACGTGATTGAAAGCAAAGCTTGTACATCAGCCCATCTCCTCCATCTGGCATCCTTGTCTTCGAAGGAGAGATGTTTCGTGGGTGAAGGCTACCTTCTGCATCGGCTCATGGCATCCAACACGAGTGAAGGAGATGAAGCAGACGTGTTGGGGAAGAAGTCTTGTGCACAGTTGAGTACACAAAGATTGGCTGAGCCGCTACTCCGCTGCCACAGCCTGTGAAAGGGAGAGGGTGTACCACAGCTGGGGGCTCATCCCATCAGCCGCAGAAGACAAACTGCCCCAGTTGATCGGAAAATCAAGCAGGCTGAACAAGTGCGAATAGAGAATGTGGGCACATTTAGAATGTTTGACACTTATGCAGGTTCAGATCAAAACCAGCAATAAAATACTATTATGATTAAAAAACAAAACAGCGACAAGAAAAAACCCTGTCGTGAATTCTCACATTAATTGGAAATTGGTAGAGGTGTTTGACAAAAATAAGTATTTGGGATGTAATTAATTAAAATTAGTATGCAAATAAGTTGCCTGATGTCTGTATTGTCAAATTTTACACCATATGATTGAAGGTCCTTGATTCTACAGTGCTAGCTAATATTTTGGAGGGATTTTTGTTTAGACTGTTAACAAAATACCTTCTAACAAGTGAAATTGAATTAGGGAGCTGGGGGAAGCGAGCCAAAAGCATTTCACAGATAAGATTTTCAAGCAGCTGCGTTTTGAAGCTCTGATGTTACCTTAAGAACATATGAAGTGTCATTGTGCTTAAAAATCTCGGTTTGTTGGTAATGGGACAGCAATGGTTGATTAAAGGGCAGGCATAATTTAATTTAAACCAGTAGTACTTGCGTGTGTGAGTAGGTGAGTCTTTATGCAGACCAAGTTGTGGTGGTGAGGTGAAAAGTAAAATCGTTTTTATCCTTGTGAAGCATTTAATAAAACTCTGAATCTCCCTGCAGGTGTAGGTGCAAAGTATGTGGGAGAGGGGACAATGCTATGGCCTCTGTCCCATATGCTTGTTGTTGGAAGTGGGCAGAAGCACAAGCTAATAGTACTAAGCCTCCACAGGAGATGGACGGTGGGAAGCGTTGTCTTCTGTGCATGCGGTGTTGTCCAGCTTGTTTGGCATGGTGTGACTGCAGGTGGACTTCAGCTCCTGTGTCTTAACACCAAAGTCTTACCACTAGCCTGCTTAAGTAACGGAAAAACAGCTGCATCCACGCTTCTTAGTGAAGGCACACTTAAATTATAGTAAATTCAGAATACATTGGGATTCACGTAGTTTCTTTGTGCTTCCAAAAGTCTAAGCACTGTTTACAAGGATAAAGTCAGGATTATAACCAGAATGTCTTTCTCAGCACACAATATGTACTTCAAGGATAAATCATTAAAAATAGCTTATTCAGAAATGCATGGTATCTAGAATTTTATATCAAATGTAAATTATCACATATTCCGCAAAATGCACTACATTATCTGGATTGCAGCAGCATGGGAGCCTGGCTGTGAAGCCCTTACTCCTTGCGGGGAGGGGAAAGATAGTCGCAGTGCGTCTCCAGAGCAGGCAAGTCAAACCTGTTCTCATTTCTCTTAAATTCGTGTTGAATGCTCCCTGGGATTCAGGATTTCTCACTCTTACCTTAATGGTATATGCTGTGCTGGGCCATCCATCTTTAGAACTACCTAAACCAGTGAAACAGGGCAGTTTGCCAGTTGTGCTGTTTGTGTGCAACTGGGGTGTAGCCAGTGAAGTTCACTTGCACAGGAAGCTTTCTTGGTGCTGAAAATCCAACGTTTGTGGAATTTTTGTTCTGCTCTCTGGGGACTACTGTAAATGTTGCCATTTTCCCCTTTGCCGAATACCAAGGATGTTTCTGTTGTCCCAGGACAACGCAGCAGTCTCTCGCAAAATATCACCTCTTTTTGTGGTTTCCTTAATTCAGAATTGCACCATAGTTGAATTTTTATCAGTGTTTTGAATGCCTTATTGGACATTTTTGAGAACAATAGGTTCTCACCCTTATAGGCAATCATTCAATACTAAGTGTTCAAAATATTCAAAAACGCTGGATACTTCATAAAGAAATCTTTCACGAGGGTATGCTTTATTATTTCAAGTGTAGTACATACAGGTAGTCTTGGAAAAAGAGCTGTTCCTTTAGCAACAATATCAGTATTCAGGGTGTGTGTATAAAAAGACAGAACACAACAGAACTTTCTTTTTTTGATGTTGCAGGTTGAAAATTAATGTGAATTTAAAATGTCTTTTAATTATCCAAATTTGATTCTAGGAATTGAATTGGAACAGTTGTTTCATTATTTTTATTACTTTCTCTCAATGAAAACTACTTCCCAGATAACTTCTGGATGTGTGCTTTTCATAACTTGTTTGAAAAACTGCATGTATTACATTGCTTATGTAGAAGGCTTTTATACAAATGTTACACTATATGAAGCTTTTAAACTGCATATTACTGTAGCTTTATCAACTGAAAAACTTCATACTTTTTACAATTGGTGTGAGTTGTTAGGATATGCTGTATGTAACAAATTGGTAGTAGCACTTAATGATACTTTCCAAAAAGGTCTGATGTCAAAAGCGTTGTTCACACTAATAGCACTGGATGTTGTGCTGATTGCCTTTTTTTGAACCCCAGTAATGCTTAAATTTTTGAGCTGTTAATTTTCTCACTGTTTATAATTAAACTTTCACTTCTTGCCGTCCAGTACTGTTCTAGCTCAAGATCTAGTGTGTATTTCTTTATATAAAGTATGCTATTTGGCTATGCATATTTTTTAAGAGTATTTTTAACACGTTGAAGTTTTCATGAGGATTTCCACACACCACCCCCCCAACCATAAGAATGGTTTCTGAGGTGCATTTAAAACATCTTCTGCATCTTCTGTGTGGTCAAGTTTCTGAGTTCAGTCAAGTAGTTGTAGTTCATGGAGTTCATAAGACTTTGTCTTATGGTAAATCCAGAGGCTGTGCCATAGGTTTTTGGCTTCTCTAGAGAGCTACCTGGTAAATGAATTCTGCGTTGGCTGCTACTAGCAGGTGACAGCAAGGCTGGAGACACCTCTCAGCAGCTGCTCCGTTTCTGGCCGTAGCACAAGAGATTGCAGGATGGGGTCTGTGCACTGATGTTCTTGCTATTCCCATCATGAGACAATTGCACCGGGCACAGTGTTGTGTGGAGATGCAGCCAGTTTTGGACACTTTACCTCTCTGGAAAAGTAGCTAGAAGTGGAGCAGAGGGCCTCAGCATTTTTGGTAACAAGAGCCCTAGAAAGTAGAACAAGAGGATATAATTTGTAGATTGTACGGTATGGCTTCTGACTGTGCTTTGGTTTTCATCTAACCTTGAATTATTTCCACAACTTCAACTAAGAAAGTATTCTTAAATCAAAAGCTTACCTGTACGTGCAAAGTAGCTGGGAAAACTCTGTAGTTAAAGTTGATGTCCGTCTCATTACACTGTGTAATTTCTGCAGAGAGGCTCTAGTGAAAGTCAGGTGCCTAACTGGTACTGAAGTTTATTTTATGCTGTTTCTTTACTGGTCTCTCTGCCTTATCAGTAGATGAACTGTATGAGTCTTCTCACCGAGTTGAGAGAGACGTGATTTTTTTTCCTGACGAACACCGCTGACATCCCTAGTATCATCTTGCTCTGTAATTTTCCTATTTAACAGCGTTTAATAGAGGCAGCAGTTGTTTAGCTGTTTAAAAACCTACCAAAAAAAGTTAAGAAACTGACGGATATTTAACAAGGGGGGGGGGGGGGAGACAACACTGTAGGGTATTACATAGAAGGATAATCAGGAATTAGCATGGGTCGGTAGTGCCCGGGTACTCCACCCTGCCCTCTGAATCACTGTCCCACAGGGGTGGTTGCTGATGGAGTGGTGCCATGTGCCGTTTGGGATAGTCAGTTTGTAGCCACACAGTTGCCTTCCTGAAAGAATAACTTCAGGATTGCCTAAACCTAATTAGTACTAATTTTATTTCGCTTCGTCTCTGGTTGTTCTGAGGTTACGTTGGCAATGATTAAGCATTTACATATGAGAAACACCTTTTTCTTTATATTTCTATCTGTAGCATCATTATTAGCCTGTGTACAAATCATATCAAATGACTTCCCCCCCCCCCCCCCGATTCTAACCCAGAGGTATCTGGTATAAAATTAAGAGAAGCCCCAAAACTTAGTCTGATATTTAATGCAGGTTTACTAGATTGGATGGAGGTGATGCCTGCATGCAGTTTCCTGTTTTGTAGCTATTTTTTTGACGCTTCAGCTTTTTCATTCTGTGTGCATGGAGGATCCAGCTTACGTGAGACCACTGGCTGACACTTGCAGGCTTGTATGAAATAACACTGGTGTGATACCCCTTAAATCAGTTAGCTAACCATTGTATATAGGTCATATTCCCCTGAGATAAATAATCTGTATTAACTTCAACCATTTCACAGAAGACAGCATTATATGAATTAGGGATACCAAATGCAGAACAGTAACCTCAGCCCTTCCTCTCCCTTACTGACAGCCTGAAACTTCTACTAAAAGTTAATTACTTTGTAATTAGCGCTGTTCCCCGTCCTGACCCAGAAGACCGGCGATTTCCTAGTTTGTGCATGGGGCTTGGTTTGGATTTCCCCATGTTTCTGACGGGGCTTCAGGGGAGTTGTGTAGAGCCACCGCAGGGGCGAGCGCTGCGACGGAGCGGCGTTCCTGCCCCTCGGGAGGTCGGCGATGCGGCGTGCCGCTGGCACTCTCAAACCTGCGCCAGGGAGCAGCACGCCAGGATGGCTCCCGAAGAGCCGAGTCCCTGTGCTTGGCACAGAAGCGAAAGGGAACCGTCATGGTGCCGGAGCAGGAGGAGGAACCAGGAACCCGCCTGCTGGCGCTGGAGCGGGTGGCTGCTGCGGGGCTGGACTCGCTGGTGGCTTCCAGTGCTGTTTGTTCAGCAGCAGTGGGGCTAATGCACGCCGTCTGGGGAGCCAGGGACTATGCCACAAAATGTGGACCTTTGTCCTGGCTTGAGCGACACAGGATTAATTTCTCTTTCAGTAATTTTACTTTTCAGTAAGGTCTCTTCCAATGCTTGGGAAAACTGTACTTTTAGAAGACTCTAGTGTCTGAATTGGTGAAATATTTACTTCATAGCCAGCTAAGGTGTGCGTGTTTCAAGGTCTCAGTGTTTTTGAGTTAGCCGGGTGCAGGGATGAGGAGGAGCAAGACCTGGGCACTTGACCCAAGCTGGCCAACAGGATTAATTCATACCACGAACATCACATTCAACATAAATTAGAAAGTTTGCGGAGAAGTTGTTTCTCTCCCTTGATGGCTGCAGTCCCGAGAACTTCTTGCCCCAGTGTTGGACCCCTGAGCCCTTCCCTTCCTCCCAAAGCTGTAGCGCTCGCAGTGTCCGACATTTGCTGTCCCCTGCTGGGAGTGCACAGCTTCCTCCTGATAGAATGGGCTGAGTATAGTCCTCGTATATTTAATATTGGTATTGGGATCAATATTGGTTCTTTAGTATTATGAATGTTAATTATTTAGTCTTATTCTATTAAATCCTCGGGTTTCCTTGTTGTTTTCCCCTGGTTCCCCTAGCTGGGTGGGGAGGGGTCATCGGGTGATAGAATAATTGTCTAAACAACAATAAATTGTTGTGGTTCTGCAAACTGTAACAACCTTTCAGAAAGCTCATCTGTTAATTTCTAGTTCCTTAAATAATGTGAAAGGCTGCTATATATGGTGGTGTGGTTGTATTTTATTTATACATCCCCCTGCCATGTATTACACACATCCCCTCAGTCTTTGTTCATGAATTGCATCGTTTGTGTGTCTTAAGTGTGCATAAAATCAGATGCAACAACTTGTTTCCCCTTGCTTCTGTGCTTTGATTTCAGCTTTGCTTCTGAAGTTTATAATGATATTTTTCAAACATTTTTTCCCTTATCTTAGTTGTTTTTCTGGGGCTGTGCCTTTAGAAAGAACTCTCTCTTTTGTCAAGCAACTGATTTGCGGGGTTTGAGGTGAAAGCAAAAATGAAAGGCAGTACACAGGCTAGTGTGTATTAGCAAATCAAAAAGTACAAGTATTCTGTAGTTTAATGGCATCTTAATGGTGGTCATGGGAGTGGATTCATTCTTCAGTTCTTAAGTTATAGTGATGTAGCTTAATTTTTCTGCTGCACAAGGCACAGTATAGTTCCTCTTAAAGATTCTTTGAATGTTTTTTTTTTACTTTTTCATTAATTTGTAGAGAATGGTTACAGATAAATTTCTGAAGTTTCTCTGTGTATGTTGCATCTGTAACTTTCCAGTGGAGAGCTGTGAGCACAAGCGAAAACACCTGCTTTGAAGATGGACCGTGACCAGTTTGTTGGAGGGGACGTTTGGTTGCCTACAGTCGCAGTTCTGAAATGGGTAGCGCAAGAAACTCCTGCGATAAGAAATAAGGTGGTTGCTGGGTGGGGTCTAATGCAGCGGGGATTTTTGGAGAAACTTCAGAGCTGACTTCTGAGCTTTTTTGGTTGACTTCTTAATGTGTGTAAGTGTGCATTTGTCCCAATACCACTGAAACTTTCATGTATTTCAAACCAAATCTGACAGCAGATGAAAGTCCTGAAGGTGCCGGTGCCAGTAGTACGAACAGCAGCTGCGGAGCAGAGGGAAGATTCAAACTAGGGATTTCTGCAAGGGGAAGAGGAAGAAGTTGGTTGTTATCCTTGCAGTTTTGCAGTAGCCATCTGGTCAGTCAGCTCTGGACTAACTAAAAAAAAACACACAAGGACAACAAGCATATTATAGAAGACAAAATAGAGATCTGGGGTTGTTCATTCTGCTCTGAGGAGAGTAGTTGTACAAATCAGGAAAAACAGCAACAACAAAGTATAATTAAGTCCAGTGGTTGTTGATAAGCTTGTTCACATTTGTGTGGCATGACAGCAGATTCTCTTCTTCAGCAGAATCTGGCACAAAGACCTGGGGAGAAATGTGTGAAAAGCTTCCTGACTTCTAAAATGGAAATCATTTTCTGATGTTTACTAAGAGGCTGTGTGTTCTTAGTTCTCTCTCCAGCTCATTGCTCAATGCTTGCTTCTCTCGGCTGGCACTGCCACTGTGAGAAGAACAGAAAGCTGTGCAGACAGGGCAGGGAACTTTATTTGACAAAAACAAGACAAAACACCCATAACACCACCCCCACCAACAAAAATCCAAACAAAGAAACCTCCACCCAGCAACCAAAACAAACAAACAAAAAGCCCCAAACCCCCAAAAGCAAAGGACATCCCCACCCAAGAATGAATTGGGGAATGGGAAGAGAGTGTGTGCTCAGAATCACGTCAAGATAACCGTAGCTGTATATACCTGTGCTTATAGGACTGTCTTCTCAGAGCAGTGCATTGCTGTATGTAATTTTGTGGTTTGTTTGGGGTTTTTTACCCTCCCTTGTAGAAACAAATATTTTACAATGTCTTACTTGCTTCAACTAGTATATGGTATTGCGTGCCAAACTTCTGTGGGTCCAAGCCTATGAGAAAGTATCTGAAAAATTAAAATTAGCCCAGATTGTTCTAAAATGTGCTCTGGTGCTTGACATCTGAAGGACTGCCACGTGGGATTCTTCACATATTTCCGCTAGGCACTGTCCTTTAACCGCAGCATCTCGAGCAGATGCCTCTTTTAAGGATATCAGTACTGCTAGGTATCCTTAGGAGTTCCTGCTGTTCTGCTCTGAAGGAAAAATACTTGATGCCTGTAAATTAACTCTTTTTGGGGGGACATACTTACCTTATTGATATACCATAATTAGATCCGTGGTTGGGGAATTCTTCCATCACTTGGAAGCGTGTGGGTGTACCGGGAATAGTGGTAAATCTATTCTGTCTCGTGGTAAACATGGTCAACACGCAAGGCTCAGCATCTCTGCCCGTCAGCCCGTGGGGCGCGGATACCTAACGCAGAATGCACGTGGGGAGGGTGTGTTTGAACAACGCCTTATTACGCTACAGGTGGGCAGCGCTCTGGTCCGAGAGTCGCTGGCTAATCGGGGTAATTATTTTGAGTATTTAAGTATCTTCAGTTAAGTAGCCAGCTTTGCTGCCTTAATAACATCTTACGCAATTGGACCCTTCCCACGCTCCTCGCCGGCTCAAGGTGACGTGGCATGGTAGAATTTTTAGTGTGCAAAAGAGGTAGGAATGCAAAGGGAGTCATTGAAAAGGGACTATGTGCAATTAAGAATATTTTCTTTTGCAAGTCAAAATATCCTTTTTTTTTTTTTTCCGAAGTCTGTTGTATGTCAGTTATTCTATTTACAGCTTTTTTTTTTCCTTGCATTGAATGGACTGTTACATGTTACTGAAGAACTGGTAGCTGAAAGGGACTAATACCCATTTCCCTGGGTATTAATCTGTGATGTGGTTAAACAGAGTCTCTTTTTATTCTTTGTGAAACTTAATTTAAACTGAATTTTAAAGAAAATATTTTCATTTTTGTAGTTTTGATTTACAGTAAAACTAAATTTCCAATGTGTTTTTTTCATTAGCCATAGTCTTTTTTTTCTTCATTGGGCCCACATGTGACTTGCCAAAGAAAAACGTGAAAACTTTGTCATGCTTTGAAACCCGACTTGCGGAATTCGCACAACTGACAAATGCATGCTTAGGAGTAATGTTTTTGATACATTTTACAAAAGTAAAAATAACTATTAGACACGCATTCCTGTGGAACAACAAACGTATTTCAAGTAGACCTAGATGCCGGGACAATATCCTTGCCTTTATAAAGGGGGATTCATCCTTTGCTTAATCACATTATTTCTCCTATATCAAACATAACCCATTCAGTAAAAGGTGGGATGAGGCAAGGGGCTGCAGAATACATGTGTGAGCCTCTAATAACCCTCTGAAGAATATCAAACCAGCTTTGATCAAAGATCCAGTCAGTGTCCAGTCTCTGATAGTGGCCAATAGCGAAAGCCTAAACAATGAAGCAAAGAAGGTACATTTCTATTGATAGTTCCTAGCACATTCTCCTAGCTGCTGGTGGTCTGAGCTCATTAGCTTTCTTAGGTTGGACCTTTTGTGTCCAGTAGCACATTACAGGTAGTTTTTTGTTGCCTTTTTTTTGTTTGTTTTGTTTTGAAAAACATGCGCTTCTGGCATAGCCAACTCCAGCAGTGGAGCTCCACAGTCCAGTTCTGTTGTATGAAATAGATTTTGTATTTGTTGTATAAGGAGGTCCTGCTGAGGAGCTGCTCTGCGGTGCAGCAGACAATTTTATTGCGTGAGTGACCAGGGCTTTGAAATGGGATTGTTGGCTGCTGATGGTGCTGAGCCAGGCAAGAACCCAGGAAAATAGGGTAAATTGTATCAGAAAGATGGTCTCATAAAATTTTCCAAGCAGCTCTGTTCGAGTCCAGTAGGGTAATACTTCTTGCCGGTACAGATTGAGGGAACTGTAACTTGTTTTCCGAGTCCTTTGTCTGCAGCCAACACATCAGCCTGCCCCGTCCCTAATGAAAATGTTTTCTTTGGATTGTGTTCCTTGTGTACTTTAACCTTTTTTGGTTATTCCCCTTTGGCCCTTCCTAAGGACGTTTTGGGGCCCTTCATTAGGAAGGCCTGTGCTCTCTCTTCCACACAGCGTTATTAACATCAGGAAACAGAGTGTTGCTGGGAGAAGAGGAAGGAAGTTACACTTCAAAATTCCCCAGTTTGGAACCAGTTGTGTTTTTTTGTTGTTGTTGTTGTCATCATTGTTCCTGTTACTAAACCTAACTTTTAAAATCAATTCTGTTTTGCGTGAAGCACAGTAGGAGCAAACCATGACTCCACTTTAAGTTTGCTTCTTTCTGATTTTAGTTAAATGCTACAAATGGGAGTGAGATAACAAAACAAAACAAAAAAGGGCTGTGCACGTATTGACATGGCTGCACGAAAATGGAGGGCTCAGGGGTTCCTCTTCCATGCTCTACCTCTGCGTTGCCATCCCACAGACTGAGAGGGTGAGGACAGGGTGTGTTTTGCAGTACCATTACCCTGAGTGCATGTTTGTGCAAGCAGTGTCATTTTTTGAGGTAGGTTACTTCTGTTCTCTCCTAGCTAACTTCTCCATGTATTAATGCATCTCCTACATATCGTGTGTGTGTTAATAAGTGGGTGAAGAAAGTGAATATGCCTATCTCTGTGTTGGTTTTGATAGGAAAAACATAAGCATTTTCATGAGAAATGTTTGTGGAGAATGCAGAGTTGGATTCGCTTTCCCTAGAAAACGTCTGGGAGTTGAGTTTCAGGCAATAATCGATTTTCACAGCATCAAAATTGAATTGTCTTTAAACTAAAAAAAAAAAATTGAAAAATTAGATGTTGATTTCTTGGTTGGCTGCAAAACGTATTTAGCCTTGCAACCTGTGACTGATATACAGTCTAATTTCATTAGAACAGGTAATCCTGTGTCATGCATCTCTTGAATGTTCTTTGCAGCGGGTTTTTTTTTTAGAGCACTTTGGGAGCAAATTCATGATGAGCTTGTTGTAATAGTCGCACACAGGATAAAGAAAATAGCTTATAGGTTTGTTCTGGAAATGATGACTTGACAGTAGCCTCCGGCAGTGGAATTTAGCTATCAATAGTGTGTTAATCCAGTTAAGTAGAGAGCCTTTCATAGGGAAATACGAGTCATGTGTTCTAGCTAAATAATTACCTTTAAAATAATCATGCAACTTGTAAACATTGCCTTGATATTTTTATGATTTCTTTTTTTTGACACGGTTATGACACAGCAATAACTCCTTATTGAAGCGGTAGCACAGGCACTGGCTTTGGGTGCTATTTATTTCAGAACATTCTTATCTAAAGCTGTGTTGATATGTGTAAGCATTGACTTTGTCAGCTAGTTTTTGCCCATTCCTGTTTACTATTTAGAAAATACGAAATGTTATGATAATTGTAGTTACGCTTGCATTTATAGACCATTTTTTAAATCATAGCAAGCTTGCATTGAGGCACACTGATGGTTTGGAGAAGTTTATGAACCCAGTGCTCGGTACTTTACCTGCCTGATAAATAGGTGTCCCCAGGGGTCAGTTTTCACCATAGAGTTCCCCTGGATGCAGTTTGTCTCCTGTCCTCTTCCCCTCCTGCGGGTACAGGCAGCAGTTCGGCAGTTAAGCGACAATTCAAATGGACTAGAAGGAAGAAGGTAACTGGTTAAATGGATGATAGCTTACTTCAGTTAACTCCTATTGTAACTTCCATCTCTCAATTCATAGATTTTTGACATACTTTTTTTTTTTCTACGCTGAATAGTGAAACAAGAAACTCTACGGTTTCACTTGTCTCTCATTTCAGTGGGTGTACTGGCACCATTGGGGGATAAGAAATACCCAACACGGTGAGGTATGTGCTTATTCTGCATAACACAGCCTATTTTCGGTAGCGCTCTTGAAGTTGGTAGAGCTGGTAACAGTGTGCCTTGTTAAGATTGCCATGCCATTCTTCGTGAAAAGATGCTGCTACAGAGTACTTAAACCTTCCAGATGTAAAACATTTGAGCACAATCTGAGATGTCTGAGGCCGACTGTAGTTTTTTTTTTTTTTCTTTTTCCCCGCAATGAAACTAATCAACCAAAGTGGAACACCCCACCCCACACACCCACCGCGCCCTGACGTGGGCAGATAAAATCTGATGATGCTTGTTAGGTTGATTGGTTAGTGTTCCTGATAGCTCACCGGACTGCTTTGACATGGGAAAGATAATGGAAGCAATTGAATGGCAACCAGTCATCTGCCACAGTTTGTATGGACTGCATGTGAGCTTAAACTGAAATCGGGGATATGCAAAACTGCATGTGAGCTTAAACTGAAATAAGGGATATGCAATTGTTAGTGAGTCTGTTTTTGTCATGTTTAAAATAATAAAAAAGATTTAGAAACAGGTCTGGCATCTTTGAGAAACCTTCACACCTGTAGTTTTATAAATCATGCAAACTGGTTTACATCAGATTTAACTGCAGCAGGTCCATAAATATCCTCCACTGTTACAGTTATAAGTTGCAAAAATGTACATGATCGCTTATTCAAGGGAATTATAAACAACTTCGGGAGAAAACTTGGTAATCGTAATGCACTTTATTGCTACATGATGCTTAGTAAGCCTTGAAGTGAATACTGTAATATTGCATTGACCATCCTTGGAGAACATAAGAATGTAATGATCTCTGTTTGGGGGCAGGACCATGTTGCCTTTTATTTCAGAAGACAGTTGCTTGAGGTCTCTAAGTGTAGGTGAAGACCTTTTTCCTTGGTACTTCACCAAAGCAGCTTTTTGTCATCAGGTACTCAAAGTACCATACCAAGACTTGATAAGTCATTGACGTATACTTTTTGTAGACTATAGTGAATTTTATCTTCAGATTAAAATTTCATTTAAAAAAAAATACGCAATTTTGGGGATTTTTCTGGATGTCTGCTTGGTTTTATGTCTTTCCCAGTTTGTTATTTTTCATTATTTATGTTTTAAAAAAAATCTGTAATCCTGAATCATAGTACAAGCTGATTTGCTTAAGGGTATTTGCAGTGTCAGAGCCAGAAAATAATAAAAAAAGTTTGTCACTGTCATCTAGTCTAGTTCTCAAATGACTAATGAAAATATTCTTATTTATCATTATGCTCTACTAGACTCTTTTCCTCATAAGGTTATGTTCCTAGCCTCTAAGTCTCTCTTATTCTGATTTTGATGTAGATCTGATGCTGTTCTTGTTTCCAAGTATTTATTTTCAAGAGGTTATTTCTGTATAAGGCTTCAAGTATTCCAGCATCTCGGCAATTGTTTGATAATGGATAATTTTGCCACTTATGTCCCAGCAGCATCATTAACATATATGTTGTTTATAGAGCCTTTTCAAGACTGGTTGACAGCAGTTCTTCATGGGTAACTCTAAACAAATTTATAGGTCTTATCTTGGCAGTGGGATTACTACCAAGGATTTCTTTAAGTATATTGCTCTGCTTGTGATAGTTTATGCTACCCTACTTATGGATAATATAACTTTTTTATCATGTCTAGTCAATAAAAAGTTATCTTTTTACTGCTGTCAATCTTAACATCAAGATTTCACAAGGAAAACATTCAGACAAACTGACTACAGGGAAATTCATGTTATACAAAAATCCCACTGGGCTGATGATAATGATCCTGTCTGATTTTAGCTATAGTCTTTGGCCGATGTCAGTGATCAAAAAGAACTACATAACTTCATGAATATAGACAGAAAATGCAAAGATTTCCCCCACCGATAGAAGCATGTGTGTGCGTAGGGACTGTTCAGGTTACAAGTAGCAAACTCGGGACATTGCTGAAATGGAGCAGTAGTGGGCTGCTTTTGCTAAATGTGAAAAACACAATGTAAAAATCCTGGAAAACTTAATGAACTTGACTCAAAAGGAAATATTAACCCTGTTAGTGAAGGCACAGGAAGGCCAGTGATGGGAGCCTTACTAAAAAGTGATGACATAACGCAGGGCTGGCCTTTGAAAGCTTGTCCTGTCAATTTGTGGTATGACAACATAATCCAAAAATAGTTCCTGGGACTAAAAAAGGGTAACACGTTGACTTGAGGATTTTTTTTTTTTTCCCCATGGAAAAATCATAGATGTTGGAAACAAAACAAGTGTGAATTCCCCACGTCTCCAAGGAAATCACAAATGTCTTTTTAGAAGAGATTTGTTAACTGAACTTTAGCTTTCATCTTTTCAAAGAGCCGAAGTTCCCAGTAAATACTCCCACTCTGCAGAGTCTCATAATACGTTAGCCCTTAGGGCAGTGTTTGGCAGGGTTTGGCCAAAGGTTATGTTACATGCAAAGTAGCCAGAATTCCCAATGGCTTTATTTTTGCAACTTTTGTTGTTGGCATTTTGAATAAATTTTTAGTTGGCATGTTTTGGTTTTGTATTTTGGTGCAAGTAATTTGGAAGTTGAAACTAGAATATCTCCCTGACGTAGTGTGGTGCTTAGATGGATTATGGATATTATGTGGTATATACGTCAATTCTCAGTTTAGGACATATTTAAGAGTGCTTCATAATCCGTATTGGTATTGTATTAATGCATTTTTAATAGTTCAAATGAGCGGATGGTTGTGGTTTTGAAATAACTTCTACTGTTCTTTTTTAAAGTTCAGAAATTGTTTATTGCTCCTCACACTTTGCCAGCAGAGTTTCTTGCAGAGTCTTGTGAAATTCCGTGTACTGTTTTCTCTGTACATTGAGAAGAGCGGGCAGCGAAGATAGACAGCTTACCTTTCCTTTTTCTCTTGGAGACAAAAATTGGTACACAACAGCTGAAGGCACTGAGCGGTCGGCGTGCGACAGCTCTGTTCGAGCAGTAGCACTTCTGTAAATGAGGGGAAAGTTCCCTGTCTATTTGATCCTTGCTGCTTCGGTTAATATTGTCAACAAGTGTGCCTTTTCCTAACGTGAGGGTCTGTCTATATTAGGAACAGAATGAAGTTTTTAGCCATGAATAATGAGCTGCTCGCAATTATTAGTGTCCTGGACCAGACTCGAGGGGTTTACTTGGATGAAAAGCTCCCATTATTATCCAATTATTATCTAGATCCCATTATTATCTTTTTTCTTTAAACTGCACTACCTGTTTTTAACTTTTATTTGCTCTGACAGCAAAATTGTAACATTCTGCTTGATTAAAAAGAATTCCTAGTGTAATCTGCTTACCCTGATTTCCTCCTCTTTAGTGCAGCCAGTAGAGGGTCTGGTTTTTAGGATTAGATACCAGGCAAGAACTGCTTTAAAAAGGATACCAACAGTTATGTAGTGGGAAGAATAAATGGGGGAAAAAGCACCCCAGCTCTCTGTTTTAATGTTTGAGTAGTATGTGTTACATTCTTGTATGTAATATTACTTTTAAAGTTTTTGTGAAGCGGAACTTGCAGAAATGCTGGGGTTCTTTGCTGTAGTCGCATTCCTGTTGCAGCATGTTGTCAGGGTCTGATGTGACATCAATCTAGATGTAATAGATACATAGTTAAGCAGTTTATTTTAGGATCCGAAACTCTTCTAAGAATAGACAGGCTCTCCTTTCAACAGGGAAGGACAAATAAATTAAAACAGGAAACCAGGGAAGGAAAAGTAGGAAAAATCAGGGAGGAAAAAGTATGTAAGGAGAATAAAAAAGGGAAGAAACAGCAGACTGGTAGTGGTGGGGTTCAAGGCTGGGGTGAAACCCATGGAGGGAACGTTGCATATGGATTCTTTCAGCCGACTGCAGTGCGGTGGCAAGCAGGTGATGTGACATAACTGGAAGGCTGAAGTCTTACAGTCTTGCCTACCAAAATAGACTTGTGTAATTTTCCTCGCTAGCAGTCCATAGGTTTAATTCGTCGGGGAGGAAAAAAACAACCTTTTAAAGTTTCTAATGTCATTTCTTAGTTTTGTCTGAACGTTGACAGGTGATGTTCCATAGTGCCCCAAAGCTTAGGCTCTTCAGTATTTCTCCATGATTATGTTAGTGGGATTACTGAACCGTGGGTATGGATGTGACTTGTTCTGGTGGTGTTGTATTTACACCAGGGATCTAATCATAGACATTTGTATGGGAAAAACTCAGCAGGTCAACAAGTTCGCTTCCCAGTGCATCATAAATTACTACAGCAGCATACGAATCAAAATTAAGGTTGAAGGTTGGTGCGTACTGTATGTTGGGTGTATTTTTCTGCATTGTTGTATGGGAGCAACAGATCCCAATAAAAAATTGTGCCGGACATGTACCTATTGGGTATGAATCTAGCAGTAGATTTCAAACGTAGAAGTATTTAAAAATAACTTTATTCATCAAAAAGTCTCTACTAGTGTAACCTTGAGAAAGCAGATTTAATTTCATGTATGTTAACCCACCTGCCCCAGTTACTGCTCTGTATGTTTCCTGTTATAACTTTCTTGTAATATTTCTATTAATTTTTTTTTTTCCATCTAGCAGCTGACATAGCTATTAAGTGGTTAGATAATACTTTATATCGGGGAATATCTGAAGTGAAATGTATTCTGGTCTTCCATTACTCAGTGAACAGGACACGAATCTCCTATGTGGAGCTCTGGTGTCAGTACTTGATTTTTTGCTAGATGCTACTTTTTTTTAATTGTGTATGCTTTGAATATTTGAATTTAAAGTGATCAAATGTTGCTGTTAATCTGATATGTTTCTTTTTAAATGTCATTTTCTCCTATGAAGCTTTTGCTTGTTTCTCTTTTTAAAATGAAACAACTTTATCAAGCCTACTGTCTCTTTATCCTGATGCCGCATTGTCAGTGTTTGATTCTTGATTTGACAATATTTTTATAATCCAGTATCACTACATAAATGTTCTGTAATGAAAATACTGGCGTTTTTCTAAAATTACAAATTTCTTTTTTTTTTTTTCTTCTGACATATTTCTTTTGAAGGCAGGATGGTGTCATGGGCAACAACCTTCAGTCTACAAGTCAGGGTAGCAGACTGTGAAAGCCTTATTCCAATAGTCTGTAGAACTTTATTAGGAAGTTAAATAAGATAAACGTACTAGTTCTTATGAATACAGAATGATCTGGAGGTCTGAGAGATGAATGACATGACATCGCTCTGCCTGTTTAGGAGCAATTGTGTTTATTTTTGGTGAGCTTTCTATAATTCAAACAGTGCAATTTTAAGTCAAAATTTATCGGTCTGAGTTGCAAAATTTCATCAGAATATCACTTTGCATCATCCAGATGGGCAGACATCAGCAGTAAAAAAAAAATAAAAATAACCTTTTCACAATGGACGAGGATGTGAGCAGATTTTCTTACCTTCTCAGGTATCTACATGGTGTGTTCATTTCCAGTGCAGTATGCCTACGTGAAGAGCTGTTGGGCAACAGATGTATGCGAGAAAATTATTTCAGTTTCATGGTTTATTGAGCTCTTGCGGCTGAGCTGCAGACCTCCAGCAGGCAGGCATGCGTGTCATTGCCCTGTGTTGGAGGGCAAACTCTTTTGCAAGTGTTGCTGCAGAACAATAGGAATTTTCCTTTGGTTTTGTGGTTTAGGGTTTTTTTTGTTTGTTTGTTTTTTTTATAGATAGTTAATATAAAGTAATATGTTATGCTTCACATGATTCTTGACGTAACAGCCACATCCTTGTGTTCTCTGGTATTTTACCTGAACAATGGCAAAGTGAGAGTCCATTTAAATATAAATAAATAAGAGAGACTGTCATGCTAATCAGTCATATCAGAAACTGATACCTCTTTCCATTCCCTTGTGTCTGGTGGGAGTCCCTTGGTAGGATTTTTAGGGCAGGACCAGGCTGCTTGCTTCTTTAGGACCAGCATGACTTTGTATCCTCAGTCTAGATGCACGAGTGCCGTCATCGGGGGTGAAAGCACAAGAAGCCTGCACACAAAACTGATGTACAGGGTCCTGCTATTCTTGATGAGGATGTTACAAGCAAATACTGCCCTGCTTATTACTGTTTTGTAGAAACTCCTACCTCTTCTTCAGCTGTTGTGTTTGGACACTGTAAGTCCATGCAGACCCTTACAGAGTTAAAAGTTGATATTCCCACAAAATCAACACTAACAAAGCAAAGGGTGGGGAGAATTAACATCTGGCATCTCTGATTTGTGAGGCCTTGAGATCTCCCACACTGCTGTTCTTGTTTTTCTTTTACGCTCGTTCAGAGCTGGAAATCATTGCTGGTGTTTGATTTTCTCCTCAGATGGAAGCCAGTTAGTGGTTGCCAGCTGCTCCGCTGATTGGTCTTCCACAGTTACCTGTGCTTGCCCTAACTTCTATCTCTATTCCAAGCAAGATAATTTCAAGATAGTTGTGTTGGTTTTGTTTTTGTTTTTGTTTTTGTTTTCCAAAAATAATCTGGACAGTTCACCAGCTCAGCTTGAGTTTTTGTTCTGGCACAAGTTTTTGGATGTTTTCGTTTTCTAGGTGGTGTTTCTTTTTTCCTTCCCATCCCTCCTTACCCCCTGCCCCAATAAAAAGAAACAAAAGAAGAGAGGCAGCAAACCCCCTAAAAGTGGTTGTAGCGTATAGGAAGGGATGTCAGGAGCAACACACTATACGATAGAGACCGTCTCAGTAAATTAGAAGTGTCGGTTGTCATTGCACCTCGGGGAGTTAGTATGACTGCTTGCAAAACTGCAGAAGAAAGGATGTTTAGGTCTTTCCAGAAAGAGATGTGGGAAACAAGAACTTAGACATCTGTGTGCATGTGTATATACATACACATGCCCCTGTAACAGCCTATAATCCCCTGTACTCTGGGGCAGGATTTGGGAGGCTGTAGGCACAACTGCGTACTCCGTAGGAAGGCAGGAGGTGAGGAAACTCACCTCTTTGAGAAGGGAGTTACTTCTCACGGATGGCTTTGGTGCCATCCGAACTGCGCGCCTTATTCCCTGCCTTGAGGTTGTGGGCAGGAGCAGAGCACAGCGTTTAGGCAGAGCACGCTCCCCGCTGCAGGGGAGGGCAGGGGCAGCGTCTGCGTGGCCATCTCTTGCAACCGCTGGCTCTCAAGGATAAAGCACTGCAAGGCGGTTTCACAGTTAAGAGTAAAGCACGCAAGCGCAAGTACACGAAGGATATTGTCAAAATTCAGTTATCGGTAAGTAACATAATTAGATGCTTTGAATATTGAGACTTTGCTGTTCAAAATGTAAATAAAATTTATTACATTGCAGATTTTATTTACCAATAAAGCATCTGAAGAGTTTCTCTGTACCCAATTCCCTTCATTATATTGCTATATCAGTATCTACTTTGCTTAATTTTGGTGTAATTCAAAAACTGCTTAGCATATCAAGTACATAAATAAATCACTTGGTAAGTTGCAGTCTTTCTAAGGAAAAACAAAATCATGAAAAGGCAGAAGCATAAACATCTTCTGGTTTTAATAAAAACATCTCATTTCACTAGAGATAGTGAATAAGTGGAAAAGAATCTGTTGAAATCACTTATTTTATTATTCTCAGCTGAAAAAAATCACAAAGAAGGTGTATTAGGTTAAAATGTGTGTTGGCTCTTTCAAAACAAAATTCTTTTTCAGTATCAGGAAAGAGTGCTAGGATAGTTTGTAATTTTGTTTTAATTGATGAAATTACCTAAGATTTATTTGTTATTTGTCTGGTTTGATTTCCTGTTGTCTTTTTTTCTCCCCGTTCAGTTGTGAGCCCTATGTTCAGACTAACTCTTTCTGCAGTGATTGCTTCTTTTTGTAAGTAGTTACATATTTGGACTACTCTCTATATAATTAAATTCTATCTCCTTCTGAAGGTCAGATCACGGTTCAAAGTTAAACAGGCGGCTGCATGTCAGTCTTGTACGTTATATATAATGGTGGAAGGCTCTGATGTTAAGTAGGTCTTTTCTAGCCATTGGACATTGCATAGTTCTATGAAAAAGTTTTATTACGTTAAAATGAAGCTTTTTTTCTACCAGGAAATGAGAATGCCTTTTGCGCAGCGCTGTGGACACCACCATAGCAATACTGCGGCCTTAGAAGTTTACAGGAGACGCGGTGACTCATTTCCTCCTGTCTTCACTATTGCTTGCCATGTGAGGGGCTGGTAGTGCACCAGACTCCTTCAAAGGAGGAGTGAAATTATAAATGAGGGGATAACTTCTCATATCTTCTTTGTTATCCCTGTGTTTTGTGATATATGGTGACATAGCCCTAAATTGCAAAGCGATATTTTTGATTCTTTCCTGCCACCTCAAAGACACAGATGCCTCTATCCAGCTTAATGAATGTTTCCAGAGTCTTTCTGAGCCCTTACATTTTTGCTTTCAGTTTAAATCCTCTTACCTTTTTAGAGTTTAAAAAAAAAAACAAACCACCAAAACCCAACCAAACCCAAGAAATCAGAATTTGCTAGTTATGTACTTTCTAATGCCTAATCATAGCAGAGTTAAAAGAACACTGAAAAACGGTACAAGAAAAGCCAGGATTGTGAATGTAAATCTATAATGCCGTTTTGCATTATAGATTTATAGCAACATCCTTTCAAAGGAAAGGAAGGAAAGCTTGTTGTCTGGCATAGTGTACCATACTTGCATTTCAAAGACCAAACGTACATTAACACATGACACTACCAATCTGTATTCTAACATCCCTATGGGCTTAAAACCAAGAGACAATTCAACTATGAAAATGTTCTTAAGAAAAAGTCACACAAGTGAACATCTTACCTGTAACACAACTTCTTAAGAGACTTCTATAAATTTTATTGACCTACTTCTTATTCTAATGAAATGGCATTATAGATAAAAATTATTCTGACCATGAAGAAGACTGTAGAGACTTTTTAGTTTGGATCAAGGGATTTGCTTGAGTAGCTTTTATCTTTGTGCAACAATAGTGGTTTTAAGATGTAGGAAATGAGAGATACATACGTCTTCAGATCTGTGGTCTATGTATTCTGGTATTTTGTACCATAGCAGAAGGTTGCACCTCAGTGTCTTCTGATGCAAGTTTCTTCCAGCTCTATATAGCTGATGGCTGTTTTTATTGTACATTGATATGAAGCTCACTGTTTAATCTAGATCTGTTGATCCGTTCTTAAATATTCTTAAAATTTTTACCTCAATAGTGGCCCATGATTCAAAGGCTAATTGTATTCTGGCTTTAAAAAAGCCCCACTTTTATGTTTACATCAGTCTTTAATCTCAAAGGGAGTAGGGGACTCCTTGGTCTTCTATGGTGAGGCAGGGCATTAGAAGCACCTGGCTGCTTCTCTTCCATTGTTTTATATATAATTTGAATAATGTTACTGATCTTTCTTTCCTGAAGCTTTATAGTTCTAACCAGGGTTTCTTCTTGTACTTAAGTCTCTTCAAGTCTTTGATTTATATTGTCCTTCTCTGCGTCTGTTCTATTTGATGTATCCTTTTTCAGATGGGGGTGACCAAAACTGAACACAGAATTCAAAAGTGAACACACACTATTCAAGGTGAGGGAATATCACTAGTTTTATATAAGGCATAATAATTTTTGATATGTCTTTGTCCTTTTAAAAGTAAGTACTGATACCCTGATTATTTTTGATCGCAATGGTAAGATATTTTTCTCAAGTAATCTGTAAAGTTGTGTAGCTTTTTTTCCATTGGAAAGATGGTTAATTTATAACCTATTAATTCTTGTGGATAAGTTAATTAGTGAATGCATAATGTACATTAATTTTCACTATGGTTTACTCTACACCATATATGCTCTACTGGCTGCCATTGTGTTGATCTACTTGCATATTTGAAATTCCTCTGAAGTCCATCACAAGTGCACTAGAGAACCAAGTGTTCTTCCTATCCTTCATCATCCAGATTTTGTCATTAAATGGTTCATTCCCATTGCATCTTTCAGATTATTGAAGTGTACTTGTCTGTGGTTTTTTTTCTGAGTATCACCAACCTTGATTTGGATCCCTCTAGCCTAGAGTGTTTCCTGTGTTCTTGCAGATCTCTTAGAAAGGTTTGCAGTCCTCCACATTCATGATGAGGAAAATTAATTGCGTGTGAGAACACTTGTTAGAATGCACATTACCATCTCTCATTAACTTCTTCACTGCAACTTCTTCACTGCATCTCTTAGGCCTTCTTTCTTCAGAAGAAGAGTTGCACATCTCGCAACCCATATCTGGTTATTTGTTTCATAAAGTATATGCTTGTGTTATACTAGTAATGGTAGTGGGGGGGAAATGTTATTCTCAAACTTGTAACTGACTGTAACTCTTGCAAATTTGATTCATTTACATGAGTTTTTTTAATCCATAGGATGGCTTTGAACAAGTCATTAATAAAAAAAGATAAACATCCTACCCTTTTGATGACTTCTTTGCATAAGTATTCACGATAATGATGACAGTGTGCGGTATCCTGAGCAGATGATGTATTGGGCGTTGTCGCAACAAACAGTGGTAGTTAGGGGTAGTCGTGTTTGGTTTATGTGAGAAGAGTATAAATTTTGTGTTGCATGCTCATATTAGAAACACTGTCTACATTTGCATTCAGGTATATGAACATACAGAAGCCCAAAATTATGGAGAGATAGTATTAAAATTCTTACTTGGTGTGTTTTAAATTGCCACGTCAAAATGGCTTGATAAGGCTCACATGCCTGTTTGGAAGGAATTTTACTGCAAACCCTGTAATGAGGAGGTAACACTGCTAAGGATATACCAGCATTCCCGATGTCCAGCATCTTTGGAGTAGGCAATAGCACCTGGGGAGAACAAGTAGCTCCGTGTCCCTCAGATGGCACCGTTACCTTCAGCTTCTGGCATGGAAGTTGGTATAGGTGGAGGCTAAAGGTTTTGGTCTTGGAGAGAAATCACATGGATGTGTTGAAAGGAGTGGGAGACGTGAGGGGAGGAAGGCTATTTATATACTCCTCTCTCATCTGCAGAGTGGCAACCTGGCAGTCAATAAATAAAACAATGGCATGTGGTAGGGAGTAGATACATCGACCCTTTCATACTGCCAGAAGAGAAATAGAAATAAACATTTCTCAGTCTTTAATCTAATTTCCTTGATATGTGAGAGAGTACGTATAATTGTTACAGGACCTTCAGTGGGAACATAGTTGAGAAATTATTTGTGTATTCAACAGAATTTTTCATAAAGTTAGCGGTTCCAGAAAGCTGCTGGGTTTATTGTTTTATGCTGTTCTTCAGTTGTTATTACGTACGTTAACTGTTGGGTTTTAGCTTTTTCATTTAACTTTTGCTCTAAATTGGATTTCTGACCGCAGACTTCTAGGTAGTGATCATCTGAAATGGTTTGACTTAACGCTTTTTGTCATGACTTATTTTTTTAATATGGCTAATTCTTGCTCTTTATTCTTTATTCCCCCAGTGTAAAGGTTGGAAAAATTTTTCTTTTACTATGCTAAGGTTTTGATTTTGTGTAGTTTTTGCTTGCTTGTTTGTTTTTTAACCCTCCCTCAAGGAGTTATTTCACTTTTCTGCAAATGTGCTCATTTTGTTGCATTATTCTAAGCTGGCTAACATGCTGAAGCTAAATTATTTTATGAAATGTTCTGGTCTTCAAGTTAACAGAACAAATTGTGTGGTTTCTTTCCTCATAAGCTTACAAAAACCTATAGAATAGTATGTATATTCATGGTTTGTGATGTAATAAATAGAAATGCGACTATCCAAACAAGCGGATGAAGCAAATATTCATTTGTTTTCCATCTTTTTAGATACTTCCAATTGAACAGTATCCTTCAAGAGAGTTGAATTGAGCTGTGCTGTGTCAAGTGAGAAAGGAGGATTTCAGATGTGTTAATCTAGGAATAGTTGCTTAATAAAGTGAATCTTTGCAGTGTAGTAATACTGCATTTCAAATTCTAAATGAAGTTTTCTGTTAATGTTTTTAATTAATGTTTAATTAACATTGATAAGAAGGAAATAGATGCTGTCTGTAAAATCTTGCATTTAATTTCATTTAACTACATTCAAGTAAGATTTGATATCCTTAAGAAGTTTAGAAAATTCTGGTGTGTTCTCCTTGTTGATGTCTTGGTATGGGAATACAGATGCTATTTACTAAGTTGGGGACTACAGTAGCCTCTGGTGTACTGAGCATCTTGTTATCTGCAGTAGTGTGTGTGTGTGGTGTTTTGAGAGAGAGAAGTACTAACTTACAGTCTTTTTTGAGTAATCTGATGTTAAAGTGACTGTGTTGGGACATCTGGAGTTCCTACCACTTAATTTAATGTCTATGGTTGTAGTTAGGCTGTACATAAAAATATTTCTTACATGAAAAAAGCTGTGGATCATCTTAAAAAAATAAAAATTGAAGAATGACTCATTCCTCTTTAACCTTTTCCTCCCCAATTGTCCAAATAGATTTTTAACTGAAAGTTTAAAAGAAGCAGAGAGGAAAAAGAAAGTTGTTTTGAGCATACCGTTAGCAAACTGTTAAAACAGTTTGTAAAAATTATGAAACAAAATATTTGAGCTGGTTAAAACCAATCTAAACATAATTAAACCCAGCACAAGTTCTCTTGTAACTGTCTGCTGTGGGAGAGTTGCCCCATTTTAGCGACCAGCATGAGGCCACGGTAGGAGACATTGAACCTGAAAACCATGGAATTTGACATCTCTCTGGAGCAGCAGCTCTTCATCTTCCTTGCTTCAAGCTAGCCTGAAAATGATTGTTGTTCACTGTGTTGTGGTGAGGTGCAGGTAGCCCTGTCTGGGAGCACATTTATCTCTTCCTTTTTGGATGGTTGGTCGGGTGTTGGGAAGCGAGGAGCACTGGTCTTGCCTCTCCTGAAATACATCCCTTTTCCTTTGACTTGTTGCACTTCTGTTGGTATTGCAGAACTGCTGGGTACCCATGAAAAACTAACAGATTACTATATTGTGGAATACAGTAAACCTTCCTTTTTGTTTTTTTTGGTCATCTTATCTACCCTTATCCTTCTTTTATTTGCAATCCTATCCCTCAAAAGAGACAAGCGACAGACCGACCGACTGCGGCTATTTCTATACGGTGCACATATTAACCGTTGAGTAAATGTATGAGGTTTTAAAGAGCTTATTTTAGCAGAAGCATTTGTTAAAGCCCCTATATCCATAGGCTGTGCGTATATTCATTAACTATTCAGAGCTGTAACATAATACAACAAAAGGAAGCATATTTTAACAGAGATCTGTAACAACCGTATGCAGGCTGGCACCCAGCCAGCGGCTGAAGGCAGACGTTTCTTACGGCTATTTTGAGTCTTGTGGCATCTAGATGTAATAAATTTATTTCTCGGGTAACAAAACTAGCTGATACTTACTGCAGTGTCATGATCCCACATTACAAAAGTATGTTAAGTTTGATCCCTAGAAGTTTATTGTAACCAAATCTCTGAAGGCAGTGGAAAACTGAGCCTCTCCGGTTTCACCGCCAGTGTGACAAGATTTATCCTTCATAGAATCGCATCCGAAAGTTTGTGACAAGGATGGGAAGAACTGAAGCAGTGGCATGAATGGAAAGTGTGTAAATATTTAACAGAATATCCTGTCCTGTAGACTTTCTTATCCATGGAAAGTCTCGGATTTTCCCTGTAGCAGAAGCCCGGGTGGTTTCACGGGTCAGGGTTGGGGCAGAGCATAGGGAGTTCTTCCCTGGTGGTGAACGTGCATCCTTGGAGCTCAGAGTGTGTCTACGTACAGCTTCTGCCAACTGCTCTGTATGAAAAGGGATGGAGATGCTTCAGCTCTTGGTCTACTGTATACTACAAAATAGCTTCTCTCTCCCAATGTAGCATGAACGTAGGAATTTGTTCTCAATCCAGTACGTTTTTGTGAATTAAAGAATATTTCGATAAAGGTAAATGTCAGAGGAAAAGATAAATGAGATATGTAGGAATTTACTATGGTCAGAGATTCTGTTTTGTATGTGGAATGTCAATATGATACAGCAGCATGTGCTGAAGTGTAAGGTTTTTAAGCTTTTACACAGGTCCCCACCAGTGTGTTACCTGGTCAGTGGAATGCTGCTGGTCCGCCCAGCTGCAATGGGAATTACCCTCTTAGTTTTAACCACCTTCCTACTGTTCTGTGGCTTATTAAGCTAACAACAGACTGTCTGTTTTAAAAGTAGATCACTTTATAGTGTGATGCTTTATGTCTCTGGGCCTCTTTCTGTACTAGCAAGCAGATATATTTTAATTCTTTTTCCTTTTGTTAATACCGTGGGTGAACTGGGAGGGAAGGTTTAAAAAGAACAAATGCAATTAAAATGGGTATCTGTGAAATACTTGAGTTTTGTTTCATGTGAAGAGAAATGTTAAAAGCCCCTTTAGCAGCTGTGTCAATACCAATTTTTCTGGTTCTTGAGTACAGAAATAAATTCAAATGCTGTTGGCTAAATAATTCACGTTTATTTTAGGTGAAAAATGAGACCTAGTCTCTTTAGCAAGTGCAATGGTTTCATTTAAGTGATTTAAAAATTGATCACATTGAACTGATTTGAGTGCATTAAGGGATTTGCAGTTATGTAATTAAATTGGTATTTTAAATAGCTTTAAGTGTACTGTCCAGTTGGGAAGTGTACTGGTGTATTTTGAAATAAAATTTTTTGTTTGTTTGTTTTTGAGATAAATGACTGTATTGAATTCAGAATGTGGTTACGGGCATATGACATTGAGTGGCCGAATCATTTGAGGGGCATGCTGGAGAAAAGGCAGAAATGTTGAATCAGTGACATTCTGTTTTTCAGGCATATCAATTATTTTGATGTACGTAGCAAAGTGATACTTGTAGGGAAAAAAACATCTCAGAGCTGCAAAATTTTACCATGGGTTATCTAGAGAAAGAAAAATGCAATTTCTGATGTTATGATTTTATTGAAATAATTAGTCTGTGTTTTCAAATAACAGATTTTGGAGGTTTTTTGTCATGTTGGATTGTTGAATTACTTTTTTTTCCTAAGGAAAAAATTCAGTAACCATGTTTAATTTGCAGAGCACCAGAGATCATACTGGGATTGCCGTTTTGTGAAGCCATAGACATGTGGTCGTTAGGGTGTGTGATTGCAGAGCTGTTTCTTGGATGGCCACTGTACCCAGGAGCACTGGAATATGACCAGGTAGTAGAATAAATTTCACAAGCATATGCACACTTTCTGCAACTTAAGAATTTCCAATCATTAAATCCAGGATTTCAAATGTTAATAGCATCTCCTATTAAGTAGTATTTCTTCAAGTCTGTTCAATGCTTTTCATTTAGTCTTACTGATTGTCCTAGAAACATAAATCCAGTTTCTAGACCAAACTGTATATTGTGCTGCTTTTCTGAATTAAAGTTCAATTTGTTGTCTTTTTTTTTTTCTTTTTCTATCTTGCAAAATAAATGTTATTATTAAAGCTGCTTTTTCTGATGGAATCCAAAGTTTGTGGTAACTATCACTGCATTGTAATCTCTCTTTCACTTGCCATGAATGGGGTTGACTCTGGAATGTCTGCTCAGATGTCAGGATTAGTTGCCTTTTGAATACTTCCTCATGCTTTCTGGAAATCTAGCATAGCTCAAAGGTTTGAGAGCCTATGTTTCACGAGGAACAAGAATCAACTGTTGCACTAATACTGTATATATGCAATGGTAAAGCTTGAAGCTGTTGAAGCTGTGCCTTTGCTTTGTTGGAGTTTTCAACTACTGACACCATTGGCATTAGTGAGCTGACTTAAAAAAAAAAAAGTTGATTCTAGTGAAAGATGCAGAACATTTCCTATTGAAAACACTTGAGAGAGAAGTGTTTAATTTTCCAGCATAATGTGGAAATTTGGAAGGAATGTAATCAGCATTCTGACTATTCCCACCGGGTTTTGAACTTTGAAAGTGAAGAAATCTGAAAATCCCAGATGTAACAGCACTGGCTTATACGTCTTTGATTCAACATTCGGTTTGGGGGCAGTTCTTCCAGCATGTTGTTTAGCTTATTCAAATCCTGATCTTCTGGCTTCCTGTGCTTACAGATCAGACCTACTTTTCTTAAAATCCTTTTGTTAAAACCAGGGTCAGGGGATATATTGATTTTTGTGTTGATTTTGGTAATAGTTCATATTTCAGTTTCCTTCATTTACACAAAATTCAGCGTTTCATGGGTAGGAAGTAAGCTATGAGTGGAACATGGGTTGAGGCCTTGATGCGTTTTAGACCTTTGTGCAGGACATTTTCATTCTCCATTTTAACAGCAGAGGAAACAACTAACCACCATATAATTAATTCTGTTCTTTAAGGAAAAAATGGAGGCATTTGTTCTTGGGAAGAATTTGTAATACTGACTCAAAAATTTCTAAGAACTTATTTCTTATTTTGAAAGAAACTGCAGGAGAAGATCTGGAGCTTCAAAAAAAGTGCCAAAATATGTAATTTCCAGAATTACTTTAACTTTTGACCCTGTACTGCTGTTCAGTAGCTGTTACAAGGGATGCTACTGTGGGTGGGGAAGGACCTGTAAGCCCAGTTCATGGTCTTCTGATCATGATCTCGCATATAGGCAGATAGTGCTTCTGGATGTGGAACATGGCTTTGGACCACGTCTTCAGTCACTTACGATGCAGCAGGAGTTTGAATGGTGGAGAATACTGCCCGTGTCATGATTCTTTTTTCAAATTAACTTGTGATTTGTCACGATGGCAGCAGCCCAGACTGTTAACGTGTGCCAATGGCCTTGCATAGCTGTGAGCCTCTGACTTTTGTACAGAGAGATGTAACAGCGTAAAGCTCAATTTAATGATTAGGAGTATGTTTGGGTTTTGTTGGTTTTTTTTTTTAGAATAATATGGAGTCTCATTTGAAAAGAAAAGACCCCCACTGTACTGAAACCATCTAGTTGTGTATGAAACCTCGGCAGATGAAGGCAGTTTAGTACAGTGCTCAGAGCACCTACCTCCATAGTGCTCGTTGGCTCATCTTTTCTCAGTTTTGGATAGCCAGGTTCTTATGCCAGCATATTCCCTTCACTTGTTTCTTCCCGTTGTAGACCCAGGGCCAGCATGGCTTGACCTGTAGATACTTCTGGACAGAGCAAGTAAACAGCGTTGTCACCAATCACAGCCACCTTCCAAGATGCTGTACTTCATGCAAAGGACTGAACGGGTTAGGGGTTAATCTTGATGCCCGTAAGATTTTCTGCTTGCTTGACAAGTGAATACTGAGTTTAAAAGACATTTAGTTAAAGACAGACCTATGATTCAAGTTTGCTGGAAGCATCGGTTAATAACTCATCCAGCAACTTGTCTGATCTTCGTGTCAGAGACGTCATGGTGGAAGATGAGCCATAACCTCCTCTGCACCAGCAGGAATTTCCTTACTTTGTTGTCATTGTGCTCAAGCAGGTCTGCAAAACTTGCTTCAGAGAAGTTTGATTCAGGATTTTCCTCAGTGTACGTGAGTACAGCAGTCATAGGAGATGGCTCCCAAGGAAATTCCTTTCCTCCTGCTACGTGGTGGGTGCCACTGGGTTGACGAACAGGCAAGGGCTTTGTGCTGCATTTCCCCCTGTCCCTGTGGCATGTGGCAACCAACACACTAGCCCTTGAAAGGAAGCTCTTCGTTATTATATTCATTTGTGATTATATCCAGTAACAGCTGTACTCAGTGGAAAATAGCCATGTCTTCTGAGCTTTAATACGCTTTAAAAACAGGCACAGGTGCTTAACTGCTAAATTTTTGAATAAATGCATTGTCTGTCCCCGTGCCTCCCCCCACCCCCCCATTTTCTAAAACTTCATAGTGTGCTTAGAAAACAACTAAATGATCTAGAAAGAGTTCTGGTCAGAGTGGGATTCTCTTTAGTCTCTGATGTAGGGAATTATGGAGGATACCAAACACCAAAAGTTGGCAACATTGCATTTAGTTCCTCCCCACTTTGGTCTGTCACTTCCATTTCAGCAGAAGCCTTGCCTGTACCTTTCCTCTCTACTGCCCATCAATTTTTCCCTTCTCAAGTGCTCCTAGCTCTCAAGACCTCTGTCTTCCATTGAATTCATCTTATCTCCCGGTTTCTGGTTGGGTGTATTTCAGCACTCTCTCCTTTTGATATTTTTTTTTCTTTCCATTCTCTCTCTTATTCCCCTGCTGCTCCACCTTTTCCAAGGGCTGACCCACACCAGCAGCCCCTCTGTGGAGGTGTGTGGTGTGGGACCCGGCACCCTTCAGCCCTCGGACCTTCAGCCCTGACTGCTGGAATCCATACTCCCTCCATTCCAACCTGCCCCAAGCTCAGTTTTACTGACAATTATTCTTCCAGTTCATCTTTCTTGAAGGCGGTCTATTAATTTTTAAAGAAGTATTGCTTCTGGATTAGCTCCCTCCCCTTGTACAGTGAGTTAACATTGCATGCACAGTAATTAAAGCCACATCATAACGTGTTGTTTCAACAGATTTCTGTCGAAGCCTTGAATCTTAACTACTGTAGGTAATACTTTGTATCATCAACTATAAGAAAGGTAATGAGAAATGCATAGTAAATTATCTTCTAGAATCATAGAATGGTTTAGGTTGGAAGGGACCTTGAAGATCGTCTAGTTCCAACCCCCCTGCCATGGGCAGGGACACCTCCCACCAGGCCAGGTTGCTCAAAGCCCCATCCAACCTGGCCTCGAACACTTCAAGGGATGGGGCCTCCACAGCTTCTCTGGGCAGCCTGTGCCAGTGCCTCACCACCCTCAGAGTGAAAAATTTCTTCCTGAGATCTCATCTAAATCTACCTTCTTTCAGTTTGAAGCCGTTCCTCCTTGTCCTGTCACTACGTGCCCTTGTAGAAAGTCCTTCCCCAAATAAAATAAATGCACGTTAATCGTTTCAGTGGGAAAGAGCACCTGAACATTTCAGGCTTAAAGCTAGTCCATTCCCATCGCATTCAGTAGCAGATTTTCTGAGACCAGGACGGTAACCTTTGCTGGATGCCCAGAGGTTGTGCGCACTCCCTTTCCAAGTAGAACATTGGCTTGAAATGTAGGTGTGTCAGACTGATTTTTATAGCATTGTATAATGAGCGTATGCCAAAAGAAGTCACCGAACTTCTGTACACAAGCACTCCTACTGATTTTCCTGCTTAGAATGAAAGTATTACATTTAGGATTTGAAAGGTTTGAGGAGGTAATGACAGCCACTCTCCCCAGCCCCTCATTTCTGTGACCGAACTTTAAAAGCCTGCTTATATAGGTCACTTCAGAGGTTTGTTCATGTATGGCTTTCTCTGAGAGAGAGAGAGAGCGAGCGAGCAGTATCAAGCGCTCAGTGTTAGGTTTCTCTGCTTTGCAAGATGTAGTTGTCGAACTGCAGTGCTCTGAGGGTGGTTCATTTTGCCATTTTTTCAATGAAACGACAAGTTTTTAACTGTGTGGATCAGATTTTGAAAATCAGAGGTAAATTATTTCCCTTTTTTTTTTTTTTTTTTTCCTTCTTTCTTCCTCAGATTCGTTACATTTCACAGACTCAAGGTTTGCCGGGAGAGCAGTTGTTAAGCATGGGAACGAAAACTGCAAGATTTTTCTGTAGAGAAACGGATGCACCATATTCTAGTTGGAGATTAAAGGTAAACAGTATAATATAGTAGAAAACAGTATATTATTTTGTGAGCAGAAAGGCCAATATTCACTATGATACTCTTAGCTCCCTTCCACATCTCCTGTGATTTTTGGTTCAAAACTGGCTTCAGGACTGGCTTTTTCCTAGGAGAAAGGGGCTTAAGAAACAATATGACTGTGTACAGCTCATTTACTTCAGATCTCATGCTAAAACAGTCTTTGTTGGCTGAAAGCTGCAACACAATGAAAGCAGGCAAAATTTAAAAAAATGGACTTTTATGGGCTGTACACCTTCTTTCACTCTAAGCAGCGCTATTGCACAGTGGCCATAAGCAGAGCTTTAACTTCCTGTGCAAAGTTTTTTTTAAATTGTACTACTTTTATGGCACTGCTTCACCAAATTTATGGAGGACTGTGGTAGTCAGGACGCAGTTACGGTTGACGTAAAACTTCTGCAGTAAGGAAGAGCTGACAAGCTCAAAGCACAAGTTGCGTAACTCGCACGGTAACTCGGTAAATCCCTGGCGCGCGTTGGGCCGAGCGGCCAGGGCCGGTGCTGCCCGGCTGTAATGCTGCCGCCTCGGCTTATGTAAGGATTCTCCAATTACACCATCCTGATTATTCCAGTTTTCTGTTTTTTTCGGCCGGTTGGTCATTAGGTGACAGTTTACATCTGGCTTCTCTGTATCGGAGAACCTAAACGAGTTTTCGATGCAAACAGCCCTCCCCATTTTCAAAAGCTGTTCCCTTTCAGAGGTTCAATCTTTCACGGCAGATTAAATGGTGGTTTTTGGGGGAAGAAAGGAGTTTTGGTATGGACCAATGGTCATTACTTGCAGTTTTTGTCAAAGTTAATTTTTGGAAGCTTTTCTGTAATCTGTATGTTACAAAATTTTTTTCCCTGCAGTCCTGCCTTACCTCCTGCAACATGGACTCTTAAAACAAAACCTGCCTCCTCATGCTGTCTGTGTTGAAGGAGGAAAATTGTAACAGAAAGTTGTATTCCAGCTCATAAGTCACTGATGGGTGATCACATTCATTCTCTGGGATTTAATTGTTTGTTTCACACTTCAGTATTTAAAACACTTGCACCAACTGTTGTCTATGCAAAGGAATAAAAGTATAAAAATAACAAAAGAAAAGAGAAAGCAAAGAGAAATTGAACAGAACCTGCCCGGTTTTTGTTTTATTTTTTTACAGTGATATGATGGTGCTCATGTTTGGAGTTAAAAGTCTGAGTTTGAGAAGACGTGTAAAATACAAGGAATAGAAAACCGGTGATATATAAAAATATAAGCACACAAGAGTTTCATTAAACAATGTTTTGTTAGGCTTTCAGCACTTCTGGTGTGATTTACAAACCACCTATTGTAATCCGGTACTGTGATCACTCAGACGTTAAATTCAGTAGTTTTTGTATTTCGATTTAGAAAATGAAAGTAGTCAGCAAAACAGCAGACAAATATACAATTGAAATATTAATTATTTTTTTAAAAAACGGATTTATTAGGCCAATAAATATGTAAAGTTGCATTGTAGCTATGTGTCCTTTATTGTCAACTTCTAAACTCAGCTTTCCTTTTCTTTTTTGAGACATTGGAAGAGCACGAGGCAGAGACAGGGATGAAGTCTAAAGAGGCCAGAAAGTATATTTTCAACAGTTTGGATGACATAGTGCATGTGAGTATGAAAGCATTCTTCCTTTGCAAAAGGGATGTGTGATTTTAAAACATTTCACTGCTTTGAAATAAACACCTTTTAGAATATTATTTATTGTATACAGTCATATCCATTATTCTCTGTATGTTTGATCTGAGGAAAGATATGTCAGTCCTTGGGGCTTTTTATAAAGATCTTCCATTGTCGTTGCTTGTGTTAAACAAGGGTACTTGTCTGTGTGGTGGGGGGAACCCTTTAATTTTATGTATAATGTATACTTTCTCTTCTACCTGATGTGCCATTCTGGGTAAAAAAAGAATGCATATACATCCTGCTATCTTAACTACATAATTCCCAGTATAATTCTTCTATAACAGTATAATTATCAATACAATTATTTTTCCTTTTTAAAAAAAACGTAATTGTTTCTACTCTTTAACTTTATTACTCTCTGGTTAACAACAAAAGGAAATTTTTCATTCTCTGCCATATCCTGAAAAGAGAATCAAATCTTTTTGCAAGATTGACATTAATGCACGTTTGAAATTCTTTTTGAAGGCTACCTCTGTAGTTTAAGTTAGACCATATAAAGATCTTTGTCCCAGATCTTGCTTTTTAAATTCCAAGTCCCAGCCTGGAATAAAGCCTTTAGGTTTTTTTAGCTGGGAAGGTTGCAAGGGGAGTAGTGTGTGTGCAGAAAAAAGTCACCAATTCCAAGCCAACCGTACTGGGATAAGCTAGCAAATTCACTGTGCCCCATGTGATAAAATCATTGAATATTAGGATTTTGTAGCAGAAAGCAATAACAGAAAGAGTTAAACCAATATGCATGTTTTCTGCCTGACTGTTTTGTTCGATGCCAGGTGAACATGGTGATGGATTTGGAAGGAAGTGACCTGTTGGCAGAGAAGGCAGATAGGAGGGAATTTGTCAGTCTGTTGAAGAAAATGTTGCTGATCGATGCTGATTTAAGAATCACTCCAGCTGAGACCCTGAACCATTCTTTTGTTACTATGAAGCACCTCCTTGATTTTCCTCATAGCAACCAGTATGTAACACACAAAAATTACTTTTTTAAAATCTCCATTGTAGTGATTCATGTGTATAATAGTATTGTTTCATCTGCTATCAGAGAGAAAAATCTTTTGTTGTTTTTCTAACATCTTAGAGAATTCTTTCAAGTGCTTGCAATATTAGGCACATCTACTTGGTCAAGGAAACTGTTTGAATAACTATTTTTTTTTTTCTGAAAAGTAGTGTTTAGAGCAATATATTTCTAAGTTATCATTTATATGCATGGTTGATAGAATTCCAACGCTGCAGAAACTTAGGCTTGATTTTTGGAAGTATGAAGAGCCTTAGTTCCTGTGAGTCACTGAGAGCTAGGGTAAGCGTTTCCTCTTGAGATGAAGGTCTCAGATAACTTCTTTTATGCATTGGTTAATATGGAATATATTGAAAGTTTTCTTGCAGTTCTGAATTGTGAATTTCACTGTGGATTGCCTAAAGTGCAAGCATTTCACTGAAAGAAAGGGCTTTCCATCCATTTAGTTAACTATCCTTCCCACTTGTATATAGTTGTTAGAAAATGGTGTTAGATACAAGGAGCGGGAAAGCGGTATTTTTCTTTATTTTTAAAATATGCATTACAGAGGCTTGATGTGAACGTAGTAATATCAGTGTTTCTTTTTTTCTGCTTCTGTGTATGATGCCGTTTTGTGAAACTGGGAACAGTGGGCTTTGAACTGTTTCTTTTTTCTTGTTCTGGGGAATTGTTTTATACATTTAACAACATGAAATCCTAATTACAGCAACTTATTTTCTGGTTTTGATAGAGTGAAGTCCTGTTTTCATATTATGGATGTTTGCAAATGCAGATCAAATTTGTATGACTCAAGTAATCGCAATAAAACATCACTTATGAGACCAGTTGCCTCAGGCAGTGCAGCTAATCTGACTGCAAGCTTTACCAAAATTGGTCCAGTAAGAAGTCAGGTAAAAACATTTTTCTTTTAATTATAAATTCCGATAATCCAGTTTCTCTAATTAATTTCATAATTGAAAAAGTGCATCTAGTAAGTGACAAAATCTACTGTCTTTTACTCTCCTTTTTTTGTTTACTAATGTTTTCTTAAACTAACAAACAAACCATTTAGAATTCAGTATGTTTCAAAATTGTTGCCATAGTGAAGCAGTGCTGTATTATAGTGCCCTCCGGTGGCCAAACGGGATTGCTTCCTGTGAAACGTATTTGAAATTGTAATTTTTAGAAGTTAGTTTAGTTGTTTAATATAGAAGCAGGTGGGACAAGTGTGTGAGAGATTTAGATTCACGGTTATAACGTTGCCTGTATTGAATCTGTTCCCGTAGGCGTTAACTGCATCTGCCCATTCAGTTTTGCACCAAGGGATACCGCTGCAGGCAGGAACTGCACAGTTTGGTTGCAGTGATGTTTTCCAACAGGCGTTGATTATATGTCCTCCAACTATTCAAGGTATGTTTAACTGTAATTGTAACAGTTCCTGAAATATGAGTGTTACTGTCTGTCTGCTAGCAGTATTTCAGTTTTCCCTTATATCTGCTTAAGCTATATATTTAAAAGAACTTAATTATGTCATAAAAAAATGAGCACGTGAGTCAGATAAATTGCACCTTTCTGAAGGAAACAGCAAATCAGCATCTGCAGAAAATCCAGAGCCCATTTTCACCGTACCACACACGTTTATACGTATATACATGTATATATCTCTCTCTCGGATAAAATAGAGGGGACACAATGTGGAAGCTGAAACAAGAAAGGAGGGTATTCTGAAATAAAATTTGAGAGGAAATGAGAAAGTTGAGGGGAATATCAGTGTTGCAGTGGGTTTTTTTGGTGCTGTGGTTTCTTTGTTTTGTTTTTGGTGGTTGTGTGTGTTGGGATTTTTTTGTTTGTTGGTTTGGTTGTGGTGATTTGTTTGGGTTTCTTCCTTTGTTTTGTTACATTCCCTCCACTCCCTCCCCCAAATACATCCCTAGGATATCATAGGGATAAGGGTAAGAAAATATAACAGTACTTGTGATAAATCTGCCTGAATAATAAAGTTGGGGTTTTTATATTGGATTTTCAAGTGAGTATTTTTTTGGTTGTTGGTTTGGTTGTAGTGGTTTGCTTGGGTGTTTTGGTTTGTTTAGATTTCTTTTTTTGTTTTGTTTTGTTATGTGTTCCTCCCACCCCCACCCCTAGGGTATCCTAGGGATAAGGATAAGAAAATATAACAGTTCTTGTGATAAATCTGGATAATAAAGTTGCTGTTTTTTATTGGACTTCCAAGTGAATGTGTAAGAAAACATCTGGAAACTTGGGGCTTCATTTAAGGATCTAACTGCCCTATGTAAACAGGGTCACATTTACTGCCCCATGGTTATAATGCTGGATAGAACTGCCACAGCTTTCTGATGGCTGAAAAACACATAACTAAATCTTTGAGAATGCGGATTGCATCGTGCTGTGAGGAGGAAAGGGCAGCTTGGCTGAACTCTCCTGTATTACAAAGGATAAGATCATTTTAAGCATGCAATTTGGTATTTATGGAAAGAAATAATTGGCTGAGGGTTCAGTTATCAGAAACATTTGGAAGACTGCGAGCGTGCTAGCACAGAAGTATTTCCGTAGTGTAGAAAATGACCAAATAAGGATCTGCGTGTCTAGAAGGACACATGGTAATGCAGCTGATCTCTGTTTCCCTAAACAAATGCATTTGCATCATGCAAACGTAGGTCCTATTTTTTGGAGGAGTCTTTAAAACTTCAGTTAGATCTCAAAACATATCAAGGAAAACTTGATTTTTTTCTGTTTATAATGGGCTGATCAGAGAGGAGCTGATGAAAACCAGCCTTTCTTATCCTAGTAATAGTCATTTATGGAGAGGGAAAGGTAGCTTATATTGTTTCCTTATTAACTTATCTTAATTATAATCTTCATCTCTAAAGATGCAATTTGTCTGTCTTGGTGATGTTCAGCTTTATGATGAGATCAGATCTTAAAATGACGGAGTTTATAGGAAGTAGGATTTTTTTTTAAGAACAACTTTCAGACTCTTACTTAGATCTCCCTCCACAGTTTGAAGTTACAGAAATCACACAAGATTCACTCTGGAAAAAAAAAACCAACAAACTTAAACCACTTTTAACCTAAACTTAGAACCTGGGAAGTCTTCATCTCTTTAGATAAAGACCAATACAGCAGACTTTATCAGTAATGTTATTTGTGGCTGCTGCATCTATCTTAGGTTCCAGAAGCTCATGAAAGCTCTTGAGTATTCCCTGTGCAGAGTGTCAGAGGCTGTATGAGCTAAATGCATAGCTTCATACAGATTTCCTTCTGAGCACTTAGTATGGCTGAGTAATTTGCTATTTAAATTGTATATATGCTTTACACAATGGCATATTCCATAATTTAAAAACCCTACTCTTTTGATTATACCCAGATGAATAAAGTGATTATAGAAAAGGAAACAGTACAGGCAAATAGTTTATCTGCGATTTGTACACTGTATTCTTAGTATGATAATAAATTTCCAAATTTAAGTTCTGCTACAACTTGAATGAAGGCAATATATTGTTTTCATCACATAGGTGACTAGTTTAGTTGCTGGCACGGAGGGAAAGGGATATTAATGGTATCTGGCACTGCTTCAAGGTTTCCCTGCTTGGCTGCTCTGTCGAATATCTGAAGTGCTAAAGCTCGCTACTTCTGGCAGAGTTAAGATGTTGCTGTTCTAGATGGCTGTATGGAAAAAATTAGTCAACAGCATTTCAAAATTAAAAGCTTTGGAGTGCACGGTTATAACTTTGTATTGTGTTACAACATGAGAGAATTACGTCAGATGAAGATTTTCTTTCATCCTTTATTGTAAAGATTTTTTTAAAAAGCCTCACTTTTAATCTTTAGTTTAGTAGTTCTTTAGTAGTTACCTCCAAACACCGATTGCTTAGTCTTTGACTAAAGTACAAGATGCAAAGTGCAGTTAGAAGATGAAATTAGTATATTTGCCTAGCCAGTATTTTCTTCTAGCATAGCTGTTCTATTGCAGTATCTGTTGAAAAAAATCCCTCTTTCATTTCAGTTTAACATTTTTATCTTAAAAATTATTATTAGTAGTAAACATTGCAGCGTTGCTATAAGTCTGTTAGTTTCCTGTGACAATAATGAAATATACAGAGAGCATGAGATGCATCTTTTTCCTGTTGTGCTCTTGTGGTAACATTCCAACAGCGCTATGGTTTGCATTATTCTGATGAAGGGAAGAATGGGATTATGGGTTCTACTGCAAGTATTTGATGGCATACACAGAAATTTTTACACTGTTTCCCATAGTAGAGTTGGTAACAAATAGGGGCATTATACATGTGGCGTTGCCACCTATAAGAGCAAAGAGGAACGGGTTTCAGCTAGCTGGAAATACAGAGCATGAGATGGGCGGGAGTCAGCCGTGAGAAGCTTTGAAATTCAGTTCTGCTTACTTTTGTCTGCTTCCTTTCAAACACTTCTAATGTCATGTGTGATAAAGAGGAAAATGCTTAGGTTTGCAGAACTTTCTGCCAGTCGTTCTGTTCCGCTTTCTAGTAGTCTGTTTCCAAATAGTAGCTATTGGCAGTTCTTTCTGGAAATGACAGCATCAGATATTTGTGCAGATATGTAATGGCACAAAAATCTTTTAGGCGTTGATTTATTTGCTTTGATAGTCTACGTTATGGAATTAGATCATAAACACATCAAGAAAAAAAATAGTAAAATGTTGTAAAATTACCCTTTATGTTTGCATTCCGCTCAGAAGATGTATGCAAGACTGTTGTTTTGCTTAAAGCTTGGGTATGTGTTTTTCTCCCTGACAGGAATTCCTACAAACCATAGTAAACCCACCAGCTTCTCCCTGAGGGTGGATAATGCAGTTCCGTTGGTGACCCAAGCGCACGCAATTCAGCCACTACAGATTCGAGCCGGAATCCTTTCTCAGGTTGGCTGACTTTAAAGTAAAAATCTTATTTGTGTTGTTATTAGCTAGTAAATATTTTTGCCCTGTAGAGTTCTGTTGCAGTCCCTCCTCTGTCTTGTGCTAAATGACAAGCAGCTCGGGTAAATTCAGTCGTTCGTTGCGTCATGACATCTTCTCTGCTTCACGACAGACGTGGTCAAATCAGACCCAGCAAATACTGGTTCCCGCGTGGCAGCAAGTCGCACCAGTGGCAGCTCCTGCTACATCTCTGGCCTCTGATCCTGTGGCTGGCCCACAGAGGCTTGGAGACTGGGGGTAAGTCCCTGTATTTTTGTGTGATACCTTAATGGCTTCGGTTGAACAAGATTTACGATGCGATGCAAATGACTTGCAATTTAAAACTGCCTTTATTTTTCCTCAGGAAGATGATTACCCAGGGCACCCATTACAATTCAATGATACCGCAGCCTCTTTTAACACATCAGATAACCTTGTCTGCCCCTCAGCCAATTAGTGTGGGCATTGCACATGTTGTCTGGCCTCAGCCTGCAGCTACCAAGAGGAACAAACTCTGTCAGAACAGGTCGGTGGAGTATTTCTAACATTCAGAGACGGTATATCTGTAGTTGCTGTTCAGTGGGCAGGGGAATAGACTGTTAAAGTAGCGTGTTTGTTAGTGACAATTGTACTGAAACAGTCTTTTGGGAGAATTAGTTCTTTCTGCCCTAAGTTTTTAGTGTTATTTTGGTAATACAGACTAGATGGAAAAATACTTGCAGTAGTAAGAGGTTTTAGATCCCGTTGATTAGTATGTGCCTATCATTATAGCAAAGTTGTCTTTATAGCCTTTGGGAAGGTATAAAAATATATTGAGGTAGCTCTAATGAGATATTCCAAAGCTTATGTGCATGAGGATATATAGGCTTTAGACAACTAAAAATAAAGCGATACTACATAACAGGGTTGTAAAATGCCTTATAATCGTCTTAAGAATAGTCTGTCTTTCAGTGGTGGCCAAAAATACTCCAGCTGCCCTCTAAGAAAATATGCCCCACTGCCATACAAAGTATTTGCGAAGGTGTGGGATGGTTCGTAAAGGGGAAAGTGTGGGTTACAGAGGGGCAGTTTCAGCAGTCTTGTTTTAAGCAAGGATTTCTTCCAAAGGCTGCCAACTTTTGTTCTCAGGGAGAATCTTTGCAGGAAATCTGGCTGGGTTTTGTTTGCTTGTTTTGCACCCAAACAGGATTTTATTTTCTTTTTTTTTTTCGCTGATAAGAAAATGGGATTTTCAATGTATTGTATTCAATGGTGTTGCAAATTTCAGTCTTGGATATTACTTAGTTTGTATGTGGCAACGTAGCTTCTTATTAGCATGTTTCTGGATTTATTTTTTTTTAAATTAATGTCTGAAATCATATATGCCAAGTATTTATGACTACATTTGCTGTTTTATGTTTTTCTTTGTATTAGCTTAGAAAATTGGTATGTTAACCTACATTGCTTGCTTTGTTTTTGTGGAAGATAGTACAGTTTTCAGGTCTGTTGGTAGAGATTCACTAAACACCAAATTGTGTGTTTTCTTTGCAGGAGCAATGTGTTACAAAATACCAATATCCAAAATTCAGCCTTTCTGTCTCCAAAGATACTTAACCTGAAGGCTGTGAAGAGAATAAGTTGCATAGAAGCACAGGACAATCATAACTCAGAAGGACAGGAAAGTAACTGTTGTGAAGCATCGGTCAGGCTGGACCCTGATTCATCTCTTTCAACCAAGCAGCGCCAGGCAATCTTCATTGCCGGTTCCCCCAGCCCAGCAGTCAGCGTGATCACCATCAGCAGTGACACAGATGAAGATGACATAGGACGAACACATTCACTGAGAGAGTAAGAATCGGTGTTTATTTTTATTTAGGTTTTACTTACATATAGCTGTTTTAGCATAGCTACTGTATTTAATGAATCCCAGTTAGAAAAAGGCAAACAATGCACTTCTAATCAAATTTCACTAAGAAGTTAGCGCTGTAGCAGTACATTATTTGAAAGTGAAAAATACTTTTGAAAGTCTGCCTCATTAATCTATGTATGTGAGGCATTTACAACAGGAAATAAATAACTTATTATTATTTTGTAACAGATTTGGTCAAAACAGAATACTTTTATCTTCAGCATATGTTTTTTTGCTTGATACTCTCATAGCCTATTTATTTGTTGAGGATTAGTCTTCTGGCTTTGTATAATCAATGTTATCATTCTAGCAGTAGCATCCAGGAGATAACATTACATACATATGAGTTAATAATACTTCTCTAACAGTGCGAAAAGGTGTGTATTTGGGTACAAAAGCAGATGTTGAGCATGGTCCCCCAAAGGAGTTTTCTTTTACAAAGCTGTCAAAGCAGCATGTATTGTTTTAAGTGAGGGCTTAAAATTTTAGTGTTTGCTCGACTTTATTTTTACTTGTAATGATGCTGAACTGGAGGAACCTGTATTATGAATTTAGACTTTTCCAAATGTTTCAAGGTTCTGAACTGTTGTATTAAAATATCTGATCTACTTGTTTTAGTATTGATTCAGTAAAAAAATTTATTGATTTAGTAGGCTTCAAAAAATGCATGTTTAGTCTAGAATTTCCAAAAGAACTCAGAAAATATTAAAATCTGTTTTGGATGTAAAAGAAGCAATGTTGATTTACATTTAAGGGACCTTTTCTAATATTTGCCCCCTTCTTATTCCATAATTACACCTAAGTCAGTGGCGTATGGAAAGAACGAATGAGGGCTGGTATGTTTGCTCATTTTCTTTTTGTGTGGTAGGTGTAAAGGTAGCCTTGACTGCGAAGCCTGCCAGAACACCCTGAACATTGACCGCGTGTGTTCTCTCAGCAGTCCTGATAGCACTCTGAGTACCAGCTCCTCGGGACAGTCTAGTCCATCTCCTTGCAAGAGATCTAACAGGTAAAAAGCTATGCTCCTTTCAGCAAAGAGAAAGATCCTAGTATACAGCAGACTTGGTTTATAATAAAAAGGGCGAAAGTTTTGTTATGTTGCCATCTGGTGAGGCTAAGTGATGTATTTAAAAATTAATTTATTGGCCTACAGTTGCACAGCATAGACTGTTCTTTTATCGTTCTGAACAGATCTGTCTTGCTACATAGGAAGTTTTCAGAATACTGAAATGAATGTTTTTTATGCAGAAAATATAAGCATGTTGCACACAACTTCCTTTAGAATAGAAATCTTCTAAGGTTGCAAAATTAAATAAGCCAAAGTAGGATGTGACAGATTTGAAGTTACCAGAACATCTTTAATTTTTGCACCCTCTTGTTCTCCCTTTGTGTATCTTGTATTGTAATCTTCAATGACATTGATGCCTTTTTTCTTCTACCAAGCATAAGCTTCACTTATGTCAAGACTGTTCATACGAGCAGCTTTTAAATATTTTTATCTTCACTGCTTGATGTCTACTTCAGCCTTTATTTTTGCACATTATTCAAAATTCAGTCTTAGAAAAACATTCAACGTAACTCTGAAAATTAATGACATTTTTGCTACAGTACCTGAGAGCTTGACACTAAGGCATCTGTCTGTGTGATACTCATAAGACGTGGAACTGTGACACAGTCAGAGGTTCCCACTGACTTGAGATGTTCTGCTTGGGGCTTTTCCTCTTATTTAGGTCCCTGCCCTTCAGGTGCTAATATGTTGAAACTTTAGTTGTGGCTATGAGTACTTGGCACTTCTACAAATCAGATGTCTAGATAGGAGTTTGAGGACCAAGAAATATTTGGGATATATAGTTGCTGGTATTGGTGAAAAGATTGATTTAATATAATTTACTCAATATGCCATAGAAATTCTGTGACCTAGGGATACAATTATTTTTTTTAAGCAACCTGTGGCTGCCGTAAGCATGACCAATTCTTTTACTTTTATTCCAGAGTTCACTTCCTTTTTTTCTGTAGAGTAGCTTGATGTGTAGAATAGAGCGATTCAAACTCGGAGCAGTTTCATTGTGCAAAACAAGTAAGATTGGAGTCTTAATGAAAAAAGGGGGTTTTTAAAGTAATTAAATATTCTGTCACGGTATGTATTGACAAGGAAATGGAACTGCTAGTCTGTACAGGCAGGTTTATTTATTTTCAATTTTGGACAGCCTGACATAATGATGCTTTTAATGAATAATTTATATATATAAATGACTCTGTTCATATAAACACAACGCTCTTCCCTAAAAAAAAAAGGGGGGGAGGGGGGAGGGTGTGGAAGACTTTTGCATGAACAATTTTGACATCCATTTGGTATTCTGTAAGGCCCCAAATCTTTGGTGAACAAATCTCTGCAGTACTGGGCACTGAATACACTGGAAAGTGTAGTGAGTTGTCACTGTCTGTACTGTCCAGGGCTGGGAGGAAGGCATGTTCGAAGGAGGTGATGTGTATAGTCCGGTGAGCGCTGGGAGTAGGGAAAGGTTTTGTTTACTCAAGGTGCAGCTTTGTGTTACGCTTAATCCAGGCACACGGATTTTTGGGTGGATTAGTTTTCTGTCAGGTTACTAAACTGATCCAACTCATTCTACAGACACAACTGCTAGATCCAACAACAAAAATATAGTAATGGAGCACGTGGATAGATTTTTCATGTTTTAGCAATACTTGATGTAGAAGATAATCCCAGACAAATTTTTGCCTGGGACTTTTGAGATATTGATATAAAAAGTTGCCAGAGTTATATAGATTGGCTAAGCCAGGTATATTTCCCTGGTCCTATTTTCAAGTATTTGTCATTTCTGACTGTAAAACAAGAGAATAACTAGAAGGGTTTCAAGAATTTCCGTTCAAGTGGTTGAATTTTAGTAAAGATTTGGGTAACAAGATGTCTCATACTGGGAGGCATCAGGTAGTCTTACTGGATGATGGTTAAAGTTGTCAGTCCTGCTTATGATATTATTTATTTATTTATTTAATATTTTAATATCAAAACGTTCAAAACTTCAGACAAGTTTTTTTATACAGACCTGCTTGATTTTTACAGTGTTTTCTTTGAATTGCAAGGAACTGACCTGTAATTCAATCCCCCTGTGTAATTCAACTTTATGTCAATAGCAGAAGAATGCCTCAGATTCTGGTTTCATTAACATTCAACTTATAGTAAGTCATATAATTAGTAACTTGAATCAAAAGTTAAGAATATAGAAATACAATTAATTGCTCAGTAGCTGTCACAGTATCACTCTTTGTTACTTAAACTGTTCAGAATTACCTAGCTCTGTTGATTAAGACCTCAGGTTTTTGTGCTGGCCCTCATAGTGTCAAGTACTTTTCACAAAAAAATTAAATTTTATAGATGGTTTTATTTATATTGTCTTAATTTAGTCACTGTGCTCTAAGGACCTGTTACATTAGCTATAAAATCATCAAAGGACTTGACCATATGTTTAGGGGTTAGTGAGTTCACTGCTATTCCTGGTTTGTTTAAAGTTAAGGAGGTATTCCACCAGTTTGTAATATAAACTGGAGTTTTCATGTTTTTCTAGTTTATAGAAATTCTTAATTCTCATGCCTATCCTGTCTAACCAGGAACTTTGTTAGCATCTACACTTACTTATTCATCACCCCATACTGTTCTTTTTACCTCCATTAAGTGAATGATGTCTCTCGCTATCTGTATAATCCATACCTGGCACAGTCCCTGTTGAGGACCAGTCAAATTTCTCTTTTGTTATTGTTGGTGATGTGTCTGTGATGTACCTTTTGCTTGTGTAATAAATAATACATAAATGAGATGAATGTCTTTTCTGGCAATATACCTCATTGTAAATTAGTTTCCTTTCCCAGGTTGTTTACTACTTGCCGCCTAAAAGGTATTTGGTTCTGGTTCCACTGATTGAACTGTGGTCTCGCTTCTGGCAGCTGGCATTTACCGTCTTCTTAGCCCTTTCTTCTTCTGATACAAGCATAGCGCTTCAATATATGTTAGCAAAGGCTATTATTATGAGTTGGCTTCTCTACCTCTTCCTCCTTCCAGCTGCTTTGGTAAAAGCAGCGGTTGAATAAATGAGTTTGCACCACTTGACCAGCATGGATTTCACAGACCACAGGTGTTAAAATAGCCGCCGTGTAGAGGGTTGCGTTTGTCTCCTTAATCTAAATCTGTGAAAAAGAATCTATCAGTCACGTACAGGCAGTACTCTATGGAAGAGCTTCAGGGAGACCTAATTTTTCAGTAGATAAGGTCTAGCGTAGCTGCTGGTGGTTGCTATGCAGGTGAGAGGGAGCTGCCTGCCACTGTGCAGATTGCTTCCTCAGCGCTGTCTATCCCATCCTGAGTCTCACGGGCACCAGGGACGGCTTTTTGCAGACTCCAGGATGTGGCTGATTTCTAGAAGGAAATTAGATCAGTATGTTCTCATTTGCTAGCGTAATAACCATCAGGAGAACTTCATGTTTTGAGTCAGGAGGAAACAAAATAATCTTCTTCAACCTTTTATTGGACCTAAAAATCTAAATTTCAGGTGTTTTATAAGTACAAAATAATTTAAAAAATAAATTACAAAGTGGATGCAAGTTGGGTTATGCATCTTAGTCTTTATATAGAAGTTATGTCCTTTCTCTGAGCCTGGCAATTTATGGGTAGAATAAGTTTGAATATTGAACTGCCATCTGAATGTCTGTTCTTGTATAATTAAAATCTGACATCTTTATCCACCTTTGAGTAGTTTCACTTCCATAAATTTTGTGTGGTAATTTAATGAAACGCATCTGTATTATGAAAACATATTTGTTTTAATGCAATACTTTTACTTTTTGATAGTATGTCAGATGACGAACAGGAAAGCGGATGCGATACGGTGGATGGTTCCCCAACTTCAGACTCTTCAGGCCATGACAGCCCATTTGTGGAAAATGGCTTTGTAGCTCATACCAATAAAAATAAGGAAGCAAGAGCACCGGTTAATCCTGAAACCAAATCAGCCCTTTGCACGGTAGTAGTACCACCAATGAGACTTGAAAACAGGTTACATCTTGATGAACAGATGGTGAATACAGGTAAGTTAGTTCAGGTGATTTTTTTCTTTCTATACCTGTAGGTAAGAACAGAAATTTGAATATTTACTCAATAGCCATACATATGAAGATTTTGACCTACTTATATATTTGCTAACCTATAATAAACACTTCTAAATTGTGTTGTTTTTTGACTTTAATTAGTGTGTTATTTTATTATTTCTTGCCGTATGCTGAAGCAAATGAAACTTGATCTAACTTTTGTTAGAAGAGAATAGTGACAACAAAAACCTAACGTTGTTCATTTATTTCTTGGAAGATGCTACATGCCAGCCACTGAAAAAGGGACGGTCTGTCCTGGGAAGAATAAACCAGTCTTCTATTGTAGGAAACCGTCAGCAAAAACTGACATCAGCATTCCATCAGCAACATATAAACTTCAGTCAGGTATGTGTACTTACTTGCATCTAAGAAGTATTTTTTCTGTCTTGAGGTTCCAAACATGCTGAATGCTCACAATTTCAATTGCTGTCAATGGCAACTGCAGGTTTTCAACAGCTTGATTACAGAAGTGTTCAAATCTTGAAAAATGGATTTCAACTTACTGGGCAAGTCATAAGTATCTTTCACTTTTGGTCATTTTCTTAAGCAGCTGACTTTATTTTTAAAAATGATAGAAAAGCCACACTGGGGAAATTATCAATGCCTACACAAAATCAAAGCACGAGACAAAATGAAAAAATAACTTGGCATATTTTTTTTTTCCCTACATCCAAATGCTAAAATGCTTGTAGTGTGCAGTTAAAAACTGCGGTTATATTTCAGTCTCATTCTATTAGTCGTGTGCATGAAACTGCTTGTAGTTTGAGTATCCAGAGAATGAGATAGAGCTTAGTGAACCCAACCTTTGCTGCCAGGTAGTGAAGCTGGGGGAGAAGAGGTTGTGATTGTAGTTCAATCCAATGTTGGAAGATACCCAAAGTTAATTTAAAAGCTACTTTTGTCATTACCCAACAACATAGTAAATGTGTCTACTGTGGCTGAGAACTGAAGTTGACAACATGACACCATGTTTAAGCCCCTTTTTAATTAATTAATTTCGAGCTGTAGCTGCGCCGAGCTTTTGGTTAGATATCTGGAGGTGCATCTGATACAAGAGCAGTACCTGTTTGTATAAGCCTTGCAGAGTAACTGTGAATATTAAATTGTAAGTTAAATACTAAATGCAAGCATGCTATATGTAGATAAGAGGATTTACCAATAATGACTTGAACAGTTTAGATTGAAAGAAACATTTGGGTGGGTGACACAATCTCCCCTTCTTCATGGTTATGCAGAAGGATTGATTTAATTAATTCTAAGCAAACCTTAATATGATCAGCATAGTATTAATTTTTAATCTCCTTAATGACTGCAGCTCCTCAGCCTCTTGGCAGAAAGTGTAGTACATTATTTTCATTACAAAAATTTATACTAATCCTTCCTTCTTTGGTAGATGCCCTATGTAGTTTGAAGTCTGCATCATTTAATGGGAGTAATTGATTTTTAGTCTTTCTCTTTATAACTGTTAATGATTGCCACATCTTCCTGTGATCATAGCCCTAGACTTCTGTTTGCCTAGTTGTCTCAGATATTTTCAATCCGTTTATTATTTTTTCTGCTCTCCTCTAAAATTTCTCTCCTATTTGTCCTCTTTGTGCCTCATTATGGTGCCCAAACTGAATGCAGCACTTCCAATTGATGCCAAGCCAGTGCTGAGTAGAGTGGAATAAGCACCTTGCTCATGTGATACATGGTATTTCTGTTAAAACAGCCCAGCATGGCATTTCATCTTTTATTTTTCTTTTTTTTTTTTTTTTTTGCAAGAGCATTAAAATAACTTGTGTTCTGTTTACCATCTCTTGTTGTCAGATTTCCTGTCTGTGCTACTATCTAAATAGCTAATTTTTTTTTTAAGCATTTAATGATACCTGTCTATATTACTCTTGATTTTAAGTTGACTAGTTTTAGTGCATTATTCCATTTTTCAAACTCTCTTTATACTTGGAAACATTAAGATCTGCCCATTTCTCTGTGTGGACAGGTTCAGCACTTTGGATCTGGGCCGCAGGAATGGAACGGAAACTACGCTCATCGGAGGCAGCAGGCTTACATCCCAGCCAGCGTTGCCGGCCATGCTTTCTCCCTTCCGCAAGGAAGTCCAAATCACACTACCGTGCACGCGCATCTCTCTGGAAGTACCCACCTTGGAGGACAGCCTGCTATTCTTCCGTACCCGTCGTCGGCACCCCTTAGTACTGCTGCCCCCGTTGCCCACCTCCTTGCCTCGCCGTGTACCTCAAGACCCTTGTTGCAACATCCAGCGTACAATATGTCTCATCCCAGTGGTATAGTACACCAAGTTCCAGTTGGCATAAACCCCCGCCTCTTACCTTCCCCAACCATTCATCAGACTCAGTACAAACCAATTTTCCCACCGCATTCGTACATTGCAGCATCACCTGCTTACACAGGATTTCCATTGAGTCCAACAAAACTCAGCCAGTATCCGTTTATGTGAGAACTCAAATACAGTATATTGAGGAAGCTCAATGATACAGAAGTTTGATTTAAGAAGAAACATGGTATTTATTAAATATTAGCCATGGCACAACAGGAAAATTATTTTTTTGATTCATGTAGACTTGGGTGCAATTTAAACAACTCTGAGCTTTAAAAAAAACTCACTTTTAATGTGTTTTGCACATTTGGTATAACTTGTCTTTGGTCATGTTATCTTCTTATATAGTAACTTTAGACAGGTGACTTATGGGAGCAGAAATCTGGTTTTGCTCCTGCTATTTTTTATAAAATTGCCTTCTAACTAGTGCAAGACACGTCTACATTTGGGAAGCCATTCAGTGTACAGAACTAGAGCAACAGATGCACATATGTCAGCAGTACAGTGTAGAAGTAACTTGTTTGTATTGCGTATCTTGGTGTTTAAATGTTGAGTCACTTATCTAAAAGTTGAGCTGTTGTTCTTCACATTGCATGTGTCTTTTGCATGGGCAAAAAAAAAAAAGAAGCCTAAACATTGCTCTTAAATGTTGTTGTCCTAATAATCTCAGCTGCATTGTAAACTGTTCCCACACATAGTGCCTTAAATATTTGAGGTTGTTAATGTTATTACTTATATATAAATGTTGAGGACTGCAGCACTTAAAAATTCAGATCTGCTGATTTTTTGATAGCGTAATGCTCATTTTTGGGTTTTGTGTGGTATGATTTTAGTATTGGGTGTGGTTTCCTTATTGAGAAGGCAGCATGTTTTGCTGTAGCCGAATTTTGCTGTCTTTTTTCCCCCAGAATGAACTAGCTTCAAGACAAGACTTTAGTAGTGCTTAAGAGAAGTTTGATTCAGTAGCTATTGAGTAGTGACACACAACGCAGTATTTCATACTGGTGAATGGAACTGCAATACAACCTAAGTAGTTTATTTTAAAGGTGATTGTCTAATTGGATATAATAAAACGTTTAGAGGTGCAGTAGGCATGACTGGCTAGCTAATGAAAGGAAAAGCCAAGTGCTCATTGATCCATGATGTGGTTTCATCTTAGCTTGAGCAAACCATGCAGTATTTAGTAACTAGTAGCAGAATATTTACTGTTGAAGCTTGAAAAGATGTGAGTTCTTTGTGTGCAATCTTTCATTTATGCATGGGAGAGATTTTAGTCTTTTTACATTATAGTATTTGTTTTAGCCTGTTGCGGGTGTTTGCTTATTTAATACATTCCGTCAGGGACGTAAACTACATGCTTTTTGCATTATTTTTTTCCTTAGGAAGTGTGTCTTTTTCGTTTTTTTGTTTTTGTTCGAATGAAGTTGCTTTTGCAGCACCAAAGACTTAATCATCCATTTCCTATAAAAGGTAGCTACTTTTTCATAGACCTCAAGTATGCTGTAGTGTAGAGATGGGATTTACGGAAGGTATTAAGCTGAGGCTGTGTTTTAGCTTATGGGCAAGTAATAAATTGTATCATTTATCTTGAATGTATCATAGATAAGCTGCTATATAATGATTGCCACTTCAGATAGCTGTGAAATTAGGTGATTAACTAGTTCTTTCTTAGCCTTCTAATTTCTGTACAAGTCTAATTACATGAAATAGAAGCCGGGTTTTGGGTTTGTTTTTTTTTTTTTTTTTTTAAATTTTATTTCGTTTTCATGTTTGAAGTGTCGTAACTACTATACTGTAAATGATGGAAAATGATTGCATATGTTTTTTTGGGGTGTGTTATTTGCATCAGTATTTTATCTCCATTAACTTTGAGCTCATCACTGCATATAAGTGGATGTATTGATGTAATTTAATTTTTTTATGTTTTCATATTGGCATTGTGTAGACACTTAAGAAGCTGCATCTTGCAGGCTTGACTTAACTTTTTTTTAAAACAAAATCTGGAATACAATCCTTGCAATGTTGACTGGAATAAGAGTGCAAAGCATTTGAGTTTAACTCTGTCAATAAGCTAATAACTGGTAATCTTTTTCTTTACTCCACTAACACAAGCAGTGTTTTATTTAATGAATGTCTGAATGAAATAAATGTGCCTACATTTGATTTCTTTTTTAAGTAATAACTAAAATACAACAGTATTAGATCATAAAAAAAAAAGATAAAAATACCAGCAGTACATTTTTAATCACACTGAAAATTAAGAAACCTAACTTTTCCCAAAAGTTTCAGTGTTTTTAGTAATCGACTCTATGCATTTTGTACAAGTGTGTGTGTATATAAAGTATACATTAGAAACTAGGAGTATCCTGATGAATTTGAAATCTTATCAACACATATATGAAGCCTAAATATAGGGAGTCAAGAAAATTCTCAAATTGGTTATCCACCTCACCACTTCAAACTTGTGCTATCCGGTCCAGCAGATAGTTTTCTGTTCACTCCCTTGTGTTGGGAAGCGACGTTTTTTTTGGTGCTTACTCCATTGCAGGCAATGGACACACCAAGAATAGCCAATGCAAATGGAGTCAATGAATTTTGTATTGTGATAACAAAAAAATACTGCATTTTTTTTTTCTGGGGCCATGGGGATCTTCATTGGTCTGATGTATTTACTGTACTTTCTTTTTACTGTGCTTAGGGTTTTAAGCTAACATGCTTGTTAAATTGACACAGTTATCTGTATATCACAACAGTATCCTATCATATGCAGGAAAAAGTTGCTGTAAATGCGCCCCAAATTAGATCTGCTGCTCTTTCTATGTGTTGTCATTCTAGAAATGTCTGCATTTCAAAGAACAAAATATTTGGGATCCTGCCACAGCTTAAATTTGGGTGACTTTTCCCCCATCCTGCAATACACTCGGAGAGAATGGACTCTTGTCACTGCAAGCGTCCGGGGCCCATCTGCAGAAAAAAAAAAAAAAAAAAAAAGCTTTCAGGGCGAAGGCCTTTTCCGTGAAAAAGGTCATCCTCTGAGAAGCATTTATATCCATTACCGTTTTAATGCCTTTTTTAAATAAAACACTGCATGACTACGGAATTGCATATCTGCATATTACTCTAATTTGCAAGATTTTATATGAATTTTCTTGTGTTCGGTTTTTAACTTTACTTCAGGGTGTTTTATTGGTCAAATATGCTACTGTATTAACTTTTTTGGTTTTAATTTTTAAATTTTCGGTTTTTACTGCTAATTAACTTGGTTTGTGTTAAGTAAAAGTTAAATCACACTGCAAGCTGTAGGAGGACTTGTTCTAGAAATACCCAGTGATAGAGACTTGATTAATAAGTTTGAACTGTTACTGTTTAACAATTTGTAGACTTGTGGCTTTTTTTTTTTTTTGCTTTGGATTTCTATGCTACACTAGTTCGCCATGTAGCAATTGCACTGTGCAATATTACAATATGAGGACTGGGAAAATTTTTTATGGATGTAATGTCTCTTACAGTTTGCGATAGTATTTCTTTCTAGTTCTCAGTGATTTAAATGTGACCAAGCCTTCTGTACTTTGTCACAAAAAGCGGGTTTTCCAGGTGACTATTTTGGTGAGTGTCAAAATAAGAATTTATGGTGTATTACTGTCGAGATTCACTTTGAATTAAAATATATATTGCAGCAGATGACTTTTGGTGGCTTTCATTTTTTGCCGTGTTACATCAAGGCTGGATTAAGGCAAAGGTGATGGAAATTCACGGGGAGGGCTCTAAAATTCTGATACAATCATTTGACTAAGCTGCTCTTCTTCCTGAAATGTTAAATGTTCTTTCCAGGTTTGCTTAGGAGGATCTTGAGAATCTGCCCGTAGCATAGCCAAACCTCGAAGGTTCTTTGTTCTGGATGTCCCACATTTACAACCTTAGGAGAAGGTCATCTGGCCCAGACCTCAGTGGATCCATCACTGCTGCTGAAGTTGGTACCAAGCCTGTGGCAACTGCTGCTTGGCCAGCAGGAAAGTGCTCCCGCTGCCGCAGGTGGCCCCACGCGGTCAGTGACTCCAGATGGCCAGCCTGGTATGGACCAGACGTCCATGGAAGGCACATTTGCTGGTGCTGTCGCCGGCCAAATGTGCTGCCATGGGCTTACTGAAATCTGCCAGTTTGGAAGCTGTCACCGAGTGGGCTTTTGGGTACGCATATTTATGAAGTAGCATGGTTTCTCTGCTTAACATCCCATTTAAGGTGCTGTCATGAATGAACTGTAAAAGACTGAAATGACAGTGCAATACAGCTTTGATACCAAAATATTTCAGAATTGACAGAAAGCTTTACTTTGCTAAATATGAGGTGCTGCTGTTGCTGATCTTCTACAGTTGCTTGCCCTTCAGTGAGAGTTGGTCATGCTGTCTGCAGAGCTTTTCCTGCAGCACCACACCTTAGGCTACGTGAAAATGTATCTGCCCAGATTCTACAGACACCTCTGCTGCTATGAAAGCTGCTTCCTTTTCATTCTTTACAGTTGGACTCCCGTGCGTATTGCTGACTTTTAAATGGATGTTGATGTTGGTGTCTATATCCCACATTTCCCGTAGGAACTAGGGCCACTGCCTTGGTAGATTTTACACTCTGGATTTTGGCAACGTCTAACAAAGAAGGAAAGGCTGCCTGAGCCTTTCAGAGGGTGTGCGCTGTCTGTCAAGTCCTTTCCATTCTTGCTTTCTATGAGTAATAATGCCCGGCTGTCCCCTATGCTCTTTCCTGTCCTGTGGAAGGAGAGGGCTAGGACAGAGTAAGCAATCTTTCTCTCAGCTGCCTTTAGGATGACTAACACTGGTTTAAAATTTGCTGAGCGTTTTCCCTGTCACTAAAGGCAAAGGACCGATTTATAGGGCAGTTGTGAGAGCAGATTCATTCAAGGGAAAGCTTTCCGAGTCAATGGGGCTGTCACGTGCTGCAGATCGGTAGTGGGACAAACTGGTTCAGGGTGATGCTGTGTTTTCTCAATGAAGTAGCTTAAGTTTTCAGCTGGAGAGATGAGCAGTCTCCAGGAGGCAACAGAGAAGCTACTGTTGGGGTCACTCATGGAGCAGTACAGTCCTGACAGTTGTGGTAGATTCACATTAATGGCTGCAACTTGCGCATACAGTGACTTCAGCACCTGTAATGAATGGAGGCAGCGTCAGTCAGTGTTTCGGTAGGGCTGTGAAGTGCTGTTGCTCCCCACTTAAAGAGCTGTAACTTCCTTATAGGCCTCCAACGTTTGGCATGCGTGTCGCATGCGGCGCAGAGCTCTGGGGAATGCCGGCGAAATGCTGCAGCCCTCCCCGCCGCTTTTCCCACACTGGATGAACACGGTGACTGAAACGGTCGCTCTGACGTCCTGCTGTGCAGGAAAGCATATTAAATCACGCATAAGGTTTGGCGGTGATTGATGATAATTGCAGCTTCCTACCTTGCACCTGTAAGAAGGTGCATTTCACCTCTCAGGAGAGTCGGGTACATGCTCTGAGCAGATTCGGGTAATTCCAGCTGCCCCTGTCTTGGGGAACAGCACTGACTATTTCTTGTTAGAACAACAAAGCTTTGTGCTGAAAGGCTGAGATACACATTTGAATGGATTCTTCTCCTTAAATCCTGAAGTAGCAGGTTGGGAGCATCTACACCCTGTTGGTAGAGGTGTCTGGAGACTGGACTCCAATCTGTGGTTGTATTTGTGGACCGAGATGTTCATAAATTTGGCCTGTTTATTCATCAAAATGAAAAATGCTGACTTCTGTTGCAAAGGTAGAGAACCTGGCCTGCCACCTGCTTCATGGAGAAGTGGCTACATGGCCACTAGTGTCTTCTCATCTATGGATGAGGTTCTAATCTGTGGGTTCCTTCATAAAGACAAGCGAGACTCAAAATGATTGTGGTAGGTCTACTGCAAGAAAGGCAATTTTGCATCTAGGTCTTACTCATCATCTCAACCAAGGTCATACAGGTGATGTCAACGTATTGCTCTGGGGCCAAGGTAGGAGCATCCATGCAAACATGAATTTGGGTCTCAGTGTGTGTGGTTTATTGTTACACAGCGTGGTGGAGTAGTACTCTTCCCCAGTGAGAGACATACTGGTCCTGTGGAGAAATAGTCAATCCATCTTCTCAGCCAGCTAGAGCAGACCTTCACTGGCATGGAGCACCTTTATCCATAATGAGACATCTCTCGCAGAATCTGGACTACTTTCTAGCATTAAGGATTCCATAGCTGAGAGGAAACCAGGTTACAAGTACACACGCTTCACCTCCCTGTTCCACGTGTGTAACCACGGAAGGGAATATATGGGCAACATACATGCGGTGTTTGCAAAAAAAAAGGAAAAAAAAAAAGTACCTGACATCAAGTGTAAAGAGCATGTGCACACTCTAGGAGAACACGTATGTAGGAAAGCAAATCTCGGCACCAAGCCTGGGTGGACAGATACCCCCCAGAGGCTGAAATTACTTTCCAGGAAAAATGAAGACAAACAGGATTGGGAAAGGTAAGTTTAGGAAGTAGTTAACTACACTCACTTCAGTGTTTTTTCACTAGCTGTAGGAGATCTTATCCAGTCATCATTCTGGAAAAGATGCATTTTAAAAATCCTTTGAAATAACAGCTAAATCTGCTAGGAAAGAAATATTTTATGCATGATACATATACACATATATATATACTGTATAATGGAAAAATAAGACTATAATGGTTGAGAGCTAGATCGGGAAAAAGCGCTGTCAAAATTAACTTTTTGATGGATCTATTACAAAGATTATGTTATGACAAAATCTAGAAAAATACGAAAATAATGATAGGGGTTTTGCACAGGATTCCATAAAATTAAAAAAAGGTACCACCAGAGGGCCCTGCACTAAATACATTGGCCCGAAATAAAGCGGCGTGATGAGTAAGCTATCCATCTTACTATAATAATCATACAACTGCCATCTTTTCTCTGTGGATAGTCATTAGTAGTCATCATATGGAAGCTAATTCTGCACAGAGTGAATTAGTGATTTGAGGAGAAAGTGAGTAAAACGGCACAAATGGGACGTATCAGTGGCTGAGTAATCGTATTGGTGACATTCGGAGCATGCTAAACTAGTCAGATAAATATGTGATTATGGGTCATCATGACTTTGGGGATACCGTGAGTAGCTGCAGCAGGATGTCAAGCTGTGGCTCGCCCATGTGGCTTGCCCTACCTCAAACCTTGCTTGTAAGAGTCTATCAGAAAGACTTCTTGCTTTCTGCTGGAATTGCTGGGAGGCCGGGACAGCTTTCCCGCACGTAAGGAATGCTGCGCCCTGTCAGAAGCAGCTCTCGGTGTCCTGGAGCACGTTCTGCCCTGAGCCCACCTTTGCTTTGCTCCTCCTCCCACCATCACTGTCTGTTGCCCGCAGACATGACCCGGGAACTAAGAGAACACAAGGAAGCAGTGCCAGGAAAGAGAATGATATTAGAATAAAGAATTCGTGTTACCTCTGCTGAAAATACTAATTACAGAAAAAAAAATAGCCGTGATGTTTGGTCTGACTGTGACGGAGGCAGCTTCTGCCTCTTGCTGGGGCTCATCTTCTCTGATCTCCGTAAGACATTTTATGTACCGGTTGATCTCCTGGTGTACCTTCAAGCATCGCAGAGGCAAACCCCTGTCCTTCACAGGTCCCCTTTCGGCCTGAAGGCCTGAGGGTGGTGGTGGGCAGGGAGGGGGTGGGTGCCCAGGTGAGTGATGGCAGGCGAGGGGTGCCAGGAGAAGACCTTCCCTGTGCTCGCACACTGGGCGGCTGAGGATGTAGCTGCCCATTTGCTCAACCCCTGTGGTCTGCTCCAGCTTCTTTACTCTCAAAGCTGCTCCTGCGCTCGCAGGAATGCTGCCAGCGGGGCAGGGATGGGGCTGCCTCCCGAGGAGAGGTCCTCGCCGGCCCCGCAGGTAAGGAGGACCACCTTTGGAGGTGCCCTGGCCCGGAGACTCACGGGTACCTCAGCCGGCAATAAACGGCTCCCGAGGTGAGCAGAGAAGGACTTCGAGCCCTGCCAGGTCGGAAGGACCACCCTTTACACCTAAGAGGTAGTTGCTGGGCGCAATGGCTTCAAAAAAAAAAAGGAGGGAGGGACTCGGGGCCGAGAGCTGTTACTGCATCCAACGGGCGCTGGAAGAGAGGGGGCAGAGGCCTTCCCCCACCACCCGGCCGCTGCCCCGGGGACCCCGCCGGCGCTGGGCAGCGCCCTGCCCGCTCCCCCCCTCCGCTTCCCCGGGGCCGCCTGCGGAACGGCCCCGGCCCAGCCGCGCCGCCGCGGGGTGCGGGTGGTGCTGGTGGGACGGACGGACGGACGGACGGGACCGGGCGCTCCGAGGGGCGGCGGAGGGGGGTCCCCGCGGCCCCGGCAGCGCCGCCTCCGCTCCCCGCCTCCCCGCGCTCGGAGGGCGGGGGAGCGGGGGGCCGGGACTGGCGGCGACGCGAGTGAGCCCTTTGTGGATGAAGCTCCCTTCCCCGCCGCAGCCGGAGGGGCCGCGCCGCCGCCGCTGAGAGGCACCGGCACCGCGTCCCCCGCGGGCGCCCGGCAGCATGCGGTGCCCCCCCGCTCCTCCTCCTCCGCCGCCGCCGCCGCCTCCTCCCTGCACAGCCGCTGCTCTAGAGCCCGGCGCGGCGGGGCGATGGGCAGCGCTGCCCGCTGAGCCGCGGCGGGGCCGTGCCAGGCGCGGGGATGGGGCGGCGGGCGGCGGGCGGCGGGCGGAGCGGGGAGAGCCCCGCGGGGCCCGGCCGAGCCCCCGGCACCGCGCCCCCGCGCTGCGCCCCGCCGTCGGGCGGCGGAGCGGGCCTGGCCGGGGCCGTCGTGCTGCTGGGGGTGATCGTCGCCCTCCTGCCGAGCGCCCGGGCCGAGCCGGGTAAGGAGCGCGGCGGGACGGGGACGGGGGGGTGGTGGTGGTGGTGAGGGGGTGGGGGCGGCCCGGCGGCGGGGAGCGCCGCTGTCACCGCCGAGCACCGCTGTCACCGCCGAGCACCGCTGTCACCGCCCTGCCCGCGGAGAAAGCGCCGTTGGCGTGGAAAGGGCGGCTCTGCGGGGAGGAGGCTGGGGCTGCCCTGCGCGGAAGGTGCCGCCGCCGCCGCCTGCGGAACAGCCTCACCTGCTGCAGTGGCAGAGGGTCCCCCCTGCGTCCCCCCCCTCCCGGGGCCCCGTCCCCTCCCCGGGTCTCAGCCCGGCGTTCAAAGGCGGGGGGGGGGGACGTGAAATCTGCCGTGTGCCGTGCGATACTGTGAGCGGGGGTGTGTGTGTGTGTGAAGCCAGGCTCTTCTCGTTGTCTTCGCGTCTTTTCTTCCCCGCTCGCTGAGCAGAGGCTCGGCCGCGGAAAGGGGATGCTGGGGCTTGCTGCCTTTCCCCGTGGGGATGCCGCGTTCATCTCGCCGCTCTCCCCGGCTAGCGCAGGAATAAGGGCTTTATCCTCTGGGACAGGCGGCTTGGAGGAGGTCTGGGTCCCTCGCGGAGAAAGAGGGACGGGCAGAGGCTTTGTTAAAGCGAAGGGTCGTCTCTAATGACTGTGCGTGTGCGCGGCGGGGAGGAGGGGAAGGTGAGGCGGGGTGAGGTGGGGGCAAGCTCTGCCGAGGGCTGAGCGCTGCATCTCAAATGCGGCTGAGGGCTCCGACAATTTCTGGTTATGTTTTTCCCGTTTCCCTTGACTTTTTTTGAGTCAGGCAGTATTCTGCGCTCTCCCGCCTTCTTACAGCAAGCCGGTGTACTCGGTGACCTCCATGCAGAAAGGATGACTGTTGCTGGTAGTTATTGTATGTGCCAGATACAGATGCCAAATAGAATTCTAAGGCTATGCTAAATAATAGAAAGAGGCTGAGATTGCTATGTGGCTAGACTAATCCCATGGATTTAAGAAAAGAGTAGGGATGTGGATCCACATGTCGAAGCTGTTAACATGAATATACAATAATCATCAACAATTGGTGTCAGTTTTATAGCCATAATATAATAAGGGTTCTCATTCGCAGGTTGTAGGTTGGTGGAACAGTGCCTCATACTTCCATTACTTGGTCTGAGCATGTAAATACTGTGGTTTGATTTATCTCTGGAAGATAAATTGACCCATGATCAGAAGAATGGCTAATTTTTTACCTGTGCTTGACAATTCAGCCTGGATTTGGCATGAAATCTCACACCACATCTAAATTACGAAACGTATCTTCACCCGAAGGTAGCCAGTCTCTCAGAGCTGAATTTTTAAAAGCTGAGGTATTTCTGACAATGGAACAAGACACCTCTTCACACTTTATCTCTTGATTCTAGAGTAGGATGAAAAGTATTGATATCCTGTTTCTTCCTTTGTGGTCTGTATGTCTTTATGACAGAGCCGTTATCTCAATTTTAAGTGAGGAAATCCAATAGAGTTAACAAAAATATTTGTAGGTATCTCATAGCCTACAGCTTGGAAGAAAAAGTGGTGAGAAGCTACAATAGTGCCAAGCTGAAGTACATAATGATAGTATGCATAGCACACGCAGTGAAAAATACTGTCACAGGTAGGCATTACCTGGGAATTTTAGAGGATTGGGTAGTTATGTTAAGGTACTTAATGTGTTGTAGTTAATAGCTTTGAGCGTTACAGTTGAGATTGCAAATAAAACTTTATTAGTCCTGTGCAGTGTTTATTGATAGTTATGATTGCTAAGGTGCATAAATTGGATGTCCATCAACCTAAAAAGCTCTGTTTTCCAGTGAGGTAGAGCACATGAAATGCTGTCTCCTGTTGAAGTCAGGGTCAAAGCATGTAGGACAGCTAGATTTCCAATGAAAAACGTGAGTTTTTCTCTAAGAAGGTTAACTTCTATATGTTTACATAGGGCAGATTACATGTAGTTCTGGATTTCTGTTAAGCAAATGTGCTTTTACTGATTTCTGTGATTATTACTGTAATGCACATGGTTCACAGAGCAGGTCTACTGCTGTGAAGTCCAAGTGGCGTTACGTGGTGCGTTGAACACTGCATCATTTTTACTACAGCTCTCTCCGCTAGCAAATATTTGCATCTATGGCAAGGTTATGTCTGTATATATGTACACACTCACAGATAAATACCCGGTTCTTCTGTTGGGTTTACGTGCCACATGCAGCATCACTGTGTGTGAAGATGAAGAAGAGGACTCAGGGCGTGGGGGGTAAAGAGAGAAGTTTTACTCTGGTGCCAGTGCTTCAAAACACAACTCGTAAGTTTCCTGATCCCTGAGTTGCTTTTAAATAGCTGTGGTAACAACATTTCCTTTCACCTCAATATTATCTCTGTGTTAGGGGCTCAGAACCAGACCTCAGTGGTCCCCTCCTCGGGACACTTTCACCATCCAGTACAGAGTGATTAGGTTTCAAACAGCAGATGAGAAGCTTTATTTTTAATTTTAGAAGTATTTTATGCTTCTTTAGCTGCATACATATGAAATTGTTCAGTGACACGCAGAGTTCATCATTAATGTCCACAGTATGTCATCCCCAGGACCATCGCGTGAATTCAGGTTGACCATAAAATTACATTGTCCACCATAATCAGAAGTACATGACTGATTTCTGATGGATTGTAGAATAATGAGTGCAAAAATTCCGTCAAACTGAACATATCTGTCAAGAAAGGAAAAAGTAATGAGCCAGAAAATGAATGAGGGAACGTGTGGTTTTGGGTTGACTCCTACCATGCTGCAGCCAGGTGAAAGACCCTCGTGAACCAGAGGCAGGAACCGTGGGCAACCATTTTCCTTGGGGGAGGAAGAGAGAGGCGGTTTCTGAAATGGATGTAACTTTGGAAGGCAGCTATTGAAAGCTGATCTGGTCTCAGCAGACCATCTCTCAGCCCGTAAATACACGTGGCACTCTTGTTTGAGTAACACCGAGGCAAAGGCACGATGCTCACAGCTGTGTTGCCCGTGAGCTTAATCAGCTGATCAGAGGGGCTGTGGTAGGGGGCCTGGGGAAAGAAGGTTTTCAGAAGTGTTAAAATATACCTTTTACATTTTCCATCATCCTTTACGCTTGTTTGTGTAGCCTGTTTGAATGATAAACTTGTCAGGGAAAGGTCCATTTCTTCCTGTGTTGGCTGAACGCTAGCACAGTGAGATCTCATCTTAATTAACAACGATTCCAAAAACAATAACGACACCTCCAGTGCAGTGGCTGTTTCTCGCAGCTGGGGCTTTGATTGAACAACTCGGAGAGTGCTCCGTGCCAGCTGCTAAATTGCTAGTCCCACCTCCTATGGATCATGGCTCTCGATGGATGGCAGCTACCTGAGCCTGACTCAAGGCCTCTCAGCTCCTGAAACTCCACAGAAAATGCCAGGATTGGCACATGGGGAAGCATACGGGTTGGTGTTCCCACTGCCGAAGGAGCTGCTGCAGAGGTGAGGGACGTGAGTGAATTGGGGAGCGAGTTGTTCCCTAGATCCAGCTCCGTGTTGAGGAAATTGGTGAGGATGTAGAGAAAGGCACTCTACATCTCCTGCGGTTGGTCTCCAGAATTACCATTCCAGCATTTTAGGAGATGAATAGTTTCAGGTTGGTCTCGTTGCTCTTTTGATATGCTGTCTGATTATCTCAATAGAATAAAATACGAGCAGATATCTATCTTGTGTAAGAATAGTGAAAAGTTCAAATTCTGACTCATTCTATTCAAAACAAAACAGGAATCTGCAGCATGGGCTGAAAGAATGAGGCCACCAGGAGCACGCAAAAAGGTGCTTCTTTGGGTGGATTTGAAGATTTGATGGGTACGCTTGGTATAGATCCACCAGTTGCAAGTTAACTTCTTTCACTACGTTCCTGGATCTGAGTTATTCCCCACGTTAGCTGATACTAAATAATCTGGTTTTAGAATTCATATAGATACAAGATATTTTAATTTCATACATACTGCAACAACTTAAGTGAAACTGTTCTCTGTAGATTAAGGTAAGGAACTGGTGTCTCAGATGAGGTTGAAGGGTGTCCATGTTTTTCCTGTAAGGAATGCTGACTGGCTGTTTGAGACCTATGGTTAGAGAAGAACTTTTAAATCTTATCTGCAGTCGTGTTCAGTCATCCAGTAGTGTATTAGACATCTCGCATCCTCTTTATCTTCACTGTACTGTTTTCTGAAATCTTTTACACTTGCTTGAGGTCAGGTTGATGAACAAGAGGAAGGGGACTGTGAGTAATTTTCTGTTTATGGCATTTTCTTAGTCATGTGGGAATGGTTGTTTCTGCTGAGGGAAATACTGATGGTATTTGCATATGAATTTAGGCTTCAGTGTCCAAACATGTCAACATTTCATTAAAAAAAAAAAAGACCATTTCAGTGATTATTTACTGTTTTAACTCCCTTCTGCTGGGTCCAAGGAAGGAACTACTGCACTTACTGAGCTCATCTGTGTTTTACTGCTAATCCTGAGGGCCATGGGTGAGACACTGCCCTCCTGCTAGCGAGGTGGGATAGCGCTGGTGGGCTTTGGACATAGGGCATTTCTCAGCTAAAACAGCGCACAGAAGAACATTCCCAATGAGGGTATTTAGTTAGAGGAAGTACAGGATACAGGAAAAACAATTTCTGTACATCTCAACACAGAGCAGGTTGTAGTAGTTGTAGTATTCTTGGCACAGTTGGTCTTTGTGCTTGAGATTGCCTCTCAAATATTAAGGGTCAGGTTCGTGAAGAAAAGGCAAATATGTCTTCTAGAAATTAGTTTTGAGAAATTCAAGGAAATAACACTTGTATACTTGAGCTGAAGGAGTGCAGGAGTTTTCCTACCAAAAGAAAAGAACACCAGGTAGAATAGGTTGGGACAGAGCGTGGCAGTTAGTGCTGTACCTGCCCGAGTGAGAGAGGTGCTTGTTCAGAGACTGCCTTCGGGCAGGGGAGAGCATAACTGCATAAAGGACCAGAGATGAGGATTTTCCACCACTGTAGCCTGGGTGATACATCTCCTTTCTCTGCAGCCTCCACTGAGACTGCGGAGTCCTGCTGCCTCAGGGCTCACGCCAGGCTAAATTATCCTTTATCCACCATCCGCACAAACAGTTTGGTTTTGTGCCCCATGTCACCAGAGCGGTTGAGACTTCCATAGTCATTGCTGGATTGTATAGGTACAAGACAGGAAAGACTTATCCTTATTTTTACAGTTAATGGTCTTGCCCGTGATCGCTCTCGCAGTGTCTTCATTCACAGTTTGAGGTTAATTTGGCAGCTCCAAGAGGGGCCACTGCTATGAACTTTCTCTCTTTCAAATGTTAGTGAAGCCTAAACTCTCACACCCATAAATTGCTTAATAATACCTTGCTTATTCTCTTCCCGTCCTGCCTAAAACCCAAGTACACAAAACCCAGGGATCCACAGCAAAGATTTTTAAATTCCATAAATTAATCCTCAGAGTTTATCAGGAGAGTAATGAAACAACGTTTTGAAAAAACCACCAGGGTCTTCCCTTCTCCCTCATTAAACGTAACTTTCAATAGTTTTAGATTTTAAAAGGTCTAGGACAAAAGATCTGGAATTGAAAAAGAAGCAAATCAGAGCCAAGTCCAGGCTTTGAACTGATATTTTATAGTGGCAGTCCTGCATACACGCAGAAGGCTATAAAGGGAACATCTGCATCCCGTAATGGTTGTCACCAGAGGAAAGGCCAGTAATGTTCTTAAAGTCTGAAAAGGAGATGTGGTGCTGATAGGTGTCTGAAGTGCATCTTTGAACACAGATGATGCTTTTAAGGGCCTCTCAACAGCAGCCGTAAGTGACTCAGTTTGACTACTCCCCTTTAAAAAGAGGAGTTATTGCAGAAAATGGGAAGTCCGGTGATATCAGTGCTATGGGCCCCTTTTGGGTGAAAAGAAATTACGTTATTAATGTTTACATAACAATTACTTTTGCAGGTATGAGATACATACAATGTGTATCGCAAAATGCAACGCACATAATATGTCTATTTGATCTTGAGGTTAAATTAGGGAAAATTCCTTCCTGGATTCACGGAGCAGGAGGACAGAAAGAAAAATGAAAGAACATTCAAAGATGGGAAGAATAAAAATTAAGACTTAGAAGACAGTGCGTTTCCACATTTTCTCCACCACACATTGCTGTAGATTTGAAACTATCTACAATACCTTGTCTCTCATTTTATCACCTGTTAGCAATATACCAGCATTGTTCTTTTAAGGGAAGTACCTTGGTTGATTCCTACTGACTTTGAATAGGAAGAATACATGCGAGAAATTAAAGGGAAAAACTATGCAAGACTGTAAACACAGAATGCAAGTGTTCTGGGCATATTCTCCAATTTTCAGGTATTATCATCAGGTTTGATGCATCAGCTGGGGAAGTAGCTATAGCTCTTCTTTTGAAATTTCTTCTGAATTGCCTTAATGTGTATGTGTTTTCCTTACTGTGACTAAAAAAACCTATATGTTGAATGTAAAGATTTTGGTTGCTCTCTAGGAAAGTCTTTGTACACAATATACCTACTGATCATGTGTGCAGATGGATGCTCATGCAGATGGGTGGTGATAAAAAATTCCAGAAGCAAGCCAATATAAATTAAAATCCATCTGTATACCAGGTAACAAAAAAGCAGCAGAACTAGTGATATGATGTTCTCACAGCAGTGTCATTTGCCGAAAATAAGTAAAAATCCTTTAAATGGATTGTTTCCTTGTGTTTGAAAGGTATGGATTTTGCAAATTAAACCTTATGTAGTTACTAGCTTGGATAACACAAGATTGTACATGAATGTATGTAACTCACAATGCTAAGAGACAGATTTTTTTAAAGCGTTAGTAACTCAAAAGAAAGGCTAAATACTTAAATGCATGGAAATTAAAATGCCAAAAAAACAGATTCCAAAGGAACAGGAAACAAAGATGTATTAGTTTTCTGTGGTATTTCTTAGACAATGAAATAACTGAGGACAGCAAAATATGTTGGCAACCAATGTAAAGAGGGTAAGAAAAGAGTTGAAAAATGGAAGTTTATCCTTGGGAACGGTTTGCTGCCAAATAGTTGTTCTTTGTTTTGAAAATAATAAAAATGACTTAGATTATGTGATGTTGTTCATCACTGAAGTTCTGAAAAGCTGATTTAAAAGAAACCATTACAGACTTGCCTAGTTCTTTCTTTGTGTAGTTTTCTTTCAATCTGATGAGTAGCTTTGGCAGATGAATGTATCAGTGATGAAAAAATTGGATTTTTCTAGGGGTTGTGGCTAGTTAAGAAAGGGAATGCATTTTTACAGTTTCCTGTCATTGTAGTATGTCTTTGATGCAAGGTCTGTAAGCTGAAATTTTTAGGGGTAGTTTTAAGAAATCCTTAAAACTGATGTTTTTGGTTTTATTTAGCATATTCTGGTCTGGCTTTCCACGATACTGTCATTTTAAAAATGCTTCTCTGATCTTGTGGTAAAACATCTTGACTGAAGGATTTTAAGACCAATACAGGCTTGATTGTTGTAGCAGTATTCTCAGCTAGGTTTGGCTGAACGTCTTGATGCTCACCAACTCGGAAAGTCTTAAACCCTATTTTTTTTTGTACTGAGTGTAGACTTGAAAAAACTCTCCATTGTTGACTGGCAGTCCATAAACGTAGTTGAAATTGCCCAGCTTTTGCTTGGAGTGGTTGGTAACAGAGATGTTTTCAAAGCTTGCAACTTGCTGAATTTATCAATATATTTCCCTATGCAGGGTTTGGTATCCAAAATTCATTGCTATTTAAAAAGAAAAGTTTGACTTACTGGAGAATTAGAGCTTGGGCTCCAAATTGGCTACAGGCAGTGGTCTTTTGCTAGGCAAATCAAGTGGGAGTGTTGATGAGACATTTTATGGGGTGCTGTTTGTGCGTCTACTGCTATTAAAAAAAGCATTATTTTCTATACCTGCCCTTTATTTTCTTTGGCTAATGAAGCACCTATAAAAAGGTTATGGAGTCCTGTCACATAATTAATATTAAATTATTGAGTTGTTTTCAGAAGGAATTTTACCAGATTGTCACCTACCAGGAGCTCTGAGACACCTGTACGTTTTACTGAGAAGCCATATACAAAAATCCTGTTGACCAGCTTAGGTCGTTCCTGAACACATGCAGCATTTCTTCTGGTCATCTCACATCCAAAAGAACAGTGCAAGTTGGAGAAGGGTAGTGATCCGCCATGAGAAGGAGTACAGAACATGGAAAAAATTGTATTGGTAAAAAATTTGTAGGTGTTTAAGTCACAAAGGAGTCACTGATGTCCAATTTGTTTTCTGCATAAGGTGGACCATAAGATTTTGCTTTTTTTAGCAACCGGTAAAAGTGTGGCAGCTCTGGATAAAGAATAACCTTTAAAAGACTATGCAATCCTAATTACATTTTTTCGGGGGCTGAGCAGTTCAACACAAGTATCGGTGAAGGGCATTACTATCATGTTTGGAAATGTATATAATTCCAAAACTGGATTTGTCCCACTGTGTTTTCTGGCCATCCTATCTACCAGACTGAAGAGCTCTGAAATCTCTTTTCCACGCACATCTACTCATACACTGTGATCAAGTCATGCCTTTCGCTTTGAGTTCTGAGATGGTTCAATTAAAGGCATATTTTACACATCTTTTGTCACTCTTGTGAGTCCTGTTTGAAGTCTTTCCAGTCTGATGTCCCTCTGGAGCTGTAGCCTCCAGAGTCCAGGTAGTCCTGGTTCGTCAGGAATGAGCATCAGCATCAGTGTCAGTTGTAATACCATCTTTTGTAGTAGTGCTGATCTCCCAGTATGTAAGGGCTGAATTAAGGTTACTCCTGAATGAGTTCCCATTGATCTGTTTATTCACTTCTGCTTCTAACATTTATTTTTTTTAGAGGAAGTCTGCTCTGCAGATTTTGGTATAATCGAGAGAAGGAAGATTAACAACCCCTGAAGCTACAATGCTTCTCCTACGTGTGGAAGTTGCAGTCTGCCCAGTAGACATAACTCTTCATCATTGTTCCCCTCTGTAGACACTCTTATCCTGTGAAATTAGTCTACAGTCTTTATTTCCAGATGTGTGATCTGATACTTGACTGCATCTGCCTGCCTGCTTCATTGTTCATCACTTTCCCAGTCGTCATCTGAGAACTTTTATCAGAGATAGTTTTGACCTCCTCCAGGTTACTGATAAAAACGTTGAGTGCAAGGCTGAGAATCAGTCCCCATGGGAGCCTATTAGAAGCATTGCTGCTCAATTTAATAATTTAAAATCTATTGGATATGCACCATATTCATTATATATTTTATTAATCAGAATGTGAGATATAAAGTCAAGTGCCTCATTGAAATCTAAGAATATTAGATCAAATTTGTAGTCTACTGGAAATATAAAATGAATTTAAAGTGATTCATTGTCCATAAAAATTTGTTCCTGGGCATTAATTATTCCATCCTCTTTTTGTTCGTCGTTAATCAAATCCTTTCTCTGCTAATCCAGTCCATCATCATCAGCAATATCAAAATCTCTGTTTGACAGTTCCCATTTACCCTGTTTAAATGTCACAATATTATAGAACAAAGATAAATACTGTTCTTTGTTTGCTTTGTCTCCTAGCACTAGGAATAAGGGGACAATCAACAATTGAGGGGAAGAAAAAAGTCTAATTCAAAACCAGTCAATGCTGCTTCACACTTCCTGTAGCTGAAGGACTCACTGGCACAAAAATGGGTGCTTTAAGAACCCCCAAAATGTTGGTCTGGCGCACTCTTTGGTAGTGCCTGGGTGCACCAACTGACAGAGACTCGGCAGACCTTGTCTGGTTCAGGATGGCATTTCCTATGTTCCTGAATGGACAAAGAGAATACCCAAAATTTGAGTAATTAGCTGAAAGAATCTAAACTGGAAATGGAAAAATGCATGGAAAATAAGCTCTTGGAAACCCAAACACTACTTGAGCATAGGGGACACTTCTCCCGCGGGCTCCGTGCCTTACTTCTGCTTCAGGAACCACCACGGAGACACCTGGAAGTCAACGTGTGTCCGTGTGTCCCTGGTGTCTCTATACACAGCTGGTGCTCGGGCCGGTGCTGCCGTCCCGGCAGTGCCGGTGCAGCCAAAACTTGAGACCAATTTATCAAGCCAAGTGCTGAGAGCTGTGCATAGGAATGAGTTTAAGAGAGGTGGGGATTAGGGATTAGGTAGAGAGGACAAGCACAGAGAGTTGAGTAGTCTTTCCAGTTGCAAACTGTCTGATATTTTTTTCTTTGTAGGTATTTCAGGTAAAGGGATGCTAGGTGAACACTGTTAAGACTTTATTCCTTGAATGCAGCTGAAGAGTTGGGGTAGTAGGGTTGTATTAGACAGAGCTCGACCTCTTGTGCTTTTTGCAATAATTTATTTGGGAGTTGGAAACACACTTGTGAAAATACTGGCCAGGGTGGAGCCCACAGAAACCCAACCGCTGCTTTTCACGTGGGCGAGATTTCAGTTGGTTTGTTTTCTTTTTGTGATGACTTTGGCTTCCTTCTTTTTGCAGCGTGGGTCTCAGTGTCCTAGGTAGGAGATTGGAATGGCGTTTTAATATTAATCTCCTTTTTGTCCTCTAAACGGCCCCAAGCCAGCCACTGCAATTAATGAAACTCTTGGAATGCTCGTAGGGAAGCACGTATAATGCTTGTCTGAAATTAGACTGTAGTCCTCCACCATGCTGCAGAACGCTGACCCCTGTTATGAAATGGCTGGGCAGTGTGTATTTGGTTGGAAAGCCAACAGCTCGTTTGAAAAATCACTGGTGAATTAAAAATAATAGATAATGAGAACAGGACTGAGATAATAAAGTATGGAATAGTCAAAGTTTATCAGATAATTTAATATATCCAATATTTTCAGTGCAATGCAGATAATTAAAATCAGCCCAAAGAGATAATCTTACAGGAATATATTCTGGGAACGCAATTTGTTTTCACCATTATTAACTGTAGGCTACAATAATGTAGCATATTAGACGGAGTATACGTAGAATAGATTTCTGCAGCTATTATTACAACTGTCCAACCAAAGAAATCTTTCTGTATAATTTCTACAATTATTTAACTGCTAATTTGATTCTAAAATTGTCTTTCTAGGCAATTATTGCTGAAATCAATGCTATCTACTCGTGCACACATAAAATTTCTTAACATCATTGCAGCCAGCCTAAATTCACTGTATCGATGTTGAATTGTTTGAACTATTTGGGTATGTCCATGACTAATTAGGCCTATCCATGGGTATCTTAGCTTTCAGATCTGGTCTGGTCCTGCTTACATGGGAAGCAAAAGGAGGAATCACAGGGACCTCAGTGCATATGGACTGAGACTGTGGTCTGTGAGTTGGGTCTGAAGCATGGGCTGTTTCTCTTGTGGAATACCACTAAGTTTGTAGAACCTGGGCCAGGTGTTTACAGAAGGGAGAATGTTGCCTGTTGCTACTACAGTAATCATCAAGGAAATAAGTGAAACCATTATGGAGGGCATTAAATACATAGGATAACACTGATGTTCTCCTGAAGTGCATGCTTAAACAAATTAAATTTGCCGTTTTAAGGTGCCCAACAAGTTGTATTGCTAATCTGTTGCGCCCTTCAATGACTAGGAAAATGTAAATAAAATACAGTTAGGAAAAATCTGGAAGCTAAATACTTGTAGTGCAGTATTTGAGTTATCTATGCCTTCTTTAAATCAGTTTTCCCCCTTAAATAAATGGTGGGTTGGGTCAGTAGATACGATTATTAATGGCGGAGAGCAGAGTACAAAAAGTACCTGTATTAGTTAAACTGATAAAGTACTGAGAGGTCTGTGCCTCTGCTCCATGTAGATATGACATTTTCAGGAATACCATGAACTTTATTTCAGTTCAGAGTGGCACGTAATTGTTTTGATATTGTTGTCTTCTCTCTCTAGAAGAAAAAGGAAAATACAGTGATATGTGTATTTTAAGTCTTCTCACGCATGCTTTTTTTGTTTTTAAATCCAAATGTGCTTTGGTTGAGAGTGAAGACAATCAGGTGTATTGATTCACGCTTCTCTTTTTACAAAAAGTTTGGTCTCTCTGTGCTCTCTCTTGGTTCCTTTGCTTTCATAGAAAAATAGGTTGGGAGCAATTAGCTTCAAAAATGCAAACTTCTTACCTCACTTCATCCACTAGTAAACCACCAGGTTATTAAAACAGTAAGTCGCTTTGTGTGTGTGAAAGCTGCTGCAACCAGTGAATTCTGTGTGTATATCTGGATGTTCCAACATATCCTGGTAGAAATAACATGGGTTTGCCTTTTAAGCACTGAATGTGTGCTTCTGCAAACAAAGATTTATTAATTACCGAGCACCTTCCTCTTTTCCAGTTGTTTTAATATCAGAAGAATGTCATTCTTTCTCTTCAATACTATTTAAATGTATGAAAAGTTAACCCCCCCATGATAGCAATTATATAATGAAAATTAATGCTCTTTTATTACTGTATTCTTATAGGAAGTAAGACTTATTCCCATCAGAGTAACACTTATAACCCTTTTGTTACATGAGTACTCCTCTCAGTGGTAATATTGGCATTTATTCTTGTAAACAATTGAAGAACTGCCATTTTAGCCAATGCTACAGTCTCCTTAGGGAAACTATTTTTTACAAATACTACCACCGGACCTTTGATAATTTCCATGTCTAACAGGGAAACATAATCTCACTTTGGAGCACAGAATGTGTTTCATTTGCTTTCTGTTTAATACAAGGGGATTCATAACTGAGGTGGCAATATGATTTGGAAAACTTAGATTAAATGAAGGTTTATGCAGGAGTTTGTTGGTTTTTTCTTTAAATATATACTGACAGCGTTGCTAGACTGGCATTTAAACGAGGTTTCTGGTGCACGTTTTGGTCAATGGACTATAATAGGGATCATTTTTAAGTACTTGCCAATGTGTACGTATCCCATTGTGTAGTAAAAATTGTTCTTAGGAGTACTTTTAGGCTCACTGGTTAAGCTATCTTTGCTAGAGAAAACCTAGTAATATTCAAGAAAAGAGAGAGTGAAGTCACTTAAACGTTTTGGTGTGGCTTTACAAGTGTCTCCCGTGGCTTCCCCAGCACTTGGAGGGTTTTTTTTGTAATTTCTCATCTGGGAAAGCAGGTGAAGCCCCAGCAGAGGTGGACACCACCCACGGGAGGGTTCTGCGCCAAGCGTGTCCCCTGCCCGCTGGGCTCAAAGCCGACGTGCCCGAGGTCGTACGGGCAGCGGCCAGAGCAGGTCTGCAACCCAGAAGCAGGCACTGGCTGCGGCGCGGTGATTTGTTCATTCGTCTGGAGTATTTCAACTCTTCTGTGATGTTTCTCTGTTGGAAATTGTGCCGCGTGTGCTATGCCTCTAGTTTTGTGGGGCTTCTGTCTAGTGAGTATTCTGTGCATTGACGGCCTGCTCACTGTTCCCCAAGTGCTGTATCGGCACCTGTCAAATACTTTATGGTCCTTACTGGAGCGTGCAAGTGTCTGAAAGGTATTACTTACACTGCTTCTGGTGTCTGCTTGGGCTTTGATGCACAGCTCCTGATTACGGAGGCTCTAAGAGATAAAATTATGTACACTTATTCATTTGAGCAGCTTTAAAGAATTAATTTCCTTTAACTAGCATTTGTATTCGTTGTGTTGACAGCAGTATTTACATTTGCTTTTAAAAGCCATGTTATTGCACATTTTGCTTCCAAAATGTCATGAAGTGTAGGAGCACCACCAATGCTGAGTTAGTAATACATTCATAGATCTTGCTGTATTAAAAAACATTTCTTTTCTTCATGTATTTATTGTGAAACAGTTATCCTGGGATAGTTCTCTCACTGTAAATCCGGAGGAGAGAGAAGGCACCTATCCATTTTACTGTGACTTATTTCTCTACCCACGGTTGCTTTTGCTCAGTTAATCTCAGTGTAAAACATCAATTTTTCATCTCCACTTTATGTTAACTTTGGTTGACTCAGTTTAGACAATCTGTGTAGTCCCAGTGCTATATCCCCACTACAAGTTTACATTGTCAGTCATGTCAGTGTAATAGCGCTTTTTGGGAGGTTTTGCAGAAAAGAGGCAATATGGATCTGAATGTATTTCTCCCCAGCGCCACTGCAAGCAGCGATGCTCTGTGAAGGCAGCGGGCCACCAAGTCCTGGCCACCAGCAGGGTAATATCAAGCACCTCTTTACGACCCAGAGAGGTTGCTCCTTTCTTGGGATCGTGAGTCTCCGTTTCGGCTTTGTGTTTGTACATTCGCTCAGGCAGAAACACATTCCGCATTTCTAAATTGACATATTTACCTAATTGTTTTTAGTAGTTGGATTTTTTTTCAGGCTAGCTGATTCGTGCATTTTCCTGAGCATTTAATTTGATTTCTACATTAATTCCATATCAGGGAGTAATTAGAATAGGCAAAGAAAGAATAAGTAGGACTTAAGTTATGAAACAAAACTGCCACGTGAATTTATTGCCTGTGGTTCTTCAGGACCCAGTCATCTGCTACGACTTCTTTTAATAGCTCCTTCTGACTTTAATGTGATCCAAACAAATGTAGCATTTTGTTCTTGAGTTACATTTGGATTCTGCTGCTTAGTTGTTGGCACAAAACCCATTGAAAAGGGGTGGGAGCACTGACCCTGAAGTTTGGTGTACGCAAACCACTGGGGATGTATCGCGGCGCCTGCCTAAAGCCCTCTGATAGACGGTTATCTTCCCTTAGTTCAGTAACTGATGGTGCTGGCAGAAGTCTTTAACAAAAATGTTGTTGACTTCTGTGGGATTTTGTAAATGCATCGATTTTCAATACAATTTGAAAGGCAACGTGCAAGAAACACTAGCTAAGATTTTGTAATGTTTTGCTTGCTTTCCTAGGGAAACAAAATGAAAGGGATGGATTTTGCCTGCCTTTCTTTTCTCAGTCCGTTTGAGAGACTGACAAACGTACAGCCCTCGGTAGTAACTTCTTAATCCTTTGGCCAGTTTCCCTCAGGTTTGTCAGCGACAGCGATGTCTGCCGTCTCAGGTTCTTCCTGCTTTCACAGAAATCTGTGCCTGCAGAGATGGAAGGGAGCCGATAACAAACGCTCTGCTGTTATCGGCCGTTTCCTGATGCTCCCAACCAGCAGAAGCGTGCGATGGAGCCAACTGTCTCGGGGGCAGGCGTGAAGCTGCTGTCTGGGCACGGGGGACGGGTTGGGGCGTCTGGGGTACACCGTGGGGCTGTGGGGCTTGGAGGCACGGGCAGTGGGAGCTGGCAGCACGGGAGAGCCGGGCGAGAAGAGGGGATGGGGCTTCTGAGGGTGTGGGAGGAGCTGGGATGATGGTGCTAGGAGGATACCTTCCTCAGCAATTCCTGGTTTACTGTGGCAGGAGGGTCCTGGCCCTGACCCTGGGAAGCGAACCTGAGTTTTGCCGTGATGCTGGGTAGGGAGCCGTGAGCCTCTTCTGGGCGTAGGGGCAGAAAGCGATGACAAACATCCATCACCGCTTCATGAACCAACTGCGATAAGTGCAACTGGAAAGGCATTATAAACACAGTTGTTGATCCATTCAGCCAACAGAAGGTACCACGAAACACAAATTATTTCTTAAAAGGTCTGACCTATTTCTCCAGGCTTTTCCTATTTGAAACAAAAATCCTGTTGGCATATGGTCTTGTTTACACAAACACGTATACACGTGCAATAGTCCTCTTTTATTCCATGTGCATTATCCTGCTGAGTACTCACTTGCAGCTCTAGGTCCTGTATGTATCGCTGTGGCAGAAGCTGAAACTTTTCAGCAGTTTTCCACAATGCTATTGACCAAAAAAACCCACAAAAAAACCTCAGTGCACAGTTTTGGAGAAGACACAACATTATATTCTGTCTTCCTAGGTATCTTGCAGTCAAGATATTGTGTCAAACACTCGACATCTTTCTGAAAATAAGTTGGCTTTTTTTTTCTCTGAGGGATTTTTCAGAAATTGCTAATGAGTATCATGTTTATGGGTGAATCCCATAAGAGGGGGTGCAGATCACTAGTGCTCAGCCTTTTCTTTGGAGAGAGAAGAGGACATATTCCAGTGTGTAGTTTTCAGATCAGTGATTTACACTATAACAAAGCGTGATTTAAGATTTTATGGTAAAGCAGGATGAAATTAACATAAACTTTGGTGCAAAAATAGCAATATGTTCTAGTTGGAGTTTGCAGAAAATGCTTAAAAGTAAATAGCAAGTCAGGCTCTTGGAAGCTTCTCTCCCTCGCTCATCCCAGGTGCTGCCTCCTGGAACGAAACTAAGACCTGCTCATCATTGCCTGGTCAGGGCTTCTGAAGGTGCTCCCATTGCTACAAGAGAGAAAAGGGAGGTTGCCAGTAAGAAATCATTCCTTTTTTGAACTTGTTGAAATGTCCCTGTAATTCTCTTGGCGTGGCAAACCGGTGCGGCAACCTGTAGTGTTACTCCCTGTGTCCTGATACTAGATGTTTTAGGTATTGGAGTAATACTACTCATTAGTGGGTATCATATTGCAACTAAGATTTACATCAAGGCTTTCATGGGCCATAAGCCGAGGTTTTACAATATCCTGTTTCTTCTCATGTTTGTCCTTTTTGTCCTTTTGCCAACAAAAAAAATGCTCAAAAGTACCCGAGGATCTCTAAGGCTCAGTTTTAAAAGCACCATAGGTACTTCAGAGGGCAGCACTCAGTAATTTTCAATGAGACAGCAGGTACCAGAAAGCCGACTGGTAAGTTACAAAGGCGTTTAGGTGCCTCCAGTTGCAGACGGGAGCCTGCAGGATCACTGGAGTAATTTAGGCGCAGAAATGGCGCTGCCTTTTCAAGGGGCTGGTGGCTTCTCAAGTGAGTAGGTGTTAGGCAGCTCTCGTAGCTGGCAGCTCCTGCAAGTCTTACGAGGCACTTACATGCATCATTTGTAAATCAGCCCCTGAGGCACTCGTGATGAATTGTTCCAAGCTCTGTATTAGTTTCGTGTTTGTTTTGTCATCCGTGCAGGCACTGGCTTCTCTGATCTTGTTTGCAAGGTTACGTATTGCAGGTTATTCTCTTAGTAGCTTTTGTTCAGCTCGGAGTATCTGTATCTGCCTTTAGTGTTAAATACCAAAACCACCAGCCCTTCATGTTGCTAATACTAAAGAATTAAAAATAGTTGGCACAAAACAACATTCATTTTGCAGTAGCTAAGCAGAGTTGATGATACAATATGCTTGGGGTATTCAGTACTGCCTGTGAGCAAAGACTGCTGCTTGCTTCTCCATCTCTGACTTACGGCTCTCGAGATGGTGCACAAGTGCCCTTTTATAGGTGAGAAGAATCTTTGCCCTGTGCATGTGTATTTCTTGCACTTTCACATGGCAATGAATGTTTCGGTAGCTATGATAGATTGGCATATTAAGTAAATGCATGTATTTGCTTGTATGTAAATGTACTGCTTGTATGCAAATGTACATATTTCTCTATGTCCCTCCTTTTTCCCCCTGTGCTTCTGCAAGGCCAGCATCTGTTTATCTGAAGGTGGTAGCTTTAAAGTTGTTGTTTTTGTGAATATTTGATCCGATATGAGGTGCCCAGCTCTGTGATTTATGTTACTGGATTAACAATCACTGCAATTTCAGAATGTATGAAAGAAACAGAAACTAGCTCTTTTCCGTCTTTATTGCCTCCAATTTATATTCACTCATGATTTGCATTTGACTTCAGAGCCACCCACACTGCTTCACACAGGTTGGTTATACCGAGATTGCTGCCGTACCTGCGGGTGACTCTGCAGCAGCTGTGCATGGCGCAGGCTGTCCTCCGTGCGCTCTGTGCCCGCGTGTACATTTGCCTCTCACCCGGCAATGAGAAGGAAGGCTGTTCTCCCAGCTTGGCCAGTAGATGTCAAAAGGGTTACACCTCTGCAAGACACCGATTTGGGATGTTAAATTGAACCGTCAGTAGGATTTCTTCATGTTATCAGGATATTAAACCTCATATTGCTCCTTTACTTTTCCAGACTTTGTCTTCTTTCCAGACTGGCCTTTATTTCCTCCACGCACAACCGCATCGGGCATCTGCCCAGGGAGAACTGGGCAAAATACCTGGAAATAATCATGTCCCTTCGCCCTTTCACAAAATTATTTTGCAAAACCTGTAAGAATGGAGGAAGCCTTCTAGCTGCAGCCGCAGCTCCCTGCCCGCTGGCTGCAGCGCGCATTGCATGCACACACACACACATGCAGCCGGTGGCAGTGCATGTTGCAGACACATGCAGCCCGAGCTGGTGTTGCTCTGAGGATGGGGTGGTCCTGCATGTGGAATAAGCATGAGTGCACTGCAGTTGCTGCAGTATTTCATACCAAAGGTGTCAACACGCACTTTGCACGTGTGCTTTAACCCATGCATTGCCATAGAAGGGATGTGCACGTTTATCCGGTAGTTCCCTGTGCATCCTAATAGACCTTTCCTTGGTGCTCAGTAATGGAATTAATGCGACAGGAACATGGGAACAGTGACCTGTTTGTTAGAGGAGACAGATGAACACTTCTGTTTGTCCCGTCTGCTCAGCTCTCTGTATGTCTCCATCACCGTCGTCATCCTTGGGTGATGGCCTTTGATTCATGAGGAAGAAATATATTAAAATTCTTCAGCCTGAAAAAAGGTGAGCGAAGGGAGATTTTTGAAATCATTCATGGAAGCAATCACAGCAGTGAATAGAGAATCATTACTAACTATATTCATTCATTTTTATTTATTTATAATATATCTCTCTAAACCCGGGCTTCTTACCATTGGTTGCTGTACAAATACGAGAGTAAAAGGTAGTCCTTCCCCAGCAGCTCATAATGCCTCTGTGTTCTGTTCAGTCTGCTGCTGATGGTGCAAAGCCTTCCTCAGTGCTTTCTGTTGAATCTGGAGTAGTTTTTCTCTTCTTTTCCGCTCAAATTCCCAAATGACTCTATGGGTATTTTGTGCCGCCGAGCTAACGTATTTCCTAAATCAAGTGCTCAGGAATAAAATGTGAATAACTTACTTTTGGCACCACAAAACTGACTTTTGTTCCCTTTACCCAATGATGCTGTCTTTGGTGATGACAGCATTTCCAAGTGAGAAAATGCCTGTCTTCCACTTTTCCTAGCTGAAAGTACAGCCAATTTATTTTAGGGAACTGCATGGGACATTTTTTAATTAATCTTTTCCATAAATGTTTAAATTGCCTTACATGAATGAGATCATGGGAACTAAACTCAGTAGCTTCAGGTTGTTTTCCAGTTGTCATTGTGCAAACATAAAGGAGAGGGAGTACAGGAAGGTTCTCTAAAAATGCCTTCTGTTCTGCCAAACTAATTTTTTTCTTAATCAAACCTCTTCAAATATATTCCGTAAACTCTGTTTTTCCGGCATTCCTAATTCTTGGGAGACTGTTGAATTCTGAATAGATATTGTGAAACATGACATGAAGGCAGGCTGCTACTTATCCTCAGGAAACATATTCAATTCTACTGGATTAGGGCTTTCAGAGCTTTTAAACTGTATAAGCAGCGCTTAAATCTTGATACTGAACAAGGTACATTGAGCAGTGTCTGTCAGTCAGCAGTGAAATGGAGTCAGCATTTTATTACTTATAGCACTGAAAGTAATTTAATGAAATTAACAGAAAAACCAATTATATCGAATTGCTATGGCAGATATTTGGACTGTAAGTGCAGTATAATAAGCTCGTATTCATATCAAAATGGAAAATTATGTGTAGTGTAGCACTAATCATTAAATTTTTTGCATCTTTAATGAGTTCATTTCTAAATACAGCTATGAAATCTCTTACTGACTGCGTTGCGGTGTTGGTATTTCTCACCTCCAGTGTACTCACTGTGTTATTAGTGTCATTTATGATATAAGTAATTCACACTAATGCCTCAAGGTGTACATTGATAGTGATACAATTGTTAAGGGTTTATTACATTAGGAAATCTGAACTTGATACACACCTGGTAAATTCTTGTCTTAACATCTGATACGTGTTTTTGCAGTGGCTCCTTTGAACCTCTCAGGCAGCTCGTTTCTCGTGGCAGCGTCTGGATGGGCTCCGTGGGTGGTGCGAGTAGGTGGGGTGAGGCATGTGCAGCACCTTCGGTGAGGTTCTCACCAGCTGAAGTGTGCCCAGCGTGGAGAGTTTCTGCGTCGCAAGCAGAATTCAATTGCTATTAATTTACTGAAAACTGCTGAATATTGCTGACCAGGACAGGAGAAGCCTCCATGTTACTGTTTTTACTGAATTGCTGTTGACAGCGCTCCAGTTTGGTCCTAGCACCACGATGATACATCACAATTTACTAACTATTGTCTTCGTTACATATTTAGCAGAATTCCCTGCTATAGAAATTAACTAGGTGAACTATTATTAAACTATATATGTTGATAATTAAGTGGCGAGTTGACTGGACTTTAATTTGCAAATGTAACCAGTACAATTTACAGCTCACACTAAGCTGCACTAATTATAGCCCAGGTAAGGAGTTTTTAATAGTTGCTTGGATAACTCTTTTTTTTCTTGCTTACATAGTATTACAAGACAGCATTTCAACTTGTGGAGTAAAAATCATTTAACTAAATCTGTCTTAAAAGCTTTAATTTCTTGTCTCCTATAAATTAGTATTTTATTTAATGTGAAATTAGTATTTTTATTTGATGTGTTTTGTGTGGAAGTAAATAAAGATTGTTCTATAGTTAGTGGTTTAAGATAGGTTTATTTGTTTAGTAGATTGCTTATTCTTTGTATTTCCTATGAAATTTATAGTGGCCTGGACCAGTAGGGCTGTAAAATGTAAAGTGATGTATTAATGCATTACTACTGTACTATTAATTTTTACCCTTGCATAATTCACCTGCCCCTTTATGGTCATACATTTGGAGAGAACAAATGCTGTTACCTTAATGCACAATATTCAGACTTGAGAACCATTTGGCGGTGGGCGGGAAGCTGTTGTTGCTGTTGTTCTATTAGTGCGTAACCAGAGGAATGGTACTGAGACAGCGACGACGTTGCAAAGAGAAGACGTTGCAGACTTCTGTACAGAAGTCTGGAGCTAGATAGGCTAACGTTGCCTTTTGAATGCTAACAGAATAGTCTTTAATTTTGTAGTCTCTCTTCTTATTTCTTTTTTAAGCCCTTGGAAGGTTTTATCTATTTCACTAAAGAATGGATCAAGGAATGAACCAGGGTTGTGAAACGAGGGTTGTTATCTGCGAGACTACTGCCTCAGTTGTAGGATTTGGAAGATGTTTTTTGCCATGGACAATGAACTGCAGAAAGGGAAAGGTCTCTCAGGACCAGGCGGCCGAGATAGGCTTTGTGCTTTTGAATGTAAAGAGTGAACACGAGAGTTCGTTTGTGACGCTAATGCAAATAATTTAAGTCGAATTTGAGGCTTCTCTTTTTCTGAGTGTCTAGCTTGAGAAATCTAAGGCCCAATTTTGAATATGTGTTAAGAAGAGGGAGTTTTCACAATGCTGCCAAATTCTAACAGGTCTTTAGATGAGTGAACTGTCATTTTTCAGAGGCTTGTAATGAGTAGGTTTGGCTCTGGATCGTCGTAGGGACAGTAAATGACACATTTCTTACAGTGAGGTATCTCCATTTCTGTATTTCACACCCCTGCTCAAAAGCATCTGTATGCTTGTGTTTCTCAAAGAAAGTGCTGCAGAAATTTTTGAGAGGACAAAATATCTAATTTCCTCCCTAATTTTTTTTTCTTAGGAAAACGTAATCTGTTTTATTGAAAACACACATCCCTGTATCTCCAAGTTTGATTTCAGAAACATGTAGGTATAAAACCTCCCATTGAATATTCCAGTTTAGCAAACATACAAGGAAGTGAAAATCGGGCATTATGGAAAGAACTCAGCAACCTCAGCTATAGGAGTCCCCGCCAGCGATGTCTCTGATACGGCACCGCCTCTCCCATTGACTGTGTCAAGATCAAAGCCATGGGCAAGTTGAACTTGCATGTCCTGAGTCTCAGTCCAGTACATCAGTGGTGGGGTATTTCTTACCTTTCCTTCATTTTAAGTCTTCAATTGGTTACGATTCATCATAGTTTATAAAAAGGGCTTCGCAATGTTGGCTGTCCTTTTAGAGGGAAATTTTCATTCCCATCTACATGAGCTGTCAAGGGGGTTACCTGGCAGGATGCAGTACGGCAGAAGTATTTCAATCTTGAAATGGTAATAAATATTTACAGCTATTCCTCTGGAGCTCTTTAGTATAGTTAAAATGAACAACTCTAATTACAGAATATTTGTTGAGGCTGTGATGACTCAGCCCATGGTGCAATAAGCAGAGGAACAGAAACACTGTCCTTCCTTGCTTGGAAAATGTTCCTTCTGTTGTTTTGTGGCATGAGTGACTAGAGTTAGCACCACAAATGCAGCTGTGGTTTTGGCTGCCCCTGGCTGATCGAGCTTCCTGGTGCATCAAAAGCTTGCATCAGCTGTTTTTGAAAGTCTATTAATATGCAAAAAAATTAACTAGTATTTAGCTTCATGGCTATTTTGAAAATATCCATTTTGTAGCGAACAATTCTACGGTGGCAATTTGCTATGCTCATATTCAATCGTTTGGGTTCATTATTGAAAGAAAAATCTGAGTATCACCTGCAGTGCTTGCAGCAGTAGCACTACTGCTGATCAGGGCATCTGTTCAACTGCAGAATATGCGGTGGAGAAGCGTGCAATTTGCAGACATTACGTTGTACCTATTCCAGCTAGTTTTGAGGTTTCGAGCGAGCAGTAGATGAACGCTGCTCTTGACCTGGATTTCTGGGATAACGAACCCCAGGAGAATAGGCTTGTAGAATTTTAGAAGGGTGGAATCGGTGGGTTTTACAGAAATTAAACTTCTTTCAAAAACCTCTACAGCTCAGCAGAGAGCATTCTGTGGATTCCTATAGGGTCATTTAAGAGTTCTATAGAAAACAGATCATTTTCTGTTGAATGTCATAGTATCTATCTTACCATAAAAGAGCAGTTTACAACCTCAGCTTATTCATTGTGCCAAAGTATCATTCTCTTTGGCAGAAAACGCTTGTTTACTGTAAAGGTGGTCAAACACTCAAACTTTGCCTGTGGAAGCTATGGAATCTTCATCCTTGGAGACGTTTAAAATCTGACTGGACATGGCCCTGAGCAATCTTCTCTGGTTGATCCTGCTTTAATGGGCGGTTCTGGACTTGGTGACCTCCAGAGGTGCCTGCCAGCTTCATCCATTCTGTGTGACTTTCTCTGAGGTGTTGTCCTTCCAGTTGCCCCACAGGTACACAACTCGAACCATAGTAAGGGAATAAAGTGCCGGGGTCTGTTCTGTAGGATCTGCAGAAACCTGGGGTTACTCGCAGACCCAAATGCCTTCATAACAATCCTATGTCTATCAGGACAGATCTGGTCCATGACTTTATTCTCCTGAACAACAACTCCCTCTCTCAAGGGCTCCCGAGAATTAATATTAGTACTTAAATAGTGACTAAAGGTAATCTCTGGAGTCATTGCATTCCAGGTCTTGTCCATGCAGAACCAAGGACTGCCTATTCTCCTTACCAGCCTGCTCCTGCAAGGGACTCCAGCGTGCAGAGCAGAATCCCAGCGTACCATACAGTACCATACATACCAGTACACGAGACCCATGCATGGAAGGTGACCCACAGCTCATAGGTCTCATAGGCATGATCTGGCACATGGTTATTGACCAACAGGTAGAGACAAGTCTCCCCTGTGTCACAATTCTGTATGTACAGTGGCACAGTTAATGCTGTATCTGTTTTTGACTTCAGAGGAGCCCTTCACCATGCTAATAATGACCTTTTAACAGTTCTTTTTTTGAAAGGCACTAAAACGAAAATGAGCTGTACTCTTTCCTATTTCATTTGCATTGCCAAGGATAACAAACCTGCGCTATAACTCTGTGCTGCAACATTGCACAGAGTCTGAGGCAATGATTTACAAAGCCCCTTCAGGAAGGCGAATCAGTGATAGAATCAGCTATGGTCTCAGCCATGAACACCCTGGGGGGTACCAGGACCTGTTCTCAGCTGTAACAGCCATGGCTTCCGCTGCCTTGCCTGGAAGAAAGCAGTGAAGAAACAGCTTCAAAAAGACTGAGGAAAACAGTAGATAGCAGGAGACAGAGGTGGAAAAAAAAGTTAGCACATTAATAACAGAAGCTTTTGTCCAAGATGGTGTCCTCTACAGAAGGTTGCATCTGCCAGAAAGAATTGAGCTAAAGATTGTTCAGAAACATATGGACCACCTACTCATTTTTCCTTCCCCTGCCAGGAGCTAGCTCCTGGGCTGCACAAGTGAACGTTACGCCTTCTCCAATCAATGCAGCAGCCACCACAGGTGCTGCTCTGCAGCAAAACCAAGTCCACCATTTTGTGAAGACCTGAGATTGCCAAATACATGTTTTCCCCCAAAGTGTGGGGAGAGAGACCAAAGAATTTCCAGGAAGATATCAGGAAAATAAAAAAGCAAGGTTTCCGCCAAATGAATGGAACTGTGGGAAAAAGGCTTTGTAGATGTGGCCAAATTATGCAACAGTTTTTTTCAACAGCATTATAAATTGCAATTTGAGTTTAGATGTTTCTGCTGTAGCTGTGAGAAATCAGGGTCCTTTTGCAGGAAAAAACCTGAAGCACTAAATTGTTTCATTAAACTCTATAGGCATCCCAATTAAGCAGGTCAGCTCGTTTCAGACTTAAATTTATAACAACGCACCTAAAAGCCTTTGCGGAGTTGGAGGTCACCTGCAAAATAAAATGACACAATATATAAAAATTAAAATGACAGAATTGCTGCAAAGACAAGAATCCCTCCATAGCAGTTTGTGAAATTATTAGCAAAATTATATTTAACATGTCTGTTTATGGTTTGCTGCATTCCCAGAAGGCAATATTCAAGTCCTACATCAGAGAAGAGGATTTAAGGTTTGCTTGCGTCGTGCTTAGTCTCAGTTTGGTGAGTTTGAAATCCCTGAATGAGGAGGCTGCAAACAACCACTACGATGAAGCTGGTCCCCCAGCTAACCCAGCAGCCGTTGTGTCACCCAAACTGTCCTTCCTTCGCTGCCTGTTCCTGGGAACTACCTTGAAATGTGAAGCAAGAAGAAAACATGTTCACCAGCGTGATCTTCTATCCAAAACTGTATGCATCAGGGTCCTCTCCAGTTTCACAGTCTGAGAGGACACTTTTGAGGCTGAGCTGCCTGTGCCCCTTCCCTGCCGTGAGGCAAGTCATGTTGCTGGTACCGATGGAGGCACAGCTACGGGCAGGTGGACTTCATGCCATGTTTGACCAGTCGCTGCAAGCCTGCCTCAGGTGGCCTCTCTGCAGGGTTCAAGGGTCTGGCAAACTTTGTGAGGGAAGATATGTGAGCTAGGCAAACCTTTGCATGTAAATAACTTCAGAAGGGCATTCACTTCTCTCCACCTGTAGAATAACAATAACAAACACGATCTCTGTCAAGTCAGCCTGCTCTCAGCCAGCAGTTTTGTAGCGTGCCATTCCTGTGGTGACTTTTTTTGGGAGGCATGGACAGGGACAGCAGCCTGCGACCAAATAGAAAGCACACATTTTTTTCAAAGGTTTATTCCATTTTCACGACTCCTTGAGGCCAACTGTCTTCCTCCTCAGTCAGCACCTGAACATCTACTTATGGAATACAGTGAAAATACTTGAAGTATTAGTGCATCAGGTTGGACAGCTAGCTTTACTGATGGAGACTCCAAAGCCTCTCTGGGAAAACTGTTTGACCACCCTGACAGTAAAAAAGTTTTTTTCTTATGTTTAAATGGAATTTCCTGTATGTCAGTTTGTCAGTCCCATAGCCTCTCATCCTGTCACTGGGCACCACTGAGAAGAGTTTGGCTGTATCTTCTTGATTCCCTCATCAGGTACTGCAGAGGGGAAGGATCACCTCCCTCGACCTGCTGGCAATGTGCTGCCTTACGCAGCCCTGGAAGCTGTTGGCTCTTTCTTCTGTTTTGTTTTGGAAAGGATAGCACTGTTTGTTGTCATTAGTGCAGTCCCTGTGAATGCTTGATCCCATCCTTCCTCCAACACCCTTCTTCATGCATGGGGACAAAGGGATAAGTACAGGATCTGAGCTTGAAAGCTGAGGTTCCCTGATGGGTATTTCTAATGGGGAGCAGGTTGGAGATATGTTACTAGAGCTGCTGGAGTGAAACGGAGGTCTGAGACTGGACATATATGATTACATTATTATGGACTCAGCTGTTATACATGATTAGCCCAAAGAAAGGCTGCATTTTACAGAACAACTCCAAAAATAATGAGTGGATGCATTCAAATTCAGCCCTTCAACACCATTCCTAGTGGTTTAAATCAAATTGCCTTGCATCCTGTGCAGGTACACAGAGGTAAAATTTGGCCCTGTAGCTTCATTTTCATCACCCATATGCATATAAGAATTATTCCACAGAATAACGAAGTAAGTTTCTAATTCACAGTGGAAGTGTCCCCGTGTGATTTGGCTAAGGCCATTAGAAATAAAGGTAGTGAAAAATAAAGGCAGCTCTGAAAAGTCACATTTGTAAGCTCTGACAACGGAGTAGTTAAATAAGACACAGTTTATTGTGTCAGTCATTAATGTAGAAAAACCCGAACTGTTTCCTAATGATTGCAACATGGGTAATTACATAGAGTGATCCAGTAGCGCATAAAAACTACTATCAGCAAAACTGGGAGGGGAGGAAGGTAGACGTTTTATTGCTGCGTTGCAGCAAAGTGCTTTGCAGTAAATTGGCTCTGCACAGCTCAGGCGTTTTGTGATGCTGCTCACAGGATTCAGCCCGCAGCCACTTTCAGGCTCCCCCTCTGAGAGGTCTCCTAACTTTTGGTTGTAAGTACAACGCAGAATTGCGTTGCCAATGTGAGTCATCTGAGGAGGTAAAGCATCTGTGTTTTTTTGGTTTGGGGTTTTTTGGTGTAGTGCAGTTTCCTGAGGCCATTATTTCCAGTGGCAGTGGTGAGTGATATCTCACATGGTTTGTCAGTGCCACAGACTGTGCCTGCTCTGGTAGCTTAGCTCTGCTCCACTGCAGAGCAGTGGCCCACTTGGTCAAAATCTGTCCTTTACTGATATGACACACTGGACCGGACTGAAGGTCTATGTTTTCATTGCCATTTTTCATGGCTTCCCTATCTCTTTCTCTCTTGCTCTTGTCCTTAGCATGTCAAGTGATACCAAGAGTTTTGCACCCTGCAGGCCTCCCTGCTCCAGGGGCACTGAAGTATTCTCCCTCTGGTACCTTGCTTCCAGTTTTGACTTTTTTCAAGAGGCCAGTGCTCTTTGACAAGATAAAATATGTCAGTTGTGATTCTTAAATCAACTGAAATATTGGATCAGTTGGTATACAGGAATAAAATTACATGGGTTATCAGAAGAACTCTAGTAGACAACAGAGAAGACATGAGATGGTGCTGACCATGCACATGCGATCCTGGAGCCTAATCAGGATGTCTTTTTCAAGCTCCACCAAGAACTTCTCCATCTAGACTTCTTTTGAAAGGACTCCATTAATACTGAAGATCCGTCAGGGTTTTTCATTAGCTACATCTGAAAGGTTCCATCTTCATGTTAGAAATAAAATACGGCTATTTCCCAGTGGCAGCTGATGGTATTATTACTGGCCAGGACTGATTATAGTGCAGTCAGGCACAGCGCAAAAATTGTGACGTGGCCTTGTCATTCTCTGTCTCTTATGGGCATCTTCCTTTGCTGCTGTAGTCCTACTGTGAATTAGACCTGACTGTATCAGTCAATCTGCTGACCATGTGAATATCCCTCGTGGAGACCATCACCGTAACTCCACTTTCTCCCATTTTCCCCCTCAATCTGTCAATAGCTACTGTAATGCTTCAGTTTTAGTTAGAGTTGGCTGAGTCACACCTGTCACTTGTTACTTACTTGTTCCAAAATGGTGTGTTCTTAGATGAACTGCTACCAGCAGGAAAATTCAGCTAACACGGTAGCGGGGAGAAACATGGAAACTTTCAACACACTTAACAAAATGTTTTCTGAAATGACTGATTGAACTTGTTAACTGTTTCACTCAACCCAAAATTGCGCTTTAGCCAGGTAATTTACTGACTGTTTAGTGTGAGGGTGGAGATGAGAGGCATACATTTCATAGCTTGCTTAGAGCTCGAGGAATCCTTGGCAGTACTTGTCTGTGCTTCCCTAGTGGTGGAAAAATCTTTTTTAACCACAATTGGGAATATTTGAGTTGGCGTCTATTGGGAGTGAATCAGTACAGATCCTCAAACTTCCTTCTCCAGTGTATGCAAGAAGCAGTAATTGATTCTCACTTTGTTTTTGTGAAGTGCCCTGTACCCTATAGTCTGATTCAGTTTCAGTTACTGTCAGAGAATCATAGGGGATGTAGCAGATACTACTGGAAAACGTTTATTGACAAAGGAAATCCTAATTTGATCATTTGATATCACTTATAACATCTATCAAGAATCCTTTCCATTTAGTATAGGTACATTTACACTCTAATATGTCAAATATTTTCAGATTTTGTTATAAATAAAATAAATTTGAAGAAAATCTGTTGCATTTAAGTGAGAAATAGAACAGTATGACACATAAATGATAGTGCAGTTGTAGAAAAGCAAGAAACTCCTAAGAAATTATGTGTTGCAAATGTTTTACATGACATTTATAAACTCCAGTGCTGGAAATGGGGCAGGAAAAATGTATGCAACTTGGACCTTCAAAATTAAGATGAACTGTGTTTAGTAATCCCATTAAACCAGACTATAAGAATAGTCTGCTATAATCTTAGCATAGGCTTTTTGCTTCTTTTTAAATCCTCATTGTGCTATGGAATAGCTTAGCTGTTAAATTTCTTGGCCTCATTCTGTATTTTTTTTAAACATATTACTATTTTGTTTCCAATGCAATCATGCTAAAGGTGTCTGAGTCAGTAGAAACACCCAGTGCACCCTTTCAAAGCACTTACTGAGTCCTAAGCTTTGTCTAGGTAGAAAAAAAATATTACTGTCTTGCCTACTGCTTTTTTTTGGGAACTAGAAATTTTTTAAGAATTTTTTTTCGGAATTAGGATTTATTTTTTTAGGAATTGTGATCTGAAGAACCATCTCCTAGACCAGCTGTTCTCATACCTTATGAACTGAGAGAAGCAGTGCATCTTCTGGAGGCTAACCTAGAAGCTGTCTGGAAAGCACATCTGACTGTGATAGGCACAGCCCATGAAATCAGTCCCGCGAGCACTTCACAACATGAGAGGAATAGAGATTGGGGGGGGGGGGATTTTTTTTTTTTTAAATTATTTGTAATGGAAATTTGTAATGGAAAGGGAACCAAAGGAACTGGTGCAGGAAAGCTGGGCTGTAAAGAAAAACATGGAGTTGCTGTTAAATTTCAATTTGGATAACCTGACAAATAACCTGACAAATACACTGCTGCAGTGAAAAAACCTGAGAGTGTCTCCTGCTGCCAACTGATGATGAGAAAGGTATGTTATTATAGTGCCTGAGAGAGTGCTACCTAGTGCTTCTTCTGCATTTGCTGCCTGTAATAGTCATTTTGATAATGTAGAGAGGTTTAGAAGAATGAATCAGTGTTAGGTACCAGAACAGCCATTTTATTTATTGCTCCTAACTCATGAGTCCTTTCATAACTTACTTTTATCTTATGGATGCATTTTCTGTGGCACGACCAACGCAGGTTTCTCCATCCCACTGCAGCTACACACCAGTGCGCCACATAATGCAGGTTTTCTGACTGGATGATAATTATGTGCTAGCCTGGGGACAGAAAAGGAGCCATAGGGCCTTTGGGAAATACTGACAAAATGTAACCAATATCTAATCTTTTTACCTTAGAGTTGCTGATGTAGCTCTAGTGAAACATCTACCAACTCACTTGCAACTTCCCACTCACCAGCTGTCCTTGGTGTTAACCTGTGCTCATGGGAAGTAGGAAGTCTATGTTAGCACACCTTTTTGTCTTTAATGTCTTTTACTGCTGTAGATTTTATTTCCTACACAGAATAGATAAATACAGATTTAATCTATCTATACCATACATAGTATTGTTTTGTGAGGTACATACAATTAGTAATTTTTAGACAATATTTACCAATAGGGAGACTTAATGAGTAGAGGGGCAGCCAAAAAAAGTTCAGTAGTATTGTAAAACGTCTCTTAATCCATGGACTACTTTTGTACAAGCTTTAAGTTACAAGAGACTTGAAAGGAATCACTGGCTTCACTTCCTTTATACCACTTTGAAATAATGTCTTACGAGTCTTGTGACTGGATGGTTGAAAGTACGGACGAATTAGGGTTCTTTCTCTGTCCAAATAGGCGAATCCCACTGCACAACTGAGCTTATGGTTGATGGGGTCCAGACTCAGAGCTCATTTTTTTTTTTCATTGCCATCTGTAAGGCTTGTACTGGAAGCGGAGAAAATTCAGAGCTCTTTGTCCAGAACAGCTTATTCAATAAAAATATTTTCTTAGCGATGGGATTGGAGGGAAACATGAAGATCTGCATCTTCTTGACAGGGATATTGACTCCATCTCTTGTAAGTAGCATCAGCAATTCTCATTCAGGAACAATTACATTATGGCAAACCCAAAGAATAGCTGTTTCGGAGTTGCTTTGAAAATGAAATCCAAAAGCTGTTAGTTTCTTTTGTTATTCAACATTTAATTATTTGAGGCCATAAAATAAATCATCATGGTTTTGCTTAGATCCTGCGTGCTGTAAAATGAGTCCTTCCATGCCTTCCAATACTAACTTATTGCTTTCTTTTATCCAGAGCAATGAATACTGTTGCCTCAGTCACAGCATCAAGTGTCCAACTAAACACTGATTTTTTAATTTTTGTGTGTTGCAGTTTCTATACCCTTTGGTTAAAAAACAGTGAGATTCATTACAGGAAGAGCACTTCAAAGGCCCAATTTACATTTTTTGATGATACAAACGTTCTGAGCAACAAATCAGAGAGAAAAGACCCGGGTTGTTAATCCCATCATGATAGACCTCCTATAGCCTCCTGCAAATTCCAGATGCTTTGGGCAGATTCTTTTTGGCTGATGGGAGCTTTGACTGTTTGCAGTGGATTTATAATAGCAGCTCTAAAGCTCTGTGTGATGTGAGTGAATTTCCTACAAGATATGTTTATTTTGTACCCTCAGCTGTTTCTAGGGAGCTGCACAGAGGTGTTTGCTGTACTCACAGATCATCTGGACTGTTGTGGTAAATAGAAACCCTCCAGAATAACCGAATCATGATCTGAGTTTTATGCTGGTGAAATTTTTACACAGCACTGTTTTCTACAGTAACGTCGAAAGATAATTATTCTACAGATTTACGATTTTTTTTTTTACCTCATTCTCATTTGGTGTGTTGCACAGTCACAGCCCTCGTTGGAAAGGTCTCTAATTCACAAGGCAGTTAGCCTCGTTGGCAGACTTGCTATCCTAATAAAAACCCACTCTTCTCATACCTGAAATACCTCACTCTTCTACCTATTCAGGTGAAGCTTTTCTATGATCATTTACACCAACGCCCTTGCAGTTTTCTTAGGAAGGGAAACAGCGATAGCATTTCCTATTCTACTTGTCATCCCTTAATTCAAGAATTTCACTGAACTGTAAATTAATTCAGATGAGGCCACTGCTTCTCAGATGATCACTTTTTACACATACTGCAAGTGGGGCACAAAAGCACGGAGAGATTAAATACCTTGCAGAGGCTCACAGAATGAATTGTTGTCAAAAGCTGAGCCCTGGAGTCCTGAATCCATTTCAGAGTTGCAGAAATCCCTCACAGGATTTCCTTGGGTGCTGAATATACAGGGTACACAAAATGCAATATCTTTGATCTCTGATTTAACTACTGCGTGCTTAATTAAAGACTGTTTGTAGAAAAGTTATCAGAATTTTGCTTTATGAGGCTTGGGTTTGTAGGAGCTGATATAACAACATGGCAAGGTTTTATATTTGCAGAGGCTGTTGCAGTACTGAAGCATTCTGTGATTTTTGGTGCAGGTAAGTGAGTTTCTAAGACACCCATGTAAAAAATGCCTTTCTAGTACTAGTATAATTGCAGCACATGCACTTTCAGCTGGTAATGTTCAGGTGAGTATCTGCTTGCTCTGACTGTCAAAATGCAACCCAAGCTACTGGCCTGAAAAATCTTCATCTTACAGTCTCATTTTCAGAGAGTCTTTTCACGTTCTGATTTAGCTTGTTGCTGATATATGTCTAGAATGAATATTTTAATAGTTTTCTTTTTTTAATATCATGTCTATACATTTTGTGAAAATTGCCTACTTCCCTCTGAGATAGTCTTAAAAAAATACCCTAGCCTTTCTCACGTGCTCTGTCAGCTGCTTTTTTAAGTTGCATTCACTTGATCCTTTCAGTTAATAATAAATCTGTCGCCCGATGTCAGAGAGCACTACAGTCCTTTTTCAGCTTCCTGATTTAAGTCTAAAAATTTCTTCATATTTCATCATTGTCCACCCGGTAAGATTGGTTTCAGGGCTCTACTGTCACATTGCATATATGAAGCATTACTTCAGCTTGTACTTGGGAAACAATTTGTATAAAATGTGTGGATGCATAATTTTCACTTTTACGATCCCACCGCGTCAGTTCTTTTCTCACCCTTTTCCTGCTGGCACACACCACCTACGTCCTACCCATCTCCTTCTGGCCTGCCTGTCCTACCCGCTTTCCCCCTGCTCTGGCTCAGGAAAGCTCCTGTCAGTTGCGCCCAGTCTCTGTCTGCTTTTTGTGGAAGCTCTTTTCTGTTCTGAGAGTAGAAGGGGACCACAGCCACGCTGGGCATGCCACTGGTGCCACTGGAGTACTACAATCAGCGTTTACTCCAAGGAGACCGCTGTTCTTTTTCTAAACGTTTAAATCTGTTCCAAAGAGAAATCACAAGTTGTCTCCTAAAATAATACTTTCCAAGCAAGATGATCACGAATAACAAAATCATTAAAATGCTAAATAATTGCAAGAGAACATTATGCACTTGCTTCCATTAAGAATATGCACTTCCTTCAGTGATTATGAAACGATATGAAAGTGGACAAATCTTTCCTTGGAGTGGTTTGACTGTTACATCAGTGGATTTACATTGATTTATAACAGATGAAAATCTGACCAATTTGACTTAATGTAAGTGATTAATACATATGTCAGTGCAGCATTGACCCTGGTCCTGACTCTCTTGGTTTCAGTATGTGAATCAGAGGTAACTACATTTAATTAATTTAATTTATTTTCCAATACCAAACATGCTGTTGGCTTGCATTATAAGCAAACTACTTAATAACCACTTTGTAGTATTAGTTAGATGCTTATGTATTGCTTGGGCATGTGAAGGTCTTTTGAAGAGAAGGATAACAATAAAGCCTCCTGATTTAATGCTAAATGGTACAAAAAATGGAGCATATGTATCAAGTCAACCTCCTCTAGAAAAGCACTGATCTCTCTGTAACTAGGGGCAAACCAGAAATACCAAACCAGATAATCTGAGGCACATCAAAACCCATTCTGTAAATTAAAAGCATTTGTCAAAAATACGCCATTTGTCTTATTTTCTTCTGCAGAGAAATCATCTCTTAACCGTATGTATTTCTGCTAAATGAGATATTTGTTGCATTCAACAAGAACAAAGGAAAATACAAATCCTAATGATTTTTTAATGACTTGATTCAGTTATTTTTAACCCCTTGCAATCAATAGCTGTTTTTTTCCTAATTCAGCAGAAATGATTACACCTTCCCATCTAGCATGAACTCCACAGGAAATAGCTGTAAAGCACATTGCTCTCCATATTGACGATTTTAGGACTTTTTTTAAAGAATGCAAATCCTAGGATTATTTTTTCAATAGGGCTTTGGTGTTTTGTAGTTTATGAACCTGGTGTGAAGAGTCTATGGCTTTGCCACCTCTACAGATCTGGATAAATGTGAGCTCAGATACCACTCCCTGTGTCTTTGGCTTATTAAGGTCTAGTGTTTGTACATGTTCTGCTTACACTTTGGTACATACCACATATACAAAACCTCTGACAGCGATGGGTGAGAAGAGATCATCTCACAGAGAAGATCTTTGGCTGAGAAGTGAATTCAAAATTATTTTTTCTGTGTAACTTTTAAGCTTTGTACTTTTTCAACTCCCCTTGTTAATGGCATTCCTGCAACTGGGGTGGTCTAGGCATATAAACAGGACGACGTTTATAGCAGGAGATGAGATGTTTTATGAGGAACAACTTGCGGAGTTGGCAAAATTGCATGTTTTAGATGTGCAAGCCTTTCTTCATCTTTAAATCTAAAAGAAAAGCATCAGCTTTCAAAGCTAAATGCATGAATACAGGTGCTCAGAGGATAGTTAGAGAAGTATGAATTAAAATATCTTTGAGGATGTTACCAGAGAAGAGAGGATTGAAAAATGTATGACTAGTACAGAGTTTGAGTCCTTTTAGTCTGCTGAAACCACGTGCTTACAGATATGTCAGTTATCTTTATATTTTTCTGTCTATCAGGATATGCTTGCTTCCCTCAAAAGACAGTATAGAAAATGAAGTCATTAGTATCTCTTTTGGACTCTGACATCCCAAGTACCATATACCTGGAAAAGTCAGGTTCTTGGGATTTCAAGTTTATATCCAAAAGCAGTGAGGAGTTGACAAAGTTTGGTGTTAATTTTCCTGTACCTCAGATTCCTGATGTGAAAACTCATCTTTTCTTTACTTGGGGAATGGATGAGACAATTTTGTTAGGGACAGCATCCTCAGTGATAAACACGAAACAACAACTCAAGAGTAAAATCTGTGCATGCAGCAAATATGGCAAATATATGGTATGTAGACGATGATTTAAAAAAACAGAGAACAGACATCCCATCCCTTCCTGATTGCTATCCAGTCCCTCTGATGAGTAAGGCAAGGATTCAGAGGAACGGGTGGCATGTCCGTGTGCAATCAAAGGCTGTTGTAGAGGAACATTTTCTAATTTTGGAATACTTGACTTTCCAATTTGAGTAACATTTATAACATCAGGTTTCGGTTTTTGATTAAATGGGATATTCAGCACTGTTGTGCAAAATCTTTATGTTATGTCAGTACAAATAATAGAAATGGAGAACATGGTGTTGAGCTTCTCAAACCCAGGACTCTGAAGGCTTCTGACTTTGTAAAATAGGGCAGATAATGCATCATTAAATAACAGGATTTTGTAATGGTAGTTTATATTTGAAAATTCCAGTTTATGAAATGATCATATTAGTATTGCATATAGATGAATATGTTATTAGATTAACCTCTCCTTCATTTTGCTTACAACATCATTATTGAATTCACCATTTCTTGATTTTCTTTGTGAAATATCATTACAGGATATGTAAAATACAAAAGAACACTTAGGTAGTAATTATGGAACCATTTTATTAGGATATTGAAGTTTCATTCAATTTTTTACCTACATAAAATGTCACTATTCTATTTTTTGTTTTCCATGAAGGTCACGGTATATTTTCATCATATTTATCTGAGAAAAATATTTTTGGAACATTGAAACTATATCTATTGCTTTATAGTCTTCTGTGCACTAAAACTGGGATTAAAAATTTAGTGTTTGACTGGGAGGGTTTTTTTGCCACTGAGTGGCAGGTTTGTTACCCTTCAGGCTTCCTATGTACTAAAATCATTGTCAGGTAACATCGGATGTATCTTTGAGAGAAGCTAATCAGAGTTGCTGACAATTGTACATTATATTGCCATTAATTTTACTTTAATCAAAGTATCCGTTTTCTTAATTTATAGTTGTCTTGAAGCTGCTAGATGAAAACAAAGATTCTTTTTCTATCAGTGAGGAGAATGCTGTTGTTAAGATCTCTGCTGTGTTGCAGAGTCTGGGGTGGCAGGATGGCAGCCTCTTCGCGATGGCTGGTTATAATGTCCAGGAATACTCTAAGGCCGTTCTCGAAGGCAGCATCCTTTCACAGTGAACCTGCCTTTGGATGCCCTGTAAGTCTGGCAGGCCATTAAATGAGTGGTAATTGAGGAAAATCTGTAAAGTCCATGTTGTTTTGACCTGGTTGGCAATCCATTTGTAATACTATTATCACTTCATCCTTCAACAAGTTGTTCGCTTGAGTTCATGCTGATCTTGCTGACAGGGTAAGAATGTCACGCTATTAGTAAGGATGGTATATTGCATAATGTGTGTTTTCATGTCATGTAGGGGGGTAAAAAGAATTTCTTTATGATCATATAGGTATTACTGTTGTAGGTGAAACACCTACTAGAAAGCTTCCACTTGTTTGGCATTTCCTTGCTTTTTAGGATTTATGTTGGAAAAAGTATTAAGTGACCTCAAGAAAAACAGCCTTCAAAATGTGTTATGGAATATTGTGTACTGGATGTCACAGTTAAAACTGTAGAACACAGAACACGTTTCCGTGGTACTCCCTTGCGGAGATGTTTGGTGGGAAGGGTGAGATCGGCGTGCACAGAGAGTGAGTGGGGATGTCTGGGTGCAGAAAAAATGGAAGGGATGGAAGAAAAGGGATGTCAGATCAAAACACAGCTCGGGACACCCTGATCAGAGGAGCCTGCACCCAGGCTAAACTGAAGGATGAACTACAAATGGGGAATCACTGAGCTCTTCATCGAGGGGTAGCTGCAGAAAGATGAAGAGCAAGGCAGAAGCCCATGGAGAGACAGAAACCCGAGCCCAGTGTCAGCTCCAAAAAGCACACGAAACCCAGCAGCGGGCTGCAAGCCTGGGAAGATGCTGGGGGTGTGATGGGGCTTTTCCCCAGCGTTGCTGTGAGGAGTCTGGTCGAGCCGGCGTGGCTGCGGCGGTGCTCCTTGGTGCCCGGCAGCGTGCCTGGGCACGCTTGTCTCTGTGCCTGAGGGGGGTAAGCGAGTGAAATCAGTTTGGATTTTAAGATAAAACCATCTTAAAATCATGCTGCCGTTGAGCTATGTTAAACTGTGGCTACAGCACAGCAAATGTATTTGCTATGCTATGACCTTGCAGCGTCCGTATGGTGACAGCATAGCACAGCTGATAAAGCACAGCATTTTTCACGTTTGGGGCTGTGCCCTGTAGAAGTAACAGTCTGAAAACAATTAACGGGAGTGGGTCAGATACGGGGAGAGGGAGTATTTAAAACATTTGGCAGAAGACCAGGGGTCACATTTCTGGCATGGTACGTATTTTTAGCATTTACTCCTTATGCTGTACCTGTTGTCATTTTATGATAAATAAATACGATCCCCAGTAGCACCAGTCATCTTCTTTAAGCTGTCGTGGAGAGTTGATGGTCTTGGGAGTGGGACCTGCCTGGTCTCTGTGTATGGTGGAGAAGGGCAGCAACCATTTATTAGCCCCACAGATCTTCAGCTGCTTTGTCCTGCTCAGAAATCCCTTTGTGATCTTTCCCTTCTCTCTCCAACCATTAAATAGAAACGTGAGATGCGACCACTGAGAGATGAAGCTCTGGTTTCTCCACACTCTTGAGAGTCAGGCTGGAGGAGCGGGCTGGAGTGCCTGCAAAAGCGGGTGGGATCTGTACGCCTCTTGTGGCTCTTTTGAAGGGAGAAGAATCATGCCAAACTGCAGGATTTTATCATCATAGACATTTTATGGCTTTTAATCCTCTCCTGTCTTGATGAAGGGGAGGAGACCTGTTCTGTGCGGGAATAAAAGGGAATGCCTGGTTTTCCTGCAAGTCAAATCACCATTCCGTCTCAGATGTTATTTCTAAAGTTTTTATATATTGGTATGACTACTAATTGAAAAGAAATAATACTCAGAAGAACAAGACATGTTTTTGTATATTTAGTCAGTTAAGCATTAAAAGTACCATCTCTGCACCAAGGTGCGTTTAATGCCGTGGCTGAGGGCTTCAGATTGTCTGTCTGAAATGTGGGTGACACCACTATGCTTTGAACTAATGACATTTGAGCATGTCTGGGTCTTTGGTCTAAGGATAGAAAAGATTTGGATTTCCTGTGATTTGTTTGAATCAGTGGTGGTGTTCGTAGTGAAAACTCTACCTGGCACTGTGAAAAAAGAAGTGCCCCACCGCAGAGTTGCGCTGATGAACTGATACCAGAAGCAAAAGGCAGGGGGGATGGTCTTGTGATGCTGACAGGTCAGGTTCTTATTACCACTTCACCTCGGAGTTTTGTGGATTAGTTTCTACTTAAGTTTCTGCAGAGTTTAAGAAGAATGAAAATGTAAAACATGGTCAACGTGTGTTTGGGCTTCACAGAGGAAAGGGCTTAGGCCGTTGCGTATGCAAAAACAATCAGTGTGTCCAGAATGAAACTAGTTGTCTCCAGAAAAACAATTTCTAAAGTATTTGCTATTTGCTTATATTGTTTTGCCAATACAAGTGGCAGGTAATTTTTTTTAATTACCTTTAATTTGCTAAGGAATCATGCAGACATATTAATGATAATGGGAAAACAAGCCTACTTCTGCCTAATGAATCGGCATGCATTATGCCTGGTAAATGGAAAAGAAAGAACAAAATTTTAATAATTTTTTGAGTTTTTCATTTGTTATATTCTTTGCTCTTTCTTCTTCCGCATTGTATTTTCTTTTTTTTTTTTTCTTTTTTTCTTTTGAGGAATTTGAGGTGTTTTCTCAGGACCTATCAATCTGCAATTGTCTGTGGATTCATAGTAACAATGCATGCAAGAAATGTGGGCATTATATATTGTTTTGAAGTAAGTTACAAAAAGTTGTACTTTCATTTTGAAGAAAATATACTAAGCATATTTTTTATCACTTTGCTCTTGGACCACTAAAAGCAACACCTAAGCTTTCAGTGAGTAAACAGGGGATGGGAGGTGATAAATATAAATGTACTTGACCTTCTAAGGGCATAGAGGTTTGAGCTGTACGTTTTCTTCATCTTGAATCAGAGTGAAATGGGGCTTCTGTCTCCTAAAGTTCCCTTTCATGTCATTTTGGTGTACTCATTCTGTAGGACTCTGCTGTGGGATGTTCTGTAGAAGCAGGTGTGTGAGCATAAATGAATCTTTTAATGCATATTTTTATCATCCTGTGACTACTTATGCAGTTTGAAAAATAAAATGATGGTTATTAACTAATTGGGAAAGTGTGTTTTCTATGTGTCCTGGGACTGTGGATTATGAAGAAAATCCTTCACATAGAAAATCTTTTTAATAATAACCTACTAAACCTATTAGTAAGCTTCATCAAGGCAAGAAGGTCAGTTGCCCCCTGAGGATGATTTGCCTCCTCTTTCACCACTCCCATAATTAGCTTCCTTGTTGTAAATGTTTGCCACTGAGTAGTTGAGGGCAGGGCTATTAATCAGGAGAAGCAGGTACTGTGGCCTGCAAATGCTCATTTCAAGGTTGCAGCTGTGCTTCCTGTGGCTGCCTGGTCTCTGGGGCTGTTGTAGTGATGCTCTGGAAAGAAACTCCTCTCTGTGTAGTTACCTGGTGCCACACTTTCCACTTCTACCCCTGTAGGAAATGACCTGTTTTTAGTAAAGGCTGAATTTTCTGCTAGACTGAAGACAGCGGGTTGGGGAGACCAGATCTGAAATAAAAGGTAAGTATTGGTTTTATTGGTGTGACCTCATTTTCCTCCCTTTTTTTGCTTCAGGCTCCTGGCTGATTTATGCCTGCTGGGGGTGTTGAACCCATAGATTTTGGCCAATCTGACAGCTTGCTAAAGTGCTTCTGTTGGTACTTTGGGAACATATGTAGCATTTCAGGCCAGAAAGGTATCTGTCCTAGAGGAGAAATTTGTTTTGCAGCATGAACTAGCAGGAGAAAAATGGTCATCCCAGCGTGAAGTGGATGCTGTGAGGAGGCTGGATTGCTTAGCTAGGGACAGAGGGAAAGAATACCAAAATGTTCCTCTCCTGAGCCATGCAAATTGGCCGGCTGTGATTTCACTCATGGCACAGCATTGACTTTAACACCAATGGAAACGTGTATGGGAGAGCAGATGGATGAGAGTGCGCCACAGAAAACCAGCACTAGCTCTGTTGCAGCCCGGGGCAGAATTTACAGAGTTGATTGCTGGAGGGATGCGGCGCTGTGTGACAAAGTGTGTGTGCGTGGTCCCTTCTGGGTCTTTCATGGGAACATTTCAGAGGACTGGGCATGCGTGCAGGTCTCTTTCCTTGTCATGTAAAGGAGAGACTTTTTTTCTTTTTTCTTGTGGTTCTGGGTAAAATAATTATCTAGTTAAATTAGAAAAAAATATGTGCTGGCATAGACAAGCAAGGAAATTGTCCCCTTCCCCTGCTGCATGGTCAGCAGGCTTCTCCATGACTGCTTAATGCAGCCCAGGACTTGGTGCAGGCACCAAAATCAAACCAAAGAGCAAGGCTGACGCGAGCTTGTATGTGCTCAGCAGTCTGAAGAAACCCAAGCCTGTTTGTCTTCTGGTCGTAACTCTTTTTCTCTTGAGTGAGATCCTGAGAGGCATTTCTTCATTTGCTGGCATTTGAAGAATTTGGGAAAATGTGTATTTTATGCCCTGTCTTTTAATGCTGTGATATTTTAATGAGCAGCCACTGGGAATTAGTACTGTGACATTAGTTCTGGGTGAGTACTTTGTAAAATGTTGTCCCTCTGCGTGCGGGAAAGGTTGTTCTCGGTCTCATTGGAAATGCGGCAACTTTGTTCCATTACTGTCAGAAGAAAATATTTGTTTTCTCTCAGCCTAACCCTTTTCTAAGAATGATCTGCTTTTATTTCTGCTGTACAAACACATCTGTTTTGATAGTTTGTGGTTTTTTAATAAATGGTATCTGAAATGAGCATCCAAGTTGGAGAGATTTTTATATAGAAATATGTAATTGCCCTTCTGTGAGTCTATCCAGGTGTCAACAAGCTGCCTATAAACTCCATTTATAACAATTAGGTGGTTTGCACATTGTTTGCTAGAAGCTGTCGCTGTGAGAGGTTCGAAGGTTGGGCTTGTTTGCGTTGCAGTTAAGAGGTACGGCTGCACGTAGCGAGCACCTTCTCCGGCAGAGGGCTCGGGGAGCGCTTTCGTTCACCCGCAGGCTGGGGGGTCACCAGCGGCTGCTGGAGAGCACTTGGCCATGGGCACCCAATGCTGCTGGTGGGCTTGGGGATCTGTAGTGGGTGGTCCTGAAGCTGTGCCTCCTGCTCTATGCTACCTGGTAGTTATGTGGTGGTCCGTATGTCATGTCTTTGGGTGTCTGTGGTTTAATTACGGCCCCAGCAGCAGGGCTAATAATTTGTTTAACTTGGACTGATGCATTTTGATTTGTTTGAAAAGATTGCGCTCAAAACCTTCATATTTAATAGGGAGTTAACCTAATGGTCTATTAACTGCCTATCTTGCCCCATTAATGATATTTAGTACTTTTTTTTTATCGCTGTTTCAAATGCGTTACCATGTTTAGCATCTGGCACTGCAGATTAAATTTACTTAGGACATGGTCTGGTTTCTTCTGTGTTGGGTCTGGGGGCAAACTTGAGACACCAGTCACAAGCCCTTACCTTCCCTCGCTGTGCCAAACAAATATTCTGGGAAAGCAGGACTACTTTGTGAGGTGTTGTGGGACAGAGTGTGCTTTAAGGGCCTCTTTCAGAAGAGCTGTGTATCGCCTTGGCTGAGGACAGGGTGAGAAGTCTTCCAGGAGATGTCCCTGTGCTCCACTGGGAAGGCACTGGGGTCTGAGCCAAGGGCAGGACAAGGCTTTGGTTATGAATGCTGAGTGTTTTTAAGTGAGGACACTTGGAAAATCTGGCTGCAGGTGTGACTGGTGCATATGGCCTTTTATTCCCTGGCTGGTTACTTCTCTTCCGCGTTTCTGATGCTACAGATGAGAGCCTACAGCAACAACAGCTCAACGCTTGACCGTTTCAATAAATACTGTTTACAGCAAAATGTGGTTCTCTGCTCAGATATTGATTATTTTAATTGTCTTTACCTAATGAGAAATATACAACATTTTGTAAGAGCCAACAATCTAATCAAAGTGTCTAAGAAGAGTAATAGGTTCTTTTCTTTTTACTCTGGCCAAACCAGAAAAAGGTATTTTGCTTCAGATTAACTTCCTCAAGGTCTCTGTTTTGAGTCAATTGGCCCTCTCACAAGGGTTTCTGAAAGACAGGCAACAAAATATTGAACTAAATCTTCATATTATTTACCTTCAGAGTACGTACTTTCTAAGCATGTCTAAAAAGGGAATGTTTCATTTAAAAAGGAAATTTTGAAATACTTTATTTTCTGAAATATTTCCGTGTGGGTTTTTATTTTGTATCAAAATGCTTCAATAGATTAAATAATTTCAAACTGTCTTTTAAATTGAACTATTAAAAAAAAAATCCCCGTTGTCTTCAGCTGGTTTGGAATCACACAGCTCTTCCCCCCCCCCTTTATTTAAATTCTAGCACCATTTAGACCAGCGTATGCTTTGAAATCAAGTGTATTTATTTCCATAAACTGGTATTACTTCAGGGTTAAATTTCACCTTTCTCAAACATCTTGGATTATTTACCAAAGTAAAAAGTACTCAGAACATCGTGTTAGGGTAAAAAAAAAAAAAAAAGTATGTAAAGTTAACCTTGAAAAGAATAGCACAGTATATGAATTTTGACATATTTTAAAAAAGAATGGTTTTGATTTAATATTATTATTTTTGAAAGGGCAGATCACAGAGGGCAGATGTCCATACTCTCCATGAGAATGTTGATCACTGTGTGCCTGGCAGGTTGTAAATGCAAGGTACTTATTAGATGTTTAGAAAACTATTTTCAGGCACTTGGCCTGATGAGCAGGTTGCAAATTGAGCCTCTCTTTTTGACAAATATATGACGTATATTCACGTGACTGCTATTCTTGCACATTCAAAATCAGTGAGCCAGGTTTGAAGACACCAAGATCAACATGAGTGAGTTGAGGTAGTTTAAAACAATTAGCAAAGCTTTCTAGTTTTATGCCACCAGGAGCCCCCTGGGCACTTTGCCCTTTCTTTGGATGGTGGGTCTGTGTCACCTGATGCGCTCCATCCCCTGCCCACAGTGCTGGGCGCTCCCTTTTCCGTGCCATTGCCTTGCTCCTCGTCATCTTCCAGCTGTCCTCTCCCTAACCCTCTTCCATAGGATCTGTATTTCAGTATTTGTCGTCTGGCCTTTAATCGTGGCATGGTGGTGCTTTCCTCAGGAGTCTGGCTGTTCTTTGCCTCTGAAGTACCAGAGGGCTTCAGCCCCCTTGATAGTAACTGGGACTTGCAGCCCTTCACCTGGGTTTTGTGAAGCTGGTGGGAGGGGAAAAAAACCACAAAAACCAGTTTCAAAGCCCCTAGAACTATGATAAATCTCTGAGAATCCCTCATATCGTGTTAATGTATTTATGTATTTCAGAAGCTGGAGACCAAGCTAATATATGAATCTTTAATGCTATGTGCATGCACAAAATTTTAAATTACTGTTTAGTGACCTCATTGTAGAGGGATGGTGAGAAGAAATCCCACAGGAATGCAATATTCTTAATTCTGGGTCCCTCTGTTTTATATTTTTATTTTCTTAGAAATTAATGTGTCTTCAGGCCAGATAGCTGAAACACGTATTTTGGGTCTTAATTTTGGAACAGCAATTCCACATTTAGCTATCTCTGTAGAAAGATAGCTTAACTTTCAAGTGCTGAGCATCCCCAGGCCACTGCGTAATCAGCGGATGTTGCTGGGGGTAAGCAGCTCAGGAAATCAGATTGCTCTCTTTTGGTGACTGAGTCTGGAATTTAGTCCACCAAGTTTGTAAATGTGGCCATAAATAAATAATATTGCTGACTGGCTGGGCTTTGTGGAGTTTTAGTTTGACGTGTCACATGACAGAGTAACTCTGTTTTTCAGGCGTTGGAAATATGGAGGGAAGGCTGGTTCACCACAGAATAAAGTAATGCTTTTGTATAACCTTCTTCCCATGGAGAGGATAAATGTCTTCATGGAAAATACTGCACAGATCTACATGTCTGTGCTCAGCACATCCTTCCAAAGTGAACATGTTCACAAGCCAGGAATTGGGGATGAGCGTGGAGATGGGATTTGTCCCAGTAGGGAAAGGATTCACAGCAAAAGTGGGTTTGGAAAGGGTGGGCTGCCCGCAGGGTCCAAACCACCGCTGCGAATTGGTGCCTCTGTGAGGTTTGTGGTTCATGGCGGTTTGCCTAGCATGCCTGGCACGCAAGGCTGGGTCTGAAACCCTTTTAGAGGCAGCAGAGAAGGTGAAGAGGGGGAAGTCAGCACGCCACAGAGAAGTATAGTTTGGGTAACTGACTTTTTTCTTTTATTAAAAAAACCCAAACAACCAAATAAATTAGTGGTCAGTTAAAGTAGATACTCAATATTTTGGATAGAAACGTTCTTGATGCTTAATGACTCACCTGGATGTTGAAGTGGTTGTTGTATTTCAGTTTACCTAAGCAATTATATATATATATATATAGAGAGAGATATTATCAATCATCTACCTGAAAATGCAGTGGCGGCTTTTCTTTTTTCTTTTAAAGAAATGGCTTGTCTGCAGGCAAGATGGCTTGTCTGCAGGCAAGCCCGCTTGTTGAGTTGTGACTAGTCAGTAACTAAGCAACAGGTCATTTACCAGAGGTCATTGATTGCTGAAGACTGGTTTGTCCTCTGCCAGTTCTTCTAAGGCAATGATATTATTTTCAGGATATTCGTCTAAATGGTGTGCAAATGGTGTGCTTTTTTTTTTCATTATATCTTGTAAGTAGGGAGCAATGTTATTCTCGGCATTGATGCAAGCCTTACCCCCAGCATTTATTTGTCTTTGTTTAAAGAGACCACATTTTCCTTAAGAAACTGTAGGCCAGCAAGGACTGATTTTGCTGGAGTCTGAGGGAAATTGTAGTTAAATCACCGGTTCCTCTAAATCCCCACAGCAAGCACGGCTTGGCTGCACCTTGGCTTGGAGGTTAAATCAACGCAGCACAGAATGTGTGGACTTTTATGGAAGACTGAATATACTAATTTATTTTTAATCTTCAAGCCCTTCACCACACTGAGGGGACCCACTGAATGATATTTGTTGCCTCCCAAATGTTGTTTTCACTTACCTTGCTAGAGTGTTTCTCGGGTAACCGAAATGCATACCTCTAGGCACGTTGTGTGATACCAGCCGCAGTGTGACAGCATGAGTAATGTGCATCTACAATTAAATAAACTTTCTGAAGATTTCTTTTTTCATACGGTAGTGCCAAGAGATTTCAAAGACTTTGATGTTGACAGTTACAGTAATTACACTGCATCCATTATGTCGTTCGTGGTGAATTAGATTTCCTGAGTTGGCCTGAGCAGAGGTGCAGTGTCTCCCATTTTAACGTGCTGTCTGTAATCTGCTCAATACTTTTTCTACATACTATATTTTGATCTACCAAGTATTAAATTTCAATGGGGGATTTTTTTCCACCTAGATTACTTGTGTATATATATAGTATGCTTTGTTACTTATTCTTAACGTATCTCTCTCCAGATGGTGGTGATATCTGGGGAATGAAGGTGACTAACACAGTAGCTTACGGGGGGGGGGGGGGGGGGGGGAAGCTACAGCTGGGAACTTAATAAATAAATAAAAATTAATGTATTTTTTTGTTGGAATCCAGAACATATAACTTCCCCGTAGTGGTATCCGTGTACTACTTCCTGTTGCTTTTACACCTGGCCTGACTGGTTGTACTGCTGGATGATTTCTCAGATTTCTCATTTAGACTTTCTATTTCTCATTAGCCTCGAGCTCCTGGGAAAGCTAGTGACCAAAATTAAAAAAAAAAAAAAGCGGGGGGGAGTTAAAAATAATAAGTAAAAAAAAAAGTTGATGATTTATGGGGTATTTTTATGTTGTGTGGTTGTTTTTGTTTTTTTTTTTTTTAAAAAATACCACAAATTTTCAAGAGCACATCATGCCGCTCGCTTGCTGGGTTGGAGGTGCAGTGAGTTGCTGAAGCATGTACAGTTGCAGTGGGCCTGATTCATTCCTGCCCTGCTGCTCTTGCAGCTGTTTGCAGCTGGGCAAAGCAAGTTCAAAATGCTGTTGGATCAAAAGGTAAGTGTTTATTCTTACTTGCATTAAGGCTGGTTTATGCAAGTGTTGTAGAAAGGATGGGCTTTGAAACAGGAGTCAATATGTAATCTAGTACTTTCTGTCCCCTCCTGTAAGGAGAAGGTATTAAGTGACCTGAGTTTAAGTGAGCTTTAGGCTTACTTAACAAAAATGCAAGTGATAGCGGTAGGTTCCAGGCAGTGGGGATCAGATTTACTATGCTTACAACAGGTCGGAATGTCTTTATGTAATTAATGCAAAACCACCCATAAAGTTCAATAAGAAGAAAGGCCATATTTTGATTGAAATAGTTCTCATAAACAAATGGAATTGACAGCTTGGATCAACTCATGGTTTTTTTTTCCTCTCCTGCTGTGCAAAACCTTGGATGATAAGAAAATTGTGTTTTCATGATAGAATGCAACTACTCACACACAGGGAGGTAGAGCTTAAAACACCTCCTGGCTCACCCTGTAGTATGGGCTCCCTTTTTAATCCACTGCTACGCTATAGGATTGTTTCTTTATCATGGGGATAAATGTATAGTATTAATTTTTTAGCTTCAAGCTAAATTTTGCAATGCCAACAAACTATATTATTTCATAGCAATACAGCCTCATTGTGACAGCTGCAAACTGAGATCCTGTGATTGATGCTATTAAGTCATGTAATATACCACATTCTGGTGTCAAATTTTATTTTTGTTATTGTCAACATTTTACTATGTCTAGGCAGAGTTTTAAATAATTGCTGCAATAAAAGAAGCTTTTGGATTAGAAACATGGTGCCTGGTGGTTTGCAGAAAGGCAATGTGGCTGAAGCATATTTATCACTTTGAAATTACAATTTTGAGATGACAAATCTTTGATTCATGCAGAAAATTATTATAATTTAGTTTTCTTAATTGGAATTCTGGATACATCCGTTGTACTATTTTAAGTATCACCTGTTAATGAAAAAGCAGTAGTCAGTGAAGAATGAAATGAATTATTAGTCTTTATTTAAGATTCAAATCAGTTGTAGTAAAACCATGAAAAAGAAATTAATGTGAAAGTCGACAAGACAAACCTTTAGGCTGTGACCAGAATTTGCAATCTGATTTCTGCCCCCTCCTGCAAACAAAGCATTTGCCTTCAGTTTAAGGTAACTCAAAATAGCACCTGCCTTTTAGTCCAGACACCAAGGTAAGGGGGTCTGTCACGGGTCCCTCTCCTTGTGGGGCCAGAGGAGTCTCCAGCAGGTTGAGGGACTGCCTTGAGAGTAGTGTTCACCTTGCCATGCTCTTGCTACACGGGTGTAAAGGAGCATTTTGGTCATTCCTTGGGGACGTGCTACTGCTGCTCGGGTCTGAACTGGCATTGGGTATAGATAATCATGAAGCCAGAACTTGTCTTGATATTTTTAAATTTGTTTTTTCCCCCAGCTGCTTTTCATTGCTCTTTCAAGGTAGCCTGTTTGGCATTGCGCAAAAAAGACTTTCTCGTTGGCTAACTTCTGGCTAATTAAATTCTAATTCTGTATTAACTGTCCGTGCTGGCTCACCTTTGCTCTGCAGGTGATCCAAGCTCCTGCCTGGGACTCATGGAGCATTACAAAGGGGTAGACAGAGCTGCAGTAGATGTAGTGTGAGAGCTGATGGGGAGCAGGGTAGGTCCCACAGCTCACGCTAGTGTTCCTCTTGGGCCTTGTAGGGAAGGCCAGACCCTGGAGGAGAAGGTGGCAAAGCAGCACCATTCATTGCGAGAATTTCAAAAATCACAAGGTAGATGTGTCTGAGCCAAATGGATATTTGAAAAAATAATTACAGACTCTTTCTGCTTGTGCAAGTGTCATGAGCCTCTCCTGATTTTTTTTTCTTATGTTCATCAGCATCCACGCTTTAACTCTTTACTGTACTTGCAATTTTAGTTCTACTTAATGGTGGTTCATCCATGAAGTCACCATTTTACTGTAACAGCGTCCTGATTGATGAAAGAAGAGCAGCAGTCTTTGAATGAAAATTACTTCTCATAAGTGTGATGTGTCATATCTGTGGCTATGTTTGTGAACGTGGTTCACCGTTTTCCTCATATCCAGACCAGTGAATCTTGACAGTGAGAAAGAGTGTGTGTTGAAAAAGTACCTGGAAGTGGCATAAATCTAACTTAAGGAATTTGCTTAAGCACTTCCCTGGTCTGTGCAGTAAGTCACCTGTCAGGAAGGTTATGGGAAGAAACTTTCACCTTACACTTCTGATCTTACCTGGCGCAAAGCCTTGGATGGTCAGGATGTCCTTTTGTGAGCAGCAGGGACTCGGATCTTAACACTGGTATTTTGACACCTGAGCAGCTCTTAGTTGATAATAGGAGTAATGAATGGCTGCATGACCTGGCAGTTTTAGCACCTTCTTCTTTCATGCCTTTTCTCTCCATGTATCTTTCTTTCATTTAAGAAAAAATATTCTGTATTCGTTAGTTTCACCCAGTTATCCCTATCTCATTTCAATAGCAGCATAGAGCAGGTTAATGGAAAACCTTCTTAAGTGCTATATAGTGCATGTATTTGACAGTGTGGTAGTGATGCTCCTAAAATCCTGATTACCCTGAGCGCTTTAAAATCCTGACATTCAGTTATACTTACATAAATGCAAAATGTTTGCCTAGTGTACACACAAAGGAAAAGCCTGTCTGAGTAGGGCATCGTCTTTCTCTTTTTGTTAAAAGTGACCACAGGTGTCTCTAAAGATTAACTGAGTGGCTGGAAAGGAATTAGGGTCTGGTGTGGTTAGAGGCTGTTTTTGGAAACAGCTTCCAGAAATTTTTAGAGAACAAAATCTCATGAAACTTTAGCAAAAAGAGCAGCAATCAAGTGACAAGAAGTATCATGGCAGTACCCAAAGTGGGTCACAGAGCCAGGCTTTTTTAGGGTTTAGTTCTGAGTTAAATTAGAAGTTAGAAGGGCAGGCTTCAGTTGGGGATCCAAAGGGGAAGTATTTTCAATTGCTTTCCTACCAGAGCCACTTTTACTGTTCTGTAAAGTGCAATGTGACAGAGCACGTGAGTCCTGTGAGCTAAAGCATGCCAGAAGACAGCCAAGAGAACCATACTGCTATGGAGGAGAAAATGTATCTTATTTAGCTTGTTTTAAGCTTTTCAGAGGGACTATTTTAATCATTTTCTATCATAAGCACCAAACCTTTCTATAGGATTTTGGAGATTTAAATTAGGAGGTCCGCCAACTTGTGCAGTGCTGTTCAGGCACCATCTGGAAATACCACTTTTTCTTTCTAATAATGCCCTTTCTTCCAGGCAGTGCATCTTTGAGAAACCAGCTGCTCCCTTTGGTAACTGTTAACTAGTTACTGGTTTAACAATTAAAAGTGACTTCAGCTATTACTAAAAAAGGATTGTCCCTGTAGCAGTAATCCTGCTTTTTTTGTAGGATATTTTTTTAGGACTCCTGTCATTTCGCAGGGGAGATATTGTTGTCTAATTACTTGACAGAAAATGCCAATACCTTTATCTTAGGGAAAAGAATCAACTTTTTAATACCACATCACTGATTATTACTGACACTCTTTGTGTTTAGGCAGCCAACGTAGGAGCAGAGCTACAGTCTATAAGTACATGTACCTGCTGTATCCCTGTGTTTGGGTCTTTGTGAGCTTTGGGTTTGCTACATTTGATGCCCGTACTCATGTTGATGCCTGTAAACTAAATACCGAACCGCTGTAGAAGATACAACTTGCATCTGAACATGTTGGAGAAGTGCAGGGGTACAGCCTGTATAAGACCAATATTTGCATTTGTATGACATTTCTTCTGGATTTTAATTTGTGACTCTAAAGTTAGATTTGTCTGGGCAGTTATTTAACCTTTTTACCACCAGAGACTAGACTCCCCCTTTGTGTTTTTAGCCTCTTTTACTCTGTCAACGGGGGTGGCTGACTTTTTTTATTGCTGACAGTAATGCTGTTCTGTCAGACAAGTATTTGTAGCGATTTCTAAGAGGTGAGAAAGTGAAATGAGGCGACATATTGCTATAAACTTGAGCTATTGCCACTTTTATGCAGCAAAGAAAAGATCCTGAAAGTAAAGGCTAATGAGCTGTGCAAAGCACAGTGAAAGCCATAGAAAATGGAAATAATTTTTAAACATTTGCATGATAGTCTCTATCCTGAGCCAAGTCCTCATCTACTGTAGAGCAGACAAGGAGCTTAAGAATTAATAACCTAGTTGATATGCATAGCTCATTAAGATGTAATTTTTAATTGTATATTGCACTTCATGTTGAATATCCACTGCAAGTCATAGCAAAGTTGCAGGTTGATTTGTTGCTCAGAAGACTTTAGTCACTGCTCTGTCACTGACGTGACCTCAGGAAGCTCTCTGAGAGCTCCCTGGAAGCTGAACGCTTCCTTCATAGGAAAGGGATTTCCTTCCTCTTGAGAGAGGGCTCTTGTGACATTTGTAAAAGGTAGGAATCAAAGGGTGATATCAAATAAGAATAAAATCAGATTTTCTTTCTTACAGAATGATTGCGATTAAAATGATAACTTCTGAAAAGTCAAGGCATCAAAAAGAACAAATTAAGATGACGCGTGTCACGGTTTAACCCCACCTGGCAACAAGGACCACGCAGCTGTGCTCTCATTCCCCCCAAGTGGGACAGGGGAGAGAACCGGGAGAATAAAAGTGAGGAAAAAATCATGGGTTGAGATAAAGACAGTTTAATAGATGGAGCAAAAGCCACACGTGCAAGCAAAGCAAGGAATTCATTCACTGCTTCCCACAGGAAGGTGGGTGTTCAGCCATCTCCAGGAAAGCAGGGCTCCATCACGCTTAACGGTTACTTGGGAAGACAAGTGCCATCACTCCCAATGTCCCCCCTTCCTCCCCATCACGTGTAACAGTTACTTGGGAAGACAAATGCCATTGGTCCAAATGTCCCTCCTTCCTCCTTCTTCCTCCAGCTTTATATGCTGAGCATGACATCACATGGTATGGGATGGCCCTTTGGTCAGTTGGGATCAGCTGTCCCGGCTGTGTCTCCTCCCAACTTCTTGTGCCCTCCCAGCCTACTCACTGGCAGGGTGGTGTGAGGAGCAGAAAAGGCCTTGACTGCTTAGCAACAACCACAAACATCAGTGTGTCATCAATGCTATTCTCATCCCAAATCCCGCTGCTAGCAAGAAAGCTACCCCTATCCCAGCCCAAACCCTGATGCTGTGTACAGCGCTTTTTTCCTGCTTTCTGTCCTTTAAGTGGAAAGATGGGGGAGGGAACCCCAACGCCTTAAAAAACAGCTCTCTGTGCTGTCCCTTACCTTCAGTGCTGTTGAGCCTGCTCAGGAAAAGAATTTTTCTAATCTAAGAAAAAAAAAAATCCCTTTTACATGTACTCTTTCTCAGCAAGAGCTTATGTTTGTAGTCTCATTGATTGACATAAAGAGTTCCCTCCAAAGAAGAATGTGCTGCATTTCAATTCAGTGTTTGTCTATTAGCTCATTCATGGTGGTGAATCTTATGCATTCGCTGATTTAACCTTCATGCGTTCTGGGGCCAAGTAATAGACTTTGCTTTTTTGGATTCAGAAATTGCGTTGTATACCAGGATGGGTAAACACTAGTTATTTGGTGCAAATCTTAAAGAGAGAATAGAATTTGGACTTGATTATCACCTTTTTGCATTTTTTTAAAAAAAGGTATGTTATTTACTCCAAATGCTGAGTGGTCTTTTCAGACACTCTCTTCAGTGTGACCAGAAATTTTTCTGATCTAAAAATAAATTATATTGATTATATTTTTTAATTTTTTTTAAAGTGCAGTGACTTTCATACTTTGGAAGCATCACCAGTGGGGCAGTACTGAACGCTGTGCAGACAGAGAAAGCAGGGTGCTTCTGTGTGTCACCTACACTTCTTTTCTGGTCTTCACCTCTTTATCCTTCATTACAGTCAGAAGCCATAGGCAGTGGCAGGAGCTTGAGAGGAGCTAAAGACATTGTGGAAACCTCTGCCCTTGCATTGATCCTGTATAGGTAGCACCTCTGAGACTGTATCCCTCCTTGGGGAGGATTAACCTCTCTCTTGGTTATCTTGCTGGGTTAGACCCCAACGAGGGTCTGCCTCCATGTCCTCCAGGGCAAGCACGGGGGTGCCCAGCATGCAGCCTCCCTGTCTGCTCTTCATGTCTTGGCCTGAAATTGTCACTGGAAAACACAAGAGAGCTCATCCTCCCCTGGCGTTGGCGCTTGCATGTGTGTTACAGCTAGTAACGGTAACTTCAAAGCTCTGAAATAGATGAAATAAGTTGAAATTAAGCAATTTTAGGATTGTAAGGACATGGTGTCAGACATTTTGATTGTACATTGCTTAGCTGCAGCCATACCCTTTCACAGCTGATGCTTCTAGCACATATATGTATCAGATAGAGCCAGTGTTGTGATAATCAGCAATTCTTGGATTTAATTTTCTTCTCTGCAACTGTTTTGGTCTATAACATGGAGTAATCCATGCTCTGCCTGCTCCTAGGCTTGCTCAGCTGTAAAATGAGCAGCACTCAGAGGAGTAACGCTCATGCGCTCAGTTGATGGTAGCAGCGGCTAAAGATGCTCGTGCTGCCAACCTCTTTGTTCCTGTCTCTCTGCTGAAGGCTCTCGCACCTGCAGCACCAGAGGAATATGCACCTGCACGCCAGTGGTTTAGTGCCTTGGACTTCTGCTGAAGCCCTGATATAGGTGTCTCTGCTCCTCCACTGGAGGGTGGCAGAAGCTGCTGTGCTGGGTTAAGCGAGTCGCTGTCCTCCTGCAGGTAGAGCATAGTCCAGGGGGTCTTCTCCGCTCACGGGTTATGGCCTCAAATGTCACGTGCAAAAAAGATTCCCTTGAAGATGTGCTTGGTTTGGTGAGCAGAAAGCTTTTTGCCTCAAGGGAACATTCACAATTACCCAACCAGCATGTCAAAATATATCGTATTATGTAATTTGGTGCACAGTTCAACCTTTTGAAAGCACTATGGTTTCTTTAAAAAAGTTCTGCAGATATTTTTTTTCTTTGTAGAATAATCTACATGGCTTTTAGCAGGGATTCTCTTCAGTCCTCTCTTGTATTTGATTTTGTAGGGGGAGTTAAAACTCTGAAAGCTTTATTAAAAGAGTAGCTTGTAGTTAAGGAAATACATTTTTATTGCATATAATAAGAAAGCTGTGCTATTGTTGACTTTTAACTATTAGTGGAAAAACTAAACTTAGTCCACACTTCCTGTACTTTGCTGCTGAACTCCCAAAGAGTCTAAGCAGGTCAGAGTTTGGCCCCAAAAGTCTTCTTATGCTCATTCAGAATTTGGTGCCACCCTTACAGTCTGTCCTAGCTCCAGAAATTAAAAAAAAAAAAAAAAGAGGGGGGAGGGCTGGGGGAGAGGGAAGTCAGTCCTCTAAAAATGTGATTTGCTTAAAAATCAGAGGACTTTAAAATGTTTTAGTTCTGTCCCACAACCACAAGAATTCAGGGTTTTCATATAAAGAATGAAAGCTGAAATACCAATACAGTCTGTTTCACTTAAGGGATGTGTTTTTGTTTCTTTGTTGTTTTTTTTTTCTTCTTGTTCTTTGGGGGTGTTTTGTTGGTGGTTTTTTTTCCTATTAAAAAAAGCCCCTCAAATATTCTAAGACTCAAGACAAAAATCATGAGAACTGGCAGCTTTGGTGTTGGATGTTCCCAAATGACCTTGAATTTTTTTGCTACGTTGTTCATTAAATCATTTATGCTGATGCTAGGAGTGTCTATAGAAACTTCCCTGAATAAACACAATTCCTTTACAAAAGTTTGTATAAAAGTGTGTTTACAAATAGAGGAGCAGTGTGCTAAAGCAGGCCGTCAGGCTCACAAAAGCATTGATCCTAAAAGTGTTGCTGAATAAGCAATAAAAATTAAAGTCATTCATTCACTCGAATTCTGTGAATAATCTGATAAGCAGAACTGGTAGTAGGTACATCCATCAGGAGCAGGGACAATAGCCCCTATAGCCCACTCTGCTTTCTATATGATTATGTGCAATTATCCTGCAGCACTGCGTGGCGATGAACAACTCCTCTGCCACGCTACTCTTTCCTGCGTTTCCTAATGATCCGGCTGAACATCTGCTCGGTGAATACAACACGCAGATGATGCAGCTGGAATTGCTGGTGGCAGAATCATTTCCTCGACGACAGGAGCATGTTATTTTACCCTGGCTAATCTATTGTCTCTCGTACTGCTCTTCACCTCCATCCCTGCTTGCTGGACGCGATTAAAGCATCCCGGCAGAGCTGCCCGTGTGGCTGAGGAGACACGTTTCTCCCCCAGGCGAGGCTGGCGCTTAGTACAAGTCCCACCAGTCTGTCGGTTCCTGCAGCAGTATTGGTGACAGCCGTGAAGCATTCACAGGCTCGGCTCTGCTGTCCCAAATCCCAGCCAGCTTACGCTTGGGCTGGGTAAGCAACGAAGGCAGGACGTGTGGAAAGCGGGAGAGAAGTACGTTTTCATTGCAGCCCTGTATTTTCATTTCATAGCTAAAAGGTTACCTTCAATGCAAAGCTTTGCCGCTGCTGCATTTCCCTTGATACCCGAAGGGAAATCTGTGAGAGGGGAAGGTGCACAAACGTTCCTAATAGAAAACCAGGCTGCTCTGATTTTTTTCTCATGAGCAAAGATATGGCTGTGCAATTGAGATGACTGAATACTGTGTCCAACCATTTTTCTATCGTTTATAATAAAGTTCAAAGGTTTTTTGTTGTTGTTCTGGTTTGTTTGGGTGTTTTTTTTGATAAAACTTTGTGCAATATGGTACCTTCTCATACAGTTTCCCCACTGAAAAAGTGTTTTGTTTAAACCAGAATTCTGGTGGTATGGGGACAAAATATTTTTCCTGGTTGTCAAAAATAAACTTATAGTAGTTTTCAGATATTGTTTTCTGAGATCACTGGGAAGAGGTGGGGTGTTTTTGTTTTTTTTTTTTTTTTTGATGAGAGATGGTGCTTGTTTTTAATGACTGGCTTTTGTAGCTGTTGACTATTACAGGTAAATAGAGGCTCGGATGCAAACAACCTCAGGTACTGGTAAGAAGATCTGTGTTTTAATACTCTAGGTTGGAATTTTGGGTTTGGAAGGCCAATATCTAATTTGGGAAAAAATACAACCAAAACAAATGTGAGAATCAGTCTATTGAATGACTGTAAACTTTTCCCCAGAATCTGCCTGAAGAAATTGATATCAAGGAGGTCACAGAACAGGATTTATTTTGCTGGTTTGTTTACCTTCACTCTTCTGAGAAAGTTAGTGCAATCCTAAGGAGGCGGTTTTCTCCACCTCCCTGCCATTCGTTCCTGCCGTAGTAGCTGTGGGTTGGTAGCTGCCAAAAATGCAGGTGTTTGTGCGCTCTCCCTCCCGGCGTGTTGACCCCTCTGTGCAGGTTCCTCTGGGGGCGAACCCAAACCGCAGTGGGCGCAGAAACAGGCACGGCTCAGGGTGTGTGAACCTGGGCTCAGTACAGGTGTTTGTAGGTCGGCTTTTTGGCATGGCTAGGAAGCTCATTACAGGTTAAATGTTATGCAAAAGGGGTGAAATTAAGCGGCAAATGTCTTTGTGGAATGGTGCCAAAAGCGAGGTGTGTGGGATGCATAGGTTGTGATGTAATCATTTCATCAGTGTAGTGCTGGAATCACAGGTATTATGAAGGCGTAATTAAGTTTTACTATTCTGCACAGTAAGAGTAACATTTTGATGTGCTCCATAGCTATTTTTTATGCGCACTTTGAGTATTTGTCTCTTATTGGAAGCATATTTCATATCCTTTAACATGTGAAATCTGCAATCCTTGTGCCATCTTTCCAATTGTAAACTCTTAAGGAATATGTATTAAAAAAATAATTTTAGAAACTCTGAAGTGGCTCAGATAACATGCATGTTGATGCTAACATCATACTGTGTAGGCTTAATGTTCTTCAACAGAAGTAAATTGCATAACCCTGTGAGTAGGCTGGTGCCTTCTCCACTGGTGTAGCAGAGATCCATTTTCTGTTTATTTCCCTATTGCATCTCATATCAGTCACATCTGACCTCTGATCACTCAGTCTCTCATGGCAAAACAATAAGTGGGAAACTTCGTGCTTGCAAGAAGGAAAAAAAATATGCATTTTTTTGATATAATAGTGGCATTGTTTTTAAGAGGTGATGCAGCCCTAGGATAGTGCTATCTGTTACCGGGTGGACTGGGATAAAGTGGTAAATTGTCTGTCTCGGCAGTACTTATCTTGTAAGTAGGCTGTTATTTCTATGTATGTTTGTAAGTAATTGTGTTTCTCACAAACAGTTGTTGTTTGGTTTTGGGTTTTTTTTTAAAGTTATCTTTGGAATCACTTTGCTTAGGGCTGTTTGATTTAGGCCTGTATAAAATCTAGATTGCTTATGTAATTTAATGTTTGAAATTCTGCTGTGCTTTACGTGGCTATAGTTAGTCTTACATAGATACTATTGTATTATTAAAATTTAGCCTTTACAATAGTTAATAGCAGTTAAATTATTTTAGATCATATTTTTTTGTCTCAGAAATTAATAATTAAAACAAATTATTTTGAAATTTGAAATCCTGTCTTCAGTATGCTGAAGGTTATGAAAAGATATATACCTGACGTATAATGGAAAGATGTCTTGGCCAGTCATACAATAAAAATTTCATATGTCTTTTTTATCAGCTTCACTCTTGAATGTTAGTAATACAGATGATCTGTGAGTAATGAAACGGAAGTTAAGACAACAAAAATCTTCTGTCATTGAAGGAACCTTTGAGTTGATATTTCATAATGGCTTAGAAGTGACAAAACAGTATTTCTGTGCTGCCACAACAGTGAGGGAAGCTCTGGGTAGTCATTGTGTTTCATTGGGTAGAGTTGTAGTCTGTTACTCAGTTGAGGTTCTCAAAATTTTTTAGCCTTTTTGTGGAGGGAAATGTTTGAATCCTGACTGTTTTTTCTTAATTCAGTGGGAGCTGTTTTGTGAGCATGTTAACAAATGGATACTCATTTGTCCTGAGAGAAGCTCTGCTGTTGGGGTCCTACAGGCTCCTCTGTGTCTGCTCCTCTTGCTGGTTGCCTGGCAGACAAGCAAGTATGTGCTGTGACATCCACAGAACGCTCATGTTGCTCGTTATAGATCTTTGCCAAATTATGGCATAAAGCAAAAAGGACCATGGTTTCAAAAAACAGCAGCACAGACGAGCAATTTGATCTCTTCATATACCGCACTGGTGCGTCCCCACCTCGAGTACTGAGTGCAGTTTTGGGTGCCTCAATATAAGGACATCAAATCATTAGGGTGTGTCCAGAGGAGGGTGACTGAGATGGTGAAAGACTTCAAGGGCAAGACATATGAGGAGCATCTGAGGTCACTTGTCTTCAGTTTGGAGAAGAGAAGGGTGAGGCGTGCCCTCATCACAGTCTAGAACTTCCTCATGGGGGGCAGTGGAGGGGAAGGTGCTGGTCTCCTCTCTCTGGTGACCACTGATAAGATACAAGGAAATGGAATGAAGCTGCGTCAGAGGAAGTTCAGATTGGACATTAGAAAAAGGCCCTTCACTGAGAAGGTGGTCGGTCATGCAACTGGCTCCCCAGGGAAGTGGTGATGGCACCAAGCCTGTCAGAATTCAAGGAGCATCTGGATGTCGCTCTTAATCTGTGTTTTAGTTTTAGGTAGTCCTGTGAGGAGCAGGGAGTTGGACTTGATGATCCGTATGGGTCCCTATAGATCATACAGGTATGGCAAATAGGCAGGCATTCTCATTAGCCACTATTTTTTTTTCTAGGGAAGATTTGCTTTCCAAGTAGTTGTCTCACTAGAAGTAACAAAACGCGTGTGAAGAATAACATGCAGCTGTGGTGTCTTGGGAGCAGGGGCAGAAGTTGCACAGTAAGTGAGGCTTCTTGCTCCAGAGGTGCATAACTCATTATCCTTTTTTACTGTCACACATTAGACATATGCATCACCTTAAACCTTTGCACAGGGTGCCTACACTAATGCTATCCCTTTTACTTCATTAGAGGGCGGGGAGTTGAGGGGCGATGTTGATCTTCCTTTTGGCTGCCTCTGTGCTCTTCTTTGGTCCCTGTAACTCCTTTAGGTGTGCATGAAAGGGCTCAGAAACTATAAAGCTGTGACTTTCTCTAAACTGGATGAATTTTTAACTTCCTGCTGTGGCGTATTGATGTTTCTCATTATTGCAAATGGAAAGATCCCTAATCAATGATGGCGGTTGTAATGAGGTTACTGTTAAATGGGTTTTAGGGTTGTTGGAGGTGGCGGTTCGTCAATAGCCTGAAGTATGAAAGAATAACAGGTAAACCTGAGACATGAGAAACAGCTAGTGGTATGTGCAAGCAATGGCTTGGTGCACAATGCACGTGGGGTGGAGTTCTCATTGCGACTTTCATGTGGATTTGAATTGGTTGTCTTCTCCTTTCATCCAGTGTTTTCAGCTGTTGCTAGATGTAGAAATGAAATATTTTCCCATGTCTGCCCTTTTCCATGATACGGTCTTGGTTTGCACAGTATTTGGTAAGAATCTCTAGTTGTTGTTATCATCTTACCAATTCTCAAGAGTATGTACTTCAGTTTAAACTCCATATATTGTGAAGATAACTTTGCCTTTTGCATGCTGTGTCCAGTTACAACAAGGATGTTGAATTTATGGCAGAAGTTTGAAATAGATAACTGATAGTCAGTGTCTTTCCATAAAGGCAGAATAAAAAAAATAAAATGCTGCAGTGGAATGCCAGCATTGTATATCAGTTGCAGAATATTGTATAATTTTTCTAAACCTTCAGTATATCAAGAGCTTTACTTCATTAATGGACGTAAACAAAAAAATTGCCAGTTGATATGGAATGGAAGAAACAAGAACTGAAGAACTAGAATTAAGCAGTGGTTACAGGACATTTTTATTCAGTGTTTTATCTTCTTTGCATTATTTGAGGTTTCCTTTTCTTCTTGCCAAAATGTGGTAACATCAATTCAACGCTTTTTTTCAGGTTTATATTGTCTCTCTGCTCGTAATCATTCTCATTAAACCAAAGTGTGAAGAAATATATGAGGCCTGGTGCAGACTGTGTGCGGATTGATGTTGACAGATTTTGCCATTTTAGAAAGCAAGAAAACATTGACTTGTTTAATTCCCCTTTAGGATTCATGTTTGCTAAGTGCTAGATGAAATCCCGTGTGGAGGCTTTGTGTTCACTGTTCAGTTTGGCCTTTCAGTTCAGAGGTGAAACAAGAGAGTTTGAGATGTAACAGATCAGTTAATGATGACTTAATCAGCAGAGATGACCTCACAGAAATATAAACTGCAGGTTGCCTAAGGCCTGATTTTTGCAAAGCACTTCATTTAGTTTTTAATTTCAAGCATATGTTTGAATCCATTCTAGTTGGGCAAAATACATGTTGTCGTCTTTCCTACCTTCTGTTAAAAAGCTGCCTGACTGTAACGGGGAAGGAAAAGCCACCAAAACAGAGTATAAATCACAATGTGCCTCCCAAAATATGGTGGGCATGTAAGCGTATGAGAAATCAGGCTGCACCACTTGTTTGGGTCCTGGGTCCCCCAATGACACATCAGCAGCCACAGCACAAATAAAAAAGTATTACTTTTGTGATGCACCGAAGCACTGTCCTGGTGGGTCAGGTTCCCTGGTGGACTCTGTAGCCTCCTCTCCAGCCTGCTGATCATCTGGTGCAGCTTTGTAAAGGCTGATGGGATTTCCCCTTAGCCTGCTTATCTCTCGTTGCTGTAGGCAGCCCTGGGTCTGCCTGCCTTTGCTTTTCTCCAAAATGCTAGCGTGCAAGTCCGCCCATGTTAAAAGAAAGGGCTGAGGACTTTTTTAGTTGCTAGAAGGGCAGAGCTCTGGTTGGTTACCTGTCCTGGAGCTGCTCCCCTAAACCAGGTTGTTTCTGGATTCTGTATTTGTCTCACTGGAGCAAAGATTCTTCACTGTGGCTCAATAAAGCTCTTAAATACTTTTTTAAAAAAAGGTAAAAGGGAAGATCTGTGGGGTTTTTGTTTCTTTTTTTTTTTGTGGGTTCTTTCTATTTCTAGAGTGAAAATACCACACTGAACATAATTCTAGCGCGTTCCTGTTGAATGCACACAGGAGCCTGAAGGAGCTAGTCTAATCATCTACTTTGGCCTGTGCATATGGATGATGGGCGGTGTAGCACAAGGGCATCACAAGAAAGAAACTTAGCTTTAAATAGGTGCAGCATGACCCATTTTCCTCTCTTGCACTGTATGGTGTTCTGCTGCTGGCTCCTGTTTGTGCGGGCTGATCCCCTTTGGTGCTGTTGGCTCTGCTGACTCTTGGGTTCATCAGTAGCTGGAACTAATGTCCAGTCTGTTTTATAACCATGTGTCTCAAGGTCTGCCCCTCCTTATTCTTCCATGCCATTAGGGGTATGGAGGAGGTTGGCATCCTCTGTGTCTGATCCAGATGTGCTGGAGTTGGAGGGCAGGGACTGGCTCCATATTGTGCCTCTGTTCAGCTATGCAAGGGGCACAGCTTGGTGTGGTAGCAAGTGCCAGTACTGAGGTTTGATCTATTATCTGGGGGGGTGAGGGGGCAGGGAAAAAAACCCCTTACATTTTACTCTTGAGCGAATCTTAATCTTTAAATTAGTAGGAATGTGAGGTTTCCCATGCTATGATTTTAGAATAACTGTAATCATTTTAAGAAAACAAAGCCTAGGAACATTATGGTGTTGAATGTAGAGTAAACCGGTGTTTGAAATGCTGTGTTGTACATCTGCACGTATCAAAAACGGAGTTTAATTTCCTAATTTGTTTTGGATCTTACCCCTCTTTCCTCATGTTCATGCCTGTTTTATTTTCTTCCTTTTGTGTCTATAATTGCATGCATTATTAGAACTGGCAAGATGAGCACCTCCAGATGCATCCTACAGGAGCCCAGCCAATGCTGACTCTATTCCCATGTAGGACTGTGTGCCAAGTCAGTGAAGCTTGGTTGTCAAAATCTATTCCCTTTCTACGTTGCTTCTAAACCCATCTTCTCACATAATATTTTGAGACAGCATGGCTGACCTCAAGAATTTTCCCAAGCTTAAGAAGGTGTCTTTTAGTATGTTGAACCATCCTAGTCAAAAGTCGTATTTTGAAATAGTATGGTCTAGGAAGCTTTCCTTATTTTTCTCTCAGATGAAAAGACTGAGGGTTTTATAATCTGTCACATTGTACCTTTCATTGTTTTTTGTGGTGGTGTTTTTTTTAACTTTCTCTGAATATTTATGCCATTTGAATAAAAAAAAAGGTTCACTAATTTTACTAAACATAACACATTTTTTTGTTGTGATTTGTTGCAACAAGTCAACAACTTCTCTTCCTTTTGGGGAAGAATATACTCATTTTACTTATTATTTTACAGGTATCAGGCAACAGCATATCAACGTTGCTCCTACAGGATCTTTTCTTAATTGGAGATCTGTACTATCACCAACACGGCCTTTCACAGAAACTAAGACTTCCTCAGTAGCTGATATTGCTATGGGACAGACTTTGGAGAATGCAAACTTGCTTCAGATGATAAAAACAACACTGACTGGCACACGTACCAGAACTTCGGATCAAACTCATCTGTCACCCACCCTTTATCAAGGCAGTGGAAACAGTGCATCCCAGGAACCCGCTGAAGTTTCAGCTGAGTCACCTCTGAGGTCATCATCTCAAGATGCAGATGAAACAGCTGCTGTATCAGGTTTGCCTCAACTTGGTATGTTTGCCACACTGTCCACTACACCATCAGTGACACATTTGAGTACAGCTGTGCCATTTCAGCTAATACCATTAGAAACACCCTCCATTTCAAAAGAAAACACATCAGGATCAGACATCCTTGCTGCTGTTCCATCACCATCATTCTCCTCATTGGTAATTCAGTCACCTCATACCATTAACTTTTCTAAACCAGCTGTACCACCCATCAAAGTGCCTTTGTCTGCAGATCCTGAAGGTTCCTTCAACACAGATTCAGCCAGCTCACAGGTTAGTGAAAGCAGAAATAGTCCTCTGAGCATGGTCACTGTAGTACATTCCAGTACGGTGAATCACAGAAAGAGTCCCGAGTTGTTTATGGGTACTGTGCCTTTCAATCTCTTTGGATCGACAGCAGTGCATTTCACAGAAATAGTGGGAAAAGGGTCTCCTTCAGAAAGGAGCTCTTTTTTGTCTGTATACTCTGATATTCCTGTGTCAAAAACACATCAGTCTTCCCTGCCAGTAACTTCCAGAAGCCTCTCACAGTTTCCTAATAAGAGTATGTATAATGTATCTTCTACTGGAGTAAAACCAAACAGTCAGCCATTTAAGGCAGTGTTGACTGACAGAATCAGTGATACTGCTCCTCTGTCATCACCAGTTTTTCAGAATAAAGCAGAGGTTCCTACATCAGTCTCCCATCTTGTGGGTACTCCACAGCTAGTAGCCCAAATGAGTCATCCTCAGTCTTCCACAGCACTGACTAATTGCACTATGGGCTCTACCAGTGCACCTTTCATGTCATCAGCTTCTGAGAGCCTGGCTGAGGTCTCCAGCTCAACAGAGAGCACGCCTTCCCTCCTGTTGCCAAAATCACTTGTTCCAGATGCAAAGCACGCTCGCAATGCAGCGCTGCCAGTACTAGCATTTAGAAGTGAAACAGATTTTCTCTTTAGAAATGCAATACGCTCTTCAACAAGCACAAGGTCTCCCTTGCTAACTGAGACAAGTGACACCTTTACTAGGATAGCACGCACAGACAGTCCCAGTGCAGCAGCAACTGATGCGGATACTTTGCAAATCCCTTTGACTGTTTCCTCGCAGCACTCAGTGGTGGCTCTGAATCAGACTTTTGCAGAAGACCTGACTGATGGAGCTTATCAGGCAAATGGTGTGCGATCGCCAGCTGCTTCTGCACGTACTTTCCCGACTTCTGACAGCTTTCCTGTGGCAAGAACAGCTCAACAGCCTTTCACAAGAGGGGTGACAGCAAAGATGCCCACGGACTTTAATGCTAATAGTGTTCTGTCTCATGGATCTCAGCTTTCTAGAGTTTCTCCAGATATCCAGACGAGTAACCTCCCCAAAGCATCAAAAATACTAGGCACTGTTTTAGGAACAGGCATGACTAGTCCTGATCTAGCTGCAGTGCTGTTAATTACTTCCACTACAGGCCTTTCAAAACCTGAACCTGCCGTCGCAAATGCATCTGCTACTAGTATCTTTGTGACTGCACATCTTCCGCCTGGTGCTGCAGAAAGTCCAGATGTAACTGCAAATAAAGACAGAAATACGAGAGTACCGGCTGTTGTGACCCCCCACACAGAGTATTTGCCTCCAAGAGCTTTAGATCGCTTTACCTCTGGTCAGACTTCACGTTCCATTGGTAGAAAGCATCTCACTTCTGTTGTGCCTCCAACATGGGGTACGTGGCCATCACTGGTTTCCATGACAATGGTGATGGACAGCCATGGCTCCAGCTTTTCTGGGATTTCGAGTGCAGACTCTGAAAGCAATTTAGATCCTGTCAGCACTCCTAAAGTCACAACTTCAGCTTCTACGTGGACTAATACAACATTGCTGTCTTCAGCTGGCATTAGTATTCCTTTGGTAAAAACTTCAGTCAAAACAACAATAAGAGAAGTTCCTCCAAGTACTTCTCCGTTAGAAACTGGATACCATGCACCATATTCAGTAGTTTCAGGTCTGCAAAAGACAATGAATACGAATAAGCAGCCACCCTTCTCCAACCCTTTGGGAAACTATACATATGCAAACTCTAGTCAAAACACTTCAAATTCACCCTTTGCTGAAACGAGGTTGAATAGTTTTCCAGAATTCGATGTAGATACGTTTGCACTGAAAACATCTCCTGTTCCATATTCATCCCTTGCTACAACTTTGACAGTGCCTGACCCCCTACAAAAAAAGCATGGAAGCACAGCCAAAAACGTTGCTAATTTCTTTACTGTTGGAGACATTAATATCAGTATACACTATGAAGCACCTCTCCATTTACATGTGCCATCTGTTAATGATACAGGTGCTTTCCCTAGCTCTCTAGAATCACAAAGAACTGATCCTGGAAAGATTACTTTACCGACAAAAACCTTAGGCACAACACCAATGTTGGCATTTCAGCTCAGTGACAACTTAACTCTTGCAGCCAGCAATGAAAACAGTGCCATCCACAGCATACTGCCAACTGAGCCCCCCTCTCCCATAACCAAGCTTGGTAGCTCAACTCTCTTGCATAGTTTTATTACAGAAGAAGACATCGGGTCTGGAAACTTGCTGGAATTTGCAGATAACCAATTAGAGTCCTCTGGTTATTTGGTTATGGCTGATAAAAATCCAGCTACGTTTAGTGTGGAGGATTGGGACAAAAGTGCTACAAGACATAGTCTAGTTCCCAGTAATATATCTGATAAAGCTACCAAGGGCATCCCATTGCAAACCCCTACCACCAGTGCTCTGCAGTCAGTCATCATAACTTCTGTCCATGCATCACCACCACCACTAGCTTCTCCTTTTTTGCCATCAACCAACTTTACCCATTCTGTCATTACAGTGTTATCTGGAGTATCTTCTGGTGCAATACCTACAGTAGGAACTTCAGAAGCAAAACCAATAACAAGAAAATCATCTCCAGCTTCACCAGTGCCAGCTTCTTCCTTCTTTTCTCTAGGCACTGAAAACACACCTTTGCCATCTGTGATGGCTTTAAGCATACCAATACTGACACTAACAAAAAATAACACTGCCACAAAATTGACATCGGATCTAAGCTCAGTAGGAACACATAAAGATTTTCCTTTTGCAACAAGAAACACAACTGCATCACCTGTGGACATCACAGCTATGCTCATAACCCCTAAAAGCAGCACAGTCACAGCTTCCACACTCGCACCCACAGCACACGTACCAAGGCAGATAGAAACAACAGTAACTGACACCCAGAAGTTCCCAAGCACAGAAATCACCAAAACGTCAACCCCGTATCCACTGACAATTACAGCAGCTTTGACATCTATTACAGCATCAGCGAAAACAACTAGGCTTCCCCCTACTCCAGTGGAAAACAACTCTGCTCATCCCGAAACCACGGCAGCAGCCGCTTTCGCTAACATGACAGTAGCTCCTCCCCTGGATTGTCGGCTCTCCAGGAACCTTATGGTTAAAACAGGTACGTGAGGCCACGGAATTTGCTGAAGGGACCTCGCTTGTCTATGAGGGGTCACTGGTAACGAGTGGGAAATACGCTCGAGTGTCAAAGAACGTGGGGGCATTAGTGGTTAATGTGGGGTCAAGGCCACTGTGCTAACAAACCAGAGGGATAAAAGCAGGGTTGCTAGATAGGAATGGCATTGGCTGTATTTGTAGCTTGGATTTTACAATGAATGCGTCAAATGATGAAGTAGTGAGATCAGGTGCTCTGAAGTTCAGTGGGTCACTTGCAGGGGTCTGGCAGAACCACCTTTGTGGAGTGACAACGTGTGTGAGACAATGGTTTGGTCTCTGCTTCGCAGTAAGGAGTTGGCTGTGTTGCTGAAGAAGGCAATGCAGTAACCTACCTCAGCCTTTGGCCCTGTTTACATATGAATACCTAACTCTGGTTTTATATGAACACCTAATTCTATCATTAAAGACTCATTTGAAAATAACATTTAGTATTTAGAGTTGTTTGCTTTGAAATGGTAGGATTTTGAGCTTTCTATGTGGACAGTACCATTTCTGGCTGTAGCTGTTTTACAGACAGCTTTTCCTTAGCTGTAAGAACTCTGAACTAAAGGAGTCTGGAGAGCCCAGGCTTCATATGGATTCCTTATGGTAGCACAGCGCAGCACCAGATATGTGTATCCTGGAGATCTCAGCAAGGAATAGCTACATAAAAGGATTTATGACCTCATATAGAACTGAATGATGCCGGGGACAATGAAATAAGCAGCTTTTGGACCTAATATGTGTTTAATAGCTGCTAAATATCTACATCGGTAGTATGATGAGTACAACAACTGTTTCTAAAGATAGAAGTAGCTTGTACACAGTATATGATTGAAAATACTTAAGCGCAGCTATAAAAATCTTTCTGCAAATCATAAGAGAGAAGGAAAAAACAAGTGATAATGTTAATAAAGAAAGTGTACAGACACTTCCTAAGTGGAAAAATAGTTGTAGCAGTGGAGTAACACATTTCTTTGTTTATTTAACCCTGGCCACGAAGGTATGAAGCGCACGTCCTTTCCGTAGGCGTGCCTGTGCAGCGCTAGCTCAGTCCCCTGGGAATGCTGCACCAGTGTCTGCAGGCAATCGAGTGGCCTCGTACCTCCCTCAAAAAGGCAGCATGGCAAAGACTTATTGTTGTTGCTAAAGAAATTGCATTTGTTAGACCTCGCTCTGGAAACAATGGGCTATTGCCGTGGGATGAATAGGGAACTCGGGGACGCTGCTGAGCCCCTGCAGTTCTTGCTGCCATTGGAGCTGCTGCAAATCCTAGCTGCTTTGATGATCTCCACCCAGCTAGCACAACATAAAACAACTTAAAAAAGCACACAGTAGTATGGTAATATCTCAAACCAACATGTAGCTTTTGTTCTACAGTTCTGTTTCTGAACACAAGGAGGATGCTGATCAGCAATGCCTTCAAGGACAGTGTGAGAAGAGGACTCAACCAAGTGCTGAGACAAGCTTTCAACCAAAATGTCAGTGCTCAGGTAAGCGTGCTTGGCTTGCCTGCGTGATCTCACCAAAAAAAGCTCTCCAACCAAGAGAATCTGAGCTGGCTGCAGCTGCAGTGGTGTCTCTGGATGCAGGAAGCCTCTTGGAGGGGTGCACCAAGCTTTTCCTATGGAAAGTGGGCGTGGGTGGCACCCACTCTGGGCTCTAAAAAATATAAGAACTGCTCCAAAGCTTTTGCCACTTTATTTGATGAAGTAGAAGGGAGAAACACAACTTTCTTTGTGATATGTTTTAGGAAACAACTACTGACAGCAGTTTCCTCCTCCCCCTGCAGCTCAGGAATGACTGTGGTTCACGGTCAGCCAAGTGCTGCTGTGCTCAGCCTGGATCGATTGCAAGAGCAGGGCTGATAAATGGGGTGTCACTGCTGTCAGTCTGCTCCCTGCTTTGAAAAGCCACTACCTGACAAGCGCAATTCCACAGGGACGAAAATCCAGAGCAGGGAAAAAGCACGTTTTATCGAAAATAAATGAGGGAGGTGTGTTCATCGCTTTCCAGCTAAATTGCTGGAACCTCTGCATTGCTAGGTGTAAGAGCAGGCTTAGGTGGATTGCTGGGGCACTCTTCTCTGCAACACAGGTTTCTGTGCACTTAAGCAGGGGTTTGTGCCGAGTCAGAGTCTGTTATGAGTTACACTCTACAAACCACTGGGAAGGGAAAAAGTAATTTTGCTCAAAATAGAGGGCATCGGGTTGACTTTTGTCCCCATGCTCTCTTGCTGCAAGTTCAGATGACGTTGGTCAGTTTGGGAACTGTATATTCCTGGGTCTCAGCAGCAGCAATCAAAACTGTCAGACTTTTTCTCTCACCCTCTTGTAAACCTGAGAGAAGCTGCCTTTTTCTAACAGAGGAAACCAGCTAAAACTTAGTGTGGAGGACCAGTTTCAGGCCTAAAACTCTTTGGAAAATACAGAGCTTTGAGGTAAAACTCAAGTCATGCTTTGGCTCACAGTGTCCATTCTTGTGGTTTGTCATTTCTACTCATATAGATGGTAGCTTAACCATCTGGGAGAGTATAGGAAAAATAGTGTAGAAGAGACAGTTGAGGCTGAAGAATCAAATATTGGAAACTTTTGTCTTTTGAAAGTCGGTCTCCAAACCTGCAGTGACAGACACATGCGCAAAGTCAGGGAACTTCAGGTATGAAGTAGGAGCTGAATGTTCTATGGTTTCTCTATATTTTTACATGCAAAAGTAAAACGTCCCAGTATTTATACATGAGTGAAGCCCCGGCCCAAATTAGAGGTATGTGGGCTGTGGGCAATATTGCACTGCTTCAATTTGGAGCACGTGCTGCATGGACTCTGAGCAGTTCTGCTAACACCAGGTCTGATGTGACACTAACTGATCGTATAGGGTTTAATAGGGGATTACAGGATAAAAAAACCCTGCAAGGGAGCCATATTTAGGATGAGAGGTCCCATCAAATAGTGGTTGAACTGCAAACAAAATTTTTTTTAAAAAAAAAATGTTTCTCTGTGTGTTTTAGGTTGAAATCTTGGAGCAATCAAATAATGTAACAGTTGGTTACTACGTTACGTGGGGCAGACTGGTTTTTATGCCAGCTGCTGTAATTGAAAGGCTTCTTGCGTATGGCATTAGCAATGCCACGGCAGACATAAAGCAGCATGTCCCACATCTCCAGTCTGTGGCAGCCCTGGCCTTGCCGTGGAAGCCCCTTCCCGCGTACCACTTCCAGCTGAAAACAGGTGAGCGAGGTCCTGCCCACCCGCACCTGGGGTTGTGCGTGTGTTAACAGGTCAGTGTGCGGGGACGATGCTCCTCTTCCCCTTCGCTGTCCTGCCTCGGCCCCTGCTCTCCGGCACAGCTGCGGGACAAGCTCTACTTTGGTTTCATGTGTTGATGTTCCTGGTGCAACCAAGACAGGCAGTGTGTGCATCCCTGTCCTGCGTGGTGCTCTGCTGTCACCTCTGGTGGCACTGCTGTGAAATGAAATGGCATCGCATTGGGAATGAGTTGCACCAATATCCTTGACTAAGACTTGGCATTTGATTGAAATGGACTTTAATCGATGGGTTGTGCTGCAACCTGTGTGTTTCTTTTGGGGACAATCAGATGAGAAACATGACTATATGGGGTGTGTGTATATATATATGTGTGTGTGTATACATATATATTGTTCTGGCTGGACCCATTGTATTTGACTTAGTTCCTCACAGTCTAACCCAGGGTCATTGCTTCACTGCTCTGTACTGTAGCAAGCATTGGTGCAGAGCAGTTGCAGTGCAGCAGAACAGTGTAAGCTACGAGGGCAGAGAATGCTGTAAAAAAATGTATTCAATTGTAAAAAGATTTTTTATGTGTGTGCTTACATGTTCATGTATATATACTTACTGCAATTATATAGTTAAGTATATTTTTCCTAGCATAAACAGAATGAGAATCAATATTATGATTGATTATGTCTTGTAAAAGCCAATGACCTGCAAGATTTAAGAGTATAATTTGTGTTTTTAGAATGATTCTGCTTGCTGCCTGGCTCCGAGTAAGTACAGTGAACTGGTCTTACCATCTTATATATCACTGAAGAAACAATCTCCATTTGTTTGTGGAGAGTATCAGCTCTAGTAATGCAATTTAATTATTCTATTTTGTCTTAATTAAGGCTAGCTCAGTGTAGTCCTTGAATGACATAAACTGATCTTATGTGGCATTATTTTCACCTGCATAACTTGTAAATTGGTCATCTTGCTGTCAGATATTACAGGACTTGTGCAACCAAGAATATTTTGTCCACATACATATATGTTGTTACTTTTCCAGAGCTGCAGTTTGTGGGTCAAACAGACAATATACAGTCATGCAAATTTGTTCAGACCATGGAGCAACGGTTACAGAGAGCGTTTCAGGATGCTGAAAGAAAGGTCTTAAACACCAGCAACAATTTAACAGTTCAGGTACACCGTTGCATGCTTTGCCAGTGCCTGTTGCCAAACTCTCTGGGTTATTCTTTCCTATGTGTATGCTTTTATTTCAACATAATGTCTTTGATAGCCACTATGGAAGTAAGTTTATCCTTTCATCTGAAATAAGATTGTTTTATTTATTACAGGAAAACTTACAAATGCATGATTTGTAGAAGACTGTTACTGTTATTTTCATGAATTTGAATTATAATGTGTTCAGTTAAATCATTTAAATGAAATGCAAATAAAAATAAATAGATAAAAATATTCTTCCAAATGTATATTTTTACTGAATATGTTAGTCTGACCCAATAGTTGCTCTTAGTGAGGCTATTCAGGTACAAAGATAATGTCATACATAGCTATTTGTAAGATCTAAGGTGATGGAATATATTTCTTGTTTTTTTTAATATGCGTTCCAGTTCCATACTCGTAGACACAAATTCACTATTAAAAGGGCCTGATTTTTGCAGACTTCTATATGTATAGTGGGCCAACACCCTTATGCTCTGTGCCATACTTCAAGAATAAAGAAATTATCCTCTGGGTCATATTATGATATGTATTCGAGTTGTGATAAAACTCTGTGTATGGAGTTGTGCTCTTTGGAGTAGTTTGCATGTAGCTTACCAGAAGGAGAAAACTGGTCATTAGAGCTCTACTTAGTTACTTTGATACCGTCTCTTGTGAGCTTGTGTTCAAACTGGAGCAGCTCAGAGAGGCAGAAAAGTGCATGGCAAGAGCTGACCTAGGTAAGTAGGCAGGTAAAGTGATTATCAGGCTTTTCGATAGCTGGGCCCGTGATGCTGAGGGGAGCTTCATGGTGGATAATTTGCTCATGGCACAAGTGGCAGATCTCACAAAGCACCTAGGCAATTTTATAAAGAGCCATAGAAGAAGGTAGTAGTTGTGGAGTTTGGCAGCTTAGGAAGTGATAGGATGGAGATCTTGGAGGCAAGATATAAGCTGGAAAGTAAGATACTCAAGGGTATGATCTTCCTGATAAATTTTTCTGAAATTATTCTAGTACCATGCAAAGGACTAAGTCAGTGCAACAGAAAATAGTACAAGGGTTTTAGATTAATTGCAAACTGAGGAGCAGTTCTGGAGCAGATGGAGCCGATTCAGAAAAGGCCTTACTGCATTGTGAGAGTAGAGGGAAGGGCAGCAAGATGGGTAAAAGGCATGAAGCAACTTCCATGCAAGGAGAAATGAAATTGGCCGTGGTTCTCCAACCATGAGCGATATAGTGAATCAAGAGTGATCGTTTGGAGTTTCTCATAACAGAACGACTCAGGGTTAAATAAAAGGAAGAATCCTTTCACACAGTGGGTAATAAGATCTTGAAGATGGCCAGATGTAACTGGAAAAAAGTATAGAAGTTACAAAAAGCAATTGGCCAAACATATAGAATAAAAAATCATCAACCTTTTTTAAAGCCAAACATATGATGTATGGCTCAGACCATAGCTGTGGGCTAACCTTACTCTGCGGAAGAGAGTCATCTCCTCTTGCCCTGTGCTCATTCTCCAACTGTCTGCTCCTGGCCATTTGTAAGTGGACGTCGGCTAGGCAGACCTTTGGCCTGACCTCAAACTCTTCTTCTGATGCTTCTATTACACCATGTTTCATGTTTTCACTTAGTGATCCAAATAATAAAAATGGGTTATTTAAATAACATTCATGATTGCTGAATGCTGTCAGCCCTACCTACAGTATCAGTAGCCAAAAAACATCCCTCTTGTCCTAGAGCATGAGTTTTCTGAGAAAACATGTTTTTTCCATTCCTGCCCCACCTTCGTCTCTCTGCTTCCTGCATAAAACTGGTGTTTGAGGATCTGATTCAGTACTCGCTATACAGAATTGGTTCTTAAATGCAGTCATCAGACTTAGGCTCAGGAAGAGACTGGCATAGAGCTAAAGTATGGAGGAGAGCCGGTAATCGTATGATGCTTGCTTTTTTTTCATTTTTTTCCAACTGAGTTGAAACATAGCTACACATTATTTCTTTACCTCTGTTTCAGATTTTGAACACCTCCAATGTCTCCCAAGCTGTCACTCTGTTTTATGTAGTGAACAATCAAAGCACAACTCTAAATGGCACTATTTCCAGCAACCTTCTTAATCAGCTGTCAGCTGAGCTGGTGGGTTTCTATCTAACCTACCCGCCTCTCACCATTGCAGAATGTAAGTATGTGCTTCCCTACACACAGCTCCTTAGGATCAGCCAATGTCGGGCTTTTGCTTTGCAAGCACCGTAAGCTTTGTCGTCAAGCTCACTGATTGTAGGTGGTTTTGCTGACTGCTTTTTAAACTTTGTTTTTTTAAATAAAAAAGATAGATGGGGGGATTAGGTGTGGGTTTTTTCTGGGTTCAGTGTTTGCTTCAGCTGCTAGAAACACTGGCAGATAACTAAGAAAAACACATATATGCTGTCATTAATAAAAATTACCTGTGCCAGATTCCAAACAAAATAAAATTTTTAGTTTTATATAGAACAAACCACAGAATTTCCCCAGTTCTCCATTTCAGGAAAACTTAGTGCGGTGCATAAAGTTCATCTCCAGCATAGCCCTTTACTGCAGTGAAGACTCGGCCGGTGGTGCGCACTCCAGTAGCAGGGCTGAGTAGCGCGCTTTGAGTGTGTGTTTGGGTAGGGGGGGAGCTCTGTCTACGCTTCTCCAGTTAAAAAGTCGGTGGTGTGTTTGCTGAACTTCATCCCCAGTTTAAAATGTGGTCTAAGCACTTCAGCGTCAATAATTTGGTTGCTTTTCAATTGTTATTGGAGAGTCGGAGGTACAGAGAGTGAGAGACAGTTGTGTGTCTGGGCAGCCTCTGTGGCATATATGCTCTCTGACTCTGCTAATTTCTCTCAAATGAATAAAGGGACAAGACATTTAATTATGGGATTTCTGTTTAGTCTGCTTGTTAAACTTGGTATGTGAAATTAATCTCGCTGTAGAGCTGGGTTATCCGTTCACTGGAGGAGATCGGTGTTCACTGGAAGTGAGAGGAGACAGGGACGCGCTGGGTACGTCAGTGCACGGTGATGGACTCTGGTTAAGGGCAGGTTTCAGCTGATCTCACGGTGTGTAAATCTTCCTGAGATGCTTGTTAAATTTGAAATACTGTGCTCAAATAACAGTAAAGATTGGATTAAACTTCTGGTAGCTATCAGACTTGCTGATAAGGCTAAAACAGTGATGGAGTAGTTTGTAATTTTTCATTTCACAAGTATTGAAATAATTCAGCACATAAGGACAGAGCCAAATACGTCTTTATGATCAGAACACCGAACTGAGTGGATTCGTAGCTTTAGGTAAAATTATTAAGGTGTTTGTTCATTTTCTGATTCTAAGAAAAAGCAGAGCCAGGCTGGTGGAAAGTGAGCACTGGGGAAAAACGCAAGTTACCTTTTTTGTCAGTCCATTTTATTTGCAAATTGCCCAACAGCAGAGTTACCTTGTGCAATTCCTCATCAGTTACTTGCACAATGAGCTGTCTAGGGGGTAAGTGGCCACTCTGTGGTGCAAGGCAGTCAGGAATCGCAACTAGCTCTGGTGGTTGTGCAAATCCTTGAAAAAAAGGAGGGTGTGTTATTCTTGAGTCATTGCCTATCTAAATCAGATATTTGCAAACAATAGGTGAAACTGCCCAACGATGAGTTCTTATGCTGTGTCGGTGCGCTTTTGAATCAGACTTTCCATCACAGGATGAGAGGTATCTCGGGGTGGGCTTGTGTTTTCATCAGGTCGTTCCACAGGCAAGGGGAGATGGAGGGAGGCTGTTGACACAGGGACCTGGAAAGGGATGTAGACCATTTGGCACGAGACAGGCTCCTTCCTTCTCGTGGCTGATGGGTGAGTCTGTCACGAGAGTGCCCCGTGTGCAGGAATTATCTTCACAGGGCATCCAGGAGCACAAGGAGAAAGTCTGAGGAAGTTTTTTTTTAATGATGGTTTCACTCAGTTCAAGCTTTTGGCCTCCAAAATAGGCCTGTTGCATAGGAAAAGGATTATGGCACTTCTTGCAAAGGCAATACAGGCATATGCTTGGTAGTCAGGAGCTGTGGAAGACATTTGTCACACAGTAAGAGTCTCGTGTGGTATTGCAGTTCTCTGCTGATCCCTGCACATGATGAACTGACCCGATGAAGTCTTTAGCTAGTGCTCGTTTAAGAACTAATAGCTTATATTTCATTTTGGAGTTCTTGGTTTTATTCCCAGGACAGCAGGTATACTGCAAACTCATGAACTTAATGTACACGTAGTATTTATGGCTTCAGACTGGTAGTGTGTCTTGTGAAAATGTTTACTTTGAAAAGTGTTTGATGCTTATTCATGTGGCAGTGCAGTTGGTTCAGTTTATCAAACAAACGCTGCTGCTGCTGCTGTTCTCGCAGCGCGTTATTTCCCAGTAGACTGTTGGCTCCTCCAGAGCCTTCGCAGTCTGTCACGGAAATGCACAGCTCAGGACACGCTGTGAAATCCCTCCTCAAAAGCAGTTACTGTCTGTAATCAGATGCTTTACAATGTTTACTATTTTGAGCCACTTTGGAGTTTAAAAATCAAGGTAACTCAATGGCAGTGTATCAACATGCAAGGCATAGATATTTTCTGACTTAAGTTTCAAGTATTAATGCTTTCTGCATTGCATAAATCTATTGGAAAAAAGAGCCGAGCTCTGTAATGAATTAGCAGCATAGTGAACTTTACAGCCTAATGCACTTTGGAGATGGAAATGCTAAAAAAGGCATCAAAATGGCAAACATCAGTTTCTCACAGATGTAAACACATATGGTAGTAATACCTTAAATGGTGCCGAGTGAGAAAGTGAAAATCCTGCACTCTAAGGTGTATTCACAGTTTTGTTAGTCTTGTTTGTAATTCATGTGGAACTGCACTCTGTGGTTGGTGGAATCTGATGCTGGTTTATTTTAATATTATTTTTAGGTTAAAATAGTAGTCTGGGTTAAGTAAGGATTAAATAACAGAATCACTGTAGAATACCATCTTGTTTTCTCCAGGGGATTATTCACACAGAGAAAGCAGCAGAAATGTGTATAACACAGATACATGCGTATTACATATCATTTTTAGTAATGGGCAATCAATCCTTGGCTTTGCCCCAGACAACGTATCAGACAATATTTTGGCAACGGAGGATATATGTTCTACTTTGTACGTCAGCGCCTGCACTGTTTACACTTGATGTCCTTTTTCAGGCAGAAGAGAAATTGTAATCCTGAAAATTATGCCTCTAGGTCTCCTCCTGGGCCATAGTTCAATTTTATTTATCAGTGTCTGGCTAACCAAATTTGTTTTGGGACAAATAAAGTGTGGGATGTTGGAATATTATGACATAATTTCAACTTTTATTTTAAAGCTTTGGAGTATCCAAACCTTGATGTCTCAGAGTCAACTAGAGACTACTGGGTGATAACAGGTACTTTTTAATCTCCTTCCCTCCTCCATGGACTTCAGATAATGATTTTTAGTGCTCAAGTATATAAACAGATCCGTGCAATAATTTTACACAAGACTAAGTGGCTGCCCGCTGAAGCTTTCTGTTGCGTTCAACTGGGCAAATGTATTTAAAGTTACTCTGGGGCATAACTGTGATTTGTCTTCTTGAGCAGAGACGTCTCCTGTGTTCAACACTCACCTCAGAATTTATGCTGCTTTGGTTTAAGCACTTGTGAGAGCAGCAATATCTTCTCAGAGTTTTAAAACATAAATAGGCTGTTTGTTTGTTTGTTTGTTTTTCCTGGGACTTGGATTTAAATCTGAAATCCAAAGAGGCTTGTAGACATAACCCAGGTAGAAAGGTGATCTGTTAAACTGAGGAATTTTGTTACAAATTGCTGACCCTGGCTGGGTCCAGGAATTTTTGCACCTTTCACCTGAAGCATTAAGCACATAACTTTCTGTTGGTGGGCTATTAGGCTTCAAAATACTTGTTTCATCACAGTCATTTCAGTGGTATCACATTCTTATTCACAATCATTTTGACTTTTAAGTGATAACTGAGCAAAAAAGAGACACTTTTCCCCAGACATCTCTGAGTGAGTAGACACCAAAGCCTTTCTAATCAGTGTGTCTGTACCTGGAATTGTTTAATGCTCAGGAGAGCAAGAGAAAAGGAGCCTGACATGAAACGGATCAAATTCTACACTCGACTTCCAAAAGCTGGTATGATTTGGTACCTGAGAGAGAGATATTTTGAGATTAAAAATAAGTTTATGCAGAGATTATGATCCTCTGAAGGGAGTGGTATGGCTCTTCCCCGTTTGGACCCTGTGAACCTGATATGCCATTTCTTGCCTTTGCGCGCTTGCTGTGGTGAAGTGTTGTGGATATTACAATGGAAACTGTTTTCAAAAGACTCATGGTGGTCCCAAAAGATTTTTTTTTTTAAATAATATTGAAAAACCATACATTTGTATGAATCACATTAGCATGCAATATCATGCATTTGAACTTTATGTAAATTCAGTGTTTTTTAATTTTACATTCATTTTTATTTAGGAGATGTTTATTCAGTTTTCAGTGCTCTCAAACATAGTGTTTTGTTTCAAACTGAGTTGTAAAAAATTCTGACTAACTTCACATTTAGAAACTGTTGGACAAAACCCTGTCATTTAGTTAACAGGAGCATCTGGGGACAAGCATAAAACCAGGCAGTTCTCAAACAGGTTTTCATTTACTTTTTATGTTGACGATCATAGATTAGGTGCTTCCCAGAGCCATTTTGGTAAACTAAAGGCCTAAGAAAGTTTTTGGAAGATTTTATTCTCTGAAACATCGTTGACAATATCTGAGAAGAACAGTGGGCTGAAACAGAAGCACATTATATCTCCATTGGGAATTACTGAGGGGGTGTAACGGTGTCCAATTATTTTTCTTCTAAGCTAGTTAGCACATCCCTGTCCCAAACTGCCCTGCAGACCACGCGTTTCTTTATCTGTCTGTCTAAAATGTGCTGATATGTGTTTTTCTCCATTCCCACAGTTATTCAAGGGGTTGATATTGCCTTACTGGGACTGAACAATCAGAGCTTTGCAAGATTAATGGAGCAGCGCTTGGCCCCGCTGTTTATGATGTCCCATCAGCAAGGGCGACGATTCAAACGGGCCACTACTGTGGGCAGCTACACTGTGCAGGTGGTCAATGCAACATTGGTTGCGCCTGGATATGTGTTGAAAAAAAGGGCTTTGCATGTGTCATGTCTCAATTTCTGTGGGGAAAAAAACCCAAACCAACCCAAAACCAAACCACGCTGCTTAACCGGGTTGAGATTTCCTGCCTTTTTTGATGAGTACCAAAGCAGTGAGTGCAAAATGCATGGCATTACCAATGGGTTTCTTTTTCTGCAGTCAGCCATGTTGCATGCCTCTCATTTTCTAGAAATCATCATCAGTTAGTCAGTGTTAATAAACATTTCCTTTTTGGTTGCTCTGAGGGTTGGTACAAAGTACATACTTTAGCGTAAAGTCTCATATTCAGCATAAAGAAGAGTTCCAGGCTTTTGTTCGTAAATTAAAAAAAAAAGGTTCCTAGGGCTTCCTTTCCTAGGTAACTCAATAAAGCTAGAACTTTTTTTCTTTTTCTTGAAAAGAGAAATAAAAAAGTATGAAGCAGTCGTCATACAGGGTTAGTCATCAAATCGTGTGGCCACAGATCACATTATGAAGTAGAGTTCTGAGTAATTTATTAATCATCTTTCTTTTATTTAGCAACATATCCCATTCAGTTTTTTGAAATGATCGTATTTTGTTTTCTCACTAATTTAGCCAACTTATGCTAGTTGGGGGGGATTCAAAGAGGATCTGTCTTCAAAAATTGCATTACAAGTTATTGCTTTTTTTCTTAATTACATGATGTTTTTCCAGAATTGCTTTTTTGTGAGATTAAAAACAAATTACTACTTTTCTTGTTTGCCCACAATTCTGTGTGTTTTCCCACTGAAAGAATTTAAAAGAAGGAACATGCTTTTGCTTTCCAAAAGTGTGAACCTTTGTAAAATTTTCCATGAAAATATGACATATTTTAATCAATAACATAACGGAGAAGAATCGCAAAACTCCTTTTTGGTCTCATGATAAGAGGTGTTTGATGTTTCTTCTGCTTGCAGGAAACATAGAGGTACAATGTAAAAATTCTGCCAATGTTCTGCAGAATAAAATGGAAAAAGCATGGTTCTCTTTATTATCAGCCTGGGATCAAAAATTATGAGTATAGAAGTAAAATGTGAGGGACATTTTCAACTGCAATATGCCAGTAAAATAGAATTTTTAATATTAGGACAGGTTTTAAGAGTTCCCTCTTTACAGAGGACTGTAATGTTCAAATATTTGATCCTTTCCTCCTTTTTACAGCATGCTTTCCTTGGTATGGGGTTTTACCTTAGGATTATATTTAAAAATTTTTAAGGCGGCAGTCAGTCCTCACTAATCGTAATAGCCTCGGCCATGAAGGGGAGAAGCGCTGATCCTGTGAGAATACTGGCATGGAGCTTATACTTACACGGGGTCTTGAAAGAGTTCCCTCTGTGCACTGCCTTCAAGTAGCTCCTGGCAGGTTTTGCAATGCTATAATACAAACAGTTTATTTCTCTTTCTCTTGTTTTCTTTTCTTTTTTTTTCTTTTCTGAAAGATGGTAAAAATCCAACGTATTCCAGGACCCAAGGAGCCAGCTGAACTGACATACTATACTTTATACAATGGGAAACCTTTGCTGGGCACAGCAGCTGCCAAAATTTTGAGTACCGTTGACTCCCAGCGGATGGCGTTGACACTAGGTTATGTTATTCAAGTTCAAGCTGATCGTAAGAGTTCTTTTAAAAATTCTCTGGTTTAGTCCTTTTTTTTTTTCTTTTTTTGTTTTTTTTTTTTTTCTTTGTGAAAACACCGGTTTAGGCATGGGGAGCCTCCACTGTTCACACAGAGGAATTTCAGCTGCACCTTTCTGAGCAGCTGCTTAAGTCAGGTGGCTCTTTTTCACGTGGAAGACGGACTAATCTTTTATGGTAGTAAATCAAAGCTATATACTGACTGTTATTTAGCCAATCACTGTAAACTCTACTGTACAACTAATTTTACACATGTTCAGTTCATATAACTGTATAACTTTATGGAATTGTAAAGTCAGAATTAATTCTGATGCTAACAAAACTGTGACAGCACAGGCTAATGACTTCTGGGGCTAAATTGCTATTCAAGTAATTGTCCCAAAGTAAAATGAAGTTGAGGGGAGTGCTATCAAGATGTCCCTTATTTTGACTTGTTTGAATAGTGTAGATTATTTCTATCTCAAAGGGATATTTTTAAAAAGAAGTAATTCTTTTCACCAAGAACTTTAGCAATCATGTGGTGCACTTTATAAAGATATTGTTTAGACACAAATCAGAAAAGTGATGTTGAACAGAACTACTTGTGTGTACGGGCAACTTTCAGATTCAAGATACGGTAGCATCGTTCAGAAAATGTGGCCAAAAAAAGTAATCCATTGTTAAAAGAGAAATTCTAAAACACTTTACTTTTCAAGACTTGCATCAGTTACTGAGTGATTGTGGACAGAGGTGTTTTCTTAAAAAAAATTTTTTTTGGATATTCCTGTATAGTTGTCCCACAGTTGTAAACCTATAGTGGAGCCTGGAGTGGTTTTTGTGCAATAACATCTTAATGTATCAGTTGATGCCTTTAGTGAACTGAATCTCTTCACTTTGCCGAGGTATTTATCCAGATGGAATTAAAGTTATGTAATGGACTTCTGTACTGGATCTCCTTACTGGCTAAACAGCATATAAAATGGAACATTATTTCTGGTGACATTATTTCTGCCTGAAGGAGCAGTGATATTGAAATAATTACATGTAATGGTGATAGGAAAAGAAGGAACCACTGTAATAAACAATTGATGTATCATCCATAAACATATGATTGAATAAGAAGACTAAAGTATGATACAACTTCCAGAGACTGCACTATAGACTGTACCTGATCCTTGATTTGATCATGGTCTGTTACTGACTTTAATTGGACTGAAACTGGGGATCTCCATTCCTGCTTCTATAGAGTCTAGCATTTAAATTCTGAATTACTTTGTTTTCCATGAGAATATTTCTTTAATGTAATTTTTACTAAAGCAGCATTAGATAATACATAGCAATTTCCTAGCTCTTTGTGCAGTTTTGTGATTTATATGGCTATTTAGGTAAGTATATGATATTTGCTGCTCGTGATTTAACTTCATAGTTCCATGATCTGATAAGGCAGCATCATTCATCTGTAGATTTTCATACAAGTTAAATATGCACAGAATATTGTAAGAAGAGAATATAGAGAAATTGAAATTATGACCCTGGGTAACAGATTCTGAAGCAAGAATATTTGAAACGTAGAAGAGATTTCTATCTTAGTACCTTATTATCGAAAAAAATCCCATTTCTTTTATTTTGGACATGGTATTTGTAGTCTGTCTTCGTATTCCCAAAGAAAATACTTTGTGTGCACTTCACTTTTACTCATTATAATTTCCGTTATAGCAGAATGAAAAGTTCTGTACCAAAATGCAGTAAGAAGAGACATCTACCCTCAGGAGCTTATAGTCTGCTTAGACGAGACAGACGAACAGTAACAAAAAAATGGAAGTTCCTGTTTTATAAGTGAGGGACTGTGTTACAGCAAAATGAAAGGCTTCCTTCAAAATCCACTGCACTCTTATTGAGTTGAATGAACCGTGGATTGACTTACTCAAGGTCACATTGGAAGCTGGTAACGGAATTAAGGATTTAAACCCGGATTCCTAAATGTTTGTCCTATACGGTCATTGTTTCCTCTGTGCTCCCTAGAAAGAATAATTATAACTTTTCAACAATTGTTTGTTGCTCCCACAACATCAGTCTATAATTAAAATAACTGTTATCCAGTAAAATTCAGATTCACTTTCCTTCCTTGCAGCACTTTCACTCCCACACTATGTGTTCAAAGTCAGTAATTTAGAACTATGCAAGTCCATTGAAAAGTGAACCTTGAAAGGCTGCTTAATCTTAGGCTTCAGCCTGGCTTTTTGGCCAGCCTTTTAGCACGTGGTTACTGTTACTCTGTGTGCAAGATATTTACCTCATGGCGCTATTCCTGCATCACTCAACAAATTACATTGGCTTTGCAAAAAGTGGTAGATCTACAAAGAAAACAGGCTCAAGTTTCAGAGAGACTTTCAGCTGGCTTTCATAACGGCTGCTGAACGAGATGGTATGCGTTTGAAGTCTGATCCTGAAAGATGCTGAGTGCCTCTGACAGCTAATAAGCTCAATGACATTTGAAAGCACTCGTCCCCTAGGAAATGGGAAAGGCTGCTTTACGCTGGTATTCTCGCAATTGCCTGTCCATGCCAGCAAACAGTGGCCTAGGAAAATAAATAGAGATAGCATAATGAAGTCCACAAAATATTTCACTAAACCAAAATTCAGCATCTAAAGGAGATTATCTGGCATTTTTCCATACAGAAATTAAATGAGAGAACTGGGGATGTGTCACAGGAGGGTCTCTTGTGTACAAGTTGAAGGCTCATCCTGAGAGACTTTATTCTGATAAAATGGAATTAAAATGTTTTAGCATCACTGCGTTTCTGAAACGTACCCTTTTCCGGGTGCCATTATTAATATATCTGCAAGTAGCTCTTTCCAACCTCCTAGTTTTCCCTCCTTCAGAAATCATGGATTCATTTTGACCTTAACTATGACAAAGTATTTCTAGGGCACAAGAGAAGCATTTTCTTATTACCATATTGATATCAATAATAACTATTAGCATGCCTAGCTTCACTGTTTCTGAAAAAACTCTCCCAGTTTACTTTGGCTGAGCCAGTAAGTCTTTGACACCAGTTATGGACTCCATGTGTATACTTTTAACACACATGCTACCTTACTACATGCCGGTTTTGTTTGAAAAATAATTATGGATATATTACTCTCACTTTTTTTTGTTTATTCTGTAAATGAACGATTGGGAAGTTATATCTAACATGGCATCTGATTTGACTTGGGTGTTGATGTCTGCTTTTGCAGCTGGCTATAGCTAAGTAAGAGAAGAGAGCCCAGGGATTTGTGAATTGAACAGTGTTGCTGATTCTTTTTTTTTTTTTTTACATAAGGAATACAAAGCTATAGCTGCATTCCTAACAATTCTTTTGTACTAGTTGTTATATGGAGATAGTTGAAGGCTGTTGGAAGCAATTTAAGTCTCGCATTTGCACAGTAAAACTTAGCAATGTTGGTTTGCAATTTTCTGTAGCTGTGGTGAAGAACCCCCCGAACAACCTGTGGATCATTGCAGCGGTGCTGGCTCCCATTGCTGTGGTTACGGTGATCATCATCATCATCACAGCGGTTCTGTGCAGAAAGAACAAGAACGACTTCAAACCAGACACCATGATGAACCTGCCTCAGAGAGCTAAAGTGAGTGACTGATCTCCAGATCCAAGATGTCCATTTGCTTTCTGAGGTGTTAACTGTTTCTCTGCTCGATGTAATTGAAGGGACGTTTGGAATTGAAATGGTCGTTATGATGATCCTAAATGATCCTATGCAGGTTGGATCTTTGTGCTTCTCTGTCCTTGATACCGCTGGTCACAGTATTTACCCTTCTGTTTCACTCCCGTCGCAGCTTGTCCCTCGCTGCATAGGTAGCAATGACAGAATAAGCGTTACGCAGTGATGTAAGGCACTGAGCCATTAAGGCTGAGTAGGCTTCACTCAGGGCAGTTGCTTCACTCGTAAAGTTGAGGAAATGGGTTGTCACCCCTAGGCCTCGGTAGCGGCACGTCTCCTGTAGGACCTCATTCTCAAACCCATGGCCTGCACTGCTCTTGCCTTCTGTGAGCCGCAACGGCTGAAGCTCTGGGCTTTGGCAGCAGTTCAGACCCGGTCCTGATCAGAAGTTCTCCATCCAACTGCTAATCCAGCAAAGGCAGTTGATGAATTATTATTTTTTTGAGAAAATTTCTCCCACTGCTATTTTTCTTTTAGATGTTTTGAACTTTCTGATTTATTTGTGGATATTGTTGATGGGATTCAAACAATAATATTTTCCTTAAATTTACTAACCTTATCAGTTACAAGCTGTTTGGTTTTTTTTTTTCAAATCAAATGTCTTTCCAGTCTTAATTTTCTATCTCCAAGAGAAAAATGTCACAGAATACTGATTTGTCTCCGTAGTGAAAAAAGTCTGCCTCCTGAATGCTGCTATTAAATGGCTCTTAAGCAGGGCCACCCAAAGTCAGGAGTTTTTAGCCTACGAAGCGTGTGTGTAAATCATGCTGTTCCTTCACCCTTCTAGCTGGCTTTGTTCTTCCCCATTGGCATGGGATTGAAATGATAATTTTTTTTCATTGGTTTCGTCATGCTACAGACAGCAGGATTATTGTGATTTCGGCTCTGTTGCTTCTGCTGAAAAATGTAGATTGAAGGGAGAGTTGAAGGAAGGCATGATGCAAATGACAGCTCTTTTCTCCTCATCTTAGGTTAGTTGCAGATGGGTGCAGCTGTTGCCAGTTGGAAAAAAAGACATTTCTATCAAAAATGATAGAAAAAAGACATTTCCATTTTGGTTCCAGTATGCTCATCTATTTATCTGGTGCTACCAAACTAGTGTTAAGACTATATCTGCAAAAGGGAAACAAGCAATATCACAAACAAAAATTAATACCACTGCAATGATATCATATAATGTCCCATTGAAACCCCTAAAATGCAAATCACGCTTTATTAGTGGCTGTTACAATTGCTATGCAGCACTTGATTCTTCTTATGTGCAATCTTAGTCCCAGCTAAAGGACAAAGTGAGATTAAATTTGTACGTTATTTTGAGCTGGTCGTCATTATGGGATGCTTTACAGCTGAGGAAACTTGCTATTTAAAAGCCAAGACTGCTGGTCCACAGCACAGAAGAAACTTGAAAGTATTTTAATATTCCATAGCTACCACTCCAAAAAGTAAGAGAAAGTTGAATTTTTACTTTTCCCGAGAAATCAGATTTAATCAGGCTGTAAGATACATGGTCAGGTTAATACCTCTTCAGTCAGGTTACGTTTGTGTCAGTGGCCAATGTGGTTAGACAAGAGTTGGATCTGCAGAACAAAGCAATTGGTGCTGCACTCCCAGCATCCACACTACACTTGTCTCAGGAGATTTTCCTGCAGACTCGCTCACATTTGCAACTGGAGGGCAGTAGTCCGCTTCTAGAGTGCATTCCCCCTTTTTGGGTGTATTTTGAGACTTCATAAAATTTAATTTAATTCATTATATAAAAAGGGATGCATTTCAAATGAAAGCTAAATTGGTTTCTGCTCAGTTTCACAATGATGGCTCCATCAGAAAGGTTCAGCCAGGTCTAGTTTATACGCTGGTGTATGGACCGTGGAAGATAAATTCTGCAGCAGGATTGGGAATGGACTGCTTTTGTCATTCCTGATTTCAGCATCTTTACTTAAAATAAGGCTAAAAAACACATTTTGGGAAGATAATGAAATAAGGTCGTTTTGAAAAGAGCAGTTTTATTTTTAATTCCAGCATTAGCGATATCAGGAATAGTGGTAATTACTTGAACTATAATTGCTACATTTCATACAGTTTGGCAATACGAATAGTGGATGAGCACGTACCTATATCACATTTAAAATGAATATATTATATTTCATGGCTTAGAAAAGTGCCTGAGACTGAGTAACGCTGAATCTGTTCTGTAAGTGGAGTCACAGCAGAGTGATTTTTAGTTTAAGCAGCAGCTTTCATATTTTGTTTCTGTGTGTCTGAGATTTGCTGTTGAATCACTGGAGCAATTTTTTGGATACCTTTTGAATACCCAGCGAGCAGTACAGAGAGGAAAAGAGAACATATTATGGGATACGCCAAACCTCGGATTTCAGCTGGTTTTGTTTTCAGCAGTGCCATTTTTCCGTGTTCGGATTCCGAAAGTCCTGTACCAAGGGGACAGGCAGAGCTGAGCTGCTTGTTCATTGCTGCAGTCCTGTTGCTGCTGGGAGCAGGGGGAGGCTGCGGGTCCCCGCAGAGCAGAGCTGCCACCTCCCTCCAGAGACCCCCGTCCTGTGCCAGCGGGGTGGGAGATAGGCTGCACGAACACAGCACGGAGGGGTAACGGAACATTTAGCGTTAAATATCCTTCTGTAGCTGGCGGGGGGTGTGTGTGTGATGAGACATAACAGCAGGATTGCTGCCAGTGCCTGGTAATTTAGGAATGACTTTCTTTGTTGTAACGGACTGAAGGCTAAATAAATGAAGTTTAAAAAATGACCTCCCCTGCGTAGTGTAGATTATCATAGGAATTGTGTTGCTGTTCTGAATTGCCTTAGCGGTCAGGGACATCTGGACTAAGTTGCAGGGAAAAGGGACTGTTACCATTTTTTTTCAGTTGTCTCTCCAGTTGTAAAATTAAAAGAAGTATAAATTCAAATAGGTGAAATTATGATTGGAATTTATTTTAATGTTCTTTCAACGCTGTTTTTATTTTGAGCAACTGTTTTTACTTTGAGGTTTTGGATAGATGTTAGTTTTTTACCTCCCTTCCTTTCTAATTCGCAGCATGCTTTTTTAAGGGCTGTAATCTGATTTGTCACCTTTCCTTTCTTTTAGAGCATGAAAGAATAAGCTTGCAGGTAAACAGAGATAAGATCAGCAGTCTGAGACCTGAAAGCAAAAGCAAATACTGCAGGCCATGAGAAAACAAGCACTATCAATTTGATAAAGGGCATGGAAAAAAAGAAAAAGATTAGAGAAACTGACTGTGTACATGGGTATATATGTAGAGGGGAGGGGCTGATCATCCTTTTCTCTTTTTTTCTTTCTTTTTTTTTTTTTTTAAATATCAGTGTGTTTTTCATCATCATTACATGGAAAAAAGTCCCAGAAACAACTCCCTATATTCAATTTGCCCTCTGCCAGGCAATGTAATTTAATGGTCTCATCATTCATTTATTATTTTAAAAGCAATATTCAAATCCCAGGCCTTTGGTCGTTCTCAGTATTGTGGCTGTATTGGACATCTCTGCTTGCAGTGCTTCAGCAGTGCCTGATCGTGATTTAGTCTTGCCAGTTCCCTTCAGGGGTGGTAAAGCCATCTGCTCCTGTGGGCTTTTACAGAGCAGGGTTCCAAGATCAAATTTTATTTAACGCAATATGTCCGCTGATGAGGATGGCTTTTTCATCTCTTCCTTTATTTCAGTTTGTTACTAGACATGGTGGTAAGTAGAATTCAGATTAAAATAACCCTTCATTTTCTTCCTTTGGCAGATCCGAGCTGGGACTCTGCAGAGTTCTGTAGAAATTCTTATGTTCTGCTGCTTCTGGTTTGGTTTTGTTTGTTTTCGTCATTTTTTTTAATTTTTTACTTAAATAGGATATGAAATATAAGTTGTAACTTCTACTCTTTCAAAGGCATGAAGGGAGAAATAACTGATTTAATCATTTTTCTCTTGTTACTTTTTTTGTAGAATATCTAGGAGCATCTTAACTAACACTTAATATAGATAATAACGTTGGAAAACATTATTTTGGTTAAAAATATTACTATGTAGGATGTTGTGCAGTAGTTCTTCCTAGCTGTCCTTCACACAGCTTCTGCCTCCCCTTTCTTCATTTCCTTCCCTTTCTTTGTTTCCTCCCTTTGTAGCTAATTTGGTGTCTGCTTTTGTGGTACCATTACTCTGCCTTCAGTGGAGGGCAAGCAGAAGGCTCCCTCAGGGATGGTAGCATCATGACTTACCATGGGGTGGTGATGGTGAATTGGTGTTTCTCCGATATGTTGCAAGTTCCATCATGGTAGTGTGCAGAAACGTCTGCTCTCCCAAATCAGCATTAGCCCACTTGGCATCTCCTTAATGCACTGGACCTACTTATCAGAGGAATACTGGAGTATGGAACACATGAGAAGTCATCAGCCGCAGTTCAAACAGGAGACTGGGAATGCGATGTAGATCCCCATAAAGAAAAAGCATGTTTTATATTGTTTTAAAAAACAGAAGACAGCCCCTCTTTTCTTTTTTCAAACTGAGATCACCTGTGAAGTTTATCTGTATTTATAGCTGTAGCCCAGATTTAGTAAGGGACAGAACAAGAGAAAATGTTTTTCCAGAGCTCATCCTTTTTCTGTGCCATCAGCAAATTTTTTTATCCAGCTGATTCTCTTCCTGAACTAAAATACTCAATGACAACATGACAGGAACCTGAGAGAGAGAATTTGTTATTAACTGTCTAATTCTGATGTGTTTCCCAAAGTATGCTTGAGGATTAAAATCTCAATTGCTCACCATTTAAGTGTTTTATGGTGCTTTTTTAGCATTCTGTCAATAGTCTTTGTACTTCAGGAAAAGCATCCTTCCAGTTTTTGGTAAATTAATTCAATTTACTGTAGCAAGAACATTTTTGTGTGTTACATATTTTTTTCCAGAGGTGGTCTGGGATTTCTTCGAGTGATTTATTTTTCAAATTTTTTTTCCTTCTCTTTTTTCCAATAGCAAATACAGGTTGTGTTTTTGGTTTGTGGTTTGGTGGGTTTTTGTGTGTGTTCCCCCCTCCACCCCTTTCACTTTTTTCCCAATAGACAATGCAGTTTGGAAAGTTAAGTCTTGCTTAAATGCCTTAATTTTTCCATTTAGGGAATCCACCTTTCGGTGGCTGCTCTGCCCGGAAGGCATGTGTCAGTTCTGCTCGTTCCTTGCAGAAGCAGCAGCGAAAGCCCGGCTGGGCTTTGGGGCAGGAGGTGCTGGACACATGGCCCTCCGCTGCCTTGCTGCGAGGCTCTTGTGAACGCTGCTTCCCCAGAGAAACAAGTGAAGTCAACAACAACCTGCCCAGTAGGCAACTGGCAAGCCGGGGGAAATATAATTTCACTGATCTGAAAAAGGTCCTTTTCTGGAAAATGTTGCCCATGAAACTTCTATGTGTGCCTTTTTTACTTTGTCTTGATTTGGAATAAATTACTCCCACCCTCTTTGGAAACACAAGAGTTTTTTCATAGAGGAAGTTTTCCATCTTATGTATGGGCTTATTTTTCTCCCTCCTAATTTATTTCTTTGCGTGTGTTCATACTTCCATTGTCTCCTAAAGGAATTTCTGGGGGTGTTACAGCAGGGTAAGAAAGGTTAGCCAAGATCAATTGTATACTAACTGATCATGTTTAAAATACGTGGAATGGAGATCTCATCAGAAAATTGCTTTTTTGGGCATGCATATGGTGATCTACATATTTTTACATGTCACCTATGTAACTAAAGAAATTAAGGGGTAGTGGAAAATTTTATATTGAAGTGAAAATTTTATATTGACATATGACGCATGCTGGAAATTTCTTTTTTCTCTCACTTTTTTTTGCAGCCAGTACAAGGCTTTGACTATGCCAAGCAACACTTGGGTCAGCAGGGAGCTGAAGATGAGGTTTTACCTGTAACTCAGGAGACGGTTGTACTTCCACTTCCAGTTAGAGATGCTCCTGCCTCCCAGGAGAGAGAAATTACTCAGGATGGGAGCACCATCAAAACTGCCAAATCCAATGAAACAAGGAAAAGGTATGGACTGGTGTGTGTCTGCAGAGGGGTGGAATGGGGTACATGCTGCTGGTTGCTTAGGAAAAACCTGTAAGGTTTGGCACCTGGGCTCTGTGTGGCAGATGGTTCCTCCGCAATGCATTCTTGGCATAATGCTGGTTTGCGCTGGGTGTGTAAGATTGCTGCAAAAGACAAGATAAAATAAAGTGTAATCTTCACAGATTGTACGTGCATAGAGGAGGTAAATGAGAAGTGCCTCTCATATACATGCTGGTGTTGTACAAGAGATGAACCCAAATGAAACATGGGATCTGGAGCATGAACACCAATCATCTCTCAAATGAACCAAAAGACAGGACCTCAGCCACTCTAAGTTGCTGTAGCTCTGCTGAGGGACTCTGTCACTCCAGACCTGGACCCAATGTCTTCATTAGCAGAAGGGCAAACCCTAAACATCTACAAAATTATGGAAGAACTCTAGATCCAAAGCATCTACAGCAGCTCAAAACTTTTGAGAGTGTAAGAATAGAATAGATAACATCAGTGTCTAGGGTAAAGTGTCCCAGGTTTGCAGTTTCTTCATAGTAAGTCTACAGGATTGTAGGATCACAGATTAGAAGGTCCCCAGGAAGCTATTTGGCTCTTCCTCTTCTCCAATACAGGGTAAAATACACCCCTAACTCAACTTTACCTGCTTTGTTTTAAAGTCTTCAAGTGGTGGGATGATCACAGCCTCCTCAAGCAATCTGTTCTTCACTACCTTTCCTGTTAGGAAGTTTTACCCCATGTCTACCCTCAATCATCATCAGAATAGCTGAAGGTCATTATTTCTTGTCTCGGTCATCTTGGGAAAGGAAAGCAGATTATCCCTTTATCCTAGCTGTTTTGCATGCTTCAAGTCCATTTTTGCTTGACCTGCTCTCCTTGAAATTAATTTAGAATGGAGGATCATCAACTTTTTATTGCTGAGGAATGATACTGAAGGGAGCAGAGGAAAATAAAACTGTTAGGTAAACAGCCTGAATAGAGATAACAGTTGTTGTCTAGTTCACTGGCATTGCACTACAGAGTCCTTGCCTCTTGAACGGACTTGATAATGTAAAAGAAGAGTACCTGGCTAGTGCAGAGAAGTTCTATAGAAAATCACATCTTCATAGTTGAGTCACCTCATCTTGTACTTGTCAATGGGCAATGATATTTGCCCCTTTGGAGAATGGAGTAGTGTGGAAAACTCAGCACAGTATTGCTGTACACTCTGACGGGGATGCACTGGAGCCATCTGCAGCCGCAGGAGGTGTGTGCTGGAGGGTGTCAGCCCACACGGTGTGGGGCTGGAGGACCTGGTGCTGCTGCTCTTCATAGCAGGTAGACCTCCCCATTGGTCATAAGATGAAGTTTTCCTTACAGAAAAAGGGAAACGGAAGGATCCTGAGCTGGTGTCTGGTTTGGCACACTTCTCTGGTTGTATAGTGTATCACCTGGAATACGGAGAGAGCTGTCTGCAGGGAGTACCAATAGAGAAGAGTAAGCCAGATGAGAACTCCCCGGGTTCCTGTGACTGCTTTCACTGGGTTTGGGTGTAAACTGTTCTTCTGCCCTTTAATGTCAACCATGTATTGTTCACACCATAAATCACTTAAACCACGAGGGTCAGGTTATACAGTCTGTATGAAAAAAACCCAGCACTTGTCCCTTTTGAACTCTTCCATCCTCTGATGAAATGACAAATGGAAGTTGACCATGACACCGGCTGTGGTTGCTGCTGCTGGGCCACCACAGGTCAAGTCTTTGCAGGAACTGTTCTTTAAAATATTTTGAAGCTTCTCCAAAGCTGCGTGTAAATACACACAAAAAATGTAAACCAGCCCTATTAATTAATCCTCTAACAAAAGCAATTAAGCACTTTACTCAGTCCTTTGAATGAGCGCAGAAATCCCCCTCTACCTATTCTGCACAATTTTAAACAAATGTTGATAAGCAAATTGATCCAGGAATTCACAGGAAAGTTATTCTCATTATAAAATGTGTTGAACCTTGGTGTCTTTCTAAGCAAATAACTAAGAGTTAGTTTTGCCTCCTTCAGAGTGATTACTTTAAGTAAGTGAGAACATGCAGAATTTTAGTCCTTTTTCATTCCCAGGAGCTGTGTCTGGGGATGAAATTTAATGGTTTCTGAAGATGAAGAAATATTTCATGACCTTTACGTATTTGCTCTTTCATCCAGGCTACTTTGCAGCCTGGAAAGGTCAATTTAAATCAGACTGCTATGAAGTGGCTGGTAACTGATCAGAATATCTTCTTTGATATTACCACTGAAGGAAACTTCACGGTTAATACGATGGCCACTTAAAAAGGATGAATATTTAGATTAGCGGCAGCAGAAATCATTGTGCAAGTTAATCATGCTGGCTTCTTTTCCTTGCTCCCAAGTGGAGCAGATTTTCTTCAGGTGTTGGTCTGTCCCTGGATGAATTTTCTTACTGGGTTGGGATTATTCATTAGCAGTGACAGACAGGTTTATAGGGGAGAAATGCTACTTTTCAAGAATATTTATTCTCAATAGAATTTCCCAAGGAAATCCTCAGGCTGGGCTGAGCTGAGCTGGGTTGCATGCTGAGTTCTCCTAAAGACCTGCAGCTGGAAAGAGCCTGTCTCAAATTATAGATATTTCCACCTAGGCTGTCTTCAAAAGAGACCCCCTAAGAATTACTTTTCTCATACTTGTCCCTCTCTGTTCTGACCACAGTAAAGGCTCTCTGCTTACACCAGACAGGGCAGTCAGAACTGAAGGTAAATGAATGTTTCAAGCTGGCAATATAGTAGTGCCAATAATTTACATGGTGGCTTTTACAGTTGTTTTGCTTTAGTACCATTTTCTGGACATAAGGCCATTGTGACAGCAATAGAACTTGATTTGATTTTTTTTCTCTGTAAATGAAAGTCTTTGTAACTAAGTCCATTTTTTTTTTCTCTGATGCAACCTCTTCACATTATCCTGTTGTTGGCCATGAAAATTCAGAGTGATTAATTGCGGATAGGTGCATGAGAAACTATACAGGTCCTGTGAATTGTTTTCATTCCCGTTGTGGCAAGTTTCATGTGTAGAAACAGTGCGACACTGTGGATGTGGAATAGCACCAAAATCAACATTTTCTACTTTGGCCTGCTTTTCCCAACTTGTGCATTAGGATTTGAGTAATTTGCCCACCCCAAAGAGAAGAGCTTGCTCCTGATGCAGCCCAGAATTAGCGCTGCTCATTTCTATTCTTGCTCCTCGATGGGACTGGACGCTTGCAGTGTTTCTGCACTGCCCTCCCTCCTCGCCCTGTGCAGGGACCAGTTTCAGGGCAAAGATACGCAATGGCTGAGTAAAACAAGCATTTTCTTTGGAGTTTCAGCAAACAATGGTGCTGGCTAAACCACGTTATGTGGGGAAAAAAGGAGAATTTTCTTATCACATTGCGTGTGCGTGCATGTAAAGTGGGTGAGTGAATTTTACATTGTGGCTGACAAAATAGCCGAGTGTAAATGAAGGCTAAATAATAAAGGAATTATTTTAGCCATATGTATAAAAAGAAAGGTCTGCTTTATTTCAGCTGTATAAATGACACTGAATTGATAACAACAGGATTTTTTGTCCTCTGCAGCGTTGCTTTTGTCATTGTGGGGGTTGTGCATGAGAAGTGTTTGCTTTCGATGCCACTAAGATGCCTATCAGCCCTGAGCTAATTGAGAAGTCGTGTTCTCCTACCGTCGCTCTGTTCCTGCCTTCACTGTGTTTCTGTGTGCAGTTTATATTGTCTCTTTTTGGTACAAAATCAGACTTGAAAACTCAGTGATGCAAACTGTGCAGAATGAAATAACCTTGAAACGAGGTTTATAAGGAAGAACTCACAGCCTCCCTTGTTGCTATGGTTACTTGCAGCCGGTCCCCGAGTCAGAACGGCTCCATCATCAGCAATGGGTCGGGAAAGCCCAGCTCCGGCCGGAGCTCCCTCCAGAAAGTAATGGCACCGCAAAAAGTGACAAAAGATGAAGGAAGGAAAAGAAATGGTGAGAAGTGTTTCTTGATGAAAGCTGCTTGCAGTTGCCCCTGTAGTGGTACCCACACAGGCACTCGCGATGTTGAAGCCATCTTTCCATACCTTTAGCAGTACTTAGGCGTTTTCGTTTTGTAGCTGGTTTATTTGTGGGTTTTGGTTGTTGGCTGGTTCCCCCCCCCTTACTGCTATAATTGTTTCTCAACCTCACACGAAACAGTATGGTGTTTACTTTTTATGTGTGGGCCTTTGCAAGTTTTCTTTTTTTAATTTTTTTATATTTTTAGTTTTAAAATACCAGTGAACTAATGAAAACATGATGCTGCTTAGTAGGTGGACAGGGTTTACAGCTTTTTTTTCTGTGTAGAGCCCTAAGCTATTAATTTCCCTGACTGCTTTTGCTGAGCTGGCCCAGATCTGATGAAGATGAATTAATTAAGTAAAAATTAATTTGAGAAAGTGTGAGACGTCCAAAGCTTTTATTTTCTGTCTCTTATCGTCCTCATCATACCTTTTTGTTATTAACACTTACTGACAGCTTTTCCTGATGCACTTAGGATGTTACGCTGGATGTTTTTTAGAAGCCCTTGGTTGATGGTGGTGACCTTGTGACTTGAGATGTATCGGCAACATCTGATAAGAGTAGAATTCAATACCTTTTCTTCCTTGCATTTCTTTTGTCTGTCTCTCTGCTTACTTCTCCCAAGTTACAGCTTTTCTTCCATAGTTGTATTTTCTATATGCATAGAAAACACTGTGGTTGAACCAACTGATCATTTCCCTCTGAAGGGAAGGAGTTAAACCGGATGTGTTCTCATCAGATTCTGTCATGAACACAAGTCCATAATTCTTCTTTGTTAAAAATATGAGTGTGGAAAGGAGGACCTGAGTAAAGATCTACACTAAGATTTTCTCTTTATCCCTTTCGCTAGTAAATCACCTGAGTAACCTCTGTGGAGCATTCTGATGTCAATCCTGGTATCATATCGTATCATCCCTTGATGATCGTTATGCCTAATCCTAAAGTATCACGCAAAGGCTTTGCTGCTTTAGCAGGAATACAGTGTGATACAGAGACAGATACAAAGCACCAGAGATGACCTTTGTTCTGCACAGCAAAATCATATTGCTTTTTTTAAGTGTCCTCTGTTTTTTCCATTCATGTGCTATATGGCATTGCATCTTGTGGGGACCATAAAACTGTCGTATACTGTTTTTAAATCAGCTTCACTGAGATTTACGCACAATTGCACACTCACACAGAGAAGTGAAGTTGTTAATTTTCTTTTGTTATGTGTTTGTCACCTGTGCTGCATTCTTCTGACAGACCTGTGGCTTTACTGATTACTCCAGACCTGTAATAATAAGTATTCTCACTGCTTTTTCTCAGAGGTCTTTTTTTTTTTTTTTATAGGCAGCATAACAATATTTCATGGTTTTAAGTTTCAAGGGTTGTAATTATTTTTTCACTGTTTCAAATGTAGCTCATTTTATGAGACAACAATATCTATGGTTTCCAGTGTTAAAAGCTGTAATTTTTGTTGGGTTTTTCTTCTCTACCCAGAAAAGCCAATACTCAGAAACGGTGTCAGGTGATGTTTACGCGTGTAGGCAAAATAACTTAGTGAATTTTTTTTGTTTTGTTAGGTTTTAAATCTTCAAAGAAAATTGGTAAGAACTTCCAGTTTCTTTGTTAAAGAACTGACTAACACCTGTCATCCTCTCTCCTGATACACATGCTACTTGAAGAAACCTTTCAATGTACTGTATGGGAATGCTGACCCTTTATTTTAAATCTTAATTTCATTATAAATTCCAGCTTCAACTTTATTTGATAACAATAACTAGGTACTTTTCAAATTATGTGGAGAACTAATAACTGCTTTATTTACATGTTTATTTTACCTTTTCTCTTGTGTCTTCTGATAGAAAGCCTGAATAATGTTATTTAATGAGGTCAAGGTGCTCCTTGTTGGGAGCAGCAAGGGAGCTAAATGATTTGTAGGAAAACATCTTTAGTGTATAATCCACTCATAGTATGGTTACTTGTCATTTGTTCCTACCGCATGCTGGCAGCAAGTTCTTGAGCTTCTGTGGCAGAAAGGAAAAGATGGGTTTCCCTGATTAAAAAGTAACAGTATAGCATATATACGAAATATGAAATAAATAGATTGTTTCCATCCGACTATTCTGCCTTTGAAGGAACCTGTGCATGAAACACCTTTTCTGTAGAGCCCTCCTCCTGGTAGAGACCTCATCTGCTTCTTGAGGAACTTCCTTCACTCGACTGCCATGGCCCTGTAAGGGGTCGCCTGGTAGTTTCCAGGCACAGATATGAAGTGGAATAAATACATTGTTCTCTAGTAAAGAGATGGGGACTTTTTAGCTGTAGACATATCTTTTATGATATGTTTAAAAGGCTTTCCTGACACAACCCTTTCAGAACAGCTTCTGAGAAGGAAGATGTGGCCATGGGAAATGAAATGGCCTCCCGCTTACCAGAATTACAGCGCTGACTCCACATTTATTTTTATATGCGTGTGCAGATGTATCTTTGACTTTTGAGATCCCAAATGCCTGTTGAAGTTGAAATTAAAAAACAAAATTCAAGGTGCCCATTACTTTTCATCACAGAGCTTACACTTTGTTCCCCAGTGCTATGATTACAGTCTGTTGTCAGCTTGGCTATTTTGTTCTTTTTGTGGGGGTTTATCTTTATCCAGCATGATCAGCATCAATAGAACATGCTGGCTGATTTTCCTTCCAGTTTAAGAAAGAAGCTGCTTTTCACCTAGTTGTTTGTCTGAACCAGCTCCAGCTCTCTAGCCTGGTTGTAGGCTGATGCCTCTAATGCGCATGTCAGCGACAGCAGCAGCATATTTTCTTCTCTGAAAAGCAGCATCTTAAAACTGGAATGAATCCCTTGATGGTCACATGTTTGAATTGGGGACTCCAAGTTAGAATGGCTCATTAGTTGCCATAGTTACAGACCAATTTTAGATTCTATTTCTTGCTGACATTTAGTTACATGGAAAAATGACAGCACTGGATGTTACCTCAGTACATAAACTCTATATGGCTTGCGTTAAAATTGACTCCAAATGGAGTGTGTCAAGACTGAGAGTGAACAATGTGAAACCACCACAGACTGACAGGCTTGACTTAAGGACCTGATGCTTTGGAGGATCAGGAGAACTCTTTAGCTGAGCCCTATTTCTACAGAAAACACAAATAAAATATCCATTTGTATTACAACAGTGATAAATTTTGGTAAGCTAATAGCATTTTTTCTTGTTTTTCTTGGAAAACATTTATTGGTATTGTAATAGGAAGTTTCCTTTCTAAAAGTTGATGAGTTGGGCTTTCATTTACTTTGGGTGCTTAAAAAAAAAAAAAAATCCAAATCTTTTTTTAAGTGTCCAATTGCATATACTAGAGGACTGTGAGATGAATGAATCAGCCAACAGAGGTACTGGCAATTTCCGAGACAGGTTTGTAAGAGGCACTGTGGAAGAGAACAACAGGATATTAGCACTTTCGCCTATCGTTTTATCAAGTCAAACATCACTCAGGGAGAAGCAAATGGCTGAACCCACGTGTACTTAAAGAACTATAGCAGCCTACAGTAAAACCTTTCCTTTCATCAGCTCCTCACAAAAGGAAGCCAGTGAAAGTTATATAGGTTGTTTTCCCAACCTTTAAGTGCTTAATCTTCCAACTTTCCCATTAGCATCTTCGGGAGGGCATGATTGCTTGTTTGTTTTGAGAAAAACAAAAGCTTTAGTTTGCTAGCAGCTCTTAATGAAGCGTATGACTCCGTACTTTTTGGGCTGAGAACTCATATAGTTGAACCCAGTTTTGTACTTGAACCTCATTGTCACAAAAGGACACACATCACAGGTGGAGATGCACAAGCAGCATTCTCATAGGGTCAAACTTCCTTGTGTCAGAAACCTTCCTTTCCTTCTCCTAGGAGTCCCTGCTGGAACGCTTCTTCTCATCTTCCAAGAATTTGGACATTGTCTTTAAAAATAGATGTAACTTTTCAGAAGTCATTCAGTCAAGAGCCTCACTCCTTTTTAAAATATCAGTCTCTAAGACTATCATTTTCTCTGTCCAGGCCTAAGCTGTCATATAAATTTTTAATTCTCTTCTCCTTCTGTTCTTTGTAGGGATATCTGAAAATCAGGTGTCTGCACAAACAAAGTACTGGGGAGGAAAACTTGGCTGTATTATTGGCTTAGCTAAAATCAAAGGGATTTTTGGATGTAACTCAGCCAAGCTATGATACACTGCCTCCTTTATTCTACAGAAGTGTGGGACACCAGTTTTCACACTGTCTGATGTGGCAGCTCAGCGTCAGAGCCAGCTTTTCTGAATTTCTGAGCAGTTGTCTGTAGTGACTCAAATTAAAATGAAATATGGCAACAGCAATTGAATCCAGTCGCAGCAATGTAGTAGTCTGCTTTGACTGAGAGTTAGCTAGAGGATCCGGTGTATCCCAGCAAACACCCAGCATCCTTCATCTGCTTTTTCTGTGCCGGGTGGGGTGAAATACAAGTTAGAATGGAAAGGGCTTCATCTTGTCAAATTTTGGTCCTTTAAAGCTGGCTTCCTAATCTAACCTAACCAGGTAGACTCTCTAGTGACTCCAGAGGGTCAGAGCTAATTGGGACAGATCTCTCTGCTCTGGAGGTATTCGCCTTGCTCTTTCCAGTAAGGAAGGAGCCCAGACAACTGCATTGGAGCATATGTGCAGATTTGAAGTGAAATGATTCCCTTTCATGATGCCTGTGTCTCTGAAAGACTGAAAAATCAGAGTGCTGGGAAAAATTTATGGTGTAGAGACAGGAGTCTATTCTCTTCATCATTCATTCCCTCATCCTGAAGCATTAGCTTACTTTCCCCCAGAAAGAGCATTAGTGAGGATCTTTATCGAACTCTTCACCCCCTCACAGAAAACTCCTAGGTTTTCTGGAGTAGTTTCCTGACATTTAACCATAATCCCTCGTGTTGGCACCAGTTACTATTCTCCTTGAGCCTCCCAGAAGCTTTACATGTTGATTCTTTCCTTCCCCCCCGCCCCAAGATTTCAGCTTGTGTGACATAGCCTAATATTTCTCCATACTGTTTCCATTTCTTCAATTGTCTTTTTTTCTGTGTGTGTTTGTGTTAAATATAGAGAGCGCTGTGACCCTGCTAGCATCCTGCTGGTGACAGTGAACCCTTTGTTTCTTCAGACATAGCCATTACCATTTCTCGCTGCTTTCATCACTTGGTTTTGGTTTGCAAGAGGCAGCCAAGTGTTATAACCTCTTCTGTGAACTTCTGAGCCATGTTTCTGAGCCTCTTCACACTCCCACAAAAGCAAAAGGTTGCCACTGCTCCACTGCCTCTTTCTCCAGAGAGAGAGTGGGAGAACAAACAGCACCTCAGAGTTGTCCATGCTGCGTGACCGGGGCCACCCAGCTGCTGTATGCACAGGCATGGTAGAACATGCATAAATAAGTGGAAAATGCCTTCCGTTTGGCCTCTTTTAGATCAGCATGGCTAACTCAGCTTACATGATTTTTCTTTCTGAGCCAGTCTTTTTGATTGCTTTTCTCATGGCAAGAAAATACCTTATCCTATGTTGCTAGGGGGCCTGTTGCAGCAGACCTCTGAAGGAACTGGGATCTGCAGGTGGCAGTGCAATTAAGTATTTCTTAATCATGTCTGCCTTCCCCTCCAGATGAGCTTTACTCTGTCGCTTATTGAGTCTGACAGCAGTTCTCATCCAAGCAACAGTGCAAAGAGTGTGTAGATAGATGTTCATGCCATCAGATCCAGCAGCAGTCTGGATGGTCGTGATCTTTCACTAATGTGTCAGCATTGAAGACATGCACAGTTTTATTGTGCGAACAGAAAACTACTTCTGCAAAGCTTTTTAAAACTCTTAGAGCATTATTTTCTTAAAGAAGCAGCTTCTGTTGTAGGTTCTCATGCCCTCCCTATTTTCTTTGTACAGTCATCATCCTTGTCCATTAGATAATTATTTTTTTTAATTATTGAACATGCCTAGGACGGTATTGCAGAAGTGCCAGCCAAGAAAGTGGGTTGATGGATTCTCTACAAACATGAAATGCATGGTTTCTGTTTGAAAGACTTTGATATTTAAACAGATGTGGTTGGAGGAGAAGGCATAACCACAGAGGGAGATATCCTTGTTTCTGCTTATAAGGATAAGAAACCTTCATAGAAAAGTGAACAAAGCAAGCTTTTATGAAATACCCATGTATTTAATAAAAAACCTGCAAATGTCAGTTTAGAAATCTCAAACAACCTGCTCAGGTAACTGCTATTTCAGGATCCCAGGCAAACCTGGGACTGCAACACCTCAGACATGTAGCCTGACATTTAGCAGACTTTGTATATGAGAAAATGATATCCAGGAGGTACCATGAGCTGCTTCCATTAGTCTGTAAGCTGTCTGCTTCTCTGAATGTATAATATTTGTGCAGTTCATGGAAGGCTGAGAATGGCACTGTCTCTGTTGGGTGTATTTTGGAAAGAGTGTGTGTCTGTATGCAAGTATGTTTTCTCTTACACTGCATTATCTTGTAGAGAGGTATTTCAGTCCTGAATAGGTTCAGATACTTGTATTTTACTTATAGGCTTATAAACTCCTTCAGAAGCATACATTTCTTTATTGCTAAAAGCTCTTGTTCGTACCTTCCTGGAGATAGTCAGCTGACAAATCGAATGATTTAGATAATGTAGGAAAATTCCCATTTTTTTCTATATATATAGATTTTCTTTAAAATGAAAATTATTTCCCCATTATCAATTTACATTCAGGAGTCAGGATTTTCATTTGAAATATTCATACACAGGTTTTTTCCTGAGGAGACAGTCTTTTGGATCTGTGGCATAATTTGCTCTTTGTCAAACTTACGATTTTCATTTAATATAATCTATTTGCTTTCTTATTATTTCAAGCCCTTCCATTATTCAGAGAGTTCATTGCACACTATGGGTATGGTTATAATGTTTGCATTCCCTTCATACAAAATAAATCTTTGAAAATTTTTAATGCTTTGTTGAATGACCTAAGAGAAGGCAGAGCACATCTACCTGCTTGCGAGTGTTTCCTGTGTTTTGGCTTCGCATGTTTTTCTCCATCTATGTCATTCTTTTTCTGAGGACTTCCAAAATCGGTCAAATGGTTTCTTCTGAGCAGGACAGCACATATCTTTGTTTCAAGTATTTCGCTGTAAGATTACCTGATCCACAGGTAATTTATATTTCCTTACTCTTTATTTATTTATTTGTTTACAGGTAAGTATTTCGGTCCTCCTTTTCTTCCTTCCAACATATTTTGGTTTGGGAGAGGGGAGGAAAGACAAGGTGGAGGGAAAAAGAGAGGAGAGAAGAAATCTTGTATGGCCTTCATATCGAAATCTTAGGCTGACAAAAGTATAACTTTTGATTTTCTAAATATAAATTAATAACTAGATAAAAATATAATATTCCACCTGTCTTAATTGTTTCTTAACCGTTCAGAGCTACAGTTCCACAGCCCCTTTTCCACTGGCTGGAGGACCAGTGGCACGAGTGGGTAGCACCACCTGCTGGCATCGCCGGCTGGAAATAGTGCGGAGCTGCACCCCCACTGGAGGCGAGCATCCCTGAAACAGCTTTAATCTAGCAAATCTTGTATACTAATAGCTGCAGTCATGTGCAGATAAAGCTTCAGCGATGGTCTTGCTCTTCAAAACCCAGTGCTTCGCTGCAGTTGGCACTCAACCTGAATAAATGATTGCTTTGGATATATCTTCATGTACTTCAGTCACAGGAAGATTAGGAGGAGTAACTCAATCTCAATGGATCAGGTGGCATGAAATATCTAGCACAAGATGTTTCAGAGGTGGGAAATTACTGTTAAGTAGGTGATTAAGTCGGTTTTTTGCCCTTTTCTGCCACTGAACTTCTGAGTCTCGCTATGTGTGCACGCAGACAGTGCAAGCAAGAGTGGAACAATGAATCCATAAAAATGTTGGTATGCATCTGTTTAAAACCAGAAATTAAAAGCATCATTTTAAATCTGCATTGCTAGTTATAATAAGCAAATATGCTTATTGTGAGTGACTATAGAGAACAACTGGGCAGTTTTCTGAAGTTTCCCGTGCCCATCGGTCGCTTGCCCAGGTGAGGTGGTCGGATGGGTGGGCTGGCCCAGGGCAGGGACACACCGCAGAACCAAACACTCCACGACTCCCACTTTTCTCTGAGCTCCCTCTGATTTGGTTCTTTTGGGTTTTTTTTTGTTTTTTTTTAAAGTTTAGAGCTTGCTGTGCTTCGATCGTGTTATAAATGCCTGCTGTAAATTCTCTTAGAAAGGGATGTATGGTAGCAAATATTAAAATTCCCACAGCACTTGCTTATGGTTCAATGCCAATGCAAACTATAGCAGCATGCCAGTAACTGCAGATCACAAACGCTCTTTATCACTCATCAGTGAAAAAAGGGCAATGGAAAAAACTACTTTTATATTATAAACGCCAATTAATGAATGAATGCTAAGCTAAGGTGGAACAGACTTCCAATTTCTAGTCCCATTTGGCTATTATTTTCATGCCAATAGCGCTGCGGTAGATGCAGGAGATGTGCTCACAAATGAGAGGGCTGATATACGGAGGGTGATCTTTGGTGTTAACATACCACATCAGAAGTAGCTGTCATCTGTGATTCCTGATTATCTCTACCCTTAATTTTTTCTTTTCTTTAATGAGTCTTTGAATAAGAGGAATTCTGTTTAATTAAGCAAAACTCTTGGTTTCTGAGCCTGAAATGAGGTCTGAGGAGATAAGCCACGCATCTGTAGCGAGTCATGCTCTCTGTGGGTGCCTGGAGATCACTGGCGAGGTCTCAGCAAGTGCAGTCCTTCTGAAACACTGGGGTGGAAACGCAGCTGCACTTCTTGGTGCTTTCTGCTTGAAGTAGGGCACACAGAGGATGTTTGGAAAGAATCATGTTTTGCAAGTTGATGCTTAGCCAGGGTTTTCAGGCATGCCTGGTTCAGGACAGGCAGCCAAGGGAAAGGGATTCCACAACTTCTTGGTACTTGGACTGCTGATAAGATACTATCCAGGCTCACCTGAGCTGTAATCACCATGAGAGACCATCTTTGTCAGTGAAAAATACAATTCAGACAAACTTTCTCTCAGAGATAGTTGTGTCACAACAGAGGTACTTTGTTAGGGTAGCGTGGAAGTTTCAGCGGTGAATTACAGACAACACCCGTCTTCCAGAACTGCATCTGGTGACTTACATGAGAATTGAACTGATTCAAAACGCCTCGAGGGAAGAATGTCCAGGCTTCGCTTTTATACTCATTGTAAAGTAAATGCCCTCCTGTTCAAGTGCGGTCTGTGACAAGCAAGTATGTCTTTGTTCATCTGATTCCACTGGTGCGATGTCCTGGCAGCATGGTTGTCGGTGGGAGTCCGGCAGTTAATTTCAGTGAGCTAGGCTTGTGATCTGCTCGCTCCGGTGAGCGTACAAATTCAGAGTGTTTGAACAACCCCAGGAGGGAACAGGGGATTTCAGACCCACTAAAGACTCCTCTATCATATTTGGACAGTTCTGTGGAGCCGGAGGGACAATATTTAATGACAGAGTGATTTAACCCATCTATTTCTCAAAAGCTCAAACGGTGTCAACTCCAGTCCAAGCTGAGTACAGACAGAAAGATAATAAGCTTACTCAGTCAGTTCATATTTTATGTTACCACTGTCAAATATTTTCTTACCAAAATCACTGGCTGTCTAAACTGCTGAGTTTATACAAGTCCATTGTAATTTGTGCGGTGATTAAATATTAAAACAGAGTGTATTTTCAGAGGAAATAAATTTAGAGCAGACCACTTTGTTCTTTAGCAGAGTATCTCTGCTCCTGTCAGTTAGGAGATGGAGCAAACATTCTTCCCTCTAATAGCATAATTATTCAAAAATGTTTGCAACAATCTCTTTGTAGAATTTGTGCTCGTGCTTTAGAGTCATTCTTTTATTCCAAAATGAGGATGAAAGGTTTAAGATTCAACAGCTGACAAGATGATGCAGGTTTACAAACAAAATTTGGAGGAGAAAGGCCCCAATTTTATGTGAAAGTGTTATCCATTTATATAGAAATCTAAAACTAAAGAGACTGCACCATGCCATTTAATTTTAAAGATTTTCAGAACCTTCTCCTGTCTCTTAAGCAATTTTAATGGTTTCACTTTACAGCAACCTGAGGTACTGCTTTGCAAAGCAAAAAAAGTAACGTAAATTTGGAAACCATCAGTTTCTTAAGCATGTTTTAATATGCAACAGTAATGCTTTCATTTTAACAGATGGCATTTTTAGCATTAATAACTTTTGCTAAAATCAGTAGGTTTATTTTTCAAATTTTGAGAATGCCCATGCTCCTGCTGTATAAGCCACAAAAAAGCTGCAATCTTGGGTTAGATCAGGTGTAATTAGTGATGCTTTGGTATGTGGAGACCTTTGTGTGTGTGTGTGCGCGCATAACGTCTTTTCCATCTGAAACTTAGGAAAAGATGTACTTTGGCTTTCATTGTCATTTTTATACAATTTTCTGTGTCATTCTTTTTCTCCTTTTTTTTTTTTTTCCCGTCTTATTAATGCAGACTGGAAATCAACCTTCTTTGGGGGAGTGCCAGATAATCCTTTGAATACCTAATGTTGTCTGTAATCTAATGGGATTATTTTCCAGTGTAAAGGTCTCCTAGGTCTGTTGCTCGAGTGTACTGAGCACATCATTAATCTAAACCGTGTGCTGGCTGAATTTCACCTTGAACATGCAGTAAAAATATCTGTGTCTTTATGCTGAGTAAGTTTGATGTGCTTTAGTGCCCATAAGCGATGAAGAGGAAGGAGGCATTCTCTTTGATAATATTGCCAAATCTGCCATTGACCCCTTCGACACCTCTTCTGGATCGGTACAGCTGATAGCTATCAAACCTGTGGCTCTACCTGCTGTTCATGCTGCATCAGATAGGAGCCAGGAATCTGCCATCATTAACGGAGAGGTAAGGACTGTCTGATAATGTCTCCAGCTGTTTCCTTGGCTATATCCACAGATGGAACAATATTAAGCCTGTTAGAGTTGAGGACTGGTAGGAGATTTTCATCCTGATGCTATATAAAGTCCCATTAGCATTGTGGGCTTGGAGGTCTGAGAATTTAAGATCTGCTCTTCCGCAATGCACCTGTGAATGCACGTGACCTTGGAGGAACCAATTGTCTATACTCCTGCCTTCTCAATATCCTTCTCTCCTATCATATTAGTTTTAACAAGATGAGTAATGAAGGCAGGGAGCAGAATAAGGTCTTTGTCTACATGAATTCCGTGGCTGAACATGGAAATGCATATAGATCATCTTAGTCCTGAGCTGATCTTTCAATACTGAGCAACACCTCTCATTCAGAGCAAGAAGGGGTGGAACACGACCGTGGCTTTGCTCAGTCTGCACTCCAGCCTGTGCACAGAGGGTGCAGTTTTTTCCTGGGAACAAAGCGCGATGACACAAGTGTCTGATCCAGGTGCTGGCCCAAAACCATCCTTTGGCTCCAACTTGTATGATTATTCATGTTTTTATGTAGATTTAATCAAGACTGGTCCATTTACAAAGAACTGAGACTTTTATATAGTTGTTAAACGTGATGGGGACAGGCCAGAGAGGTGCCTTGTTTGCAAATTCACACTGCAAGTCATTTAAAGATCAGCCTGAATCTCCCTGATGCTGTTTAAAAGCAAGAGGGAGGGCTGCTGCCAGAGACACCGTAAAAGACAGTGTCTTCAGGCTTCCCATGTGGGCATGGATTACAGCAGTCTGCCATGCTCCATTTTGTACTTATATTTTAAGCCCTGATATGCCATGTAGTTTCCAAACCCAGAGAAAGGCTTATTTAGATTTCAGCATCTATTTTCTGTATGTCAACAGGATGGCACTCCTGGTGCTGCATGCTGTCTTGTACATACATTTCTTGAGATTTGTGAGAAGACTGTAGAATTTGACTCTGGAAGCTCAAAGCCCAAGTAAATTTCTCATTTCCATGTAACTGACAACTTGAAGCAGGAGTGAAATTATCTCAATGCTTAAGAGCATCCGTGGGACCTGATCCTGTACCAGGTCAGACCAAACACCCGTTTATTCAAGGATCCTGTCCCTGACACAGGCCTGTAACAGATTTGTAAGGAAGAATACAAACAAGGGGAACATATGATGATCTGATCTGATGATGACTTATTTTGTGTAGTGAGGGGCAATGTATCTGTATTTACTGGACCCTAGAAGAGTTTTTATTGGGGAGTTCTCCCCACGGTGCCCAAAAGCAAGCACGGCGTTGGGTCACGACAATTGGCTAACATCACCGGTGTTTTTCTTCAGTGGGTGTATCTGAGTCACTGTTGTGATGGTACATAATTTTTAGGCTAAAATTATTTAACCATCTGCTAAGCCATAAAAATGCAGCGACTCTGTTCACTTGCAGTTCCTCGCTGCTTACAGATGGCACGGTGCGGTACAAAAAGTGCTCTGTAAAATGACACATGCAGCGCATCAAACACACTCCAACAATACCTTTTGGAAGTAGCCAGCCCAGCACCATCCTTTAAACATCTTTTTGCCTTTTAGGTGAACAAGGCTTTGAAGCAGAAGTCCGATATAGAACATTACCGCAACAAGCTGCGCTTGAAAGCCAAGAGGAAGGGGTACTATGATTTCCCACAGGTTGATAACAACAAGGGGCTGACAGAGAGAAAAAGGATGTATGAAAAAAACCAGAAAGAATTTGACCATATTTTGGATCCAGATGCAGATGTCTCGTCTCCCTTTGCTGAGCCTAAGACCAGGTGAGATTTTTTATAAGCAATTCTTCATCTGGGAGGAAAGTTGGGGTTGCAGGGAATCAAAGGGGCCGTTCTTAATGAGCCAGCTGTTTGCTGTATGGTCAGCTGTCCCTCCTACTTCACAAAGAAAATTCATACAACCCATGATTACTTATGAAAGTATGTTATCTGGTAAAACTGCAATGTGGTTAAAAAGAATGAAAAGACAAAAAAATAAGGGAAGGGACTGTTGCAAATTCTTGTGAGTCATTTTCCAAGTAAGGTAAATAGAAAAAGCGGTGGTAATTTTTTTTGGTAATACTGAGAGTGGACTTAAGCCAGGAAGTTAGCATCTGAATTTATTCTTTTCCAAAGTTCAGTGGTGTTATTATTTTGTCATTATTTTATGCAGTAGGCATAAGATAACACAACCAGTACGTTGTCCATGTATTTCAGTAAGTCCTGCAGGAATGGTATCTGTAAGGATGTGTACGTACCTGTTATTGGTCATCTTCCTGCACCTTTAACAGAGAAAGTCATAATTTGTTCATCTGTGACATGAAGCTGGCATATTGTATAACAGTACGAATGTTTGATTAACTCTTCACTGTCTCTTGAAGGTGGCACACCAGTAGTATTCATCTCCCCATTTTAGAAACGAGGGGGGAGCGTACATGCTGGTTCTGCCTGAGCCTACGGTGGGTGGGTGGGTGGACCTGCTCCACTGCTGGTGCTGTCTGAAGCACAAGCTGAGACATAGAAAAGAGGACATCGCACCAGTCCTACCCAAGGAGTGGCACAGTATGCAGATTTCTCTTCCTTAGGGGTGGTGGAGGTGTGAAGGATTATAAGAGAGTGTTTGCTATTGCACGAGGGCTCTGGTTCTTACTGTAATGAGGGATCAGCAGCAGCTGATCCATGAGAGAAAAAGCGACACTGAAGTACAGTTCCTCTAGAAATGGTCTCGTGCCTGGAGGTGCAATCTTGCATCCCATCTCCTGCAAAGTTCAAGACCAAAGTTTTCCTATGAGCATAAATCATGACTGCAATCAAAGCATCAGTGGTGACACAGTCTGTGCACACAGTGCAACTTTAGCAATTACCCTTGGGGCACAGAGAAGAAAAGGACTGTAATGGGAATTATAAAAGCAGCGCTGGCTTAGAACCTGGGCCAAAACTGTGATCAGATGAACTTCTATAGGTCTAGTGTTAAATGACTGAGGGATACTGCCCTTGATGGGCCATTTCCCAGCGTTGCACTGGTCAATGAAGAAACAAGATGCTGACTTAACGGTATGTTATGTCCTTGCTGGAGGGTCTGGGGCATCATTTCCTTGTGCATCTTTCCAGTGAAGGAGGAATAAATTGCTCCAAATGCACTGAAAAGGTAAGATACGGAACCCTCAGCACACAGGAGTCCTGCTCTGTCTGCATGGCCTGTCCAGAAGACATAAATGAAACAGTAGAAACATATGACTGTGTGTTGTACATATAGTGAAGGACTGAGGCATTACTTTGGATATTTATTATGTCTCACATGCCATGTAGGAAACGTTTAAAACGTTAGACATGAAGCTTTAATGCTAACCATCTGCTTTTTGTTAAATATACTGATGTTTGTTTGTTCATGTGCCAATGTGCTGAAAGGTCCCGGAATACATTTTTTTCTGCGTGCTTTCCAATGTGTTGTGTAAAGCTGTCATAGTCTATTTGAGATAGTGATCGCTGGCATGATGTAAACTGCTTGAAGGCAGGTATACTGCTGTAGAGGAATGATTTCCTTGTGTAGCTGAACCATAAAAGGCTGACTGCTGCATTTACTTGTTAAATATATAGTCTATATCCCTACGTAGGAAGAGAGAAGAACCATTTGTGATGCACTTTCTGTAAAGACACAAAGCATTTAGAGAACTTCACAGGTGTTGCAGATATTTGCAAACAAACCAATTCCAAAGTCTATGCTAAAATTTCCAAACTAAGACCTGGAACTGAAGTTGACATGCTGCAACACACATGACCACTTTATTGTCTTCATTTTTCTAACTAAAAATAAGATGGCTAAAATGGCATACTGCTGGAGGAAAACCTTGAACAATACTGCAAGGTAATGTATGTGTTGGTCATTGACAAATGAATCAATACGATTGTATTTCCATAATGAAATAAAATTGCTTTTAAAGCAATCTAGGTTAGCATAAAATTGAAAAGATTTGATTTCTAACTACTTCTGCTTTGTATCATTGTTTGTATCATTTTATTTCCAGCAACTAAAAACTGAAAAATTGAATATTTTTTGTTTTAAGAATATCACTTAGGAGTAAGTAAAAGTTTCTAGGCAAAAGGTCTATTCCACTCTTTTCTGTTTTGTGTATATTCCACTAACGTAAATCACATTATTACAACATTTCCAAAATATATCAGAAAATAAAGATGCAGTTGATTATGTTATTCAAGATCACCTTTACCTTTTGGATTTGTTTTAAATTGCATTTAAAAGTGATTTACAAAACATCACCACTAAATAATTTGATTTGTTCGAGAGCAAACAGCTTTGTGCTCTTAGTACCTTTGAGTCTTCTGTACCATAAAATTCATGTTTTAAAATGTTCCAGTTGTGTTCCCAGAAGGCACTTGCTAACCCATTTGAATGCCAGTTATTAGCGTTCATACCTCCTTTCTCATTAGGAAAACTTTCTTAAATGAGCTAATTGGCAATCTCAAGGCAATTTTTAAGAGCCTACTGATGATACGCACTATTCTGGGTTTTTCTTTAATAGTTTGTAATCAGGTCAAGAATCTGCATGTATCAGAGAGCTGTATATTTGAATCCCTTAGAAAATATATCACAACTGCATCACCTACGTATTTATGGACCTACTGTAAAACATGTATGAAATTTTAGAGACCTTTAATGGAGGAACATAAAGATTGTCAGATCCGATTAGCCTTAGCATAACCTAATTGCCCATGTTTTCCGATAATACTGGCAGTGCAGTCTTGGAAGAAACAAGATAAGGCATTTTAATTTATTCAATATTATATTTATAGGGGAAATTTATTCCAAAGCCTCTGCTTGTCTTCTGCTTTGGTGGGGCATTTGGGATTTTCAAACATGTGCATGGAGATTTGTGATTAAAAGTCACACAGAAGTTTTTGAAAGTTGCCTTAAAATTAAGTACATGCTTGAGTACTTAGTTTAATCAGAAGTGTGAAATTGTTTTTGGTTGTTTTTTTTTTTTTTTTTTTTGTCCTATCTTGTATCTTATCTGATCATGTAAATGTCTGTCTGGATTTCTGCAAACCAGCTTCTGCCGCTCTAAACTGTCAAGGTAAAAAGTTCTGTTAACCAAATCTGTAATATCCGAAGAATCAGTGAGTTCATTTGGACTGTGTTGTCTTTTCATTTCCTTGATGGTTCTTGAGAGGATAAACCATGAAATCTTTATATTTGCTGAATGGCACAGAGACTACTTAACGTGGTTTCCTCTTATGTCACTTACAGAAATGGTCCTGGGCTTTTCAATATCTCAAATATTGTAGTAGATCTCTTTGTAATCAGTTCAGGTAGTTTCAAACATTTAAAACTCTGGAGACCTTATTTTTACCCCACTTATTAACTCAAATAGAGCTCTTGGCCACAGGCTTGCTTTAATGCAAGCGTTTTTTGCCCTTCAATCAAATATTAGCACAGGATTGCGTTTTCTCTTGCCTTACCTGGCAAGCATAGGAGAATGATGGAAAAGTCACCAAAGCCTTCTCCCGTCAATAGCCCCCTTTTAAATTTCTGTTTTCAGCTCTTCAAGAAAATGACTAACCACCAGGCACATTATGAGAACAGTATCTACTAAACTTTTTTAGTTTAGATGTAGCCTTCTTAAAAGTTGCAGCTTGATGAAGCATGAAGTTCCTGTATCACGATTTGGCAACCACTCCTGAAGCGTTTATGTACTACAGCTATGTTCTGTATCTTACAGAGAAATGCTGTGTTCGGTTTCGTATAACCGATAACAAGGAAAGAAATGGCTGCGTTGGAAAGATTACAGGATATTTTGGGTATTGAGTTATACGCTGTCTTTCTACTACCTTTGCGTCCCTTTGCTTCTGAGCACACAGTGCTCAATGCCTAGGGATGCCTTTGCCCCAGTGCTGCTCGGAGCTACACTGGAAGCGGTTTAATCCCAGAGTACAGCGCTTTGATAAAGTTGTGGCCAGTTACCAAACTGGCTATTTAAAAACAGCATCTTGCAGGCAGTTCCCTCCCACTCCTGCCTCTCTTCCCGTTCACTTTGCTGGGTGTTTGTTTCACTGGAGCACTATTCCGCTTCTCTCTCGTTGCTCAGGATCAGCAGCCAAAATCTCTGCTCCCCATCTGAGTGTGTACTATTTTTGGTAATAGCACCTATTTATTTTTTATGACTTTGAATCGGATCGTCTGAGGTTAAAAGGGTTCTGACATCCTCTTGGGACATATTTCATCTGATAAGCTCCCACATATGATGTCCATGTCTTTTATGTAGCTTTATTTTCTTTAACAGTAAACAAAATTAATGATCTTTTAATAACGTTATTGATTTCCAGTGCTTTCATATGCATAGAAACAATAGCCTATAATAAAGCAGCATTTTTATGAACCTCATCATTTTAGAATAAAGGTAGGTATTGAAAACTGCTGCCTGTCACTTTTTTTGTTTTCTTTTTGTTTTACTGTTTTCTTGTTTCATGTTTTCTAGGCAACCGATGAAGAACTCGGTATACAGAAGCAGGCAGTCTTTGAACAGTCCTAGCCCAGGAGAAACTGAGATGGATCTTCTTGTGACTCGAGAAAGACCTAGACGTGGAATCCGTAACAGTGGATATGACGTAAGTTTATCAGATACACGCAGTGAAATTTGCTCAGTAAAGTCTTAAATTACGCCTAAGCCCAGAAAACTATTGATAAGCTACAAGCCAGAGTTATGTGCACTCAGCATCCTCAAAAAGTCTCAGGATACTCAGAGCACATACTCTTTCATGTACTTTATAGCGGTACATCATTTTACAGTCTGAAGTGCAAACAAAACATTTGCCCTGAAACGCGTTATTTGCCAAAGTATTACATTTTGAATTTAGATACTTCTTCTAAGTATGCAGCCACTTAAATGATACCGAGCTTATTTTTATTGCAATTAAAATCCTCAGTTCTGTACCCCGGATGCTGCTTTCCTGATTCAGAAAAATGGACAACTAACTTCTGGGAATTTCACTTAAATCCAGATGTCAGTGTTCTGCGGAAATCACCTAGGAACAGATAATTGTTCTCTTACTACGTAAGAACTGGGAGAATTTTGAATAGGTAAATGTGAAAACCAGCCAGATGCAATGCTGGCTAACGGTCCAAGGAACTCACGCAGCCAAGGCTAGATTAGTTGTTTTGTGCAGCTTGAACATATGCTGGGTGCAAGCTGACACTGTGTGCACCCAGAATGAAGGTAAAAACAGTCCCCACACTGGGTTAATGTAGAAATTTTCAATCCTTTGCCACGCATACAAAATGCTGTAGCTCAGCTATCCCTGAAGATCAGTCCCTGGAAAGGGTCTAATCCATTCTGGAAAATAAGGAAGTTCATCTGGTGGTGGTTCATCCTCTAAACTCTGTAGATGACAAGCATTTTGTGTGGGGCTTAATTGTCAACTCTCTCGACTGCCAGGGATGCGTTTTTAGCAAGGTGAAGGAACGAACCAAGGTCAGGGGATGTGTTCAGTGAAGTTTAAATCTTTTTCAGAATTCTTCAGGGCATGTTGTAGGTGTCAGATTTCTCAAATGATTTCCTGCATTTGGACACTTCCCATCAGATTGCATGAGTCATGTTGTACTATGTAAGTGGGATGACTGCTTCACTGCTTTCTGAGGCATTCAAATACATCGCTCTAGCCTGGAAAAAGAACGGTATAACCTAATAAAATAGGTTTCAAATTTTGCAAAAAGATCTTTTTTTTTTCTTCCCCCACTTAAATGTTTCCTTTATTATTGGAGCTTTCTTAGATAGTAAAAACATTGTCAAGACAGCCTCCCTCAGTATTCTGAAAAACATATGTTTCAAGAAAGCAAAAGGTTTTTTTAATATACTAATAAAAGGTAGTTTTTCATAGGTGATATCTTCCTGAAATGAATGTTGAAAACATTCTGGGAACCGGCATGGCCTTCTGCTATTAGTTCAAGTTAATATGCCATAAGTAGCTAGCAGAAGATTTTTAAAATATATTTTAATATATTGTGTATGCTATATGTAAAATATATTTTTAAAGAAAAATTGTTTAAAACCTTGAAAGTAGATTAATAAGCTTTACGCAGATTCTGAAATGTCCTACAAACAACAATAAACTGAGATCTGTGCACATCACACAAGTTTGCCTTAACCTTTCTTTTAAGGTTGCGGTTGGGTGAGCTGTCCATGGCACAGTCTTTTTTCTTTTTTTACTGACAAGTTACATAAAATTCCATTTGCCCGACGCGCTGCAGATTCACTGCAGTGCACCTCTTCTAACTCTGAATGTATTTGCTGTCTGAAAGCAGAAGAATGCCAGGGGAAAATGGGACAGGATATTGAAATTTAGTTCCCAAGCCTCGGCGTGCAGCGTGGGCTGGTTTCCCTCGCTCCTCTTTGAGGTTCCTCAGAGCTGTGCCGAGTGTCTGACAGGCTTCGTCTCCCCGGATACCCACGGGCGGGCACTTATATCTATATTTGTGAATGGAATTCATATGGATCTCACCAGCGGTGCAACTAAACCCCTCTGTAAATCTGACCTCTGAAAATGGGTGAAAAAAGGCTCTGAAAAAGCACTGGTTTGTATGCTGAATCTTGTGTCCATCCTTTTTTATCAAGTAACATCTTGTACTGTTTTTTGACAACCGCTTTGTCGTTCTAAAGGTTCCAGCTTTCTCAGCTCCTGCTAACCTCTTCCTCCCAGGCTATTTAGCAACAAGTCCCACCAATGAATGGTGAAATTTTTCTTTTGTAAGCAGTTCCAAATGATCAAATTAATGAAGTAAATAGCCCAGATTTTCTTTAAGTCATGAGATCTTTTTTACAGATTAACAAATTGCTTTCTCTCTCTCTTTTTTTTTTTTTTTTTTTTTTTTTTTAAGCTTTTACCAGTATGCCCAGGTTATTTGTAGAGTTTATCTTCTCAACTATGATCACAGAATCACAGAATGGTCAGGGTTGGAAGGGACCTCTGGAGATCATCTAGTCCAACCCCCAATGATGATTTTTTTTTTTTTTTTTTTTAAGAAAAAGAGACTAGGACTCCCCAGATTCTTGAAGAAAACTCAAGAGCTGCTAGACTCATAAGCACAAGCAAATCCTGAGAGTTTATGATCTGCCTGATTTTGCCTTGTCTGTTAAATAGGAGAGGGAAGTAAGAGCTCAGAAATCTGCCATTCCATACTATTGATTTTTTTAATATGCTTTAATATTTCAGTTATGGTTTCCTAAAAATATTTAATTCCCTATAATGATTTTTTTGGTGATAATTCTCTGAATCATGGTTCTGTTTCTCAGAGCTAAAAACTGGTCAGGATATGGGGTCAATAGTTACATACCTGTGCATATAGAATACATAGCTTTTTGTATTATTTTGGAGTGTACATTCTACTGTTTGATGTTCTGAGTATATTATTTGCCTTTATAGTATCTCTTATAAATGGATTATTATTGAACAGTACTTATCTTTCAATTTTAAATAATCCCAACGGGGTTTAGTATCATCACTTTCACCTAGCCAAGTAGATTAAGGACACTTTATTAACATGTTTATTATGTCCAACACATTCACAGAAAATTGTGAGTAGAGCAAATGCTACAATGAAGCAGTCTAAAACCTCTAGACTGCTGATTAGCTTTATACTAGGGCAGAAAATATTTAGGCTGGTTTTGGTGTAAAAGAAAGAAAATAACCTTATTACACATATCTAAGAGGTCAATATACACAAGAATTTACTGGTATGATTTTATTGGTATAGTTAAATTAATGCAACTCCTCAAAAAGCTTATGGATTAATGTTCACATGAAGAACGTTACTGACAGAGTTGCAGCAGCAGGGTTGTGCCAGAAGTGTATAAACTCTGTCTCACAGCACAGGACTCTTCCTTCTTAATGTAGTTCCAGTTCCTTGTATTATATAGTAACTGTGTATGAACAATATCTGGATTTTTATAATGGTAACAGTAATGTATAATGGCATCTATTTATGATACTTACGTATTTCAATTGATATGAAAGCAAATGGCGTACATCAGAAAATTATAAGGTGAATTGAAGTTTTAAAAATTGAGAAACAGTAGTGCTCACCAGTCTCCTGCAAATTCTTTGTGCCAACTTTTATATTGATAAATCAAAGCTGACTTAATGTTGACTGCTAATATGCATCTTTTATTCATATGATATATTTTAGACATTCTGTAGAGGTCTAATGGCTTCACCAAGGGGTTGTAGTAGAGAATCTGATTTATTTCAGCACTGGGTACTAGTAGGTCTCATGTGGGATTCCATTCCCTGACATTTTTACAGTCATAAGGAAGTAGTAGAGCCATGGTTATTAATCATCCAGCTGGGACAGTATGATTTCAGAGGGTCTTTGGTTGCACTTATACATACAAACTACCATTGCATTTTACAGTCAGGGTTCTAAAATTTACCTGACTTTTATAGTCAATCTTCTAAAATGTACCTGATTTTTATTTACCCTGCCTTGTAACAACAAAGATAACAATGGAATCAAAATGCAGGAAGAAAATGAAGGGAAGCTATTTAGTCGAATATGTCCTACAAAGCTTTTCAGTTCAAGATAACTTTGTGCCATTACATTGTTCCTCCCCAAGTCTGACATTTGTACCACTTAGGAAGCCTAAAGCTGGAGTCTGTGGTTTTAAATTTGGATAATATACCATATAAATATAACCACATAAATTACGGTTAAATTCTAATATTCAAATGACTAATTATTGTCTTAATTTTCCCTTTTTTAATTGCTGTGTTTGCATTAAGTACAAAATATAGCTATAATAGCTAAGAGAGAAAAAAATCAAGATTTTTTTATTTAAATGTATTGTCAGTTTTTAGGCTAACCGTGTAACTCTTCTCTGAAGGGCAGAAGCAGGTCAATTTGATATTTCACTCTGCAGATAAAGAAATATGTGCTATGATTGTTCTGTAATATATATGACCACACATAGCCTGCAAAAGGTTGGGGGCATGGTTGCTTATCTAGCCAGGTATATAGAAAGTTATTGCACTATTACATGGAAAAAAAAAGTGTGCCACAGCAGGAGCTACAGAGCACTCAAATTAGCAGGGCAGTGCTGGAATTCTTAATAAGATTGTCCTATAAAGGCTATTTTAAATGCTAACACAATTCTAACCACGTGCTGTGTATAGGAGGAGATATATATCCTATTCTTTATTCCAGTTATCATAGGATCTTTAATTTATTTTACTGATATATAAAGAATTAGAAATTGGTTGCTTTTTCAGATTGCCCATTTAACATATGTTTTTTAAAAAACTATAGCCTGTAAAACTAATACTACAGAAGATAGAACTTGACAGTGAAATACCTAAATTCATCTTATAATATGATGTCTTTTTCTGTTTTGGAGTTACAGGCAAATAAATCAGGGTGGGGGGTGGTGTGATTTCTGTTTATACTTATCTGTACAGAAGGAATTACCCCAGCAGTAACTCTTCAAGTTAAGATGCACATGTATTATCTGCTTGTTAGAGTATGTGCGTTGTTCACTTTTCCTACATTATTTTTGGATGAATTTCTGTGTAACTAATGTTCGCGGCTAGGTAAGATGCCTGAGCTGGGTCAGGATATCTTCTGCAAGAGATAAGACCTAGTTTGTGGTGGTGGTGTTAGCATTCCTGACTGGGTAAGAAAGTTGAGGAAAACTACTAAACTTTAACTCTTCTGGTATCTTAACATGTGAGAATGGACAAAAGAATTTCAGTCCCTGTTGCTGTAACAAGCAGTCCCTTGTAAGGGGCCCTTCATAGTGATATTTAGGGAGCCATACTCCTCCTGGCACAGTTGTACTCCCATTGATACTAACAACTAAGAAAAGAATTTAAACATTAATTCTAATTGGTTTTAAGTGAATCATTGACAATTTAATATGCTAGAATGTCCCTGCTAGTTTTCACAGCAAACAATGTAGGATATGAAAAGCTATTATACTCGCCTGCATCGTATCACTCCTTTCCAATATTTGTCATGCGTCTATATTGTCACAATTCCTGACTTTGTATATGTTACATCTGTGTTGGAGAATGTTTTGTGTGAAGCAGCACAAATACTGTCTTGTAAAGCTTTTTACGTATACGTGCTTTTATTCCATCCAACAGACTGAGCCTGAAATTATAGAAGAAACAAATGTTGACCGTGTCAACGAGCCTCGGAGTTACACCAGGTCCCGTCAGGCCAAAGGCCACTCGGAGACCTCAACTTTAAGTTCTCAGCCCTCCATTGATGAGGTTCGACAGCAGATGCATATGCTCTTGGAAGAGGCTTTCAGCCTGGCCTCTGCGGGCCACGGAGGACAGAGCAGGCAGGAGGCGTACAGCTCAGCACCACACTTGCCCTACTCGGAGGTTGTGACCAGTGCTCCTGGTACCATGACCCGACCTAGAGGGGGGGTACAGTGGGTACCCACATACAGACCAGAAATGTATCAGTACAGTTTACCAAGACCAGTAAGTGAAACTTCTCTTTAGTAATAACATAAAGATATTTCTACTCTAAGACACATTTTTTTTTAAAGATGGAGCCCCATTTACGTTTTTAACACCAGAGGTAAAGCCATGCTTACAGTAAATAAATATGGCTAGTGGGGTGTATGTACATATGCTTACCCATACCCATCTCTTGCATGCAGACTCTCAGTATCTCTTTCAGCAGCAAGGTTGTCTTGTCTAAATTGTGCTTGAAAGAATGGGTTGCTCTAAACTCCAGGCTGTTCAACAGATCAAGAACTTGTTTGCATGTCTCCTCCTGTTCACTGAGCGCACATTAGGAAGCAATCTGGTTTTGTAGAAGAGCTATGTAGGCACCTGGGTATGAAGCATTCAATGCTTCTGCATGAGGTCCATCACTGAAAAGCATCATCGCAAGAGAGGGAACCAAGTGTAATAATCAGAGTGACCTGAAATATGGGCTGTTACTGACAATCTTGCAGCTATAGCTATTGACTTGGGATGCTAGAGATGGTTTAATTCCACAGGTTTCTTGTTTGACCTTATGTAAGTCGCTCTTTGTCCCTCATTTTCTAGACTCAAATCACGGCTAACATGTCCTTACCTCACAAAAGTAATAAATAAATTAAGAAATGAAATCCATGGATGGAAATTGTTAATGGAATTTTGTAGGTATCTAGACAGCAGTTGCAGTAGTACTGCGTGTACTTTTGGCATATTAAACTACCCCTGAATTCCCACATACGCTATTCTGGAACTCAACAAATTATTTTCCTTCTCATATGTCAAGTACAAATCTAAACCAGGATGATTGCTTTCAGATAAGAAATAGCCCATCTACCAATATCAGGTGAAAAGTTGTTCATTTTAAGGCTTTTTTTGGTTGGAAATGAATATTTTCTTTGAAAGAATGTGTTTCAATTGGAGTCCCTTACTCTGGCTAAAATAAGAGAATAATGCAGCAAAATGTCCTCAGTTCAAAATAACTATTACTATGACCTCCTTCCATGGTAATAAAAAAATACATTAAGGCATGCGGCTTCTGAACTATTCTGAACATATTTGAAAGCCAATGGCACTGCCTGCAAAGGTTCAGGCTGGTGCTATTTAAATCATGCTAAAGGTTATTTCTGGCACTTTGAAATTGGTCCGATGAACTTCATACAGCATATAATCATATTTTATGGTTAGAATTCGATTACAAGCTTAAGAGACAGCTAATGGGTAAGCAAATTACTTCGACACTTGAGAGAGGCTTTCTAAAATGAAATTAAAAATATATGGCGACAGATTTAAAACAAAAGTAATAGCCACAGTTTTTTGGTGAATGCTTCACTGTTTTCTTTCTAAGACTCATTACTCTTCTAAATCATCTGCATGTTTAGGATCGTTAAGCATTTGCTTATCTTTTTGGCATTTTGAAGATAGTGTTAAAAAGTTCCCTGAAAATAATTGATCACCACAAATTAGGATAGTCATAGGTTGCTGGAGTTTGGATAAGGGCTGTTAATTCATAGTTTTCTGTGTATCAGTTTCACAAATATGAGCAGTACTTTAACTAAGCCATTTACTGCTTTGTTCTCAAATGGGGACGGAGGAGTGGAATTGAAAAATATCCAGCTGAGACATGTGTGGAAAGTGACCTGTGGGTAGAGAAAACATGGAAGAATTACTGCTCTCAGCATCTTAGTGCCTGTTTGCCCCTCTGGGATACCCCTGCTCGGCATATCTGGTGGAGATGCTGCAAAGGGGAGTGCTTGGGAGTGGGTTGGCTGACACGCAGGGAAGGTGTCCGGGGTGACTGAGTGGCCTCTGGCAGCTTTGGGGATGAGAGGTACCTGAGCACAGGGAGGATGTTACCTCTGCAAACCAAGAATTGTTTAATTTTGCCCTTTCTTAAAATTCAGTTCTTAGTGGCAATTAAAAATCAACATTAACACTGCTATTATAATTTGAAATCTGTATTCAAGAGCATTTTGCCTGCTTAGATGGAACAAATGCAGACACTGACTTTACTGTTGGGTGTCCAGATACAATGCAACTATAAAGATCTTAAACCCGTCACTCTTCTGAGATCTGGCCCTTTGTGGTCCAGTTACACTAGGCTCTCAACTTTTTACAAGATCCCACAAACTTTCCAGTAACTTGAGTGCACCTTTGGGTTTTATTATTGCAGAGGCATTTCAGAGGTGATACAAGTGCTGCAGAAGATTTCTAGCACAGATGTTCTCTAACTTTATAAAGCACAAATTGAAATGGATTGAGGCCAAACAGTGAAAATCTGCATGCATATATCCATCTCAGTGTTTCCTTCTGTGCCATATGCTTTCAGGGGGACCAGAACCACTATTGAGGTCTATGTTTCTTCAGGTCTCCTCCAAGTTATGGATCTTTGATTTTCTGCAGTCAACTTCTTGGCTAGTCCCACCATCAAACAGTTGCGTATCTCTCCAGGGCATCCATATTTCTTCTTTGTCCTTTTTCTTTTCCATTTTGAGACCTTCTGTGTTTTTTTTTTTTTACATGGTAGCATTAACACCAAAATTGTCTGTAGCTCTAGTGAGGGAATGCCTGTCTGTCAAACTGCTCATGGGCGACCTGTGATAACAGTATTCCCACATCTGGGGCTCTCTCCTGGCAGAGATAAGCTAGGAAAATGCAAGGTCTTAGTGTCATTCTGGAGCCTCCAAAAGCAGGATGAGCAACACTTGGCTGCGTCCTTGTAATCCAGCTGGTGTACTACAGACTGGAGGGTGGAGTTGTAGCGTCAAGTGTATAACACAAGCCCAACTGCCAGCATTGTGCCTCAGCAGATCACGTTACTGCTTTGGAAATTCGCACAGCTTAGTCGAGCAGAGCGCTACAGCCAGGGATAAAAAACCTCTTTATTACAGGGCTGGACCAGTTCCCATCTCTCCTCTTTAGTCCTCTGGAAAGAGGAGTGAGAGTAACAGAGCTCTGGGTCCCGAGGTGAGACCTAGCATGGCACAACAGGCACTGACGGACAGACTTGCAGGCTGAGTGACTGGTAACGTATCCAAGTCCTCAGAGCTTCCCTTCATTTGACAGAGGTAAAGTGAGAGTATTTTACCAAAGTTCAGCCATGTTCAATAACAGTTGCTAAACTAAGTATGAAACAGGACAGCTAGCAAATCAAAACCAAATCCAGCTGAAATCAGTAAGTTTGTATTATTCCTGCATTGCAATTTGATAATCAAATTAGTTCAATGAGTAAACAAAGACACTGCCCTTTTAATTCTGATGGTGAGATGTAAGGAGATGGATGTTTTTGTAATTAGAAGGCAACATTGAATAATTTCACCCAAGACAAATGTATCTGTAAGTTGGAGGTGGTAAAAATATTTTAATACTGCAACCAGGGAAATGTAGATTAAAGCTAACTGCAAAGTTTCTCCTTTAGACTTTAGTTACTGTCTGCCGATTTCACTTTTCTTTCCTGCATCCTGACAGGTGGTACCTTCGACTTTTGTGGGTTGTAGAAGACACCGGCACCAGTGTCCACTGGTGGCTGGGCTTTATCTTCCCAAGGGTTGTGTTTTGTGTCTCCTGGGCCCAAAGGCTGAAGTTTCTCTGCTAAACCGCTCTTATTACTTTTTGAAATTCTTCACTGGATTGCTTTTTAAATTGTCAGTGTTTTAGCCTCAACAGACACCTTCAATGGTACTTCTTCGTGAAAGGGTGGCGTGAAATCTGCAGTCTGGTACCTGTGCAGTCTGTCCTGAATCTCAAATTCGATTACTTGATTACTGCCATGATTGTTATAGCCTTTGTCTTATACAAGTCCTCATTTTTCAACAGAGTGTTTCTCTGTTTAAGTTGTTTTGGGGTTCTTTGTGGTTTGGTTTTTTTTGTGAACAACAAAAGTGATGCAACATTTTTTTAAAGGATAAACTAATTTTGAAGACTAAAACTAGACAAATTTACAACAGTGTACAAATTTCAGTGAAGTGACTATTTCTACAGTCATGCCAGTTAGTCTAGAACCTAAGGGCTTATCTAAATCTATAATAGACAGGCCTCTCTAGTAAAACTTTGGTTTAATTTAGCCTCTGAATTTTTTTTTTTTTCCATTTATGTGCTGCATGTAGGAAAACACTGACGACCTGATCCATTGGAGAAATTATAGAAATTTTATTGGAGTTCTCTCTCATAATGGTTGTGGTGTCTGTAGAAGCTTAGCATGAAGAGGACTGACTGCTGTCCCCCAGGACAGACTGTTCCTCAGCGTGGCATAGCAGATCTTGTAACAGGATTTTTCACTTTAGTAGGATTCCCTCTGCCCAGCCATTAGCAAAATATTGCCACTCACTCAAAATTGTTCATCTCCTATGTGAGCAGCCAAAAAAACCCAAAAAAGTGCTCTGATTTTTCTATTTTGCTTTTTTCCTCAAAATTTTCAGTGCAAGTCACAGCACATTTGTGAACTGTTCTTTGTGATCCCTTAAAATGCCTCCTTTGATGTCCATATTCCAAAGTACTTCCACTAACACACAGGAGGAACCCCAAATCTACCTTTGTGTCTCTGTCTACCCTGTTCTACTCAAACAGTATCCAGAGTCACCAACCACTCTGAAACATTAGCTCATGTATGGTGTCTTTAAAGTTGGGGGGGGGAAAGAATTTTGTACTTGGTACAAATGCATGCTGAGAGCAAGATGTGGGATGAAAGGCTTGTGGAGCCAGAAGGAAGTGTTCAGTTCAGCCTGTGAGAGCACTGCCAGCTTTTCAGATGCAGAAGAGGCATTTCGGACCATTTCAAGTCCAGCACTATTAGGAGAAATCTAATTGAGTTTTCTTTGATGCGAATAGCCTTTGTTTTTTCTACACAGTTCTTTCATTAAAAAATCAGTATTTCCAACCCCTGGCTAGGAAATGTACGTTGCCTTTTTAGATTTTTTCCCACCTAAATACAGAAATACTTTAAATACCATTGTAGCATGGTGAAAGTAAATATTAGGAGACTTTGTAGGTGGCATGAAAGGAAAAATTACTTTCATAGACATGCCTTTGAGGGACTCTGCCCTGCTTTAAAAGGGGTGGCAGTGAGAGGAGGGAGAAAGGTGCTTGGTCTGTATTGCTTTTCTCCTGGAGACACTGACATCAAAAGTCAGTATTTGATAAGTTACCTTTCCTTTGTGTTAATCCAGCTTTGCAGCTATTTGAGAAAGAAGGTATTGGAACACTGTCTAAATGTGTAATTTTTAAAGAAGATTACTGAAAGATAGTGTTTTTTGATATTTAGTGTGGGATTTATATTGCCAAATGCAAACCTAAATGTAGGTGTTAAGTCTGAGCTAATCATGTAAATCCTGTAGGCTCTTTCTACAGGCAGCAGATATGGGAGTGACTCATCCTATGGTAATGTGTTTTTAGCTTTCTCTGCTGTTTGAGGAGGGAGCTTCTCTGGCTAAACCAGATACTTCTCTTTTAGAGGGCTGAAATCCCACCACTGGACTTTGGACTCTAGTTTTTGTCAAAATGCCTATGTCTTGATACTGGACAGCCTCCCTGTAATTTGTTATTTGCAATTGCTCTGATCTTATCTTTAATCCTGTGCATTGCTCTGAAGCATTGTCAATAAAAGCATAATTAATAAAAACAAACACAAACCCACAATGTGTTGAAGAAAAGTGTCAGTGAAGTGGTAGAGAGGTATCATCCCTCCGTCTTGAAGTATATTTACCAAAACTATGACCTCTAATTTATAGCAGTACAAAGAATTTAGAAGAGCAATTTTGTCCTACCTGTAGTTTCTTGGGTGCCATGGGTATTCATGCACATGATTACTCATCCTTCACATATATTAGTGATGAAATCCAGAATTACTATGGGCAAGATGCTTAATTTTGGGATTTAGTGGGTTGGTCCTGTGTTCTTCTGAATTACTCTGCTTTTGCAGAACTGTTTGAGACCTTTGTTATTGCTTTAGAAAGTTACAGAGCTTGGGGTTTTTGTGAAGAATTTTCCTTTCATCTCTTCAAGGCGGAAAGGAAGAGGCTGAAATATGCATTGCTCACAGGCAGCTTCACTTCACTAGATGCTGCTCTGAGGATGCTTTCTGAATCTTTAAAATACTTTGTTTCTGGAGGAAGTGAAAATACTGAGATCTTTTTCCTGTGGGTCCAAAGCAGCTGTTGAGTCTCACATAATCATAACAGATCTGCTTTGCCAGCAAGGTTGCAAATGTCACAGAGACAGTGTTTAATGTATTTTATTTTAATTAGACTTAATCTGGGCTCTGAACTCATTTGTTCATGTTTTCTTCCACATCCTAAAAACACCCAAGCACTGTAAATTCTCAAATACAGTGCAATTACTATGCCTCAAAAAGTTCACTTCCTGTTGGCTGGCACGCGAAGCAGGTATTTAATTTCTGAGGTTCTTTTGGTTTTTAATTTGGCTGAGATCTAGTAGTGTTTCAGAAAATATTTATTTTCCTCCTTTACAGGCTTACAGATTTTCTCAGCTTCCTGAAATGGTAATGGGTTCTCCTCCTCCTCCGGTCCCTCCCAGAACAGGTCCTGTGGCTGTTGCCTCTCTCAGGAGGTATTTATCTGTTGGTTTATTTTAGGTACGATCTCTAAAACCCGCTGTTGTAGTAAGAACTGGGGCAAAGCCTGAAGGGGCACTGACAAGCCGCTTATAAAGACACATTCGTGAAGTTAGAAACATGTTGGGTTTATTTCATTTTAACACGAAGACGAAAGGAATAACAATGAATTTTCTCTTCTATTAGCTAATCAGTTTCAATAAAATTAGGAAACCCAGGCTCTGATTTCTTTTAAAACATGCTTTGCCTCAGCTCGCATAATGGCAGATTGGATTGCAGATGTGTGGCAGATAATTTGCTCTGTCATTCTCCCTGCTTTTCTCTATTGTAAGGACTTGCAACAGGATATGGATGAATTGTAAGACGTTTCTCAGTATCCTGGGTCCAGGGGTTTCTGCCTAGTTTTCAGATATCTCATACCTGCCTTTCTGAAGCCAAATATGTGCAAAAGCCTGGCTGCCTGAGCTCAGGCCATCTGTTTTGCCTCTTTCTTGCAGTAAGGGACTCTATAAAATGCATTTCAAGGGATTTTTTACACTTCTGTGGTGGACAAACTCATTTACCCTCAGCGCTGTGCTGTTGTGCTGTGCCAGATGCCAGCTGCTGTTGGAGGCACCCCAGGCCTGCCAAGAGCTGCTGGGGAGCACCCAGCCCACAGGAAACCTTCCTGAGTGGCTGCTAATGATGCCGTAACTGTGTCCAAACATTCAGCATAAGGACACTGTCTGTTGACATGTTCTTGTTTATCCATTACATTTTAGCTCTCAAGCAGCTGGGACACACCTTTTCAAAACATGTTAGTACTTCCCAAGTGCAGTTAACATTACTTACCATAATAAATAGTCTCCTAAGATATGATACCACATCACATAGACTGTAGTAATATGGTATCGTCTGCAGTCTCATGTTGATGAACTGTGGTAAAGCTCTGTTTTTTGTGTTGCACATCACAGGCATTTGTTTGAAGCAGCAAGCAAAGGCTCTCTGCAATGGTCAGAATATGCTTTGGCAAAGTAGCAGCCAGGCTAAAGAAGTTGTTCTCAGACTTCTCCAGCCTCGCTGTTTTCCAGTTGTTCTCCAAACTTCTGTGATGCCAGAGCAAAATCAGATAGCTTGTGCCTAGCTGGCTTGTCATACTGTAGTTGATAGGCATGTGTGTGGCTATGAATCTCATCTGTCAGTCAGAATGACAAAAGTTTCTGTTTTTTTTTTTTACTTTCTTAATGCACAGGTCTACATCAGATATTGGCAGCAAAGTGAGAATACCTGAGTCCAGTGGCGCAGATCAGGCCCAGCATCATGATCAGGCGTCTTTTGCACCTGGTTCGAGAGCTCCGATGTCTGTTGGTCCACTTGATCAATCAGCTTTTCACTCAGGTGAAAAAATAGCGCAGACCCAACTTGCAGCTTTGAGACCCTCACAATTTATTTTGCATATAAATGAATGTATGGATATAGCAAGTATAGATGATTATTTGGAGAAAGACTGTATTAGATGTTTTTTTCTAATGCAACTGAAGGAGATCTACAAAGGATTGCTTCTTTGCAAATGCAGCATCAGCTGCATTGTAAAATACTACTCATCCTGCAGAAGCACCACAAAATGTTCATTTCTGAAGGTAAGATCCAGCAGTAATGTACCAGATGGTCTTTGTTCAAGTATGGCATTCTGCTGGCTCACTGGTCAGGACTCTGAATTATTAAATCCCAGTAAAACAGTTCATTTGTACCACAAAATCCAGTGGAATTTTTAGGGCCGGTACAGAGGGTGTTGGCTGGCAAAAGCAGAAGTTGCAGTATTGGGACTATTGTGTGACACACGTGTTGTGTTGCACCATGTGCAGAAACAACCAAAGCGGGAGAGATGGGTAACGGGCTTCTGAGGGGCATCGAGAAATGAGGTGGATCCTTCCATTATTTTATCAGTCAAGAAATCAGGCCAAGTGTTTGAAAACAGAGCACGTACAGAGGGAGCTGTAAGTAGTGCTGGAGAAGGAGGTTTAGTGGCATTCAGCTCTGCTTGGTTTGTAAGGAAAGGGCCAAAAAACAAGTGGCCATGAAGAATAGCATGTGCGAGATTGGGGTTTTCCAGCCTGACTGGGGGATGAGTTTTATGAGTCCCTGTTTCCTCTTGAGAAACCTCTAGTCTTGTTACAACAGCGGGCTGCTGAGGGGTGTAAGTTGAAGATACATGCCCCCTTCCCATCAAAACACGAGGCAGCAGTGCTTTTGGCATAGTCAGAGGTGTTCTGTTAGCTTGTCTCCCCTCCTGTTTTGGAGAAGGTGGTTCCTGCTTAAGTGCGGAACTAGTTTTGGGTCTAAATGTCCCAGTTTTGAAGGCCTGGTGAGTTCCTGGTCCTTTTGAGATGAATTTTGTTTACGAATGAATTTATTTAATCATGAGACTAAGCTGATACATTGTTTTGATGGTATCTGGGTAACATTTAGCTGGGGAAATATTTGACATAATAGCTTCTCATTGGCAAAAAATGTTTTCTTGAAGAGCTATAGAGAAGAGCTTACGAAATTAAAAATATTAGTCAGTTCAAAGTTTTGAAATTAGTAGGTTTATTAGACACTGCTCTGTGAATCTGCCAGAAAAAATTCTTTCTTAGCTTCCTCAGAAGTAATAGAAAATTATCTGCATTGTATTCAACATCTTCTACTGAGAATAATAATGTGGATATGCAAATCTGTTGTCAATTAATTAAATATAGTAGGTTTGAAGGATCCATTCTACTCTCACTTCTTGTCATACCTTCTGCAAACGGTGCATGTGAAGCTGAAAAGAGCAGATGCTCACCCTTTCATTTTAAAACATTTCAAGCTATAAAATACACCACATTACCAAGAGCTCTTTCTTCGGGTCTGCAGTAACGTGTTCTCTGTGATACACTTTTTTTATCATTTCCAGTGATGTTGCAATTTTATTGCTGTATGTTAAAAACAGGTATGTTGTGCTACCACTGAAGAGTGGTTGCATTTCAGAAGAGACAAAGTGACCTTCGTGTACATTGGGGAGTTTGCCAGAATAATTCTGGGGATAGCTGGAGGAAATTTTTGTATATGATAGCTTCTAAAAAAGGATGTAATACAGGGAAAGGCAAGGAGAGTTGTGAGAAACCTGCAACTGTAATGTAAGGATTTCTAATGTTCTAATATGAAAATAAATTTTTATTGCCTCAATGCATGAGGTGCTGATTTGGCATAAAACGGCCTAATGTCGCTCTCATGCAGCCCATCATCTGCCCATCATGCATCAACATCAGCTCTAAGATAATGATGTTGCAGTAAGAATTTGGGATAAGGTATTACATCAGCTAATTGAGTGTTCATTTTGAATAGCAGCTCATTTTGCTCTGGTTAAATTAAAAAGGATGTTTTGGTGTAGAAGCCATGTGTCATCTACAGGAGCAGCACTTTCTTCTCTGTATGTGTCTGAAGAATACTTATTTCCAGCCTTGCTAACTCATTTAAAATAGCAGCCCTTGTGCTGTCTGTGACCTGGGAAGAACAAGGATCGCCCACACCTCTTCTCTTAGCCCACCGCCTTCCAAACCAAGGGGCTGGAGGAACTGGGCTAGAGGTCCTGTGAGGTATGCCTTGCAGGTATACCTTGTAGATCCCACCGGTCCATAGCAATTCCACAGTGACTACTTCTCTGAGGGCTGGGTGACTCCAGCATCCTCCCTGCCATACTGTCTTTTCACCTACACCCTGATGTCAAAATGAAGCTAGGACTTAGTCCCTAAAAGTAGAAAACACTATGTAAATGTTAAGCATAATATAAAAGATTTTAGTCCATATTTTGGATGACATATCCCTCATTTTTCTTCCAATTTTTTTCTGTTTGTTTTTTTTTTTTTTTTTGAGACAGTGTTGAAACAGATGATGTGTTTAATCTCTGGAGAGGATTATGCTACAAAATACATTTTTCTCCTCTTTGCATAGCCTGGTTGCATCCGTAGCCCTCTGTCCTAGGACTGCATGGGAGGTCACTGAGAACCTATTAATCATTATTTTTGTGGAGACTGCTTTGGGAATGAGTGTCACTGTTGGAGTCTTTCTACCTCTGTGTATGTGCCCATGCAGTATTCCCAGCATCTATCAGAGAAGGCAGCATAACCCTCTTGCAGGGTATTCAGGAGCAAGGATTTGCCAGCGCTGTAAGTGACATTCTGGGGGGACAGTTATTGGAAGCAGCCAGTAAGCGATACTAATTTCTATCAATTATTCTCTGTATGAAGTTTAGGGGAATGCCCATGTCTTGCCATTTTGTTGGCATCTCTTACACAGTGGTATCTTATCTACTGAGGGCAATTAGTGGCAATATTCGAATGATGTGCAATTGTAAGGGAGAGGAATTGTATTTTCTCTGCATTGACTCTAGTACAGAGCCAGTGCCCATCTGCGCAACTTTACGGTGCTTCCATTCCTCGGTGAAAATGCCCGAGTCGTACTTGGTTGTGTTCTTATGGGGTTTACTGGCTCTGCTGCTTTCACATAAATGATGTTATTTTTGCTATATTCAGTGAATCTGAAAAGTAAAATACATGTTCATGTAGTATAACTGAGTACTCAAAGCACACCGCCCACGTGTTTTGTTTACTACCTGATAAAGATGATACAGAGCTTTCCCACCCAGAATTTAGGAATGAGGTTTTTGTGACATTAGTATAGCAGTGGTACACTGCTGGTGTCTGTCTTTGCATGTAAATAGACACTAGAGGAAGGAAGTCTTACTGGACAAGCAAGTTGTTTGTATTTCACTCTAAACTTGGCAAATACATGGAGTTACGATGGATTCTCTCAAGGGAAATAGTGGGAGTGTGCGAGAAGGTGCTGATCTTCCAGACAGGGTAGTTATATCCTGTGGATAATCTGAGTAATTGCAGCAAGAACCACACTGTTCTCTGTATCTCTGTGAGCCCCAGTTATAAACCCTACCTGAAAGAGCAGATGTAACCATATCCAGAGATTTGGCTGAACCTCATACTAGGAAAGCTGGTTACTCTCATCCAACTTGGAGTATGATAGTGCAATTTTAGTAGAAGGCTTCCCGGACATCCCTATGCATACACCTTGATCAAGACGTGATAAAACAGATTTGGTGTCAACAAGTTTCCTTGGAAATATTTATTTAAGTCATAGCTGCATAATTCATTGCCATCATGGACTCTTCCTGGGAAAGGAATTGAGCAGGTAGAGCCTTGGTATTTTTTATTGGAAGCATTGAAGTTTTATGATGGGGTTGTTGAGATTACAGCCTTTTAAATGTATCGCTCACTCATTTTTGTAGGTTTTATGCCTAGAGATATTAAGACAGTTTTACTGTGTAAACTGAATGCTCTATAACCTGCTGTTGAAAAGAAAGGTGTACTACTCTCAAACCCATGGTAACAACAGCTAAAAATTGAATACAAGGAAGCAAATGTAAGAGAAAAAAAGCCTTTTTCCTAATGATTCAAGTTTTGATGAAGATCACTGTTACAAGGACCAAGTCCTAAGGTCTAAGGCCTTATGTCTTTATCTGCAGGCTGTGCATGATTATATAGAAAAATTGTCTTCTCCAGTATTGCCCAGCATTATAGATATGTCAGATGGTGGGAGCCTTACATCCAACTGATGGCAATCACATTCTCACAAAAAAAAAAAAAAAGATTGACTGAGGCCAGTTACTTCATCAGCATTATCTTCTAATTTATAACTGAAAATGTCAGCTATTAATTATATCTACTCTCTTTCCTAATAGGAAATACTGTACCAGCAGTGTTTGCCATACCAGCAGCAAACCGACCTGGCTTCACAGGCTACTTTATCCCAACACCACCCACCGCATACAGGAACCAAGCCTGGATGCCCTATGCTGGAGAGAATGAATTACCAGGGCAGTGGGCAGACTCAGTAAGCTTCCTTGCTTTTCTAACTACATATATTTTGTGATTTGCATAGCGTGAGTTTTAAGCAATGCCAAGAAATCAGCGAAGTGTCTGAGCAAGATAATTCTTCCTTGAACAGGAATAAACTCTAGCAATGAAAGGTTATGCGGGGGGGCATAGATACTTGAGCTGTCTGTCCCATGAACTGTAAGTAAGGTCTTCTAGAGAGTTAAATCATTCACCAGGTTAGAGGCTGGCACCTATTTAAAGCTGGTGGATTAGGTACCATTTTTCTTTCCCAAGAGAGAGGTTAAATATTTGGATAGGCATGTGGGAGGAATAGGTGATGCTGCCTCTCTAGGTGGCCTTGTGGTGCCTGGAAGCTGGGGACCATTTTTCCCTCCTGGAGGCTTCTCTCACAGTAGCCCGGCTCCCGAATCCTACTCCTGGCTCTGCCGCAGCTCTGCTGCACAGTGTTTCAAGTCCTCCTGCAGGCTGCAGTGACAGATCATAAATTAAATAATTAATGGCACAATCCTAGTCTGGGACAGATGTAATTTTTAGCCCAAAGTATATCTATATTTCAAAGAAATAAAGTTGAGACATTCTAAAATGAATTGCAGTAGTTTATCATGTTTGAAACAATTTCTAAAATTTAGGGCTTTTTTGCACTAGGAAAAAAAATCAATTCTCCTGCTTAAGCTCACATCTGGTATTTATGCAGAACCAATTCAGCTGAGCAAACTGGGAGGTGGATTCTATTTCCTGGTGCATATCATCAACAGAATATTTTAGTGAATTGCAGTTGGAGTCTAATAGTTGGCTTTGAGCAGCTAAGCAAGAGACAACACGGTCATATAAATGTTCCTGGGGGTGGCTATTTGTTGCCAAATCTTTATTACTGCTCCTAATGCCTGCAAGGAAAAGAATTCAGTCTGACTGTCAGATGCAAGTCTGAATTTGTAGGCTGAACTGTCAAGAAAAAAGAAGTGTGTTCAGCTGTAAGCTGAGCACATCTGCTGATGTGTCCCTGACACCTGGAGGCTTTCGATACCATAGTACAGATTCCCTTCCCAGAGCTGCCCTTTAAAGCATGGAAACCCTTTTTCTTTTCATTGTTTTATTTATTTGGGTGTCGGGCCTTTTTTGGTTGGTTATTTTTAACCCTACTGACATTTTTAAATCCAGACAGGCCTGTTGTGTCTGAGCAATCATTTAAAACTCTTTCTTTAAGAAGAAGAAGAAAAAATCCAAAACAAAACAGGAAAAGTATTTCACTTGTCTTTCATTCTTTTCCCCTTTTGTATCCCTACTCCTTGGCTGCAGTCCCATGAAAAAGAGTCAGATATCACTTGTCCAAAGGGGAGACTGAAAACAAACTGGACAAAACTGGACTTGAGTCTCCAGCCCCCAGTTCCTTCCTCTGGAAGGAAAAGAGCTTAACCCTGTTGTGGGTTTCCCTGTCTTCAGGGAAAGAGGTGGGAAGAGCAGTTTAGTGCTGGTGGACCGTTCACAGAGGAATGTAGAGGGATGCAAGAAGCTGTCTGCAAAATAACTGTGGCAATATAGAATTCAAAGGAAACAAATATTCCTTTTGACTTCACTTAACCATTACAGATCTTTAACAACAACTTGTTACTCAGACTTTCAGCCCTACTGTGACTTTGCAGGTGAAGAGGAAAAAGTGTAAAAGCAAAACACTGCAGTTTCTACAATGATTTTTTTAGCTGCAAATCTGTCAAGAAACTGTCTTTATTTGAAAATCATACTAGAGGAACTAGTAATAGTGTTAGCAATATAATATGATCAGAAAGCCTGAATAAAACTGCAAAAAATAAAGACCTAAAGTAATACTCAGGGTTTGAGTTGCTGGATGCTTTCTGGTTTCTGATCCTGTAGATTATAACTCAATCATGGGGCTTAATATCTATAAGCTCAAAATTGAAAGTCTTTACTTTTCATGCATTTCTACTTGCTTGACTGTAAACAAGGAAACAGAGGAAACGAGATTTGACAATGAAGAATTATAAGCTTAATTTACTGTATTCTTTTCTCAGTTGAATGTTAAGTATCGAAGCACTAAGTTTTGCGGCAGGAGGGAATTGTATCCAACAAAGCATTTATTTTCCAAATTGCTAGATGCTGCTTAGTCAAAGTAGTAACCTGGTGGCCTCTAGTGGTGTGCTCACATGTTGTACTACTAAAATGTTTGTCTTTTGAATAATCTACTGTAAGCTAAACAGAGGCAACTGCATTTAATGATCAGTTTCATATAATGCGTTCTTCCTATGTTTGTCTCATCGCACCATACTGAACGTGTTTGACATTCTCTTCATCGCTTGTTGGATATCCAAGATCGTGTAGAGCATGTGTAAATCCTAGTGGTCAGGTTTTCGTAGGTTCTTAGATGCCTGAAGTGGCAAGTTTTTCAAAAGCAACCAAGGCATTGGTAAACTTTCACAGAGACAGAGCCAAAATGGGATTTAAGCAAAATTCCAAAGCTGTCATTCTGAAGTCCATGCTGAGGCGTCATGTTCACCAGAAGGTATATAAAACTGGCAGATGTTTCACAGCTTGACATTTCAGTCTGCTTGCAGACACCTAAAATTCTGAAATTTTGCTTCTGGCATACCCACCAAAGCCTTAGCACTGGTGGGTGAAGCACATTACACTTCAGCCTGACTGAAATCCAAAAATTAGCTGAGATATCTGTGTGGCCACCTGCATTACATGCTTATATAAAACCTTAATGTATTTGGAAAGGAAAAATCATGTGTTTTTCCCCTTTAAAGCAAAAAGAATTACAAAGTTAACTTTTTAGTGCTTACTTTTCATAGGCATGGACTAGAATGATGAGCTGGTAAGCTTTTTCTCAAGGAGAAATTATCTTGTCCTACTAATAGGTTATGGGTTGCCTTCTGTAACAACTTAAAACCTTCAAAATGAAGGGCTGTAGATTCCTGTTTTATGGACTTTTGCAAAACATAAATGCTATTTTTATTTGATGCATTAAAAACTTCTGAGGATGATAAAGACTGGTATCATATTTCATGGATTTGTGAAGGAAATTTAATATCTCACAGTGACTAAAGGGCCTATGTTATTATTTTAGTTTTAGCCAGTGTAACGTGGGGCTGAAATCAGTGAAGTTACAACAACACAGTAAAATTGTGAATCCCCCATGTAATTCTGTTGAATGTGGCCAGAAATCCCAATAGTTCTGAGAAGTCAGTGTTGAGTTTCTAGGTTGGTGTACCTGAGCTTATCCCTGTTGTCTGGATCTAGTGAGGTTTTTTTAGGAACGGTGAGTCAGAGACTTGGCTGACTTGAATTAGACAGTGGCTGCAAATCAGCAACTTCTACTTTTCCATGCTAGGCTTTTCGGTGTCCTGAAACATAGTGGTGCTGTCTGTTTAAAACTGAAATGTTTAGGAGGACTAGTAAGCAAAGAACACGCTTGCAGAGAAGCCTCCTCCCTTTGACTCTTTGCAGTGATGGTAAATTAGGACATGCAATGTTTCCCCTGTAAGTTGTTTTTGCTGCCACAGTTTGAGGAGTTCAGTACCCAATACGTTGACATGTGCATAAATGTCACATGCCAAGATAGACATTTGTAAACAGATGCTTAAGAGTATGAGGTTTATGTTCTCTTCACTCAAAGGGTTATTAAACATTGGAATGGGCTGCCCAGAGAGGTGGTGGATTCACCATCCCTGGAGGTGTTTAAGAAAAGGGTAGATGAGGTGCTTAGGGACATGGTTTAGAAGTGGGTGTTTTTAAATCAGGGTAGGTTAACGGTTGGACTTGATGATCTTAATGGTCCCTTCCAACCTCACTTATTCTATGATTCTATGTGGTCCTATCTGTTACCTGGGGACATCTGTGTTACCTGGCAGTATGGATCAATTGTTCTGTGTAATATTCTGTAATTACAATGCTCTACAGGTACCACTACCTGGATACATCGAGGCTTATCCAAGGCCCCGTTACCAACATAATTCTCCTTCACGACTTCCTCGCCAATACAGCCAGCAAGCGAGCATGCATCCCAGCCTGGAACAAGCTCCTTTGCCGTCCACCGCAGCTTCTCAGCAGAGTCTGACAGAAAATGACCCGTCTGACGCTCCTCTCACCAACATTTCTACAGCTGCCCTCGTAAAGGCAATAAGAGAAGAAGTTGCTAAACTGGCCAAGAAGCAAACCGATATGTTTGAGTTCCAGGTCTAATATTTTTTGTGCGCAGTACCTGTACCGTGCAGCCTGGGGTAGCCAAGAAAGCGACTCCTTTAATTGTCAGTTACAAACTTGCTGTGAATTGTGCCAAAGTGATGGCATTTTTCTCTGTCTGAAAAGTCAACGCTATGAAATGACTTAACAGTAGAGCAACAGGACTCTGAAGATATGTAATTCTGCTTGCCAGCTAAGGAAATGCTGCCAGGTAACTGTTTAATATGGATAAGATGGATCATATGCAATTGTTTGTCACTTAGCTCTCGTACCATGACCCATCATCACTAGAGAAGCTGCTAAATGTGTCTGCGCCACATGATGTTTCATTTGCAGGCCCAAAGGTAGAGCTGCTGAAAATAACTTCTGCATGTCAAAACCTTCATTAAAGAAGAAAATACAGTAGAACACAGTTAGCTGAAGCCAACGGTAGGTGTGGCGGTGGCCATGTTAATTGTTTGCTGCAGGGCATTGTATAAGGGATGCTGATTTCAGCAATGCAGAGTCATTCAGCCTTTTCATTCTAGAGACTGTATTCAAAGCAAAAGAATTCGAGATGAGTAAGTAATACAAATAAATGTCCTGTAAATAGCCTTGATTCTCCTCATCCTATTAACAGTACAAAGAAGTGAAAGAAGAGAAGACTGTGAAGACGGTTAATGATATTTTGATAATCAGTGGCTACCTTGTCCCTGAATGCCACTGATGAGTTATGGAGGAGATTTTTTTCAGCGTGAGAGAATACAATGGACGAAGAGCCAACAAAGGATATTGGTGCTAGAAGCTTCCAGGAGAAATGAAAAAAGGTTATTCGCATTTGCTCTATATTCAGGCTTTTCACTCTGAATGCATGTGAAGCTGGTAAACCTGAGACCTTTGAGCAAGTCTTTCCAACCTGGAATAATGAATACACCTGCTTGGACAAGAAAACCTCTGTTTAACACAGTGCTTTTTTCTCTTTCTTAAACAATGATATCTACTGAAGTGATGCCCAGAAAGTGCTACCTGAAGCTGCAGTTGATTTTGATTACACTGGAACAATGAATGCACACCCAGGAAGTTCTGAATGTAGAGGACCCGATTGTTGTATTAACGTGTAAATAAGTAAACGGTTACATGAATTAAGAAAAATACTAATGTTCCACGAAAAAGACAGCATTTCCAGAAATTATGCTGACTTTATATTGTGCAAGGTAAAGGTCACTAATTGTTAAACTGCATTGTTGTATGAATCCAATCCCAACAGAAAATCAAACCAGTTGAATGGGACAATAGTTCATCTTTTGCAGTTGTACAAAACAGTTGGAGATCATGAATAATTGTTTTCAGTTCCTTTGGCAGTTAGCTTTGGGAACCGAAGTTGTTGCAAAATTTGTTGTGTTGGGCATGTTTGATGTCAACTGGAGTTAAAGGTGATGTCCTTCATTTCAGTAAGTTATTTAGTTTTCCTCAATTGCTTATGATATTTTGGCTGATCATTTCATTTCCCGGAGTTTCTTTGGTCTTTACTGAGGTGAGAAAGGGAACTTGGTTTAGCTTTTTGGCCATCAGTAAAATGAGAGGAGAAGGAGAGAGGAGACTAGAATAGGGGATAGAAGAAGAAATTGATGAAGCACAAAATTTTAAAGCAGAGCTATTTTTTCCCAAAATAATTATATTATAAACCCTGACTGAGATTGTGATACATAGTTATCCTGGAATATACAGATATCTTCTGCTCCAATACCTTAAATATTGCAGAAGCTTTTGGAATGCTAGCTAATCTTTAAACAAATGTGAAATTTCATTTTTATTATTTAAAAATCAAATATAAATAAAATGTATTTTTGTAATTTCTATGTATATATGTGCTGTGTATTTATACGTGACTAGTCTGCTATAGTCAGAACATTTCCATAAACCAAGTGGGGAAAAAAAAAAACAAGGGAAAAAGACCAACCCACCAACCTAGTAATTTTAATGATCAATATAAACATGCTATGTCTGCAGTACACAAATATACACTTGGGTGACTTGGATACTAAACAACCAAAGAAACTCAATCTTTCATATAAATATAAGTCTAGTAAAGACAGACTGCTGTCTCAGTTACCTGCCAGCTAACTAATACTGATCTGATCTGTGTAATACAATACATCCAAATGTCTTCTTGTGTTGAGTTAATAGCTGCCTAAGAATGTCACACTTAAAAATAACAACTTAAAAATACTTGTGCCATAAAAAGACTAGTTCTGGTTGGCTTCAGTGGGAACTTTACTCGCTGACAGCAAGGCTGAGTTTCTTCTTTATTAGGTTTTGTCTATACCTGCAAGTTTCACTAGAACAATATTCTGCTTATTCTTCAGCCATTTAAATCACTCTAACATACGTGCAGACATAATTTAAGAGTGGTTTATTTTTATTCAGCCCAAGCTGGTTCATAACTGGCTTAAGCTAACTTGGTGAGTGAAATCTACACTAAATTGTCAGTCATGTTTTCCGTCAGCTTTATTACCTCAGTTTTTAAATGATTCTTCTATTTAGTCCAGTGAAATTTTGCAAATAAGTAGGCCCTTATATGCAATGGGAGTGAAATGTGCTGTGAAATAAATTTCTGTATCTTAGACTCCAGTTTTGCAGAGTTATCCTAAAGCTGCAAGTATGGAAGCAGCAGCAATGATGTGGATGGGAGTGCTGAAGCCAAACAGCTGGGAAGGGTAATGTTACGATATACTCCTGAAAGAGTCACAGGAGATAGGACGTACCAGATTTAAACAGCATCTTTGGGACACTTAGCTCTGTTTGTAAACCTGTACCCGTTCTTAAATTTAAGCAATTTAGTAGTTCTATCGAAAAATATGTGAGGGTAAAGCCTCATATATCTTGTATGATGAAGCATATATCTTGCCATACTGGAAATTAAAAAGTTTGGAAATACGTAGATGCACGGGGTTTGAATGCCTACATGCAAACAAAATGAACAAATAGAAAAACCCCAAATAAAAATATTTAAATAGCCTTCTAGAAAGAAAACCTATTTCAGTAAAGTTAAACAAAGTACTCTTCATACTACTGAGGAAGACCTGTTAGACTTTAAAAATTAATTTTGTTTGGTATTGTATTGATGATGTGCAGTCTATTGAATATTCCCTCAACCATCACTCTGAAACCATTGTGGTGCACTTTATTCACAAAGACATTTTACATTCTTCATTCATAATGGCTTTTAATCTTGTTTGTAATATGTTTCTGTATTTTTTTTAAGTACAAAGTAAGATTATATCAAGACAGTAAGGACATTCCTGGGAAAGAAAAATCATGCTGTAATATTTATACTGTCTGAGCACAAAGCAATGGTAAAGTGAAAATATAGTGTACAAAGAATTTGTAATATAATAAACATTTTGTATGGCTACAATTACAATATAGTTTTTCAATATTGATTTCAAAGAAGAAAGTATACCTGTTTAAAGTTATAACCTCATCAAAACATATTCATGCCATTTTTACTGATAAAAATTTAGTCATTAATGTTTTTCTACTAAATGCCCTGATTTTCTTTAAAATGATGTTAAATGTTTAGGTGAAAATATTGTTCTCTGTGTACAAAAATGTTGATATTCTGACCACTATTTGTCTTCAGATTTGTAAATCATCACTAGAAACATTTGCAAATGAAACACACGTAAAATTACTTCTCGGTCTGTGTGTAATGACCACTTTCAGTAGGTATAGTATGCGTGATGTTTATTAACATGAGTAGAACAGTAGCCTTGAGAGGATAAGAGGGTACTTTTTCTCAGTCAGTTTTTGAGACAAACGTGGATTTGAGAGAAGCTCTAGCACTCAGTGTAGAAATATAAATAATATTTGTATCTAATGATATCATGGATACAACTTGATAAAAGTGCACGTAAATCCTCTATATAGAAATGGCAAAAATTATCATAAGTAGTGACTGTTTCTTTTTCAGACTAACTTTGAAAGATGAGACATGGAGGAAAGAAAAATTAAGATAAAAATGGGAAGCAGGTAGAAAAAACAGCATTGAATTGAGTGGCAGAACTGAAGTGAGGCCTCTGTCTTGTTTAAGGGACAACACATGCAAAGCTAACTACACTTTTTGTTCTATTTCAAGATGTCTGACTGTAAAGAATGAATTACATTTTAATGCATGTTTTTAGTCCTGCATTGCAAGTAGCTGGCAGTTGGCCCTTGTAAAATTCTGAGAGCTTGAAAGCAGCAAGTTTTCTGAGCTAGCAGAAGTCACTTTGTTTTGCTGACCTTGTTCATCCTGTATGTGTCTGAGCAGCTCTGATTTCTGTGTCCAAGGATGCTGTAAATCAGTTATGGTCCTGACCTTGCATTTCTTGCACATAAACCAACCTCAGTGGTTTCCCATACCTCATTGACATGAAATGGGATAGGAAGAGAACAAGTGTGAGATAATATGAAGGATATTAACAGGTCAGGAGTACCTTAGCGGTCTGGAAGCCATGGATCTTGAGATGCATGCTATCTCATACCTACTAGAAGATGGTTGTTTGGCAGCTTCCTCGGCCAGATGCATTACTTTCATTGTCAATGACTGATGTGTATAAATTAAGACTCAGTCCTATCACAGGAGAGTGTATCAATTCATGCTTCCACTCCTTTGTGTAAGCCATGTGCGTTCTCTGTGTAGCTCCACGAGTGGCATAATTAACACGAGTGGTTTCCAGTTACTCAGAGTAATCTCTTGTAATAAAGCACCAAGTTGTATGGCACCTTATATATATTTCACTACATCATTGGGGGGAAAGAAAAAGACATGATCATACAGTATGTTAGTTTATTAATACCGTTAACCTTCTTTTTAGTTTTTTTGAAAAAGGGAAAGTTTGGTCTGCTAAGATCAGGACTGCTTACTAGTCAGAGTGTGCAGGGCAACTGCTCGGTATGCTGTTGTGGCTGACAGAGCAGATCTCTCCTCTTGCCACTTACTGCCCCTCCATAAAAAAGAGTGCAAGCACGCAGCTTTTTTGAGTAAGACAGACATTAATAATAAGTTATATGGGGTAATCAGTACATGGGATAAATAACATCTACCTAGTTCTCTGTGACCACTCCAGATGCATTACTGGTCTTCTAAGCCATTTTTTTTTTAAGAGAAATGATTCAGCTCAAGCTTGTTTACTGTAATGTTACTTAGACATAGCACTGTAGACCTTGTAACGGTGCTATACGGAATCAGAATGTCAAGTGGTAAGTTACACTTTCTTCGCTAGACTTTCTTTTCATGAGTGAATTTTCTGGCCATAACTCCAGGACTAAGTTTTGGGGTTTTTTTGCTTATCAAAATATTTCAAAGTTCTATTTTTCCATTTTAAAGTGTAGGCATGCAAAATGAGGATAAGAATACTCATTTAGAATGCTTTTTTTGAACTCTTGCCTCTCTTGTAAATAAGTAATGCAAAACTTGACTCGTGGAAATGAGATTTATATAGGTCTGTAAATGAACTGGGTACTGACTTGATTTTTAAAAAAAAGTTTCAGCATGGCCACGTCAGAAAGGCAAACCTGGTTAATGCTGCAGAATCTCTACTGAGAACTGCATTGTATATCCTTCATCAAAAATGTTTTGGCGTCCCCAGTGAGTGAAAAGCAATCAGAAAACTGCGTGTCGGGGGATTCCTGTTACCCAGGAACATTTTTGTTTGGGCTGTATACAAGACATGGGAGATGGGACGTGGATTTCAGCAGGGCTCTGAGGTGGGTAGACAACCCTATGTAACACATTTGCCCTTTGGGTTGCCCTTAATACCAACAGACATAAAAACTACAACCACCAAAGTGGTGTGGCAGAAAGGTGGTTTAGGTCCTGATCTTCAAAACCGCTGAGATGCCCCAAAATCATATATTTCATGTTTTTAAAGTCACCTTGATACCATTGAAAATCTTTAGGGATTTTTCAATAGGAGTCTGGTATCATGCTCCTATATATATATATGTAAAAAAATATTTTTTGAAAACTAGTTCTTTGATTCGCCTACTTGTCCCCATTCATTTCAGGTTCCTTAAGGTATATAGAAGCAGTAATGAGGAGTCAGTTCCCAGGGTTTTTCTTTTATGAAGCTCATGAAAGGTGAGAAATCGGTTTTAAATAGTTAGGTGGTTACATGTATAGCAGATGTCTGGAAAATAATTACAAATACTATGAAGAGACGTTTCAGGAATTTGGTATTTTTTTGCATTTGTTAAAAATAATTCTTGTTTTAAGAAGTGCCTGATTTTTCATGAACTTTCCATGCTCAATTCATTCCCAAGGAGCAGCTTGAAACTATATTACATTCTGTAAATAATTTTGTAACTTTATAAATACACATTTACATACTAGGCAATAATGGTCCAAAGGATTGTAAATTGTACAGGAAGTTGATTCCACTGAGCACAATATATAGAGAGGAGGTGAATTTTTCCTTCCAAAGTATGTCCCTCTTCCCTGCAGCTCAATGCATTTCTATGCTTTGTAAACCAGTGTCTGAACACCATAACATCTTATATATCTGGTAAGGAGCACTGACTTTTGCAGCCTCCAGTGGGACCTTGTAGAGTGCCTGTGTATATGATTAACTTTTTAAACTATTAAAACAGAAATTTCTGGGTCCTTAAGTCTGGCTTTTTGCAAGGAATCAGTGGCTTTTAGGTCCTGCATCACCAGCAAACTTAACCAATAGATACTTTGAGATGTGATGCAGCAGAATACAGCAGCCTATGCCAGGGATTCACCGGGATCTAAAAAGCAAGTGACTGTAGTAGAAGAATAGGTTGTAAACCTTTTATTTCAGTGGTGGATGGACACTAAGTAATTACGAATTGATCACTATGGCAAGTAAAAGAGTCTTGAAGCTAACTGCTTGGAATCAATTTCACGTATTTGGTTAGCTTTTGATTTTTTCCTTTGTTAAAACAGTGCAAAAATAGCAACATTAACAGCATATTCTATTTCAGAGTCATAAACACGGGAGATGTGAATGTAAGTTAACTTGAGGTTTATTCTTTGTCCTTGCCTTTATCTAGTACTTTCAATGCTGCAAGGAGGAAAGAAAACCACTTTACTCTCCACCAAATTAATTTCAATATTTCTATGACAGAGAGACTGGGAAGGCTTTTTTCATTTCATGTTGGTGTTGGGTTCTTGAAACTGTATTCAAGGTCATATTTGATAGAAAAAATGACAGTGAAACCAAAAATTTTGGAAAATAAGATCAAACCCATCTTACCAAGACTGGAATTTTGGTTTAGGATTTAGCAACCCAGCAGAAACAGCTCAGACCCAACAAAGGGTCTGTTCTGCGCAGTTCTTTGGGTCTTGTTAGAAAGGACATGTGTACAGCGCGGATATTCCTATGTTCTTTGACTTTTTATTTTCATTTAATGTCTTTCTTGCCATAGCTGTGCATTTTGAATTTGACTTTTACATTGGTGTACACAGAGAGGTGCACTCTTTAGCTCGCTGATATACTGCTGGTGTGATAGAAGTAGTAACCAACATATGTGATATAATTTCTAATTAGCTATGGCACTGTGTGGCTTTGACCTATGTTCTGCTTTGTGATAATAACAGATGTCAGTTAGTATTAAAGTGACATGAATATAGAAAACGTCTTCCATTGAAGTTAATTGGCAAAACACCTGTTCACTTCAAGGAGCACAGGACTGATCCAGTATTCTCTCAGTGAATTAACTATCACAAGTACCTTTAAATTGTGCAAAGATAGGAAGGATGCTATCTAGTTATGGGAACCTGGAAATTAGGAGATAAGAGGTCAGTTGTCTCTTCATAATTTTGGATTGGTCCTGAGCAAGGCGCTTAAACTGTCTATGCCTCAGTGTCTCCATCTGTAAAGCAGGATTAAGGGACTGCCTCTCCCCACACCCCTGGTGAAAGGTTGAACTAATTGATAATGTTAGAAAAACTGAAACCCTGGAGTGGAAGTTGATACTTTAGTACAAAGCACTATTGATTATTTCGTGGAGCTTGGTAATTGTTCAAGACTGTAAATTGCCTGTTCCTCTGGTAGCATTTAAGTATACATAAATTTAAAAAAAAAAAAAACCCAACCCCAAACCTCTTGATGCTATTTCATTATGTTCTAGGAAGCCTTTCCTATAACAGCTTCTACACTTTTTTACAGAGATGTTATATCAATAAATTGTCTCACTTTCCATGCAACAGATCTCACTTTCTGATGAAACAAACTTTTCTTACGTCTTTGAATTATGGAAAGGACTAGCTCTGCATGATTACAAATATCCATGTTATCTTTGTTGTTCACAGCTTGATTCAACTAAACTGTAATGACTGTGTCTGTGAAAATTGCTCAAAATTTATAAGTGTTTCAGCTATAAATGGGGAAATTAGTTTTCTGAAGCCAGTCAGAGCTGCAAAATTGAGAGTGATTTGTAAAGCAAAGTCTAGGGATTAAACTGAAAGAGGAAGAAAATAATTAAAATTTTATACTATGCAATCAGAAGGGAAATCTCCAAGAACTGGTTCTTTTTGCAGTTACAAACGTGAAACCATACCAATGGTAGAATTTTACATATCACTGAAAAGAAGGCTTTTAAAATGTTCTGGGTCATTACCAAATGGCTGTGTTTTTACTCTGAACCATAGGGTAATTCTAGAAATGAAGGCTTACGAGTACGTAGAATAGTTTCTTTCATGTTAGTGGCTATAGCTTAGTTGAAGTTGTACATGTTTTTTTCTTGGCAATTTTGCACATTAAATAAAATATGTCTTAAAATCTATGTTGCTACTTATTGGTTGTTCCTGCCGTGTCTTTTTCTGTAGATCAGCTGCTTTAAAGCATGAGCATGCCTCTCCCTTGGAGCTGCCAGGGCTGTGTAGGGGTCCCGCTGCTCATGCTCTTGAGGAAGAACCTGGCAAAGGACAGGAAAGGAGTTTTAAGAACTCCACAAGTTAAAACCCTGTATTTCAGTGGTGGAGTTTCCTCTGAAGAAAGGCGTTTTCCTACCTTACAGAGGTGACCAGGACAGTAACAAGCAAGCCCATGAGTTCTGAGGACATCTTGTGATCCTGTGTTGCCTTTGTGAATTTTTTTTCTCACCTTAATGTCCTCTATGCCTTCCCCCGTTGAAGTTGGTTACTGTGGGTTTTATTGGTATTTACTCAGACCTAAATTTCCTGCTGCCAGTCTGAAGTGAAATGAAAAGAAAAAGGAAAATGCAGGTATGTGCTTTTAACAGTACTGCTTTTATGTAATTTGTGATGCAAGAAATTTAGAATAAAAAGTTCATTGTACTACAATAAACACATCTAACCCTTCCTCCCTGTTTGCAGTTTCAGAGAAAAAAAAAGAGGCAGGAAAGGGTCTTCCCAAAACAGAGGATAAATGATCTTCCTAGTGTACGTATCGCTACTAAAGTTCTGGACAGATGGTATACTTAAGATACAGTTACATATATATGTATAAGTTGTGACTGTGAGTGCTTAAATTGCCTCAAGGGGTTGTTCTAGCTTTTCTCAAGACACACCAAAATCTCAGCCTATTTCGCAAATGTATGTTTTTAGTGTGTATCATTAAACAACTAACCAGTGTTATTAATAATCATATGTTTCCTTACAAAGGCCAAATCATAGAATCATTTAGGTTGGAAAAGCCCTTTAAGATCATTGAGTCCAACCGTAAAAAGCACCACTTACCAACTGTTTCCTGATTAGCACCTCTTGTGGCACCTCTAGATGTCAGTGATCTTAAGAAACACTACCTCCGAAACAAACAAAAGAGGACGAGTTTCCTAGAGTTAAGTTCTGCTCTTGATTTCCTTACTTTATGTTGAGATACTAGCTCCTAAATTTTCAGGATTTTCAGGTAAATCTATCATGTAGCATTTACTGCTGAAAACAGAAAAGTCATTTTATGATAGCTAAGTGCTTTTGGATTTCCTCTGTAATCTGTCTCTGAGCTAATCAAGGCAGCTTTACTTGAAGATTAATTTACATTCTAATGATCCATTGTTAATAAGGCTGAGTATCCACTGGGAGAATTTTAATGTAGCAAATTCTAAAATAAAGCAGTCTGAAATTTGATCGACCCAACTGTTTGGTATAAAATACTTTAAAGCTTAAATGCATTCTTGTTTTCAAATGGCTTTGCATCTAATTTTTCCCATCATAAAGCAGCCAAGACTGCTTCAGGTTTCAGAAATGAAAGACCTGAGGGCAACCCTTGGGGAGCACACAAATATCACGCTAGGTATAGGCACGGCTCTTTCAGTGAGACAGCTGTCACTGCTCAGCCCTCAGGTTGGCTGAGAAGACATGACACTCTGCTTTTTGAGAAGCCTTCTTTGTTAAGAATTGGAAATGGGAGCAACCTACTGATGTTTTGAGATTTCTGTCCATGAATCAAAACCGTAGCCAAATGTTTCTTTCTTGAATGATAGATTTGTTGAGTCACAAGAGAGCTATATGAAAGAGATCTGAGCTGTGCCAGCATCTAAATGTCAGGTTTAGCCTTCCCTAAACAGTCTAAAAGAACAGAAACATTTGAAAAATGGATGATGTATGCTTTATGAATAAAAATAAGGCAGTAAGAATGCTCATTCTATTTCGTTTAATATATGTTTAATTTTTACAAAGGAAACAATAAACAGAATGGTTTTTGAGATGCACTGATTTGAAAGGAAAAAAACCATAAGCCTACAGAGACCAGAGCAAATTACTGGATGTAACAAGGTCAGGTGGAAACAGAGAAGAATAAACGTAAATAAAATGTTCATGGGCAAAGGAGAACCAACATATGTGCTATTATGTTTAACTGGTTGCTTGTCCAGGCTATTAATATAATGAAGGGCAGGTTCTGCTTAATGAACCTGATCTCCTTCTATGACAAGGTGACCTGCTTGGTAGACAAGGGAAAGGCTGTGGGTGTTATTTACTTAGACTTCAGTAAAGCCTTTGATACTGTTGCCCACAGCATTCTTGTTAAAAAAAACTGGCTACCCAAGGCTTGGACAGGCGCACACTCTGCTGGATCAAACGCTGGCTGGATGGCCGGTCCCGGAGACTGGGGGTGAATTGGGTTAAATCCATTGGCAGCCAGTCACAAGTAGTGTTCCACAGGGCTCAGTGTTGGGGCCACTCCTGTTTAATATCTTTATTAATGATCTCAATGAGGGGATTGAGGGCACTCTCAGTAAGTTTGCAGATGACACCGAGTTAGGTGGGAGTGTTGATCTGCTTGAGGGTAGGAGGGCTCATCAGAGGGACCTGGACAGGCTGTATCAATGGGCTGAGGCCAACAGTGTGAGCTTCAACAAGGCCAAGTGCCAAGTCGTGCACTTGGGCCACAACAACCCCATGTAATGCTACAGGCTTGGGGAAAAGTGGCTGAAAAGCTGCCTGGCAGAAAAGGACCTGGGGGTGTTGACTGACAGCCAGCTGAACATGAGCCAACAGTGTGCCCAGGTGCCCAAGAAGGCCAACGGCATCCTGGCCTGTGTCAGGAATAGTGTAGCCAGCAGGGCTAGGGAAGTGATTGTCCCCCAGTACTCGGCAGTGGTGAGGCTGTACCTTGAGTACTGTGTTCAATTTTGGGCGCCGCAGTATAAGAAGTACACTGAGGTGCTGGAGAGGGTCCAGAGAAGGGCAATGAAGCTGGTGAAGGGTCTTGAGAATGTCTTATGAGGAGTGGCTGAGGGACCTGGTGTTGTTTAGTCTGAAGAAAAGGCTGAGGGGAGACCTTATTGCTCTCTACAACTACCTGAAAGGAGGTTGTAGGGAGGTGGGCATTGGTCTTTTCTCACAAGTTACAACCGATAGGACAAGAGGAAATGGCATCAAGTTGCGCCAGGGCGGGTTTAGGTTAGACATTAGGAAAAGCTTCTACGCTGAAAGGGTTATCAAAGACTGGAACAGGCTGCCAGGGAAGTGGTTGAATTGCTATCCCTGGATATATTTAAAAGCTGTCTAGAAAATGGTGCTCAGGGATGTGGTTTAGAAGTGGGCCTGGTAGAGTTAGATAACAGTTGCACTTGATGATCTTAAAGGTCTTTTCCAGCCATAACAATTCCACGATAAGCTTATTACTCTCTTGCCAAATTCGTGCACATGAATGTGTTAGTATTTCCAACTGAAAGTAGAAACAGTGATTCTTTCGAGGCAGAAATATTTCATCGTACGTTCCGTGTTTCCCCTACAGTCCCTAAGTTACTTTTGTAGGTGCTACTTCACACACAGAAGGCCAAATTGGCTTTCCAGTGAAGACAGCCACCATCCTTTAATGATCTTCTTGGAACGCTGAGATGCTTCAGTGAAAGGAATTTGACCAAAGCATCCTGATAGCAGAGTGCTGTGGCTGACACTGGCCAAGGGAAACCATTCTGCCTTGTTTTGGCACATGAATCAAAAGATTTTTTTTCAGTAGATGTGTGTCCCCAGGCAACTTTAATTGAGATTACGTATTAACTGATGATGTTCCTTGCATTATCGCCTGGTAATTAAACATGAAGTGTTGTTTTAGCATAAAGGCCATATGACAGAAACTGAACAACAGATGGAAAAAGATATAAACTGTGTGCTGGGGAAAGTAGCTCTGTTTAAGCCAAGAAAACCTGTGTGAACAATGTCTCATGAGAGCTAGATGCAAAGTGAAAGAGTTGGTAAAAGGCGAGGTGAAGTAACGGTTAGGAAGTGGTGATCATATGCAATGGAAGTCCATGTAGGCCCTTCTATTAACCATGGGAAACTTAAGAGTGGTTTAGGAGTGAAATTATTTGGGAGATTTGGGAAAATGAAGATAGTTCCTCTGCCACCTAACTTGATTTAAAAGCTCTTACTTCTACGCAAAGCCTTTGAAGGCCCTTGTACACTGGCCCTATTTTTCCTGCCCGTTTGTCTTATGGTATTTAGTTTAAGCCCTAATACATTTCCCATTTTCATAGTAATTAACCATTACACTATCTTTTCATAGGTTTAGCCTCAAAACTCTTTGTGAGAGACTTTTTAAGCTCACTGTGTAGAGCGAGCTTTAAAACACCAAAGCCCAGATTTCCAAGGTAGCTGGGTAAAAATTTGGTTCTTCAGGCACCCAGATATGCCTTTTGTATATTTACTGCCTTAGCCTCCAAGACGTAGTTGGAAAGAGAGATAAATCATCGGTGCTTATGTGAGAACTTTCCCCACCAGGGGTAAAAATATCTCATTTGAGAAGCCCACTTTGGAAGTTACTTCCGATGTGCTGTCTGGAGTAAAACAGCTTTAAAATATGCCAACTAGTGAAAACAACTGTTTGGCCGGAAACACAGTGTCGTTAATTAAGCTCTTAAGAGCTAATCAGCAATGAAATGGTGCCAAAGTGGACCTAAAGAGTAGATTTAAGAAAGATTTTAAGAAGAGGGAGTTTATATTGAAGTGAATAAGGCATTTGCAGTGTAAAGAGGGGCGCTGGCGGTAGCTACTATTGACCTGTACACCCGCCCAGCATGGGGGTGGCTGTCAGGGCCTTGGGCCCACGGTCCTGACCAGCCTCTTCCGCCACCTCCACAGGCCCGGGAGCCCTGTTTAAGCTCAGGCCTCAGCTGTGGAGGGGCTTCTAGGTTTTAGTGCTGCCTTGGCCAGACCCTCCATGGGCTGCAGGTAGTCTTGTCGCCAGTCCTACCCCATGGGCTTCCTGGACAGGACCAGGGCCCGGTCCCTCCGCCTTGAGCTGCCTGAGGCACACCGGAGTGTTGGACAAAAACCCGGCCTTACCAGGCTTCCCTCAGCCCTGCTCAGGCTTTTTTTTTTTTTTTTTTTAAATTAAAAAACATATTTATTAGCAGATGAAACCATGAATTGCCATATTGGCGGAGACACCCGGCTGACAACAGCAGTTGTGGAGGGTAAGATCCTGTTTAAGATCTCCTAGCTGCTCTGATAAAATGTGATTATTATAGTTTGCTGATTGACAAATGGGAGTTATAAACTAGATATTTTTCTAATACAAACTCTATGTAGGCTAGATCGAAATCTGGCTGGAAATATTAAGATAGTAAAAGAGTGAATGCTGTAATAAGCAGTAACAGGAAATAGAATTTTGGTATCATCTTGTGTTAAAATGATTCACAGTCGAGCAACTTAAATGGAGTTTTTTAAAAAAAAAAAAACAGATTAACATATTAGTCTTTTTTAAAAAAAGCTGCTTGCCATAATATGATAGCTTCAGGGTCGGTAACTATTATTTCATGCTGCCACCTACTGCTCTTGAATTAGAACAGGAAAAAGTACTGGTATCTTTTTGTCAGTCTGATGAGCCTATTTACTATTTTCTTAGGTTATTCTCGATGCTGTATTTGGCATTGCTTTTTTAATGGCAGATATTCTCCAGATCTTCAATCCATCATTGTCGCCTCTGTCCATTTTTCCTCATGAGAGGACATGCCTTCCCAACATAAGGACGTTTTCACTCCAAAAACTGCCACAGGCTTTAGCTTAAGCACTACTAGTCCTAAAATAATAGTAAAATGTTAGTTGAAAGTCAATGTTTAACTATTCTGTTAAAAACTAACTCAAGCCATAATTTCTGTAATTTTGTGGTACACTAAAGGCAAAAAAAGAATACACTGTGATTGTTTGTAAAAAAGGCTTTTATGCTAACATGAAAGTAGTTTTCTAAAGCTTGCTTAGAGGCATAGGACTTTTGACCATATTTATTTACTCTCAGTTGCACTTACTTAATGTACTTAGAATTAAAACAAAAAATCCCCTGTATTTTGTGTTTCCCTGCTACATGTATCTTGAACGTCATCAATGGACTGCTAGGAATCCTGACATCAGCAGTGTTAATTTCTTAGTGTTTTGGTGGCTATTTCTTCAGCTTCTGCCTTGCTTTCATGGCTTGTATCTTTTCTTCTTTCAGTGCCTTCAGAATTTTATCTAAACAGAACAAAACATAATTTGTCATTAATTTTGTCATTAATAGTTTACAATACTTCTAAGAAAAGCCAATAATGGGTTAAGCAAGCTAGACAATTTCTTGTCTAGCAAATATCTGAAAACTAAACTTTCTCACGTGTAATGAACATAATAGGTATTGAAATGGAAAAAGGTAGGTATTGCTATGACAAAGGAAAAAAACCATTAATTTCCTGTTCTGAAAAGTAAATGTATGCGAACTAACTATCACAATTTCTTTGAGATTTTCCTTTGAATGTGTATATCTGACAGACATTTTTTTTTCCTGTGTTCTTGTAACCTTTGCACTCCCGAAAGCTTCCTGACTGGCAGCCTGTGGCCTTGAAGGAAATGATGAGCATCCCACCCTGACAGCGGTTGGCCTGCCCGCTGGAATGCTCAGTAATCACCATCTGCTGAACTATTTTATTTCCTGTATTTCCTTCATGGCCAGTAGATTTTAGAATTAAAATGCCACACTAATTTAACTTCCTTTTTTTTTTTTTAACACCTCCAACTATCTGCAGTCATCAGTGGCCTTTATTTTACATCAATGCTGATTTACAAGCGCGGGATCTCATCAGTAGTGGATGCCTTTTGCATGTACAAACTCCCTCTGATTTGAGCAGCGTCTGAACTGTTTTTTCGCTAGCGCTTAATGACTTTGTGGGTGTTATGACTTTGGGGTTTTTGTTCCTTTGTGCAAAAGTAACCACATCTGTAATTCTCAAGCCTCTAATTTGTGCCCCCAGTCAGCTGCCCGTGAACAGTGACTGAGGTAGATGACACAGGACAAGGGCTTTGCTATGTGTGCCCCATGTGCTGCCGGGGACAGTTGGGTGCTGGGCACCAAACCCAGCACGGCTGTGTCCCCAGGGCCGGCTTACGGTGCTGCGGGTCCGCAGACACACAAGCCTGCCCGTGCACATCGCGATTCAGCGGGTTATCGAGGGAGGAACCCGCTGCCGCGGAGGAGCTGTGCTCCCTGCCCCGCGGCGCCCTGCTCTACCGCCGCCGGCAAGCAGCGGTGGCTGCGGGGCAGCCCCGCAGCGAGGGGAGGGGGCCGCAGCCGGCCCCGAGGCGGGGGGGACACGCACACTGCTGGGCGTCGAAGCCGTCGCCGATGAGCGCCAGCAGCTCCAGCTCCTTGAGGCGGATGCCCAGCTCGCAGATCTCGCCCTCCAGCTGCTCCCCGGGCCGCCGCGCCGCCCCCCCGCCCTCCTCCGCAGCCGCCGCCGGGCAGAAGAAGCGCAGCGGCTCGTAGGCGATGGGGGCCAGCCCCGCGGCCCAGCGGGGCATCGCGGCGGCGGCCGGCGGGGGCTGCCGCGGCCCGCACACGGCTGCGAAGGACGTCCGGAGGCCGCCGCCCTCGGCCGGGGGCGGGACGGGCTCGGCGCGGTCGTGGAAGTGGGGGAAGAAGAGTGGCCGCGGCGGGCGCTGCTCGGCCATGGCGCCGCCCGCCAGCCCCCGTCCGCCAACGGCGGTTGTCCTGGAGACGGGCCGGGCTCGGGCCCCTCCATGCCGGGCGCCGCGGACCCGCTCCCACCGCCGGGGGAGCCCGGGCCCTCTCCTTCCTCCCCTTCTCCCGCGGCGCCCCGACCTCGCCCCGCGGCTGCAGCCGGGCAGCCCCCTCTCCTCGGGGGCGGGCCCGCGGCCTCCCCGGGGCGGGGGACGAGGGGTAAATACTGAATATCCCGACGTCTGTCGCTATGGGTGTAGAGCCAAAGTGTGGGTAACGTTTCCAGCATAGCTGAGTTTTCCTGCGTGGCGGCGGGTGTTACACTCAGAAGGGGTTTTTTTGGCCGGGGAACATGGTGTTTCAGGGGCGTGTTAGGCTCTGGAAGTAGCACTTGTTAAAAGAATTGAGGAAGGTGGTGTCCAAAAATTGTCTTTGAGCAGTTTGTCCTCAGGCTAGGTGTGAAATAAGGGAACCTTGTATTGAGGATGGAAGGATGCCGGTGACGGAGAATTTCATCTCCAGGGTGCTTGCTCACAGCTGGCTGCTGCTCAGCGTGTCTCATGTTCAAGATTATAGGGTGGGTTTTGGGTGGGGGTTTTTGTTGGATCCCTCCCCAAAAACCTCCTGTCCTTTATTTGCATTTGGGGATGAGACCTGTCATTAATGTGGACTGATTGCTATTTCATGGGAAAGCATTCCGTTAGCCTTAGCTATGTTTCCGTTAAACGTGACAAACCCTGTCTAGCCCTAGGCAGCTCTCGTGGGCATTGCTGATTACTTCTGTGGAGGTCAAAACAGGACAAGAAAACCCCTCTTGGGCTTCCAGCAGGAGGACTTCCAGGCTGGATTTGAGGTGATTTGAGGTGTTCTGGATAATCCTAATGAGAGCGGTGCTGTACGAGTGCTGTTAATAGAGGTTTGATGACTGCTGGGGCTGTGGAGGTTAGTTACAATCAGTAAATTCACTTAAAATGGGGTGAAAAGCCCACTGCAGTACTAATGCAGGCTTGAGCAGACATCAACAATATGCAGCCCCTAAGGGACTGCTGTGTGCTTTGGAGTAAATTCCATTTTTAAAGCTTTCCCTTAAATAAAATGAGAGGTTTGGTATTACCTATTTCTAGAAGCGGGCTTCTGTGTGCTTAGGTGTAGTGCTCTGTGCTGGGAGCCGATAATGATGTGAATGTTTTTGGGTTTTTTTAAAAAATTTAACAGATCTGCAGACATTTGCTGTCACAAGAGTGATAGTCAGTGCCCTGAAAAGTGGTAGGAGTGGAGAGATAGTGGCAGGAGTCCTTCAGTATTTCGTTATCCTGTGTGCTGTTTAGGGAACGTGCTCTGACTTAGAGTCAAAACCGATTGCAGTATATGCAGTGTACTTACATTATTAAAATACTGGTACCAGTATAAGACCAGTACAGGTTGCGTATTTTGTGAATGGAACACGCATATTTGAAATGGGCTCTGATCAGATGAGAACTCTGATAATAAGATTATTTTTTTTCCCCCAGTTCTTAGTGGATTAGACAAGAACCACCATCATAGTGATTCTACGTGACAATGTGAGGAGAGAGTCCAAGTGTTAGGTGGACACAGCACCTGCAAGTCTTCCCCTCCCCCCCAACAATTATTTGGGAATGTATAGTAAAAGTCAATAACCCTTCCTTCCTTAGGTCTTTGTGTGTCACTTTTGAAAGCAAAACAGTGCACATGCAGAATTTGCAGGGAGCTCTACTTTTGAAACCAGCAGGAGGCCCCGTGCTTACACTTATCTTTCCTAAAGTAAATTTCTGTTTATCTGTGAACATGCAAAACAAACAGACACATTGCTATTTTATTTGAATCTGATTCAATCTGTCTGCCTTTATGCTCTAATTTAGCTCCCCTTTTATTGATACAATTCACTTTGTCATTGGTATAATATTGGCATACTTTTTAATTAGTAAAACTTTGAATAACTGGATTTGGACTTTATTTTCTCTGAGCCTTTTCTGTCACCACAGTAGAGTAACTACTGTCTTGCCATTGCACTGTCAAGCACACCCTTGCTTCCCCACCTCTTAACTGTTAAAGAAGATTAGGTAAAATATTATTAGTTAGTATTCAGTGGGGAAAACCAAAATGTAAGTATATCAAAGTGTGTGTAAGTATATATGTAGGCAGAAGAGAAGGGGTACTAGAAAACCAGTAAGGTTCTCATGACTTTAAAGCCCAATCTTAGATTTGTATAGTGTATTCCTTATATAGGGTGTGATAAGGAAAAACACCTGCTTTCAAAAGAATTAAGAAAAAAGAAGTAAGAAGTCTTTCAAAAGAATCAGGAAATAGAAAAATAGTAGATCTTTAATAAAAGCATCTGTTTTATGAACTAGCTCTTATGACTGACATATATATTTTTAGTGGAGTGGTGTCAACAAACAGTCCTAGCCATTATTTGTCCTTCAGTAGTGGTGTGCTTCATGCTATCCTTGAAATACTCTAAATAATGTTTTGGTATATAGGTGATGCTCAAGGATTTCTGCCCTATAACTGTTACAGTTTTAAGGATGTTTGTATGGAAAGCAAGGATAGTTTATTGATAAACATTTTGATAGGGATATTAATGCCATTATTCAGAATTAAAGCCAGTATATGTACTTAATTTGGGAGAGATGAAATGTGGATATTCATTAACACGTGTATATTGTGAAGTTTTATTTATTATAACTAGCAGGGATGAGATGCCAAGAGATGGCAAGGACGGTCTTGGCCCTGATCCATTGCTGCAGTTCTGAGTTTCTGAAGATAGATCTTAGTGAAAAGAGAAAAATAACTCTTTTGGAAAACGGATAATGGAGATTTTCAGCTGAAGGGGGTAAAATGGGAAAAAAAGTGCTGAAAAGTATCCTCATACTTGCATTCGCTAAAGAGGAAAATTTTTTGGAGGAGAGAACATAATACAAATGTTGTAATTTCACATTTTTTCTAGCATTTTTCTTTCAACATTTGATATCAGTCAAATATCAATTTATAAACAGTTCTATTTTCCTAAAACACGTGGACTAGTGAATCACAGCGATACATGGTTTTATATGCTAGATGCTAAAATCATGAGCCTGAAAGTTCCTTTTTTTTTTTTTTAATCCTTCCACCAAAAAAATTGTGCGACACTAATGCTGAAGTAGTGGGTCATGTTGTCTTTAGGTGCCATCTGGTGGAGCTTTTACAGCATATTAAAAATGCTGCTTTTTCTTTCTGATTGCATTAGTCATGCAGATAAGTATGTGCTGAGCACAGAAAAGGTTGCTGCAAGAATCAGAAGTTAGGTATACAGAGATTAGATAACTGTGATGTGCGGGAGTGCAAAGGCTGCAGCAGGGAGTTTTAGTCAGATTATAATGCACATCTTTATAGTATGGCTTTCAGAGATTTCCAGTTCTCATAACTCTTAAAATGTTCTCCTTCATTTAATGTGTAATTAGTGATAGCCTCTCTACTGTGAAGCAAATTATGTTCTCGGTAATGATATTTTGAAATTAAGATGATGACATTCCAGAGTTACAGTCTAACCTTTTTTGAGGGGAATGCTGTCAAGGTATGTTGGAGTTTATTTCTGTAATTGTACAGGCATCTTGAGGTGATGCATTACTATTAATATAAGCCCAAAGATTGTATTAAATAGCAAAAGGGTTTATGTAAATCTTATAGCAGAATAGTCACTATATACTTTGTTGTTAGATGTCTTCAGGACTTAAGAATCAATTATATGAGTTATAGTAGGACTCTTCCCATGGGAGAAAGTACTGTTGTTCTGCTTAATCAAAGAATTTAGAAGTATATTATTTTCTAGGCCTCAGAAATAAGGTCCTTTTCACATATCTGCACAGGTCATCATAGAATCATAGTATGGTTAGAGTTGGAAGGGACCTAAAAGCTCATCTAGTTACAACCCCCCTGCCACGGGCAGGGACACGTTCCAGGGACACCACAACCTTTGACCAGGTTGCTCAAAGCCCCATCCAGCCTGGCTTTGAGCACTTCCAGGGATGGGGCCTCCACGGCTTCTCTGGGCAACCTGTGCCAGTGTCTCACCTAAAGTTCCTCGTGTCCTACCTAAAGCACAAGCCAGTGGATGATAAAGCAGGATTGCGTTTTGGATGCTGCCCCCTGCAAGCAGGTGGGACATCTGGGAAGAGTGAGGGAAGGGAGAGGAAAGACTTCTGTCTACCTGCCAGGAAGGCAGGGGTGTCATGCTGTGAGACGTGAGAAAAAAACTCAGCTTTTAAGAAAAGTGTGTTGATTTGCCATATTTATACAGTGTTACATACTGGTCAGACATGTGCCTTTGGTGTTTGCTGTTCAAAATTTGTTTCCAAAGTTGGGATCCTTTAATCCAGGGTTATGCAAATGAATACATCATATTGACAAAAATTTTGTGTAGCTAACCTGACTATAAATGATATGAAGATCAGAGTTTTGAGACAAAAAAAGTTTAAAAATATGTACTTTAGAGGCTAGCAATTGCAGTGTGGATAATAACTATACAGATTTGGTCCAATAGAGGGAGTAATATACATACACTTGGTAGTATGTTATAATTTGATAAATTTAGCACATTCATCACTGTGTATTTAAGTTTTGATATTTGAAGTGCTTATGAAAATGTTAATTTTGGAGAAGCAAGTGTTTTACTTATCTAGCCAACAAAGACAGTAATTACAGTATTCCAGCTACCACTCCTCTACAGTACTTGAAAACTTTTTGAAAGTCTTCTCTGTTGAGTGAAGTTAAGGATAGTCAATTAAAGCTGTGAAGTCTGAGGTAGCTAAAATAGTCTCATGTTAGTGACACCAGACAATGCAGTCTGCAGTGTCAGTGACAATATCAACATTTGAGATGGTGGTATTTTAATTATAATTTTGCATTTTTTATGCACATTCATTCGTACTTACATTCAGTGATACCTAGGAGAGTGTCTTCCATTGGCTTGATATTTACAGTTTGAAAAATTACAGCTGCTGGCAACATACACAATTTAAATACTGATACTCAGAAGTGGTGAGTGTGCATGTGTGTGAATTCATGTTTTCACACAGATTGCTCTAAGAATCTGTAAAAGCCACAAAAGCTACAGCTCTTCCACTTCTACAATGGATTTTGTACGGCATTTAAAAAAAAAGGTAGATTTTCATTACTAAGGTGCCAAAAAAGTTGGATTTAACATTTAATGTGTTACTTAAAACATATACTAATAAATCACATTTTTTCCACTCAGTTGAGAGTTTTGTTGGTCTTCCAGCATGGATATTCCTCCATCTCTTCTTTTTAGTTTAGTTTTTTAGTTTAGTCTTTTTTTTCTGCCCTTTTTACTTTATTTTGTTACATGGATGTTCCTGGCTCATCCAATGATGTATTTTTTTATCAACTTGCCACCTTCAGTTGCCAGATACTCAGCCTTTATTGCCCATCATTCAGATTCTCCATCAAAATTTTCTGGATTTGCTCCTTTCTAGGGGAAAAGCTGCTAAAAAAAAATTAAAAAATCTATGCAGGAGCTTCCATGCTGTACTTCAGATGCACGGGTTTGCAGGTAGAGAGCTGTGACTCTTCTGCTACCCTTGTTCATTTCTGCTCCTTCCTTATGCGTGCTGCCTCTCATATTGGTGCCAATTGTCATGCTGTTTCTTCATGAGAAGTAGAAGAGGCCCACTATGTTTGTGAACTATCGTACTGCATCTGATTTGTCTTTTGTTTCTGTTTCTTCATGTTTGGAGTCCCTTCCAGAAGGCTCCTCTTCTCAGTATTAGAAAAGACATCGGTGCTGTTCAACCCAGTTGCAATATGGACGTGTCTACTACCACAGTGTATTAGTATAAATAGTAATAATTTGAATAAATGTAGTGGGTTTGCATGGCAAAGTTTTGGTAGGAGGAGGACTATAGGGGTGGCTTCTGTGAGAAGATGCTAGAAGCTTCCCCCCCCGTGTCCGACAGAGCCAATGTCAGCCAGCTCCAAGACGGACCCGCTGCTGGCCAAGGCTGAGCCAAACAGTGACATTGGTACTTCCTCTGTGATAACATAATTAAGAAGGGCTAAAAACTAGTTAGTGAAATTGAGTTCAGAACTGTGCCACTCCCTTCTCTGATGCATGTGTCTGGTCTTCTAGATTTGTCACATTACGATACAAACCAATATGCAGAGGGCTATTTATAAAGTCTCAAAGTACTATGCCAGCAAACTTAAAATTAACAGTGAGCAACTAATTAACAATTATACAACTTGAAAGAAGTGCTAATTAAAAAGTTTTTAAGAGATGAGTTTTCAATTGAAATACAAAATTCGCCAGAGATTTAGTGCCTAAAATGGAAATTTGGACTGATTAGCAGAAATGCAAAAAGCACTAGCTGTGTAAGAAATGAATTTTTAATTTTCTCTTCAGGTAAGACTCTGCTAATCTCTAGGATGAGAAGAGGATACACTGTTTTGGATAGAAAATGTAGATCAAACTGTATGTTTCAGTGTTGATGTTTCAGTCTTCCACACGTTTACAGTGTGTTCAACCACAGGAAGTTGGAGATTTTGGCAGAGAGACTGTGACTCTCTGCATCTCTCTGATGATTTCTGTGCTACTGAGTTCAAAATGCCTGCCTTATTCCAAGAACGCAAAATGAGGTAAGAAAAACCAAGGTAGAAATTGTCTGGAAGACTTAGAGTTGCCTGTTTAAAGGCAATCAGGTCTGGTAACTGGGGGAGCTTTCTCTGTTTTGGGGTTTTTCTCCTCTTTGCCTTTATGTCCTGTTCTTCTATAGAATGTCAGGAATGGGAATTCGGGGGCTTCAGAAGTGGTTTAGATGCTGTATTTTTACAAGACATGGTGAAGGCTGCATAAATAGAATAAAAGAAGTGTTAAAAACCAACCTACCTGCAGACTCGCTGAAAAGAGCTTTTGAAGTTGCTTATTTTTATGCATTGTCTTGTGTGTGAGTATGTGTAGGGTGATGGAGAAGGAATGAGTTTATTTTGATCGAGCAGAGTAATGTCTGCATGTTAATTCAGCAGATAAGTACTTTGATTACCTGTGTTTGCATCTGAGCTAATGATGGTGCTTTTTCTTTAAACATGAATCTTGGTCAAGCCCTACTTCTTGCCACCAAGTGTGTCTCTCGGATGACCTCATTTCTGAAATGTTATTTCTGATAGTCTATCTCTTTTCTGGACATCATATTGTCTTAGAGTATACTTGGCAATCTAAAGGAAGTAATGAGACCTCCTGTGGAGTGGGAAAGCAGAATTCCACTGAGCATTAGGCTAGACATCTGGGTTCGGTGCTACTTCATGCATGTATGAAATGAGTCATCATGGCAGATAAGGTTGCACAAAAAAGGCACAGTTCACCACATAAAAAATTAAAGAGAGCCCAATCCATGCCAGCTTTGAAATAATAGAACTCATGAATAATCCTGAAGGCAGTCTTGCACCTTGCTTCTGGCTGTTCATATGCTGTACTCCAGACCCCTTTTATAATTCCTGTTGCAGAACCATTTTATCTCAGCTCAATAAGCACTAATAGGTTTGACAACAATAAAGTTTATCTAACAGTACTGACATGGGTTGTATATTTGGTTTTTCCTGTTGTGAAATGAGAGAGGTTGGAAGAGAATCTACATGTCACTCAAATATTTTTCCTTGTGTGTTGGGAGTTGACACTGTCATAAATCTGTGCATTTTCAGATGATGCTCTAGTCTATAGATCTCAAAATTTATTTGGGAGATTTTATGCAAAGCCTCTAAAATTCAAATGGATTCTACTGTGATTATGCATATGCTCATAACTTAATTCAAATAGGCATTAACAGAAAAAGCCTTTGTATGGATCTGTAAGATTTGTTCTTTATTACTTTACACTATACTTAGGGGCTATGCACTGTGCTAAAAACCTGTTATGTCTTCAAGGGTTAGCATTGTGTCAGATTATATTTTCAGAACTGTGTAAATATTATTGGCATATAAAGTGAGTTTTTATTCATACTTGCTAATAGTTACTGTAAAAGATAGGCTCCAGTTATTCTCAGGATTAGGATTGCTGCAGTTTAGAGATGTAGATAGTTTCTAATTATTGCAGCATTGAAATGTGAGTGGTCTCTGACTCAATAACCATTTTTTTCAGAGCTGCAGCCCATCCTATCAAGGAATGGGAAATCATATCAGCGAGTACAATCTGCGCTACTTAACATTAACTACTTAGAATAACGGAGACTGGCTCATGCCAAACACAAAAGTACAATGATTGCAGTGAAACTGTATTATAATGGTACATTGAGTTTCATTAAGAGGCATTTTCATCATACAGCATAGGTGATTCAAAGCAGAGATGTCATTCAAGTATTTCAGTCCAATATGCCTTTGCTCAGCGTTACTAGCGCTATGCATTGATGAAAAGAAATTATGATAAAGGTAGCATTTGCTTTGAAGCTACTTAAGGCTGACTTTTTAAAGTGTATAAACACAATGTATATTTCATAAACAGGATTAGTGACTAGCAAATGTTGACTGATTATTTAACTTTCGTGTTTGATTTTAAATGGCTTAAATTAGATGAATCTTAAACAGTTTTATGTTAGGCCATTATTTTTCTCAGGAAAAATCATGACCTTATGTTTTAGCCTTGTCTTAGGCTTTTGGGATGATCATGGTCTGTCGTTGAATTTCTTTCTTTTTTTTTTTTTTTTTTGCAAGATCCATCAGTTTAAGTATTTGGAAGACTTATGGACTATATTGATAGTATATCATGGTTTAAATGGATTCTGTGCAGTTCCATCTTCAGCTGCTGTGACCTCATTCCCTCTACTGGAAGATAACTTTACAGCTAGCTGGTTGCCACAGCAGTGCTTTTGGCAGTTCTGTCTGTATATTTCTTTCTGTAGTTTATCATGAAAAACCAAATGATCCAGCTGAGAGGTTAACCCTATGTATAAAGAATCTGGAGGAGAAAACAGAGTATGGTAAACCAATAGCAATAACTTTTTTTTTTTAAAGGACTGCCCATCCATTATCATGTCAAACCAATTCTGATAATAAACATAAGAGTTTGAAAAGATCACCAAGTACCGCTGTCCATAAGAGCAGATGTAAGATGACCTTAATCATTAGCTCCTTGAGAACCACCTATATGCTTGACTGAAGTTTCAGTCTCTCAGTAGCGGGCAGATTGTAATCCACGGATTTAAAGTTAGTGTATTTCAGACAATACCTGTGGCTCTACGCATCAACACACTCAAAAATAGAGATCATGTAAAGTGATGAGTATTCCTCTCAGAAATACTAATTCTGGTGGGTAGCCTATTGTCACGTAGAGTGGTCACTTCTGACAAACAACTCTTAGATAAGCCTGCTTCCTGTCGTTATGATGATGATGTGGCTCACCATGGATGGAAAGAACTGGAGTAAAGCTATGGAAATCAACAGAGTGGAGCCAATTAGGAGTTAAAGCGTCTCACAATGTGGGAGAGAGAAGATGAGAAGTAGGACTGGGCTTTTTAGGATAAGACCGAATAAGAAAGGAAGCCTAGAAGGAATCTTGCAGTTATATACATAGAAGTGATCTTTTTATTATGTAGCTGAAATTATTAAAACAATTTGAAAACGGTTTAAAGCTCCTAAAGGGAAATGATTGGGGATTTTTTTCCCCTTGCTTTAACTTTGGTTAAAATATATTTTCCCTAAAGCATTAGTATTCTTTCTAGGGTTTCTTACATTTAGGCAGGTCTGTTACTGTCCATTTTCTGCTGCCTCTTGGAAAATTGTTTTCCTAACTGTCTCTTCAGTTGACTCATTTGAACAATAGTTCAATGCCCTAATGCAATGAAAGATGAGTTTTCAATTAATTCTGGGGCACGTCTGCTGTTTTGTTACTTTAAGGACTAAATTGTAGTAAGAATGCAAAAAGGGTATCGAATTTAAGCACACGTTTGGGGGTAGAGGGAGGGCAAATACAGTGAAGACTTGCTGGCTATTGCCACCCAGTCACAAAACTGTCAAAGGAGGCAATTGTCTGTGAAAATGACCTAGATGAAGAAATAAGATGGGAAAGGGAACAAGGAGGAGGACCATGTGAATAGGTGTACTGTTAGGAGCATAAGATGCCCCTGCAGAGTGTTGATTTTAAAAATAAGGTATTATGTGCAACCTGATGTATTCCAAAAGAAAATGAGAAATCTGGTCACAAGTGTTTTCCTAAGACCCAAGGGTAAATCCTGGAGAGGGAACAGCATGGCTGTTGCTTACAGATACCGTCTCCCAACTTGCAGTGGGGTGGTGGAACAATGGACTCCTTCCTGAGCAGGGCTGAAAGACATTGCTTCATAGCTGGGAAAGGAAGGCTGGAAAATCTAAAAAGTAGGTGGAATAAAATACGAGGCAGCTGCATCAGCAATATTGCACTAGCAGTGGCAAATTCTGTGCCTTGCTGTTTCTTTGAAATGTCCTCTGCTGGACAGTCATAAATGTTTTGACACCTGCGGCATATTTTCCTCCTTGGCTCTTGACAAACTTTAAAATATGAGTACTAAAACACAAGATAAAACAAACCAAGCTAACAAGGCTGTGGATAAGTGTCATTTTAAGATGTTGGCTAAGGAGGTTTTTTCCTTTATAGCCCACATGAAAGTTGTCTAAAAATAATCTTTGGCCCAATTATAGCGAAATAGCATCAGCATTGGAACGCTGGCTGGAGTCTCATCTCACGGGTGCTGTGGTAATGGTCGTACTTCCTCTGGCTTCAGTGCCATTGCTGGGGATGACATTAGTTACAGTATCATCAAAGCTTGGTCATGTAGTATTAATTGATACATATTAATTAGTTATTGGAGGGCATCCTGTCATTGATTTGTTAAAATTACAGGACTCGTATCTATAAGCTACCTTGCACTCACAGCACTTATTCAAACTTTAAACCAGGTGTATGATCCTTTTAGTAAATAAATGCCTCTTGTATTAAGCTGCATCCATCCCACTGACAACATTTGTGAAGCAGTGTAATGTAGCAAATCATATCCAACATAAACAGATGAAATGCATCATAAATGGAACAGGATGCACCTGGAAAATGGTGTAATGAAAGTAAATGTATGATTTCAGCAGATTGGGTATTTCTAATTAGCCCTGAATAGTTCATTTTCATGGATAAGTATATATCCGCATAATTAAATGTGTAGTGCTTTCATGATAGTTTATGATCGGTGCTCTTTCTTTTTATTGCCAGCAGATGTCTCTCTTGAATATTGCATAGCATGACAATTGATAATCTTAACTCTGTTTTAAGGTCGTGGGTAGGTCATACAGCTGCTAAGTACCTCTTTCTAGCTGGCTCCCAATTAACTGAAATTCTCTTCTTCTCTGTGCGGCAATGTGGCTTTGCACACAGATGTCTAGAAAGACGTTAAATTAATGGTATCCAAGAATGAATATGCACAAATGTTATTCAAATGTGCTTCAGTTCCATAAAAAATAGTAATGGAATGATGCACTGCAGGAAAGACAACTTGAAAAATATCTTGTTTCATTTTGCTGGTGAAGAATATAACAAAAAAGTGAGGACTCAGACAAGGCTTGAATAATCTAGCAGAAAAAAATCTCTTACCTAAAGCTTAGAGAAAATGTCTTTGGTATAATCATACAATTACTCACGTGCCATTTTAGGTCCTATTCCCCAATTCATATTCTGAGCTGAAATAAGAAAGTAGTCTAAGCAGGGGTGGCAAATAGATAGTGTAACCTTTTATATTTTGCCCTTATTAATACCGAAGTAAGGTTTTGAATGAGAAGGTGGAATTTGAGGAGAAGTTTGAGCAGGGTGCATTTTGAGTAAGTCCAGTGTACAGTAATGGGAATGTCTTACAGGGGCAGCTGCTGTTGTGAGGAACAAACTGCTGGAATTTTGGGGGCAGGAAACTGAATGTTGATGAGATGTTTAAAAGATGAAAGCAAGGCTTAAGTTGTCTTGTTATCAGTAGAGGGACAGGTCAAAGATGTAATGTGGCTGAAATACCAGCTGCTGTGTTGGGTGGCAGAAGCTTTGACACACTGAAAAGGAGTGGGTACATACAATGGCAGTCCACAGAGAAAGAGAGAGAAGTCACAGTGGAGGTTCACTTGTTATGGAATAGAATTTGGCAAGTAAATGTGGAAATTAATTAATTAGTATATGTTGCAGAAGAAGTAGTCTGAAAATGAGGATTAAACCAGACATGAATTCACTAGAGACTTTCTCCTTATTAGCACAGCCTGGTGCTTCAGCCGGCTTCTGAGATAAAGGTTCACAGGAAGGATAAGAAACTTCAGAAACAGAAGGGGTTATTGAGTAGTGAAAATGGGATAATGGAAAGGTTCCAATTTTAGCATACCAAATGTAAATGGAGGCAATGCGTCTAAGCAAGCATGTGCAGTATTAACATGTGCTTAAAAATACACGTCACTGAAATGCAAATACATTTTACACATAGCTCACTTAACAATGATTGAGATAGGAAGGGAGGCTGAGAGGGCAGAAATTAATTTGTCTAGCAGTCGAGCCAAGTAATTTTTCCCAGTAAATACTCTTCAGGTGTAACATGAGTGGAGCGCTAGAGTGGAGGGTCTCGTCTGCTACCTCACATAATGTTTAGTGTAGCAGGATTTTTTCTGTTAAAATATACACTTCTGGAAAATCAGTTAGAAATGAAGTCTGATAGAATCCCTAAAGAAACCTGCTGTGTATTTTTAAAGTGTTTTTTAATACAAACCCTTTAGGAAACCATGACACATCTGCAAAATGATAGATACTTCAGAAATGCACTGCTAGAAAGAAATTCTTTTATTGTGTTTTGTATTACTTTTCAAGTTCTTTTAGTTTCTTTTATGAAAAGCTATTTTTCTTTCACTGTGAGAGTGTTTCTGTGGGAAATATGTATCCGATATCAACAGATTCCACGTAGGGTTGTTTCAGGGATATGTGCAGTTTCTGAGGGCACAACTTCCATTACAAGGAAAATGAAAGTTCTTTTTTAATGAACCACACAATGTAAGAACAAAGAGGCCCTCGATAACTTTGAAACAAAAAAGAGGAAAGAGTGTTATTTCCAAGCCTGCAAGCAGCAATTTTATGAGTCTAGGATTCTAGATATGCAGAAGGAAGAAAAATAGCTGGATGGCAAATCATCTTTAAAATGAATGCAAAATGGGTGTCCATTTTCCTAGCTGGCGCTGCAAATGTCAGACATAGAGTTTTCCTTACGAATCTAACCTTTAAGAGAGGCAGCTTAGGGCTGCCGTCCTGTTGCATCCTGCTGCTCTGCATACTCCAGGAAATAGCGGAACATCTCTCTCTAGATTAACAAAAATTTATTTGTTGGAAGCTGTATTTCTGCACAGCTTGTCAGACCTTTCTCCACTTGTACATATATAGCGAATATTGCACAAAATACCGACTGTGGGTTTTGCTGATAGGAAAGGGTAGGTAATTGCTGATAAGGAATTTGGTTAAATTGCTGATCATAACATTAACATTGATTTACTGAATTACCGTGCTTTACTGGAAAGTGCTGCAGGGAGAAACTTTTCCTTGCTTTCACCATGTACTGTGAAGTCCAAGTCATTTGACTTTAAGTAGTAATCTGTGTTTGGAATTAGGGCAAGAGAATAAGGATACTTCAGTCATAACATCCCTGTTGTGTCAACCTTGCCCCAATCTCATATTGGTTTTCCCTCTCTGAATAGAAGATAGATCAACACGTGTTCGTTACTGCTGCGGATTTTGAGATGCGGGAAGTGATGTCTGGGCTTTTAAAAGATGGATGGTCAATTAGTTTATGACTGTTAACAGCAGTGCAGTTTGCAAAGATGGAGAAAATGTTAATCAAGTAACGCTCAGAATCTTTGCTGGTTGCCTTTAATTGACAAAAGGAGTTATTTTGCTTTTATATAGTGCTGCACAACAGGTACCGTACGTAAATCTTTTGTTTCATCTTCTGATGCATTCAGTATTGGATGGAGGAAAGGTTTCATCTGATGCATGCACTTGTTACTCCGTGCACACTGCTCTGAGCAGGCAGTTAGACTATGTGGTTTCTGGTGGTCTCTTCCCACCTAAATTCTTCTGTGAGTATATTCTATGATAAGAAACAACTTTCTGTACCATTTCTAGTGATGACAGCCATGCAAACAAGTTATGCAACGTTGGTGGTCCTTTGCTACTTCATTTGTTAACAAATAAAAATAAAAATTAAAAAAAACCAACTTAGATAATCAGTCCAAATATTCTATTACGTGGACCTTTTGAAGTGGATGAGAATATTTTTATTGTTGGCAATAAGAGTTAGGTCAGAATTTTTACACATAAATTTTCACTTACTGTAAATACAGTAAATTTTCTTAAATTTTATGTAATTGCACTCTTTAAAAATAAATAATTTTCTAGAATTACCTTTGTCTAGGGGGAAAAAACCTTGCTGGAAAATAGTATAAAAACTGCATCTAATGTGAAATGTCTAATAAAATCACTTTTAAAAGCTACTTAAGATAGTTTAAGTTATGAATACTGATTGATATTAGAAATCAGTATGGTTTGACCATATGAGATTTTGTTTTCCTTTTATATTTAATTCATGAAGTTAAAGTAGCTATGCATCTGGATATAGACGCTTTCTTTTTTGTTATTTTTAAGACCACAATATATTTTTTTGGTTTTAGCACTGCAGAAAAATATCAAGTTAAAATAAGCCTCACTTTAAAAGCCTTGTAGTATTATTTATATAAAATATGTCATTAGAAAGATAGAAATTATTTTTGTAATGCTTTGTCAAATCTATTATGTAGTATCTAAAATTTGCCTTTGAATTATTTGATAATCTGGTTCCTAAATGATACTAGAAGCGTGATACAAAACAACAAGAGCCAAGAAATTCCAAATTAAGGATGCCATTATTCAAGGTTTCATTCACATTAAGATGAATCAGAGTGATCATTATTTCTTTGACCTTCATTGTTCTGTGTTCTATTGCTAATATTTTATTTTAATATGATTTTTGTCAGTATATATGAACATCATGTGATACAGTATTCCAGTAACTATTGGTTTAATGCTTCTGCGAAATTTAGTAAGTATATACTGCAGTCACAATTTATCCTGGTTCATAATTATTCACCTGAACTTTCTTTGTCGTTTTAGGCTAGAATACCCAAAGCTCCCTGTTAGAATAACTTTTTTAAGGTGACTATGAAAATTGATTTGGTAATTGAAAAATGATTGAAATAAACACAATTGCTCATGGTGCTTGAATGTACAATTAATGCAATACTTAGAATTTACAGCTATTATGAAGATCAAAGCAAACAGGCTGGTTATTTTTGTACTTATAATTAGATATTCTACAGGGAGACATATTTTAAGCTTGTTGCTTCTCATATGAAAGAACCTAGCAGTTGTAATGAAGTCTTTCCAGGAAAAAAGAAATCTGTGTAGCTACACGTTGTGGTTTCCTTTCTGGAAATATCCAGTCTACAGCAAAAGTCATGTACAAGTTTGAAAACGTTAAAGAAAAGCTGAAGCAGCAGTGGGAGCTGTGTGTTTTGAAGGTATGTGGATGGGAGAAGGCAGTGTCTGTTTGCTTGATCTGTTCCTTCAGGCAGAGACTGGGTGAGAAAGAGCTGCCTAGGATGAGAAGTAATCTTGCTTTTTCAAAACAGCGGTAACACATGATAGGAATAGCCTTGCAATATAGGAATTTTGATTCAGATTTGGAGCTCATTGTTCTGCTTTATTGTAAGATGCTTCTGAACATCCCGAGATGAGCAGGCGCTCTGTTTTCTCTTATGCCACCCTTGGGCTGTTACAGGCTTCTTGGACCAGTTTTGCTGTAGTTACTCTTTGTCACAGCAGAATTTTACTTCTGTTATGCTTGGGAATACTACGCTTAGAGATGACTTTAAATCTTCAGTTACTACTAATACAAGTTTCTGTCTCTTTGTTGCTTCATATACGTTGCAGTTAGTTTGCAGTACTCGTGCTGACTCTCAGGTTGTTGGTAGATGCAATTGAAGCAGTTACCTTTTTTTGAGTGTTATTAATGCGAGGAGCCATTTGTCTTTTTTTACTGCAATTAGGATCAAATGAGGCAATTGAATTCAGCAGCACAAAGAATGGAGGAAACCCTAATACTGCTCTGTTTTGATGTGACATAAGCGTATTTCATTTGAAAATCAATTGTTAAAACGTGTTAAATTTTCAAGAGCAGAGCCAAGGCCCATCCCTCTCACAATGCAGTTCCCTTGGCTTCTTGCCTGGCTAGAGCTGGAATCTATAGTGATTTCACAGTATGTCAAGTTACTAAATCAGAATTTAGCCTAATAGGAATTTACAAGGATGGGACAGCATCCACTACTGCTTCCCATCTGAAAAACACTGCCTGTAAATCTGCAGAAAAAGATGAAGAAAATCTGAAAGAGACTAAATTCCTGCCCTGTGCTAAATATTCTCCCTTTCGCTCTACTGCAGCCTTTGCATACACTGTTGTTTCAGCTGAATGGAAATAATGTGTGTCAAAATACAGAATACAGCCATTGTCATCCAAGATCCTCCTTTCCTTCAAGCATGGCTCATTTCTTCCTGCAGAGAAGTGAGCTCCAATTGATATCCTGAGGAGTATTATATCCAGTGTGCTGTGGACCACAGATGTCTTTTGTGTGCTTTCCTAGGCCATGACCTCCAGGGTCATGGAGTCCTTGCACGTCTGGTAGTGGGTCCATCTCTAGCACTGGATGCTGAAATGCTGGCCAAGTGTTGGGAATGATCTGCAACCCTTCTTGGTCTGACTTCCTTCCCAAACAGCATTTCTACGGACTCACTGGGATCTGAGGCTGCTCCATTTGCATTTTGTGAGGATCACCTTGGATTTAAGGAGGATGCATGCCTTTATTTACCAGCTCATTTGCAGGAGGGGGCTGCTAGTCTGTCGTAATGGCAGACCAGTTTTCTGTTTTCAGCCTGCTTTACAGTATGATTCACCCCTTGTAGAGGGAGTGTCTCTGATTCATGGTGGAAGATTCTGGTAAGTGTGGAGAGTAACCCCATCTCATCTCCCTGCAGTTTTTCCGTCCAGCAGTGCTATCCTGGTCTCTCTTTGCCAAAGTGTATATTTCCCTTGAGAGCTTTCAGGTGCCAAGGAAGCTCCTAAAATACTGACTCTGGCTCAGCGCAGTAAGGTTTATGAGCTGTGCTGGAACTCATGAAGTTACGCACCTACCTAATTTTCCATTCCAACTTTCCATGTATGATGTACTATAGTAATGTCAGAATAGTGCATCACTGGCTTTTAAGTCCTCCATGTATTTTGGAACAAGTAACTCTGCACAGCCCAGTAGACAAACTGGCTCCCAACTGGGAGGCCCGGTGCCTCTGTCAAGGCGGAGTAGATGCAACCAAGGTGGTGGAATTGCCTCTCTTCCCAGCTGATGAGACATAGCCAGAAGACTAAATCCTATGATTTATTTAATGCAGTTGGAAGAATTTTTACAACAAAAGCTTGAAAAAAGTTTTGGAAGACCTCATTCTGTAAACATTAGAGAACATACTTTCTTCTAGTTCAGTGAAAGGGTTGCAAGCCAAATTGGTTATGTTCTGTCTAGGCTTGAGACTATAACCGGGATTTTGCATGATTACAGTCTTTTTAACCATCATTTCTTGTTCTAATGTTTAACTTATTCTCCACTTTTGAGAACTTACTGTGTTTTTTCCCTAGTCTTCTTTAATCTGGGTTTCCATAAATTATTTCTAGATTATACTCTTGCACTGTAAGAGGTGTCTTCAATTTTGTGTATTAATTTATAAGATACCTTCCACTGAGAGTGCTTCCTGAGAATCAGAACTCTTTTTTAATACAAGAGAGACTAAAAACTTCAAATGAAGCTCTGATGAAAGGAGAGCTATAAAGTAAGGATATTTTTTTAAAGGAGATATTAATTATTTCCCTTACTTTCTACTATCAAAACACTCAGTGCCTGAGTATGTAATGACTGAGGCTGCCCAGAGAGGTTGTGGAGTCTCCCACACTGGAGACATTCAAAACCTGCCTGGACACCGTCCTGTGCAATGTGCTGTAGGTGTCCCTGCTGTGGCAGGGGGGTTGGACTTAGATGATCTCCAGAGGTCCCTTCCAACCCTGATGATACTGTGATACTGTGATGTAATGGTGCCTGGTCGTCTTTAAGAGGCAATGTGGTCCACTGAATGGAGTCTGCGGGTCAAGACTGCTTCAGGCTTTGCTAAATGCTGTGTGCATTTCCTTCTCTGTTTCCTAATTTGTCTGTTCAGATTGGCAATTCTTGTAGTCTGTGTGTTTGTGCATTGTCTAGCACAACTTGACTTTGATATCAGAGTGGGACCATAGTCTTTATTATTGCTAACTATAATACCATGTTCAAGAATATAACATATGAGAATCAAATAAATATTTAACTTCTATTTAAAGATCCTGTTTTATTTCCTCTTAAATATGCAGACATTTCAAGGCATTTAATATTATGTGTTATTAAAAATTCCAGGGCACAGAACTACCATCATCCACTTAATGACTCTAGATTTATCTAAAAATAAGTGAATTCTTAAAAAAAAAAAGTAAAGTGGATATTTGTTGAAGCATAAATTTGATAACAAGTAGACTGTTGCAATACCGATGATGTAGCTCTAGGTGTACAATTGTTAGGACTTTATCAAAATGTGCAATTTATGTGGCTTCTTTCTGTTTAATAGATACTAAATTATTAATTTTGAAGCAGGTCTGAAACAACAATTTTATTTGGTGCCAAAATTAGTTACTTAAACCAATTATAAATATGTTTCCATGACTTTAGCTGTTCAAAATCAATGCTAGAAAAGTCCTCTTCATTTTAAAGACCCAAGAGTTTAATGGTCTTTCTGAGTATGTACTGCACATGTTAAGAGCTACATTTGAATATGGAGATTGGAGCCCGTATTGTTTGCATACCCTAAAGGATATATGATAAATGTTGTCCCCTGTATAAATGACCCAGGGGATTAACGGTTATCTATAATGGCTTTCAGTTTTAGAATCTAGCGTCTTCACTGATACTATGGTAAATAATGTTTTAGAAATGCTTAAGATGGAGTTGAGATGAAAATTATTTTCTTTCCAGTTGTCTATATGAAATGAATTGTGAGTCATCCTTGCTGTCATGTGATCATAAACATTTAGGCCCCAGTAATCAGTAATTATCGCACCTGTTTCAGCAGGTGCCATCTAGAAAACCAAAGGATCATTGAATTTATACTGTTTTTTTACCTAGCCTTCTCGCTCATTTCTGAAGCATACTGATGGAGCTGTACCAAAAAGTGGGATGAAATGCCTCATTCTGCCATTTACATTACTGGAGGCAAGATTTGAACCTTCGATTTTGAGAAAAGTATTAAATGTTATTTATAAAAACATTATTTTTGTTCAGCTCGTGCCAACAAGTCTTCTTTCTACTGATTCATTGGTAGTTCATATCCGTGTGTTATAATATTAAGCATAGAATGTAATAAAAGATATTTCAAAAGACAACAGCAGAGAACAATCAAACAATTATCAGTCAGTTAGCAGAAGAAGCAATGTAGAAAGTGGAATAATCATCCCAGGTATCTTGGAAAAGATCAGAGAATTCTCTCATCCTTTCAGGATGATATTTATAGACTTTACCTCTTAGTACACATGACACTGTGGGGTTTTTTTCTTCCTTTTTTTCAGTTTGTCTGAAAACCTTTTTTACCAGGAGGGAACAAACTTCAAGTAAAACATGACTTTGTACTTGACCCTTTCACTATAGAGGATTAACAGGTTTGATGGACTCCTAGTATTCTCCCTGGGAAATAAGCCTAGGTCACAGATATCTGGGTTTTTTGAGTGAGCTTTTGAATCTGCTGGACAAGAAGCTGGGGCTGTGAAATTTTACAAATGACAGAATTGCTAAGGCCAGGACAATACCTTCAAAACCTTTCATTGTCCTCGTCAAATCCACACTGATGTTTGCAATTAATTTGTGATAGGAGGAGTCTAAAAGTAGCTTGAACAGTGTGCCAAATCCAAAAATGCCTTGCACTGAAAACGGAGTTCATTAGTTTTATTGAATATTGATTCAGAAGTTTTTATTCTGATTACTCAGTTATTAAATTTTTCAGTCAAGACGATCAAAAAGGAGGAAGAGATGTAGGTGTAGCAAACCTTTTCCCCTCCTGTATGAATTCCTCTCACCTTTTCCCTCTCTCCTTGTTGGACACAGTCTCCCTATGTCTCAACTTTTGTATTATTGTCTTCTTTTTTTTTTTTTTTTAAGTACTTGGACCATAATAGTATGTAGCAGCCTGGTTGTGGATTGTGCTGTCCTGTACAAACACACATGAAAAGCGAGTTTTTTCCCCAAAAAACATTGTTCTAGTGGTTAACACTTGTGCGACAATTATTACTGCCATGAGTTATTTTTTCTGTTGTTAGAGCTTACTGCTCTGCACCAGAATAATTTTGTATATTCCACATAATTCATTCATACCCCAGCACATTATTAATAATTATCATAATCTACATTACAGTAATGCCAAGAATTATCAGTAGTAGTCCAGAAAGCTGTTGTGCTCAGTGCTGTTAAAACACATCATGAAGCAGTCCAGGCAAGACAAGGTTTTCATGTAAAATCATTATGGTTGAATGGATAACGGGTAGAACTGGGAGCGAGTAATTCTTGTTCTTTAATTCTGCTTCTACCACTGATTCACTGGATGCTTTTGCCAGCAGAGTTACTGCCGATCCAGGGACAAGTTTGCAGATGTCTGTAAGGGTCTGTTTTCGTTGACGTAAAATGAGATTAATTCCCTGCCACGTTTGGATGGAGAAGGGCGAATAATGCATGATATGTATAAGAAGGCTTTTCTGTGAGCTGTTGGAAGGCAGAATGATACAGAAATTTAGGCTGGGGGTTCAGGTGAGAGGTATTCGACTCGCTCATCAGGACCCAGAGGTTATTTTCTGCAGAGCTGCTGCCCAGCTAGTTAGTCCCCTCTCTGTAGGGATTCATAGGGTTGGTCCATTCAGGGCTTTGCATCTGCCTTTTTTGGACTTCATGAAGTTTTTGATGGTCTTAGCTCTAGCTTGTTGAGTTCCCTCTGAATGGTAGCCCTGCCCTCCAACTCCCCCCACTCTGGTGTCATTTGCAAGCTTGCGGAGAGCACAGTCCATCCTGTCAGCCACGTGTAGGCGTGAAAGCCCGTCTCCTCTCTCAGCATGGGTAAGGCTCTTTTCCAGCAGTAATGTAAACCTTATCCCAAACACCTAGAAGTTATGAAAATTAATAAAAAAAAAACCCTTACGCACATATGTGCATTGTTTTTAGTCCAGCACTTTGGAGTTGGCAGGTCTAATTTAAGGATGGGAGACACCCCCAGCCCACAGGTTTGGATTGGAGCTGGGCTGCAGCGTTTGCTTGTGGGCATCTAGTCTGTTTAAAGCTGACCATCCTCTGAAAGAACTGGAGTGCCAAAGTAAAACCCGTTACAGCAGGTAGCAAGAGCCTGAGGGGTAGGGAAGTATTTCATTTAAGAAATACTGCTACCAGCTGTAGCACTGTGGAGTCCCCTGTGATTTGCACTGGCCAGAGGCTGGTGCGTTTTGTTCCTGTAAGAGGCGAAGGGTGATTTTAGAGAGGGAGAGCAGCTTACTTCACCTTGCTAACAGCCTGGCTAGACCAGTCCAAAGGTGATCTACCCATGGTTACAAAGTGAAAAACATCAGAGCTATCAGTGGTAACCCTTTGCTCTAACCTTTAGCATGTTAAAAAACAAAGTAAAAGCTTTATTTAAACCAACGAAAGCAAAGGAAATGCACAATTATATACAGCATGCCTGATCCTCCCTCCCCCTTGTGCTCAAATGTTGTGGATTTCTTGAAAATGTGTTTGTGAGGGAGAAGGGGAAGAGGGACATTGTGAGGGTTGCTGTCTGCACACAATGGGGAGAATTAGAAATCAGGTTACTGCCTTAACTCTGCCAGTTTAAGCCAAAGCCACAGGGATATTATTTTTGACACTGTGCACAGTGGATTGTAGCTTCAGCTCCCATTACCTCTAATGGGATCTTTGCTTGCAATCTGCCACTGCTACAGCAGCGAAAATCTGTCCCTTAATGCTATTTTACTATTGCAGATTTTTGTGTTTAATTATATTATATAATAATTTGTTGCAGCATCTACACGATTCCTTTAGGAGTGCACTTGAAGTGCTTATGAATTTTTATAAACACAAGCTGTGTATCACTTTAAGTCTCTCATTGCTTTTGTAAACTATTCTGCCTTAATACAGCATCGTTTTTAATCCCCTTGCTGGGCGAGCACCATCTTTTACAGCACGGCCATGTTGAAAAGCACAAGGATATTAGTGCTGAGAAGCCCAAACCTCTTGTTATTGCATTGATGACTTGTGAGAAAACACTCAGGTGTTGCAGCCAGCTCCAGCTAGAGTCAGATGCAGAAAAAGCCCAAGACGCTATTAGGTAAAAGTTTTCTCTTTAGTGGTGAAACACATTATAATTGTTATAAAATTATTGACATGAGAAAATAGATATATTGCCACATACATTTTTTTTCATGGATGTGCATTCAAACATTTATGTGAATTGGTTTACATTTTGCTGCTTTTTTCTCAGTCATACAAGTACTAACTGATTAACTGATATGCAAAATGATAAAGTTGCAAGATATATCTAAAAATTACTGGGTCTGAATTATTCACCAAGCTCTGTCCTTGTGCAGGCTCTCATCAGCTCTACAGCCCTATGAAGCTAATTCCTCAGAAAGACAAGAAATGAGCATGGTGGCTGTTGCTCTCTTTTCCTCCTGCAACTTTATTTTTTTGTCTTCTCTCTCTCCCTACATATATATATTTATATTTGTGTCCATATGCGTAGAGAGAGATTTGTATGTCTGGAGAGAAAGCAAGATTTGTTATGCTCCTTTTAATTTGCTTTGGAGGCATTGCTTACTGGGGACACAGTATGTACTGAACAGAGCGTACTAATTAAGTACCAGAAGGCAGACCAACCCATTTACTTGAGACTTTGCCACAGATGCATTAATTGTTTACACATGACTTTTTTCCCCCCACTTCCTTTTTGAACTATCTATGCCATATATATACTGCCTGCCAGCAAGTTGATCAGTACTACTCTCCCACCTTGTCAAAGACAGGAAACATTCCTGCTTCTTCTGGCCAAGGAATTATTTTTCCAGCTACTTGTCTTTTTTGGCAGTGGCTGTAGCGCTGGGTTGATGGTTTGCACTAGGTGTCAGTTGTGCTGTGGCTACACTGTGTGTTCGAGTTGCTTCATGCTGGGGGGTCAGCAAGAAATTTCCTCCATGCTACTATTATTAAGGAAAAATATTCTAATTCAGGCACTGCTTAAAGGACCTCTCATTCAAACATGTAATTTTACTCAGGGAAGAGCTTAGTCGTGGGAATCTTCCTCCGGAGCTGTATCCTGTGAGGTGGGAAGTGCTGGAGTCCTTTTCTGCTTTGGGCTTGGAGAGTGCTAGAGGGGACTGCATTAAACTGATACACGTGTGTTATCTCACGGATGCTGGAATTTCTCCATAGCTGTATATGGAATAACGTTGTGACTGTTTGCTTAAACTGGGAGCTGTGTGCAAAACTTTCATCCTTTGCCTCCCACTAGCGATACCAGCTAACGCCTCCTGAAGAAGGACTATGATATGCCTGTTTTATCCAGCCTTGGGCAAAACATACAGAGGTGTATGTGTATGAATGTGGAAATAACACAGTCCAGTGTATATGATCTGAGGTAAACTGGATTGATGCTTTTTTATGATTTGAATTGCTCATTTAACTCCCTCAGCTCAACATTTACATTCATGTTTTAAAGAATGATTGAAAGAAAGGAAAAAAAGGCCTCCTAAAAGCAATGCTTTTGACAAGCAGAAGAGCAAATTTCTCATGAAAGAATCTATTTTTGGTATGATTTCTATCCTAGTTTAACAGGATGGAGAGGTTTGGAGAGGATGGCACCATCTGATTTAACTTAATCCATCCTTATGCCTCTCTAATTGCGTTGTTTTAAGTAGAAGCATTTCAAATTAACAATGGAGCAGTAACTCAACAGAGCACTACCTAAAGTGAACTGGGACTTTGACTATTTGGGAGTGTTCTCAAGATAAATAAAGGGCCTAACTTTGCTATCTAGTGCCAGGTAATTAATTTCTTCCAGAGAAAGAAACAAGATAGTAAACTACGATACTGTGTGAGTGAGCGTAGTATGATTTCTTCCTGAATTTTAAAATTTGATAGATTTTTTTCATATATCTCCCTTCAAAGAGGAAGGTAGTTGTATATATATAATTGAGGTAGAGATGGTCACAGCAGGTTTTGGGGGAAGTCGAGGAAGAACATGGTGCTTTACTTGCTTTACACTTATTATTTAGAACATAACAAAAAAAATTTTTTCTGGTGTTTATTTTTTGTATTTGTGTATGAAAAAACATTGTATGCCCACATTTAAACATTCATTAAAAAAAAATCTGTAAAATATTATGCTAACACACAATGGCAAGTCATTTCAACCATAGGAAAAAAGTCTCCACTAAAATGCTAATAATTAAAGTGCATTTTCACAGTTTCTGTGTATTATTTAAAGGTAATTAACTGCTGTTGCACAGGCAGGTGTGTGCACTATATCAGTACCTCTTTATCTCTGCTTTGCTTTGAAAGTTATTTTTCTCCTTTTTCAGAAACCTACCTTTCTGTGTATTGCTTTCCATATCTAACTTTGAAGATTTGTTTTAAAATAATTATGTGTGACACTAATAAATCTCTGTCTTTGGGGGGTTGATACTTTTCTTAGTAGCACTCCTTTTCAATAGTTTCTTGTTGGATGTTAACCTTAAATTGCAAATTAAAGATTAAAGATGTTTCAGGAATTGGCAAGAATTCTGAATCATAATTTATTGAGTATGACATGATTTGACTTGATCACAGGCCCGGATATTTTTGGTGTTCTCAAGAATACATAAATTATTGAAAGAAAACAAAATGTGAGGAAATGCTAGCCAGTCAAACTCAGAAAGGTAAGGAAATTCATGAATATCACAGCTCAAGGAAAGCATTTTTAATTCCCTTACAGATGACTGAAGAACTGATTTTCTGATCTTACGTAGTCACTTCGGCTACAGTAATCATTATGTCTAAGATGAACTACCGAGGTTGTCTATTAAAATGATGATTTGTAATTCAGCTCTGGAATTATTGAAGCTTTGAGGAACTAAAAGGCAAGATTTTCACTAAGTGAATCCACCTATTTCTAATTCCACCATTCTCAAGAATAAAAGTAGTTTAATTCAAGCACCAGAGAAGAATACCATTAATAATTTAGGTAGTTGTTGCTTAAAAAATAGAAAAAAAAATAGAAGTAAGCACTTTGCCAGCAGAATGCAATTTCTGGACTGCAGGAGGTGAAAAGTAGGCCGCAGCTCTTGGTGTTCCTCTTCAGCACTAAAAAACCCCACATTTGAAGATCTGCAAGAAGATGGGTATTTCATGAAATACACAGTATGAGCAGAAGCACTACTGAGAAAAAAAAAAAGAACAGGTAAGGGTAGTCAATTTTAATACAACTAATGTTTCTTGACAATTAATTTAGTAGCTCTTTTCCAACTCGGATGTCCCTGACACTGTGGTTCCACTGTGACTAATTTAATTTGTTAGAACAAAACAACAAATGGTTTAATTCATCTGAATTTGATTTTTAGTCTTTAAGATGGTTTCTTTTCTGCCTGTTTTCTCCAATTAAGACATTTAAAGGAAGAAAAAGAAATACTGTGCTGGGAATGACCAATTTCATTGAAAGGAACCTGGAACAATAATTCACATAAAATCAGTGTAAAGAAGAACTTCATGATTCAGTCCATTATCTGTGAGCTTAATACAGCTATGCGCTGCATCATAAGACATTCTGGATTGATAACAATGCGTGGTAATTACTTATTAATCACGGAGAAATATTTTATGTAAGAGCTTTTCAGATGAAATTCAGTCATTCAACCAGATCAAAGACTTCTGTACTGAAGACCTATTTTCTATGGTTGATGGTTTTGATTCTCCTGTCTGTCCGTTGTCAAAAAAACTGAACTTGAGGAATCTCAACAACTGAGATGGATTTAATACTTGCAATTTTTCCTTGCACAGATTTTCTTCAGGTTTTATAGTCTGCAGTTATTCACCAACCACTTTCTTGGTCTTTAAATTGTGTGCTCTAGATCCCATGTGAGAATTTGATACATGGAATTAAAACAGAATGGTGTAATTTCAGTATATAAATGGGAGACAGATTATGTTTCCTTTGGGATTTCAGTCCCTGGTGTAGTTTCAATTATGCAAATAACTGATGTAGCTGTGATTGACATTAACGCCAATTGCATGAGACTGACATAGGTTGGTTGGGTTTATTCTATCCTATTGAAGCTCTGTAAGTGATACCCGAGTGATGGGATTTTCTGACTGTCCATACTCTGTTGGCTTTGGAGCACAGCTAGGAAGGTGTAACGGATGAGGGATACTGAGAACACCCCACTGACACGTTGAAGAAAAATTATTTGGACTCATTCTGTTACTGCTCTTTAGGTTTTTGGGTTGCATGGGTACCTGAGTCTGTTTCTGCCTGTGGCTGCTGGAGGTGACTGTATGGTGCACAGGACCGTGCAGCATGGCCTGCACCGTTTCCTCTCCTCCAGGTGTCCGGTGTCCTATCCGTAGCATCCCCCTTCAAAAACATAGAGGGAAGCTGCTCAGCCCTGTGTGTAGCTGGTTACATAGCAGCAGCAGGATGCCAGCTGGGAGGGGGCAGCATTGGAGTCATCTAAGGACAGCCTTGACTTAGCAGGTACTGCGCAGACCCGGAGCTTGAACCTTGGGGTGGCTTCACCTGCCGAATGCTGGCAGCCAGCTGGACCGGCATACTAGCAGCATGGAGAGACGATACCCCTGCCCAGGAGCTCTGCTCTTATACCAGAGCCAAGCACAGTGACAGCATGTGCCACATGGACCAAGTCTGTCAGAAACCAGGTGCCACTAGTCAATGCCAGGGTGCTGCACCTGGCCCCTGGCAACCACTGTACACACCTGCGAGTCCTGGTTATTTGAGCAAACCCTCCTTCCCTCTCCACCAAACAACTCTTGCACCAACCTGTGCCAGATCTGGCTGCTGCTGTCCACAGCTGATGGGCAGCAGCAACACCAGTCGTTGCTGTTGGCTCTGCAGAAGCTGGAGTTGGTTGGAGCGGCTCATCTTGGGGAGATGTATTCACATGGGGTGCCAGCTCCTTGGCACTAACACACAGAGACATGTATTTGGTGATGGGGAAAGGGGAATAACAACGAGAAAACAAAGTATTTCACAGGAGATTGCTTGGTTCAGACAGGGATGTCCTTGGACCTCTGAAAAGTTTTGAGGCAAATCCCACTGGTTTGGGATTAGTTGCATTCGAAGACTCTGGGGATGACATTGCCATTTCTAAACTGAGTTGTTTAGTACACCTGATCTCCTGGTATTTAGGAGCTGAAGAAGGCAAGGAATGGTGGAAAGCAGGAATGGGCTTACAGACTGCAGGAAAGGCTTGGCAGTGTTGTTCCTGGATTTGGGTTTCCTTGTTGAAAGGTATGTTGCTTTCTAGGTTAGGTGCCACAGGGCTGTGTAGGAGCTCTACCTGGCAAACTCCAGCTGAGGTGGCAGTGCAGATGGGGGCAAAAGATATTCCATTCTTCAACAATTGGAATGTATTTGGGGTTTTGCTGTGGAAAGAATGTTGAAAACGCGTGACTTGTCTTCTCTGTAAATAGGAACCATGCACCTTTTGTCTGTTGAATGGGAAAAAAATGAAGTGTGAGATAGCTGTCTCCCAGAGGTACCAGTCCTACCGTGCTTGCTTGGCAGCACATGTACATTGTACTGCTGCAGCGAGGAACAGCCGGAGCAGGCATGCCCCAGGGTCCTTGTTGGCTGTTCATCAGAAATTGTTTCACAAGTGTTGAGCAAAACATTTTATTTGAGAGGCATATACATTGCGTGATAAAGTAACATTTCTGAAATGTTAGAAATTGCTAGTTCTGAGAAGAATAGTCAACATTTTTTTCTAGCACTGAAAATGTGATTTAAACATTTACTGTCTAGATCAGAAAACATCATTAATTGTGAATAAAGGCAGGATATGCATGATACCCACTTCTGCTTTTTATGTGCTAGTGCCATCTTTGAATAATGGCTCCCATAATGACTGCTGAAAATCTTTTCCTTAACAGTGTTTGTTCACATTGTATGCCCAGGCTTAGCTTATGTTTCTCCTCTCTCCCAGGATTTGCTATACGTGTACTTGTATTTGGTGGCACAATATGAGAATTTAGGGGCTATGTATTTTTTCCTTATTTTCATTTCAAAATTTGGACAGCATTGAATGAAAAAGGTTTTGTTTCTTTACTGGGCAGAAATGCAGATTTCAGCCAGAGTCTGAAAGTCAATTCGAGTTTTATGCAGTGAATAACATCACTAATAATAGAGATTTGGCAGGTCAGATTCTGCCCTGATTTACACATCTGTTCAACCCAATTATCAGAGTTAATGTGATGGCAGCTACAGATAAATTAGTAGGTTTTTGGTCCTGTAATTGGAACTTGGTTAACAAATTCTGTTTATGAAGTAGAGAGCTCCTCTGCTGTTTCCCAGAGCTGTTTGTGACTCTGCAGAGCTGAGAACAGTAAAAATTCTCCAAAATGTTATTTTCATTACTTGGAGTCCGCTAGTTGTATCATGCTAGGACTGTGGGTGAGGAATAGCTTGCAGAGAGTAGAATTTTCTTCCTTCTGTTGGTGAGAGGCGGTCTGACTGACCTTGAGCTCCTGTGGAATTTTAAGTATCTGCCTAAAACTTATGATGCTTTGATTCTCAAGGATGCCGGGGCCAGTCTCTGCAAATGTATTGTAGGTATCATGTCTTTGAACCGTGGGACTGTATTGTACTGTGTGGCAGCTACATATTGCCTGTAGCGGGGATCCTGTTGGCATCAAACTGGGAGAATCCAGGAGATACAGAAGTTCTTTTTCTTCTTTTGGTCTTCTTAAGCATGTCTCCAGGCTCTGGATTCATCCCACTGAAGTCTTACAATACTCTCTGCCTATGCCTGTTAACTCTTCAACAAGAATAAAAGGCATCTAGCTGAAACTTTTTGGTACCTAGAGTTAGGCAAAATGGATTTGGTGGTACATTATGACACTTAGACATTTAATATTTGGTATTCTTTATGAACATGTACATAAGCAATTTTTGACTTATAAAGAAGAGGCAAAGTCATTAGTTTTCAAAAGTAAAGAGGACTGAATTTCACTGCTGGCCAGTCTTCCTGTAGGAGACAGGATGCTGTAAAACCTTTGCAAACTGAAATCATTGTCACAGATAGGGCATGTGAGAGTCATCTCACCTAACATTTCACGTCCAATATTCTTAAAAAACTGAGCTGTGGAGTTTATGCTCCAAGTAGCTCATCAGTTAAGGCTGCATTGGATCGTGGTGTGTATTTTACCTGGTAAATTTACTCAAAAACATGTGGCATACCGCGCCATATTGAGTGTGCCTGTGTTACTTGCTGCTGAGTCCATCCTGGTTCTACCAAGCAGGGAAGAACTCAGGGCTGCCCGCAGCACGCACCACAAGGCTCTAGGTACAGCTGGAGGACAAATTGCACCAAAAATAACCTTTTCACACAGTAATTTGCTAATATAACCACCACTAAAGTCCTTCCTTATATCTTTTAAAATTACTCACCTCTCTAGATTGTCAGGATATATGGCTCTGAATGAAGTGAATATGCTGCTTAAGTAAGAGATATACTGTAACTTTTAAGAGTAGAACCATGTTTTGTAAAAGGGTGACATACGGCATTTGGTTTTATCAACTGTCTTTTCTTGAAGTGTAAATACCTAGCAGCAGAGCATACCACTAAATTTGCTGAAGCTACAGAAAAACGTTCAAATGTAAAATAAAAAGGTTGAATTGCTCCTTGTGCCACTGGCGAAGCTGTAAGAGGTGGCTAAACAGGATCAAGTGTCTCTCTCCATGTTCCCATTGTGCTCTGCTGAGGTGCTGGACTTATTTTAACCTCTGTGCGATTTGGAAGGGAATCAGGACTACTCCAATTCATATGCTATTCTGGTAGCGGTATTGACTTGTGCTGTGTAAGTGTATCTTTCTAATATAACAGAAAGGAAGTTAAGGTCCATGTGTTGTTTTCTGTACTTTAGAGTCAATGTGCCAAAACGCTGCAAAACTGCGCAGCTTCTCATACGAAGATCACCTACAGCATATTATGGCATAGGAGAATCACCAGTGCTCAGTCATACTCATTAGACTCCCTCAGTGCCAGAGCCAGAGAACAGAGGGGTGGAATAATGCTGTCTGCAGAGCTATACTCTTCTGGTTTGTTACCCCTGCGCTACAGAACATGTTAGATCAGCTTCTGGGCTCGGGAGTATCGACTTAGTGCTGCTGAATTATCAGTCGTTTGTGCTAGGATCTAGTTCTCAGCTAAAACCCTGAGCATTTTTTTAAATAACCTGTTTCTTTCATAGAATAAAGAGGTACAAATAGACCTTTGTTAATGAATAAGAAAATGATCACACAGGAGCTTAAAAAAAATGCATAAGCTAGAAAGCGAGGGTTGGGAAAGAAAGGTGATGGGGTAGTATTTTTCACCTGGTCAAGTTGGAAATTAAATGAAAAGCCTAACCTACAAAAAAGACCCCAAACAACCCAGCAAGTTCAGGAACCTAAAAAGCAGCAATTGTTTGGGACAGCCATCTCCAGCTTTTCAACTGGGTGGAACATCTGAAATCTAATAATTTTTGTAGCTTTCCTGTGGAAGATGCTTTCTCAAAATAACAGTTTCATCCTCCATCTTTAGCTTTCTTTTTATCAAATCCAGGTTGTGCTAGAAGAGCAGCTGACTGGGAACAAAGGAAGAAGATTAAAAAGGGCTACCAGCAAGTAACTTTTTTCAAGGAAAAAAGGGCTTTATTTTTAGATTTGCTTCCTTGCCTGTGAGAGGGACATAGAAAAAGGAAACAACAGATAAAAGAGAAATGGATGATAATGTTGACAAGAATGTCTGTCTGTATTCACCCTCACGCCGTGTGTGGGATAATCTGTCCATGTGGGAATTTTTTGGTTATTTTTCTGAGAAGGGACATATATCCATTCCGTGTGGTTTCCATCGCCATGTCTCTACCAATAAATTAAAACAGTGCTAGAGAACAGATTTGAGAATTGGCACGTGATCAGCTGTAATATTTAAATGTTTGTATGCTCTTTGGCAGGGTTGGGACCCTTGCAACTCTCTGTCAATGTAAACAGATGATTTGGGTTATCACGTGAATGCAGAGGGACAGGTCCCCATAGCAGGATGGATGAGACCCATTTTGGGGATAAAAACAACATAGATGCATGCATGCAAACTACGCTGAGCCATATGCCCTCAGGGACAGAGAGCAGGCCTGTTTAATTTAGTCCTATAGAGATAAGCTTTGCATTTGGGTCTGTGCGGTGTGAGACAAGTGAGAAAGGTGGAAGATCCTGTTATAGCAGGGTCTAACCAAATTCTCCAGGTTATTAGGAAATGGAGTCGCAAGATTGCCAGGCACAGAATTGTCTGTGACACAGAAATGGATCTGAGGGACATAATTGTGTCTTGTACTGTCAAGGTGCTTTCCGAAGCCATCTGTTAACCTGTCTTCCTCCTGCAAGCCAGAACCGATGGCCGTCTCCCTGTCCCCAGCCTTTTGCACAGGCTCCTCACACCCCTCTGTCCCAGGATTGTACTACAGCCGCCAGGATATGCATGTACATTGTAATTCCTCAGAGGAAAACTATGACGGGGAAAAAAGAAGTTTACAAATAGATTGTGTCATTATCTGCATATTCTTGCTTTTTCTTTAAAAGATAAACCAGGATGAATTCAAATAAAGTTGCAAAATACAGCGAATGCTGCTTTCTAGCTGATCTCCTGGGAGGAGCCCACTGAATTAGGATGACCAGCTTTCCTCTTACCTCATTAAGATTCTTCATTTCCCTCATCACACTGGCACGTTTTCTAGCAGAGGTCAGATTCGTTGAGGAGGTCACGATCATTTTCTGCTAAAATGCTATTTTCTTCTCCATCATGGAAACTTCCAGCGTGGCAAAAGCATGCTGAAAATAGGCCCCTTCTGCCCTGCAAAAGTGTGTTTGCATTCTTCCGTCCTTGTTCAAAACATCTAGTGCTTTATCTCATCTTTCATCAGTTCCTGAGTTGTCCCCTCTGCCTCTATAGCTTGCTATTGAGAATCTGCTTCTGTCCTGTCTGCATTTTTGGGTCTCGTCTCTTACGACCCTCCTCCTCTTCCAGAAGACAAAAAGTCTGTGTCCTCCAGACCCAGCCATCTCCTGTAGGGATGATTTGAACACTGGAAATTATTATCCTTGGAATGGTCTTTTGTAGGAACTATTTATTCCAATTTATTGATAAAATTAAGATTTCTACAAAAATTCAGCTGAAATAGCCGCTTGCCTCGATAAATGAACATTTCAAATGTATAACAAGGTAATATACATTGTAATGTGCTTAAGATATTATTATGACCTGCTGTTCCAAGATTATAAGTGGATTAATTCTGAAGAATTGTTTGTTCTTCTACCCACTGGTGCACTTTTGGTGCCATTGTAAAGAAGTTCTAAAATGAAATAAAATAAAATTCATTGGAATACTGACCTGAAGAGGACCTATTGTTCAAGTGAATATATCACATGCTTTCTTCACAGGTGATTTTTAGTATTTCTAAGTTTATTTAAATGAAAACCTGCAAAAGGCAATAGGCCTTGAAAGGCTTGAATATAGGCCTGAAAGGCTTGAAATAGGCCTTCAAAAGGCTTGAAACATGTTATTACTCTGATTCTGTATTTCTGTATATCTTGTGAAGTTGTTCTTGTGAATGGTGTCATGCTGAGATTTGTGATGGTGCAAATCTTCCTTTGGTCGCAGTGTAAATGTAGTGTAGGCTGTAGTACAGCATTCCTTTTCATACTACTTAGCAAAGGGCTCTTTGACCTTCAGGGGTCATCTTTGTAGTTAAGGGGTTAATTGTCAATGGCTATTCCTATTGAAGACTAAGACTGTTAACTTTCCTGTGGATGGTTAATTACTGAGGAAGCCTGAACCCCGGGTCTCAAAACTGAGTTTGATCCCTTATTAAATTAAATTATATTAAAGGCAGTCAGCTGTGTGGATACTCATGTGGACCCAGACATAGAGTAAAATTGTACTGAGGATCCAGCATCCTCACTGTATACTTTTTTGGTGGTTCTACTTCAGGCTGGCTCTGGTCTGAGTGCCGATTCGTGGCTGGGGTGCACTTCCCAAGTTAGTTTCATTGACAAGAGTTTAGATCTTGTGCTCCGGAGCAGCTCTGCAAAGCAAGCTGGAGCGCTGTGAGCAGAGGCCATCAGGAGGGTTGTTTCAAATGTCTGCTCCTCATCAAAATCAAATGCTAATGCAGATTCACCCTCTAATTCTACTTTGTGCGGTGCTAATCATTCTGAGAAGCTTTAGCCCATGGAAAATCAGTTCTGCAGGACATGAAGATATTTCACAAATCAATATCTCGATTGATAAAAAGGATAACTGCTGCGGAAATGTGTTTTATTCAGTTGTGTCTAGGCTGAAGATAGTGCATCTCCAGACAGGGTATCTTTCAACTTCTGTAGAAAGCAATGAAACGTAGGCTTCTGTGTCAGAACGTTTTTGGACAAGATTCTTACCAGTGATATGGAAAAAGAGCTTAGCGCTGTTCATTGACCCTGTGCAGCCAGGCTAGGCAGATGACTCCTTTACCGACTGGATCTGGAGGTCTCACGGTTTTTTTCTGAGGATTTGCTTTTCCTTCAATTTATACAAACATCACTCAGGAGACAGTATTTTATCCTCGTCATGCTAACTTGGATGCAAAGTGACTTCCCACTCGCTCCCCCCTGCCTGCCGAGCTCTGCAAGGCGCCAGCTGTGACAATGCCATTGCGGGCACCCCTGTGTGATCAATTTGGCTCACAGCTGTACTCAGTGTCAGTAGTAATTATAAGGGTTAATGTGATTAGTTTCACTTGTAGTATTGGTAAGTATCTGTTGTTGTTGCCCTTGGCAATAAATTTCCCTATAAAAGTTCTTCGGTGTACTGTTTTATGGTACCAATTGCAATCACGGTAGGTAAGGGAGCAGCTGCATGAGTAAAGTTGGAAATAAAGGCAGAGGAGAGCGGGTGGGTAAAATCTCTTTTAGATGAAGGAAAATACATAGTCACTGCTCACTGTAAGAGTATAAAGAGTCCCCATAAATAATATTTTTATCCTCTGATATTTCTTCTGTCTCAAGATTGAGGAAAACTGTGGTTTATTTCACTCAAATTAATTACTGACTAGTGGTACCATCTGGGTAATACCAAAATTCATATAAGAATATATTTGCTGTTGATACTTTCTGTCTCATTCAGGTGCTGGTGGCAAAAGCATTCTCTTCTGTGCAATAATCCGGAATGTATTTAAGTCTGTTTCATTTGTCATTTTAAAAGGAATAAACAAGAGGTGGTAGGTGAAATGTCTCTTTCGTTCTTGCTTTTATGAACTGAGCAGGAAAGTGAGATGAATTGAAGTCAAATGTGAGAAATCGTTTCAACCTTAATTTGCCATCCGAGAATGATATGATTTAAGCACAATAAATAATGTCCATGAATGTACATTGGTAAGGGAGAGAATCAGCAATTTAAATGAGTTTATTCGCACAGGGTGAGACATAGAAAATTAAAAAGCCTCAGTTTGTTCTGCTGCTGTAGCTTAACAGGGATGTATGGAGTCTCTCAGACGTCTGAGGTTTTAGGGATGTAGCGTTACTCCTAGAAAGGGGATTTGTTCCATTGAACATGGCTTCCCGTATTTCCGTTATAGCACAAAATACTCCAGAGCTTATTATATACGGTATGGTTTTTATCTGTACCTGAACTGTGTGTGTGGTGTATGTGCACATCTGTCTCTTTTCCTTTCTGCTTTTGGTCTCCTTCCTTTTCCTCCTCCTCTTCAGGTACTTGACTCTCTCCAGTAAGATTTTTCAGCCTTTTGCCAGCGCCTTCATCTTTACACCGAGTATCCACATTTCTCTCAAGCTGCTGAAATTGATTTAAAGCTGAAAAGATAAGAGATATGAACAAGAAATATTTTCAATTGCAATTGAAGATAAGAAGAGAAACACCCTTCCTAAGATAATGGGGTTTTCAGAGCACTGGCAAATGGGAAATACGTCTTTAGCTCTTGATACGGACATTCTACAGGAGGGACATGTATGCAAAGTGGGGGCTTTTTTACTAGCACAAAGAAGTCTTTTAACATAAAGATAAGAAAAGTGAAGTCCAGTCAAAATTTAGTCCTTCGTCTGTCTGAATACGTGTAATTTCTATCAAAGAGGCATTTTCTCTAGTATGGCAATGAGAAGGACATTAGGTTTACGTACACATTTTGGATTAAACTGCCACAAGTAGAGAGATTTGTTTTTAATGCACGCCTGCCCACAGAAATTGCAGGTAACCATAGTGTCTTAGGCGCTTTTAAATTCCTATCCCCAAACAGAGATTTTATTGGAAAGCTTATAAATAGAAACTCTGCGAGAAGAGCAGAGAGAAGGACTTGATGTCCTCTCGTCATCTTTCCCAATCTTATTTTTTAAATTTTGCGATTACGTTCTGTTCAGTTGTCACAGAACGGTGAATTATTACTTGCAATTTAGCATGCTCAAGTTCCCCTCGCAGCCATCCCAGTGCATACAAATTGCTATCAATAGCTTCTTTTAATTTCCAAGCTAAGCAAGCGGTGGATACAGAAGGACCTCCTTGCGTATGCTTCAACTCAAGTGCCAATTACGCCTCTCTCGGGCAGTGTGGAGCAGAGGTGGGGGAATCGTGACTGCATCCTTCCATTATCCCGCAGCTACGCTCGTGTGCTTGTCTCCCGTTTTGGCAGCTGGAGCTGCAGTGGCAGGGCTGGCCCCGGCAGGCAGGGACACAGTGCTGCAGGTTTCTCTTGGCAGGATGGAGTTCATTTATCTTTATGCTTCAGCTCGCGTTTCTGGGAGCTGGCGTACTTTCCCAAGAGTGGGAATGGTAAAGCAATGTTTTCAGTCTGGCTGTAATTTAAGCTTTCTATAAAGCGAGGTTTTCTGAGGCCTCACATGATGTGTCTTCCCTCCGCCCCCTCTTTTTTTTTTTTTTTTTTATTTTCAGGAAAATACTGTATATTTTCAAAGGAATAACCTTCTGCCTGTGTGTCTGCAGCCAAAGTGTTGTAATAATGAGAAAATGTAGCAGAGCCATGAGTGTCATGGGCTCCTAAAAACATTGCAGTCAAAACCAGATGAAAGAGAAGAAAAATATTACCCTCCCATGTTTGCTACATTGCAATGATAAAAAGACACTTTCTGCACTGTATTTGCGTAGCTGCGTGGCCATCAAGGCCAGTGGCTTCAGAGCTCTGCTCTGCCAGACGTGAACATAGGGCACAGGTATTACTCCCCTGACAGGCTTGTTGGAAAACTAAGTTAAAACTATATGTTTTATACTTTTTCCCCAAAGTAAACGTTATTTCTCACCACATATAATTTTTAAAAGTTAATTTGTGATCAATACTCAAAGTTATGCTTCATTTTCGGGGAATGCCAAGTTAGGTGGCTTTAGATGCGTTTATCCAGAGCCTTCATTTTTATATTTTCATTAGGTGCATAACTGTTTTTTCTATAAGTTTATTTGCTTGGACACATCTAACTTGCACACATCCAACTGTGTGCATACAAATGCAAATTCAATTTAAATTTAATTGTGTAATTGCTTTAATTAAATAGAAATAGTTTAAAAAACAGTTGACACTTATTTTTCACTTCAACTTAGTGAACAAAGGGAATTCACCAAAGCTAGGGAATGAAATCTTTCTGGTCACTGTGTCCCCAATATTTAAAGCTACTTTTTAAGGTAAGTTCCCACTGAGAATTTGAAAAGTAAGAGGCAGGTGCTTTGACAGTGAATCTTAATTTTAGGTGTGCAGTTATCTTAAAATCTGACCCAAAGTCCAAAATTTGAAAAAAAGGTATATGTCCTGGTTTGTATTCATAGATTGGAAAGGGAAAATAATTTATCTTGCTTTTTACATTCCCATTTAATTTCTGACTTTAAATGAATACTAGCACCTGCTGTCTAAATTGAAACTAAAGATAATCAAGAAAAGATTTTCTAAACAAGAGAAACTAGTTACCAGCAGCTGAAAAAAGGAGGTAGCTTCACATTTGTTTGATTGTAACGAACAAACCCAGTATGTATAGGTATTAATATAGCATGAAACACTGAAAAGTGTGCAATGGTTGTGTTGACATGAGAACAGATACTTGCCTTGTAGTTTTGCCTGTAATTATAGAGCACTGTCTTTAATTCTTTATAAATTGCTTTGTTAATAAGTATTCTAGCATAACTTAACCCATTTAGGCCTTTTCATTGGTTGCTGTAATGTCAAGTTTCATTTTTAGCAGGCTTTTTTTTTTAAAAAAAAAAATACTGCAAATATTTATGCTTCTATTATTTTTTCATGGTTTTAATGAAAACAGGAAGAAAGAAAAAGAAATAGAGTCATTGGATGGCACACAACTAATTTCAATATGAGATTACTTTTTAGTTTCTTTAAAGTAGTTTGACTGGTGATTGCCAAAAGAATAAAGTTGAACTTCCAATGAACTTTATTAGGAAATTTTATTGGAACAGATAGTAAAATGGATATCAAAACGTGGAGCATTATGACATGGTTGAGATCTAAAATGATAAGGCACAATAGGCAGAAATTTCTTCAGCTGCAGATTTGTGCCACTTATGTTTTGTAAAGTTGTTTTACCAAACCTCTGGCTGTATCATTTCCCTATTTGAAGTCACTGAAAAGTAGAGTTAACAGCACATACTTTAACTTTCAATTTTATTTAAGATATTTGTTTACATGAATGATAAATTTTTAAAATTATAGATTTATAGTGCTAATGAAGAAAACTCATTTTAAAGCACATAGAATGTATTTTGATGATCCCATGGTAACTGTAGAATTTCCTCCAAATTATTACCACACTTTTATTCACCATACTAATATGAAATGTAGGTAAAAAAATCAGTCTTGCAAACTGAAACAGTATTTCACTTTTGTGTGTACCAGTCATGGCCAAGAATGGTTTTGGTTTCCAGAACGTTAATTTTTTTGTCTGTTTGGCACTCCATTGTGCTTAAATATGTATTGGGTGAAGCAGCTTAATCTTTGAGGCAGGGTGTTCGGGGTCTTGGTACTGAGTTTCTCTTCTTGATTCTGCTGGTGCGCTGGAACATATAGTCCACTTATCATTTTACATATGTAAAACTTTTAGTTTTAGGTGTATTGCTTAGTGATTTTGGGGTAAAGGCATTTCCAGCATGCTGCATCCAAGCTTCTCGTGTATAGAAAAGGATACAGTGGTCATGTTAAATAATTGTTGTTCAGCTTAATGGTGTCAAGCTGCTACAGAGCCCTCAAATGGGAAGCGAGTATAAAATGTTAATGGAGTATAGCCTATAGAGTTATTGGATTTTAGTGAGTTGTTGTGCTCAGGGGACTCCTGGCAGAGACACTTTTGTCATGGTTGCTATAGAATGAACTCCACAGCCCTCCAAAATGGTAGTAGCTAAATATCAAGAGACATTTCAAGGATGCCTGGTGCTATCAATTTGACCATGCAGTGATTAATGCAGCTTGTTGTACTCATTAAATTGAGAGATGCAGCAGGCTGTAGTGTACAGTATTGATCCAGTCCTGGTAAAAAGATATATGGATGAAGTATTAGTTGTGATATTATTGCTCACCGTAAAGCCATGTGCAAAGTGAACAGAAGATCTCTTAAGCTTTAGTATTCCATAAACTATATAAAGTGCTCCAAAAACAAAGGTACATTTATGCTTAAAAGCAGGGAAACTGTTTTGTAATGAAAAAAAATTCTGCAGCACAAATAATTACATTATAAGTCACAATTGTAATTTTTTCCTTTATGCTGGGTGTAAGTGATTCCAAACTTCCAAAGAAGACATAAACAGTAAAACCAAACTGTTGTTCTCTTGCAACTTGCAAGTGCAATGAGAAATAATAAAGCTCAAAAAGAAGTATTGAATTAAAACCTTTTTCCTTTCCTTTTCATCTGGACTACAAAGGTCTGCATCAGCTGACTGCCACTTGATGTGTCATTTCTGCTCATCCTCTGCCAACATCTGGCCTCACTGTGGGGCAGCACTGGTGGCTAGAAAAGGTAAGTAATTTTCTTTCCCTGAGATGGTGTCATTTTTCCCCTGCGCAGTGTCACTGTGTCTGGGTTGACACCGTGCCTTGGGAAGCCCGGCTGGGGTGCGCACTGCTGGGAGGTTTGACTCCTTGCTGTGCAGCCGCAAAACATCAGAGTCAAACTAATGAAACATGGGGGGATTTCAATATTCTCAGAAGACTGGCTGAGTGCTTTAGAGTTTACACTGTTGTAACTGTACTGTATTTCAATTATTTCTTAGCCATTAGTATGCAAAGCTTAGCATTTCTGATTAAAATTTGATTTCCAGCAAAGGAAGCAAAGGAAGCGCCTGCTATGAGGAAATACAAGTGGGGCCTAAAAATCACAGAATTGTAGAATGGTTACAGTTGGAAGGGACCTTAAAGATGATGTAGTTCCAACCCCCCTGCCATGGCCAGGGACACCTCCCACTAGACCAGGTTGCTCAAATTCCCATCCAACCTGGCCTTGAACTCTTCCTGGGATGGGGCATCCACAACTTCCCTGGGCAACCTGTGCCAATGTCCCACTACCCTCACCATGGCAAAATATTGCCATGAAATTTTACTTGCTCAAACACAGTATGTTTTTCTGGCACTTTCCAGTGATTATGAAGCTAATGAAAATGGAAGCTGTTACATCCATCTGTCAAAAATACTACTTGCTTCAGAAAGAGAGCATCGAGAATAGTGCTTGTCTGTCATAACCTTAGGAAGAATACATGGCAGCTTGGCAGCAAGCGGGTGGTTTGATAGCTTCACCTGTTGCAGAGCACGTAGTGTGGGGCAAGAGGTGTAACAGGAAAAAGGTGAAATCTGTTTTACTCTAGGTTTCATTTTTGCAGCCCTAAGAAGACACAAGAGTAGGTGCTGCTATCCTGGTTTATCCCATTGATTTAGGCTGTTAACTGAATGCCACGATTTGCAGACTGCCTATCAGTGTTCGCAAATCCAGAATGGTAACGTTGGATGTTTAAAGTCATATATTCTAGATATTACTGATGTTGCAGGCAAGCGTCGTGTTATATTACTGCAATTTGCCTTTTGTTGTAAAACTTCTCATTCTCCCGTACCAAGAGAGAATTTGCTCTCTCTATCCAGTCCCTTCATGTTTCATGCCTTAACTTTGACTGCTTTGTTGCCATGGCAACTCTGCTGTGCAGCATCCTTCCACTGCATTATTGCTATTCCTATAACTAAGGAGTACATCAAATAAATTAAACTTGTCAATCACATCTAAAAAAAGATATTGAAGATGTTTCATGTCCATTTCCAATATCGTAGCAGACAGCCAAAGCACAAGTTCTGGACTGCAATCCCTGCCTTATTTTCTTGGTCCTCATTAATTATAACAGATACACTGAACTTGGTGGGAAATATTTGGTGGCTGAAAATAGTAACTTCCTCTGGATATTAAAAATGCTATCACTCTTCCACTCTTTACAGGCAAAAATGTACTTTGAAATTTTTTTTTTATTCCTAATCACAGAAGTAAATATGTTCATCGGTTTCCAATCTTTAGTGCTTAAACTGTCATGTAAAAACAGTTACCTTCCTTAGGTGTCTGGGCCCTAATTTGAAGACCAGATATAGAAAAGGACTTCTCAGTTGCTTGCAAGTTGTGCTCTATCTACTTCCTGCAAACATTAATTTTGTTTTGTAAGGTGTCTGTCAAAACCTGTAAACATTATTCCAGCCTGGCAGTCTGTAGAAAAGAAAAAGAACAATTATCCTTTCAGTCACCTGTCTAGAAAATATCTGGTCAGTGAATGTGGCTGACATATCACAGTTAAATATTGAGACATTTGGTATACAGCAGGAAATGCCAAAAATAGAAAATGTGTTATTTCTTTGAGACACTGTTGCAGATAATTACTTGTCGCCATTTTATATATACTTCATTTGCTCAGTGAAGCATTTATTTGACTTTTGTCATAGTCTATAAAATAAGGAAAATGAAAAAAGATTTTGCACACATCTCATTCTTTAGCTAAAAATAATATTATTTTAGAAAAATGTAATCTACTGCAAATCATATTTGCTATTATAAGCCTGATAGCTGGAGGCTTCTGGTGTATTGTTTGTAACTCCCAATCTGAGGCTGTGCTGAACACGATGTAATTTACTAGAAGTCCGTGTAACCCATGGGAGGGGATACAAGGAATTCCAATATTCCCATCAACCCTAAATTGGTCTGTAACAATATTATTTGTTTCCATTTTCTTCTGAGGAAAAATAACAGCCCTTAAACAGATTTTTCCCTCATGCAAGCAAAGTCTGTTTGCTTCCAAAGTTAGATTAATGTGTTTCTGGTATGATTCCAAAATAAAAAATGAGTAAAGGTGATTTTAGAATTCAATAAAAGTCAAAGCCCATATTTTTTTCAGGATAGCATTGGCTTTTGTTTGCAGTGGTGATGGAGCACTGCTGTGTCCTGTGCATTTGAGTGCTGCTGTGATGAACCAGTGTGTTTCTGATGCATTAATTACATAAATAAATGTATTACAAATTTATTGAAAAAACATAAGAACTAATTTTTTGACTGTGAGGATTTTGCAAGTGATTATCTTTTTTATTCAGGCACTGGTGAAATTCAGCTGTCTCCTGCCTTACAGTTATAAAACTTTTCCCCAGGTCTGAAAAGCCTATTGGAAAGTAACAGTGGAGATGCTTGCACTGGTAATGACTGCGATTTCTATTATGTTAACCACTGCAAGAAGGTGGGTGGGTAGAATATATTTTCTGGACATTTAAACATACTGTCTTCTCCACTACGGACAAATGCAACTATCAAAATATATCCTGAGTAATGTGCTTATATAAGAGAATGACTCTTTAACAGGTAATGAGGATTTTCCTTTTATAGGCTGGGCAGAGTAGTGAAGTCAGCTCTGATTGTTATTAAAGCAGCAGGAGTGCAGCGATCCTCACAGATGTTGAATTTCTCCCCTGCAGAGCACTTTTTCTTCATTTTGTCCCACCACTGGGGTTTGGTTTTGTACACAGGCTCAGTAAACCTTCCTCTAAGAACAAATCACCAACTGGGAGACACCGGTTAGGCTTTTCTATTGTCCAGGATGGATTTGTAAGCGAAGGCGAGGCAAAATCTGAACTAGTATTTTGAACTGGTATGAATCTAATACTGCAGCAAAGTTTTTTTCCTTTCTCACCACAAAGTACAACTTCAAGCATAGGTTTTGGTGTACTTATTTTGATTGCTTTTATTCTGAACAAGCCTGACAGAACCATGTAAACTGTGAAGTGCTAAATGTAGAACAGACACCAGTACATAACCTTCCCCTCCCCGGGGAACTGAAGGATGTCTTTTGTCTTTTGGGCATTGAAATTCTCAAATAAAATGCTGCATTAATATCAGTTTGTGACAATGAATAATATTCCTGCTGATCTCTAGAGCCTCTGCAAACCCTGAAGCAGGTATTATGCATTCTATTCAATGCCACAGAAAGTTTATTCTAAAATAAGCTATTTTCTTTTATCAAAGAAGGTGATAAGAAATACAATAAGCTATGATATAGCCACTATCATAATAAGGATTCATGCTGCTGGAACCCTTCTTTAAACCTAAGTGTTATAAAAATCTTCTTCCCTCTAGACTAAACAAACAATTAACAAATTCTGTGAAATAAGTGACAGCTCTGCAAGCTCTCATGGTGCTCCTGGGAAAAGGAATTTAGGTTTCCTGTAGCTCAGAGCATGTATAAAAATAATTGAAGGCAACAAATGGAAAAGTACGGGCAGAAGTTTCAAGACAAGTTATATCAGAGCAACTCCAGTCTCCCTGATGTAACTGGTGTATCAGCAAGAGCAGAAGTTAGAAGCTTCCTAACTCTGCATTGCTAGCATGGTTAAGTATATCCAGTGTAAAAGAAAGAGTACAGTTTCTTCCCATTATCTCTCTTGCTTGTGTCTTCTTTATGGGAAAGGAAATGCTTTTGGGGGGGAATTTGGAGAATGCTTAGGAACCATAGACTCATTGCGATATATACTTGCATAAGGGTATCGAAGGTCACACCAGGGGGTCTTTCACAACAGGATCAAGCAGTATTTAACTCCCAGAATAGTCAGGGGTATACTGTAGAAAATATTTGTCCTACTTGAGGAGCCATTTGAGAAGCTGAGTCAATCTCTGATGTAAAATGTAATTTTAATACTATGTTGGTTCTGTTGCAGCTTTGTCCTGTTTTCGTAGATCTTTGTTTTTGAAAAAATCCATTAATTTAAATTTTACCTAGCAATAACGCTGAACCATAGAAATTTGTCAAACTGTAAAACGCTATATGTGTGTGACCCAATAAACTGTGACACTGCTTCATTCATGTGGCACTTCAAATAATTCAAGAATATGCAAAAGCTGCCCCTATAGTATGTAATTCATTCAATTAAACAGTGGCAGGTTGCAGACACATGTACAGGAATATAGTTGTTTAAAGGTACTGTTAAATAGTCCTGTTGGTCCCTGGCATGGCTATGGCTTCACCCTCCCGGACAATTCCTGGGCATATTTTGGGAGTTAATATGCCTGTTGGGGATGCTTACATTAGATGTGGCCAGCGCAGTGCTGGAGATGTACTAATTTCTGTATGGACCATTCCAGAATATTTGGCCCCAGTGACAGAGAACAGCTCAGAGTAATTTTAATTTATTGGTACAGATGTAGCCAAAGAGCAACTGGGACCATCGTGGGGACCTTACATTGCCAGGTGCTTTTCTGGAAGAAGCATCTTCCTGTGACCAGTGCTAGTCAGGTAACTCTCTCACACATAACGAGGTCCTGGAGAAAATATCGGAGTCCAAAAAGGTCCTGAGGGAGCATTGAAAAATGAGTTGATGAAAGATGTGGTTTTACATATTTTAGTAATTACATTTACTGCTGTTCAAATTATGACCCAGGTTGATGCATTCTTATATACCACAGGCTAGTTGGAACCAAGTTATTTACCTATGTAGTGACCTAAGAAAACCTTATAGTTTTGCATGGTTTTGTCCATTTTTAGAAACAACTTCAGATAGATCCTCTTTAAGGCAACAGTTTGATTTTTTTTCTTTTTGCATATGTTTTTGTTCTGTTTTAAAGATACATTTGTAGCTATTCTGTGTGCCTGTAAACCCCCATCCATTATGGCAGAAGTTCTCTCAGCAGTCCCCTGTGTTTTCTGGTGGTGGCCCCTGCCCATTGTAAGAAGGAAACCATTTTTCCCTGGGAGATTCTGTAATTAAGTTTTCAGCCTGTTTATGTGTTTCTTTTTACATCACACATTACTACAACTGCTCAGGAATTATTATTTTCTATGAAACTTACTTTGTCAGAAATGTTTGAATTATTGAGACCAGACCTTTTCTTGAGAATGTTCCAGTTATGGGGGAGAAAAAAAAAATTCATCAAAAAAGACATCTCTGGACCAGATTTTGCAGTCAAAAAGAAAACAGGCAGAAAAGAAGAAAAAGACCCTCCCTAAAGTAACACTCAATCTGACACTGAAGGCATTTTACTTGTGTATGTAGGAAAATGGCACAGTAAGGACAGGAACCAGGTCACTCTCAGCCACATGCAAATACCTTTTTGCTTGTAAAGGAATAATGTATCTTTTCATATTTGGAGTTTGGTTTTGTTTCTGCTTTTGGGGTTTTTCTGGTGCATGAAAATTTTAGGAGGTCTCCATTTCATCTGAGTGGTAATAGGAAGGTTTCTGAATTTTCAAGAAGTTTCTTGAAATGGCAAAGTTTCTTTAATCGTAACACAGTCTGTTAAAGGCATTGTAGCCTAATGATCTATCTCTGTAGGAGCTGTAAAGTACTTTTAAAAATCATATTTACAGTAGAAAATTGTTGCATTCTGTGCAACCTCATGCTTTTCATTGCCGAGAAAGCAGTCTTGCTATTGAAATAACAACTAATCTCCACTTTTGTATTACCTTGAGGTACTTGTAACATGCGTCTGACATCTTAGTAGCACTGAGACTATGCTCCTTGATATTTATCCTACATCATTAGTTCTAATGGGTGCTGTAAAGGTCTTTGTGTTTTATTAAAATAGATGCAGGTGATAATCAGCTGCAACACCAGAGTGGAATATTTAGGCTTAGTATCTTTAGCATGCTGTCCATAGCATTAACAAGTCCTCCTCCAAATGTGACTTCAGTCTTCCTTCTCCTGGTGTGTGGTTTCCAAAATACAGCGATGCTAGCTTGGAAGATGCTGAAGACATGGGACCCAGTAAAAGTAGATAATTACGTGACTTTAATAGCTTTTGAAGGAGCTCTTACCTTAACTAAAATAACTGTCAGAAACTGAGAAGACCGAGGAACTGCTGATGCCTTGCATATTCATGCCTTGTGCTCAAATCTCCCCTTCAGGTAAATCACAAGAAATCACACCCCAAAATATATTCTCTGTTTAAAGTGGCATAGGTGGCCTTTTGTGAAAATACTGAGAACAGACTGCATTAGAGAAACATGATATAAAGATTAAATTCTTTCATTTGGCTTATTAGAGGAATTATTTTATGTTTGCTGAAGCTGACCAGCACTATGCACTATGGCAGGCACTTAGCTGTCTGCTAGGGTAAGGTTTTGCTGTAAGGATTTGGGAGGTTGGAGTGAGAAGGAGGAAGAACCCAATGCTCTTGTGCAGCAGAGATTAACTAAACTGTGGTCCAAACCCAACCTGACAACTGCTGTGTCAAAATAAACAGACTGAAAAAAATGTTTGAGGACTAAAGCATGTGACCTTGTCCTTATCTGTAGTGAGGTAAACTAAAAGAACAGCTTCTTTTAGCAAGGGATTTAATAAATACCGTTTTGGCAATTTTCTAAAAGCTCTTTTTACCTGGAGGCAAAGAGTGTCCAAGGTACAACTCTGATTAAAGCCTGTCTTTAGGAGGCTTAACAGTTTTTGGCAGGCTACAAAGATGTGCCTATGCCAGTAGTACCTTGTCCATTTGATCAGTCTTGGTCCAGAGAGTCTGCATTGGAAGTGTAGCTGAGGTCAGACACAATTGCCAAAGGTGCAAAGTTACTTAGGGGTTGCCTTCTCTTAGATTTTGCTGGGATTTTGGCACCCGGATTATGTCACAGATGTTCAGAATTGTTCCAGTTTCACGGATCGTACAATTTTAAATTAGTTTCATTGAACTAGTGGAAAAATCTGAGTTTAGTTTACATGTGATTTATCCTGAGTTAAGTGCATTCACTAAGAATTTAAATCTAGCTATACCTTTTTAAGTAAAACTAAAATCAGCAGTTCAGAAACTGTTTTACAGTAAAATGTGGCTATAAACTAGAACTGAAAATTTAGATACGTTTGATGTTTTAAACTTTTTGCTAAAAACAATAATAATGCAAATGAGGTGATAATGAAAAGAGATTTTCAGTCTTCAAAATGTTAGAAAATTTGTAATGTGGAGCTGTGCTTGAATAACTAGAGCTTTTCTCAGCTCAGAGCTTCCTTCTTCCAAAAGTCTCATTACCCATTCAGTCTCTCTCTTTTTTTAAAAGAGAATAACAGAAAACCATTTCGTCCCTGGGCAAAGTACTTCCTAAAATATATTGAGTGGGTCATTAATGAAGATGCTAAACAGCGCCAGCCCCAGAACTGATCCCATGGAGTACCCCAGTAGTGACTGGTCTCCAGCTGGACTTTGTGCTCCTGGTCACAACCCTTTGAACTCATGGTCCGGCCAGTTACCAGTCCAGCCCAATCTCTGTTTATCTGGTACCTCATCAGTTTGTCAGTGAGGATCCACTGGTCAGCAGCATCTACTGCTCTCCTCTTGCCCAGAAGTCTAAACCCTTTGCTGTAGGAATAAGAGCAACAGCCACACTCACACAACTGACTTGGACTTGTTTTTTTTCAGTTCACTTGGTTGTATGCTCATAGGCTGATATGACTACAGGTGGCAGATAAGAACAATTTAATTTTGTTTACTGTAGTTTCTCAGATTGTTTCTAATCTTGCACTTTTTTTACCATGATAGTCACCACCTTAACGAATGTTGTTGGTTTTAGTAGAAAAAGTCTTCATTGTGATAAGCAACATGACTTCACGTAGATTATATGTTGCATACTCAGATTTGTCTCAGACTGTTTTTAAAAGCTTACTGTCTTCTTGATGCTAATTATGATGCAATAATTTTAATAGATTTCAGGTTAAACTGCTGTTCTATTTTGAGCTTAACCCTGTTGTCAGTTGTGTAAAATGCTGCCCAGTGTTGCTAAGGCTGAATTTTTCTTCAGCGGGTGTTTGTGTATTGAATGAATCAAAATCTTGCGGGGAAGAATAGCAGATCATGTATTTATAGACTGCATCAGAATGGATGGCCGAAAGGAGGGAATGAGTGGCAAATAAAATGTATGCTGAAAATCATAGGGTTTTCATTTTGTAGCTCTTGAGTTTAGCTGTGCCAGCTTTATGTTCTTACAGTTTTTGTGTGTATTATGCATAAAGCATACTGAGGAAAGCCAGGGCTTTTGATGCAATACTGAAGGGTCATCCGGGGTAAGGCCACTTACCCGGCATAGATATTGTGATGCAAAGAATTCCCAGTTACTCTCATTCAAAGCTAATTTCTTCTAAATCTGTCATCAAGGAATTATGCCCAAATATGTACATTTGGCTCTACATGGGGCCCTGTGAAAGATGGTTATTTCCATTTCATTTCAATTTCTAATGTCTTGAAATGTGTTAGAATCCAAGGCAATAGTTGTGATACCTTGCAGGGAACATTTTCCTCTCTTATGTTTGTTTACTGCTGTTCAAGTGTTTGTTTATGCAGAAATACTAAAATTCGTTATTACTCAGTGTTTAGTCTCATGATTGTGCTGCACTGGTGCTGCAGTGCTGAAGCTTCTTGCTTTGAATGTCAGATGATACAGATTTCTTTTTAAAATTCTGTTTAATTTGGGACTCCTGTGTCCTTGTGAAACTGCAGCTTGGATGATAATATTAAGTTGGTTTTTACATTAACCTTCCCTTGTAGTTTCTGCTGAGTGCAGCTTTTTTTTTTTTTTTTATTTGCTGGCAGTACTGTGTATTGTTGGAAACTTGCCAAATGTAAATGCAGTTTATAGTAGGTGTTTGTAAGCAGTCTTGGTTCTGCATGAGAGGAAGACATTAAATGCATTCTGGATCATTTGCTCCTCCTCGTTAGGTAGGCAGATGCAGTGGGACATTTTGTAACATGAGCTTAGGGATGTAAAATGGAAAGTAGAAGGTTGGTTATATGGGCAATGACACTTAGTTCAGATGGTACCTAAAACATTGAAAGGTATATCTAGCAATATCTGTCAGAGTGATGGAGAAGAACAATTTTCCCATTTGCTTGTCTGTCACGTATGACCCAAAACATACTCTGAGAATACTCAGCACACCACATTATGAAATCTAGCTTTCATAGTATCTCATCAATGTAGATAGTTTGACATTCAAAAATTCCCCTCATAATTGGAAATCAAAATCATCATCCGCTAACATTTTACTGTACTTTCCAAACTTGACAGAGAGTCTCAGCGAGCTCCTGTGTTTGGTGTATCTCTGTGAATGTAACATCTGAAATAAAATCAGTGACAATGAACGAGGCTTGGTAGCTTTTAATGAACTGTGTGACCGGGCAGCAGTGGCCGAATCGTGTCCTTGACTGTGATTGCAGCAGTGCTTTTAGGAAGTTTGGCCTATGTCAGTGAGTGGGTGGGATGAGACTGATAATGCTCAGAGCAGGGCTGAAGATGAAAAACCACATGGATGGCTCTTATTTCTAGGTTTTCTTGTCTTCAGTTGTAGCTGTGGAAGCCGCCTCATTGGAGATATGCATAAAACTGGAAAAAAACTCATGTATGTACGTGTACATAGTGAGATGGTCCTTACACCTGCCTATGACAAGTGAGCAAAGAAACCTTCTTTGAGACCTCTGGCCTACACAGGAACAGAACAAAAAGTGCAAATAAATAGAAGGTTTTCATTTCTTTACGCAGCCTCTGTCGTAGCTACAGGGATTTTGGAATAGTCTCCAGAGATCCCACTGTAAAGCACCAGGTCAGATCCTGCACATCCTATTTGATCAAATCTTCCTTAGATTGTGTTTCTTGAATAGGGCTCAGAATGAGGTATAATTAGGACATAGATACCTAGGCAAAGTTGGAAGCTACGAGTTCTGTTACCCTGTTGTGCTGCTTGGTGTTGACATGGCTGTGACTCCAGAGTCTCTGGTTCTGTAGCCACAAAAGGAGATTTGCCCTTAGAACTAGACGATCAGAGTGCTAAATCAGCCTTTATGCACTTTAAAAACCTATCTATCTGAAAACCTCCCCCAGATGTGCTCTATCTTGTGCTTTCTGATTTCTTAGATTTTGCTTTCCCATAAGAACATACCCATAACCTGCTTAGGGTTTCTCTGAAGCTGATTCTGATCTGATGAGTTCTTCAAGTTATGAACTTTCTTGAATCACCAAAGGCATAGACCCATTTAGACCAGCAAATAGATTTTAAATGACCATCTCAAAACCTCAGGGGGTTCCTAAAATTAAGGAAAGGCTTACAAATATGGGGCAAAAACAGCAACAGGAGAAATAATTTTCCTGCTCTTTAGGTCTTTTAAATTTATGTATATGCAGCCTTTTTCCCTTGCTATGAATTTCTGATGTCTCCCTAATTGCATAAAAGAGGCAGAATATTTTCTATTCTAATCTTTGCAAGTCCATCTTGATGAAGTCGATTAGGCACTGATTTTCAATAAGGCTAATGTGCTATCTCTCTTTAAATATTACTGTTTGCTGTGAACTGCAAACACTGTATTTAAGGACACTAAAATCAGACATGTCAATTGAACTTTGCATTCAGAAGTATGGCTCAGAAAAATCTTAGGTGAATCTCCCAAAAATTTTGGATATTTTCTCTATAGACTTTTTCAAATGACTATATGAAAATGAACATTCTTAGATTTAAAACACTTCTAATTGAGAAATGAGCTATCCACTATATTAACACTGCTTAACTTTATATATAGACTTCTAACCTCAATGCCATTGGTTGACTAATGTATACTAAGGTTACAAAATGTGAAACATTATTCATTTTTAATAACAAAAGCATTACTTCTCAATGGCAAAAAGGACATAAAAGAATCACCTTTCATCCCCAGTATTTAGAAGTTAAGGCCTTTAAAGGAAGATGTATGATTATCAAAGGTGAAAACTGTTTGACTTTTTTTGCATAAGACATCTAAAATATTCATTCAGTGCCAGAAACGCTATCCAGCGGAAACATCAAAGGGAGCAGGGCTCATTAAGAGAACTCTTCTGACTTTGACGCATGCCTCCAACATGCTGAGGAACTTTCAGAGCAATGTGAAGGGATTTATCATCCTGACTCCCAGAAATGTCAGTGTGAGCTGCACAGTTAAATCACTGCAAACTGCTTTTGAATTCCCCTGCGTATTTAGGGAAGTTTAATTGGAATGGAAATATAGTTACAGCAAACATCGGGATAACGCTTTCCCTCAATCACTTTGTGACACTATTGTGTGACAAGCTTCTTTCTTTTTTCTGATATCAAATATCTCTGATATCAGATATATCAAAGGCCACTAGTATGTGCCTCAATGCGAAGAGCAGGTGTGCTGGCATACTTAGCAGTCTCGTGGATTAGAGTGCAGATTCTTGTGTATGGAGGTGTATCTAAAGAATTGTTATGACTTCTGCTATATTTTGAGAAGTTCTCCTAAGGAAGCAGTGAAAGCAAGTTTAGTTTGGATAAATTAGTTAAAACCATATTGTCCTTCTAAGGTTCTTATCTGGTCTTTATTATATTAGGTTTTGAGCACATCATTCTTTTTCATAACACTTGTCAGGTAGGGCCAAGTGGTTTAGTCTCCATTTTAAAGAAAAAATCCCAAGGAATAAAAGGGTTAAGGATTTTTTATTTTTTTTAGAAAGGAACACAGTTTCTTATTCGCAAGTGCCTTAGTAGAGCTTGGCAATCAATTTGCCCAATCCCCAAGTTTAAGACTAATGAAACTAGCAGTAGACACAGCTTACTCTGAACGGGAAAACTGATCTCCTCTTTTATGGTCTCTGTTTGCTCTGAACTTCCGTAGTTTCTCTTTGACTCACCACGTCTGACCTGGGGAGGGGAACCAAAGGAAAGACATGGGGTAGGCCTGAGCTTTCAGAGCTGTAGCTGGGAGAAACAAATACAAAGCAAATAGGAATGGCATTAGACACTGAGTTGTAAGATAAGGAAGGTTTCTGAAGTCCCTTGTGAATGTGGCTTTCTCTTTTCTGATTTCACTTTGAGCTTTTTTTTTTTTTTTAATAAGGGTTAAACTGTTCCAAATTGAAGCACAAATATCCGGTTTAGATCAAATATTTCATTTGATACAAGTCAAGTTTTTATTTGTTAGCTTTCAACCGTGTTGTCTTAGATTAACCTCAGATGAGAACCGAGGTACATAAGGAACTGAGCTATGAAAAATCAATTATTGACACAGACTTGTCTCAGCAGTGCCTGGTGATGGGATGAGAAGCAATGGGCACAAACTGAACTGCAGGGAATTCTGTTTAGATACAAGAAAAAAACACTTTTTCCTGTGAGGGTGGTCAGAGAGGGTGTGGAGTCTTCCTCCTTGAAGATATTCAAAAACTGTCTGGACATGATCCTTGGCAACTGGCTCTAGGTAGCTCTGCTTTAGCGAGGGGGTTGGACCAGGTGGCCTCCAGGGATCCCTTCCAACCTCAACCATCCTGGGATTCTATGAATAAAGGTATGCAGACTCTGTGCTAAAGGTGTTACACATTTTAATGACAGAGAAGGTGGTGTGAGGTTTGCTCCTAGCAAGGTATCTCATTAACTTTAGGAATGCTAAGGTAGTATCCAGTTGTTACTATAGGAACCCAAAGGTTTTATTAGGAATAAATGTGATAAACTGACAGTCTTAGCAACATAAAGCTGCATATTTTTATATATGTATGGATATCAAACCTGGTCTGCATTACTACTACCTCAAATCCTACTAAATTAAATAATTTTTAATTAGAATAGATAGTCCTATTTTTCTTTACAAATCCTATTAAGGAGGGATAGGACAGAATAATAGTTGGCTGAAAGTAGTGGTGAGAACTATCCACTGCAAGAAGCCTTGATCTGTGGGCAGGACTCTCCCTTTGGAATGCGGAGAGTACTCTGCTGTGGTAGTTCCTGCATTTTGGATGTTCCATGAAACCAAGATTCTTCCTGCTTGTGCCCATCAAAAATTTCTTGGCAATTTTCTCATACAACTAGAAATCTGCTCCTAGATTTCTGGTTATTAACACCTGAAACCATAGCTTTGTTAAATCTATGCAGCCACGTTGTTAATTTGAGCTCTGTTTGGGTGAAAGCTGGTACATATATGCAAAAGCATCATTGCTCTGAAAACTGGTTGTTTACCTGCTGGATTCAGACTTCCTATGTGTTTGTCTATTTAAAACAGAAAACAACTCTTCTGCAAATTCTTGCAAGTGCCAGCAGTTTCCACGGATTTAACTTTTCTCTAATCCTGGGAAGATGATGAGATTCACTTTCTAGAAGCCAAAGAGAATGTAATTATCTTCCCATATTATAAGGCTGCTGCCAGGTCTTTGCAGATCCTCAAACTATAGCTACTGGAGACAGGGGAAAACTCACCTTTAGCCCAAGAGAACGGCAAGTTTTTCCCGAATGAGTGATTTATTTGAAGAAGTAGCTATTAACCTTGTACCAGCCCTTATGCCACATATTTGCTATAGATAATTTAGATGCATTTGGTAGACTGCAGTAACTACTTGGGATGAACGTCATGAACATGCCCTGTGAAATCACTAATGTTTCCAGACATGGGGAGGATTCTGGGGAGACTGACAGCACTGGTCACAGCTCATCAGCTCAAAAACTCTTTCTGCTGCTGCATACTTCCAAGACAGCTTGGAACAGCCGGGGTGACAGAGAAAAGTTTCCTAGGAAACTAGGCACGTAAGTCCACTCAGCTTTTGTGGCTTTTCTACAAGTACTACGGGAGCTGAGGTCCTGATATTGTTAGAATATTCTGTGGCTTCTAATGCTGTTCCAGGCTGACTGGCTGCCACACACAGAAAATATGCTCAGAGTTTCATCCGGGGCACTGTAACAGCTCCTGCCTGTATCGCACCCTGTAGGTCATAAGGGAGCTATTAAATCATACCTTAAGTGTAAAATTGGCAACTTAGTGTGTCTCTCGAAAGGTTTTGAAATCTGAACAGCGTGTGGCCAGCTGTTAAATAAATAACAAAATATAAATAAAATATATGCAGAATATCAGGTGGATTGGTCTTTGGTTATCATTTAGTGTTTGTAATGTAACATATGTGGTGTAAGCAGGTGAAAATCAATTAAAGTTAAAGGAAAATATTATAGGGTTGGTTTTTTACACTGACTTTTAATTTGAAATATGCACACTATGTACTTGTGTACTGCTTTACATACTGTCAAAAAAGAGGATGTGTCTCTAAATTAATTCAAGTGCCTATTAAAAAAATTTTAATCCACCTCAGCTTTTCTGTGATATTGCTTATAAGCATACCAGTTATTGAATGTGGCCAGCTGTCAAGATACGAGACTGTTTTCAGGGAGATTTAGTTTATTTCCTTAGTATTGCAGCTGTTATCAGGACTCAGAATCAGTCAGTAGATCAGACAAAAGGTCATTTACCCATAAGCAAAAGAAAGTGAAGTAGTTCATATAATTTCGATGAAATTGCTGTGTTTTCTTATTTTTTCAGTTGCTCGTGAATAGTGTGAAATAATTAGTCATTTCTGAAATTTGCTTGTATCTCATTGTGTTGCAGTCACATCAGGGTTTGACCGGAGGCAGTGCTGCAGAAAATATTGGACGAAGAGAAGGCAAATGTGAACAGTAGTAGAAAATTCTATTATTAGAGACACATATATGTAGGAAAAATTCTACATGTAGGGAGTCTTCTTATTGCTGCTTCTCATTTCATGCTTAGTGAAATGTTTTTAGCTTGTTGAGGGAGAACTAAATCCAGCAAGCGTATCAGTGACTTGCGCGTGTTGTCTGGAAGGATTGTGTCCCTTGGATTGTTTTCTACATGGTTTTATCGCTCATAGGGTCACCCAAGGAGCTCCCCACAGTTACAAAGCAAGGCATTGCAGAAAACATAAGTACAGGATGGGAAAGAAAATACAAACAAGCTGTTTTGTGCAAACTGTTTGTGCACGTGTAGGTTTGAAAAGCGTAGTCTCTGTAAGACTGCTACAATTAGTTTACCATCTTTCTAAAGGGTTTTTAGCTGTGTGTGGTAAACATTGCGTCCATTTTTTAAACTGGCAGTAATACTGTTCTGTTTGATACACTGCTATATATAATGAATGTTCCTAATCATCTCTTCAGATTGAATTTCAACTTGATCTGCTTCAGCTATTAAAATGGGAGATCAAACAGAATTTTGAAGGCCAGGATCACATTTTAAAGAATATCCTTGTCCATATGGCATATTCAGATACTATAGTAATGACTGGTGGGGTGATAGATGTTTAAACTGTTAAGCGTACTTAGCTAAAACAATGTCTTTTGTTGAGAAAAACATTCTTCCTCTAAAACTGTCTTACATTGTGCATTCTACAATGGAATATAATAGAAATTGGGGAAAAAAGCTATTAAGTCAATCCAGGCCATCATTCCATGGAGGCAGTATTGTTTGCTGCATTGAAGTTTTAGCTCTAATTGGACCTAGTTTTCAATTTCCCATACAATGGGGTTTCAGCTACATCCCTTGGGAGATTATTTCACAGTACAATAACTCTGCTGAGATGTTTTGCTGATATCTGGCCTAAATCTTCCCTCCTAATTTCATCCCATTGTTTGCTGTTATAGCCCTAGGTATCACACTAAACAATTCCCCTTCTTCCTAAGCAGTTAGCTTGTCAAATATTTCTGGACAACTACATTCACACTTAGTTCAGTTGTTGTTTGGTTAGAATCTAATCTTAACATTCCTGTATAGATTGATGCTCAGTCCCCTTAAGCTTTCTGTGGTTAATCTTTTATCATGTTTCTTTCCCCACCCTCCCATCCCTCCCCACCCTACTCTCCGCTCCCAAGGGGATAACACTTTTGTAGCAGCTAATAAGCAATAGCTTCATCTGGAAAATTTACAGATTGGTGCTGTCACACCACTCGTTGAGCTGTCCATAGGTGCACTACCTTTATCTTTTTTGCCCTGCCATATGTCCATTTAAGTTGACTTGCAGATACACGCTTCTTCAAGTTTCTTTTTCTCAGGTTTACTGTTTTCCAACTCTTTCTTGCCTGTTGCAGTTCTAGATTTTTTTTTCTTATTAGGAAATTCAGGAAATACAATTACATGAACACGTTTGTTGAATTTTGTCGTTTTCCATTTTTCTGGTGTCTTGGTGTAACATGGATGAATAAATTAACATTTGTCACTTTACTTTGTTCTGAAGTACTGCTAAAATATTATTTAGGATTCTGACACCAGTTGAGATAAATAAAACAGTCTTCTCGTTGTGATGTGTCCCTAGATAGATACTATAGGGTAGAGCAGAGTACTACATGGTAATGAAAACTGTCTTGAAAATATTAGTGGGGCTGCTTCTCTTTTATCTTTCCAAATAATTCCCCTCTAGAAAACTGTGACTTTTGGAAGATAGGAATACAATTGAGTCTGTGAATGGAATTTATAGAAGTCTCATATCCCTTCTGATTTCATATAAAACGCCTCTTTAGGATTGTTTTGTGAGTCTTGCAGTATTTCTCCACTTGCTTGGAGGCATTTGACAATATAAGAATCTCAGCTTTCATTTTTAGAAGAATTGCCCTTTCAGGCTTAATTGCCTGCAGAGAAAAGTTGAAAATATAACTCAGGAGTTTCCAAAAGCAGAAACAAAAATTCAGATAGGAGGAACTGAAGCCTTTTGTCCATCTTAATTTACTGATGTTTAAGCAAGTTTCCAAATTATTTAGGTTGACCTGTAATTTTAAAATTTTTCCATCTGACTTCACAACTACATGAGTGTTTGCGGTCATCTTCTAGCTTGGCTTAGAAACAAATAGCTGGTCCAGAGCTTTTATGGTGTGATCCTGTTTATTCACAAAAAATGATCAAATTCTTGCACTGAAAGTGAAAGTAATCAAACAGGAGACATCGTTTTGTCCCCAGCGCAGCCTCCCATCTGTTTGATTTCTCAGTCCCAAAGATTTATTTGCCAGGAATCGTTCCTGGTCCTTACTCAAACTCCTTAGGCTGTTTCATTGTATCTTTCTGTAACGTTATTTCTCAGCAACACGCCTCTTACGTCAGATAGAGATAGAAACTGTCTAGAATGGTCACCACAATGAGATAACAGCAATATTTTAGGAAGGTTTGTGTCTCAGTGTATCCTATAGCTGATCCACTCCATCCACCCTGTCCCCTGATAGGGTCTTGCGTATTTTCATTTGTTAACTCAGTTCCCTTCTTCTGCTCTACCTCTGGGATGAGTCCTCCCCTGCCATGACAATTTTCTCTGGCATTGAGGTTAGGTGAATAGCAAAATAATTTGGTAGACTAGAAGAGTACGTTTATTCCTCTTTGTATAGCGCATTTGAATATATACTCTCTTTTTACAGGATGGTTTATCCCGAACGGTGAACTGAAATAAAAAGTTTTGTGCATGTCATAAAATGAAGTGCTAGATTATAGCATATAAAGTTCCTATAATTTACATGTTCCTTCATGTACTATTGTGTATTTTGCACACAATCTGTAACTTATATGCAGTGCTAACTATATGACATATTTGTGGTATTAGGAAAAAAACTGTTTTGTGTTTCTAGAGGAAAGTTCTTATGAACTTCTTATGAACATCTACAGCAGCTTGTGTTACGTATTGCAATTTTCTCAGCTACTTTATGGGTTTTCAGCAGCTTCAGTTTTTAAAGGACAATATGGCATGGTAGAGGTAGTTCTCTAAGGCTGTGATTACCATATCACTAAATACCCAGAAGCATGAGCTATTCTTAGGGCTGTCAGCTTCTACTCCTGAAGCTATGGGGCTGTCAGCTAGAGACAGGAAAGAAAGACATGTTGTTATAGTCATGATCCATTTCAAAACACACAGGAAACCACACATCAAAATCTGTTTTAAGGGGTGGCATATGAATTGAGATGTCAGCGATGCTGCTTTTATAGCTTTGAAAGTAACTTCAGAAGTTTCAAGAAGATTCATTATATCATCTGTAAGCTGTAGCAGGGACCACAGAAATTAGTTTTATTCCCCTTATATTTGATCATAGCTGCTCAAAACCACCAGCAGCTGCAGCCTCAAGATGAAAGGAACGTGAGCTCATGATGTTGCACAGGCAGAGAGCAGATACCTGAACTGTGAACACAGACGTTACTGGTTACGGACTGGATAGAAATGAAAACTGCTGAGAGATTTTGACATAAAAACGGCTCTATGGTGCCTCATTCTTTTGGATTAGTTATCATGATGTAAAATTCTGTATGTGTCAATACCGAGATGGCTTTTTTTCATGGTAGCCTGTCAAAATCAGCTGTGTACCCCATTATCAAGGATTTCTTTTTACTAGTTAAAACCATACAGAAATGGTATTGAAGGATTTTATTATGTAAAACCATAGATGTTTGCTGTAAAGATATGGCTAAAAAGGCTACTTACTGTGGCTTTGGTAGTATTTGGTGACTGAGCAGAATTAACTTATTGTGCAGCCATGAACTGCAGTAATCAAATACTTTGTTTCAACCTAGACAGGTTTGGGTGGGTTTATTCTTGAATAGTTGACTTCTTCATCTATGTGTAGAAGCACATGCTATAAATCTGTTGATTTCTATAGGTAACATTTCTTCTATATCAAGGTGCTCTGTTGTCTGATGTGCTCAGCTTCCCGCAATTGCACTGTTTGTTGTTTATTCACGATAAGGAGGATAACAGTATGAAAGAGTTATCATTAATATTTGCATCAGTAAATCAGACTTTCAGACAGGTCATCGTGGAGAGCAAGATTTATTAATAGGGAAAAAATGGAATGGCTAAGGAAAACACAAAACCATAAATCTAAATCTTGGAAAATAAATACTTTATAAAAGATGAATAGTTCTGAGAAACAATATTTGAAAATAAAGAGTGAATTGAGATCAAATTTGAAATGACTGTTCTTTAAGAAGTCTATTAGTAATACATGTGCCAAATCAAGGATCACAATATCATGAAGTGCTCTAGATTTGGGTGTCTATTGCTCTCAAGGTTTAACTGCTGACAGTAAAACTTACATATAAGCAAATATACTTCTAATGTTATAAAACAAAGTTGGAAATATTCCAACCTTAAACTCAGTTTTGTGTTTTATATCATCACCATAGGATTCAAGAGCCCGATCACTCCTGGAAAAGGTGCCGTTCACATCCAGTATGACTGCCTGCCTGGGACATCCTGGCATTGGCTTTTTTGATACCCGTGCCTTAAACAGGCCAATCTGTTTTAGTGTTGGAGTACTGCTGATAGTTACATCAAAACTACATGTAAACGCTTTTTTTTTCCCCATTGTTGTAGAGTTACTCATGCATTATTGAGATCACCAGTACTACTTTTGTGTCTTCAGATAAAATGTATGAGGAGCTGTGAAGACTGTAATTTGTATTGGCACCTGCAGGAGATTGTGTAAGAGTAGCGACAAAACAGATCGTCTGATTAAAACATAGATAGTTACATGATTGTGATAATGGCAGTTACTTGTACAGATGGGTAAAGCAGGAAAACAAAGCCACAAAATAAAGAAATTAAGCTATAAATACTGAGGGTGCTATGTATGAAATCCTAATGAATATTCATATAGTAACTAAAGCAACTGCCGGCATAGAGTACTAATCCTTTTGCAAATAACAATTAGCAGTGAGGTTGTAAAATGGATGGTAATTTGCACATAGTATCAAAAGTTAAGATATCTCCTGGATAAACAAAGGTTTTTTTAATCTGCAGAAGAATTCTGCACTGGGAATCAGATTGCAAAATAAAGAAGAGATCTGAATTGTATTGCAATTTCTAAACAGGTTGCAGAAACCCAGTCATTGGACTGCGAACATGAATGGGCCTCCTAAATATTATCTATACAGAAATCAGCAGTAGGAGCACACTGCTACGGGATTCAATTTATTCACTGAATTCAGCTGTAATGGAAGTAGCATATAGAAAGGGAAATTCAGTTTTCTTTCTTTCTGTAGAGGCATTTGGGAATGACAAATATGGTATTTTTGTACTAATTTTGGTGTATAAATTACAATTGTTAACGTATAGTGCATATTTTGTGCTGATGCCATTGGAGGCTGAATACGTTTTGAATCAAGGAGAGTTTAACAACAACTGGTACCTGTGATGTGTTGTATTGCTTTGTGTATTGACATTTGAAAGCTTTGTTCCTACAATGCATGCCCAAAGTATTTTGAATTAAATAATTTATGGCTGTCTTTAATGTAAAAATGTAAAGACTATGCATATATGGCTACTATCTATCAGTTTATACTGGCTGAGGATGTGGACCAGATTCACAAAGCTACATAGATATGTTAACAGCTGAATTGGCATTTAATATCATCCAATACAGGCATTTAAGTAAAAATTATGTGCCTGACTTCAACTAAAATTCAATAGATATTCCAGATTTTGATGAATTCGCTCCTTTTAAAACACTATCTCTCCAGATATCCCCCTAAATACTTTTAAGAAATCATAGTCATGGCAGTGAATATTGTTTACTTATGGAGCTGACATGGAAAATTAAGTTAAAGCACAGTGTTATATATTACATTATGACGATACACCTTTAAGCTGACAGGGGTAGATGAAACATCCTTTGGAGCAAGACTAAATCTGAAGGAGGTAAGATCGACCCCAAAGGACGCTTTGTGTCCTATGTCAAACTGTTGCCAAAAGAGGGAGATAAAGAAGAGTGTAAGAATGCAAGCATAAAGTGCTGCGTTTTGTTTTGTTTTGTTTTGAATAATTACCATCTAATTATGAGTTTAGTGGGCTCATCTGAATCATCATGCTTAATAGCCACTGAGGGACGAGATCTCTTTTCCATAAATTTATCCAGTCCCTTTTTGAGCCCACTTCAGTAACATCACTGCAGTAATGTGGCTGTCTCCCACTGATTTCCATATGCATACAGTCTGTTAGCAGTACAGTATGCCCAGCAGTGTCTGGTACTGGTATTTCAAGCATTTTAATGTGTTTGTTTTTATTTGTTTCCTTTGTTTTCCACTGGCATTTCTTGTGCATAAATGAGTCAAACCAGTTGATGGCTTTAAAACACTGAGGAATCAGTATATTCATGGTATTTTAGTGATTCGCTAGAGTGTAGGTGTGCCACAAGGAAAAAAAAAATCATGTTGTCTTTACAGAAACATCTATACAAACAGATAATAATTCTATCTTCTTCCCTTCATTTTCCCCCCTGGAAAGCCTTTAAGGCATTTCTCTCACCCCTGTGAATTTAGTCTAATCTGTTAATGATTAAACTGGTGGTTCAATACAGGTGTGCTGATGTGCTGCAGACTACTATTTTTTAGCAGTGTAAATAACAGCATAACAAAGTTTGGCAACAAAATATAAACATTCTGAGAAACTATTTGTTCATGAGAAATGAAGTTTTGAGGCAACTGAAACATCACTTTGAAACTGGCCAAGTTTTGCAATAACATATTGCCAAAAAAAGGTGAAAAGGTACAACTGAAGCAGTTCTGAGTGATTTTTTAATTTTTTTTTACATTTACAGAATGTATCTCTAGGTACTTAGGTACCATTTGCAAAATGGAGAAGAAAGATATAACATCATCATATCTGACATCAGGAAAGTTGCCCGATATAAGAGAGGCAGTTTTGTATCTGCTATCCACACAATTAAGGTTTCAGAGTAGCATTTATCCTCCCAGTTTGAGCTGAGATTTTTGGAACTGTTGTCAGACTATGAACCAGTTTTAACTATATCTTGTGGCATTAAATCAGCATAAAAGGTGCACATTATGTGTTATTTTAGTTTGGTCCATTAGTAGTCTTACTACTTGAGTTCCTGGATGAAAGAATTTTTGACAACTGATATCAAATTATCTTGTCTTCAGGAATGAATTTTAACGAAATAAAAAGCCAGTGAATATTTTAAACAGAAACACGTATGCTAAAATAACTAGAAATTTTCTGTCAAAACCTGTCCCTATTTCAAGTGGTTCCTGATTAATTGGAATGCAAGTCCCTAATTAGCTATTACAGATGGGGTGCTTACAGCAATATCCTTTTTAAAATCAGAAATTAAGACTTCAGATGTGTGTTTGACAAATTTTATTGTAAAATTTATTATTGTGTTTTTCTTAAATTTTATGAGTGTAGAAAAAAGGATATGCAAACCCAGCTGTTTCTTAAAAAGATAAATTGACTCACTGCACTATAGTTAAGTTAAATGCAATGTTCATCCTCTGCAGAGACTGAATAAACTTTGAGATTTCATTTTCCGGTCTATGCAGAAACTTGGACATTCTGGAAATTCTTAAGAGAAGTCCTCTGACTGAAGGAGGACTCACAGTAAGCCTCAAGTCTTACTTGCAAAGTCACATATAAGAATGGCATCTCAAGGAACGGTATGTTTGCCAACTTTATTTCTAGGTATTGTTACAATAACTGCTCCTGCAGTAGTGGCTTGTATTAAATGTAATTGATTGCCCTTGATTCAAATGACATAAAATAACAAGCACTATTCAATCACTTCCATGTAAAGCATAAAAGGCTGAAAAGTTTTGGAATACTAGTAAAAAAATATTTATACAAGTGACAATTTAAAAAATTATTCTGTTAGCCCAGGGCTTAATCCAAGTTCCTCAAAAAAATCCCTAAAAATTTGCAAGGCACGTCACAAACATGGTTCAACATAAAAGTCAGTTTATACCAGGTGATGGGTATGGAGTTATTCTAGTGGAAATTATATGCTTTAAATCTCAATTTGGGGAAACCATGCTGTGTTTTAATGCGACCTGTATAAATTGAAGTTGGGGGAAAATGTTTTGACTGACATCTTGAAATGGAAGTCACACTTACACTGTCTTTTTGACATGAATTTATGACAATTTGTGTTATAGGCTTCAACTCAGCAATGATACAAAAATCCTCCTTTCATCTTATCCAGATGAAGAGTAAAATTGCCTAGATGTATTTAAATGAAAAAGAATGAAATTGCTTCAAGAAATTTAATTTCAAGATAGGAGTAAAATGTTTGAGTCGAATGTGCTCTGTGCCCTCTGTAGGGTTGAGGTACTGTAGAGACATGAAGTAAGAAATTCAATATTTCAAGAACTAATGTCATAAGGAAAACAAAGCAGATACAGAAATAATCTTTCAATCAAAAATTTTGTTTGCTGAGATGTATTAGTTTATGCATACACACAAGAAAAGATTGCTCTTGTTAAAATAAGATATTGTTTATAAAGTGCTTACTGGACACAACATAATATATCTGACAGGAAGAATATAAATGTGAAATATGATGTTCAGATAGGCATGGGTAGGATGCTGCCCCTTTTCACTGCAATGCCAAGAACATGTTTAACTCAGGTTTGTGATAAGCACAGCTAAAGCACTATGAAATTATTAGTTAAAATGGGATGGAAATTAATTGACAGAGTGAAAGTGAAAAAAGCAGATGTAAAAAATAATCAGTATGCCATTACTTCCCAGAGTAATTTCAGGATGTCTAGAAATTGGCAGGAGTGATATTGTTTATTGTGCCCATTCAAGAAAATACATAAAGTATTGCTATGATTTTCTCAGATGGCTCTTTTGTGCCACTTATGAGCATTGAAGTAAGTACACAGAACAAATGAAAACAAGAACAAACAGTAATTCTTTCCTTTATACAAATAGCACTGTGTGATATACTGTTGGACAACATCAGTTAAAAATACAAAGAAAGTGCAGCTCAAATTGAGCCTTGGAGTAGGAAGAAATGGGTGATAGTGCCCTACTTCTGCGTGCAAAGAATAGACAATTTTTTCTCAGGTAACGTTGTGGATGCCATGTAGGCAGCAGCATTAAATAGATAAACCTGCTAATGAGAGGAAATGAGAGAGACTGTGAAAGTGATGGAACAAAGAGCTTTAGCAGTAGGAGCTAGACTGCTGTTCTGTCTGACAGTTCAGACAACTCCTGGGTATATGTTTTATGTATGTCTTAGTTATAAATAGCACAAGAACTTTACTGGGACACAGCATGGCTATGCCATGATGAGGAGCTTGATTTGCAGAAGCCCCGAAGTGTATCGAGTGCAGGAGTGCTGAAGGAATTGTTGTTCTGCAGTTGGACGTTATTCAATTATATTGGTTGCAGCACGAGCATTTCAGACCTAGAATATGACATCTATTTTTTCAGCATGTTTTTTATTTTAAAGGGAAAAATGTGTGACGTTCAGGTTCATATGTGGTCTGTTTTGCCTGCTTTGGAGGTCCACTTACATCACGGTGATGGGAGCTCATGGCAAGGTATATGTTGCCAGACCCAGTCCTTACAATATTTCAGTTCTGTAACATAATGTAGGAACATAACTGTTCTTTTTAAAGGCTTGGATAATGTGAAAATACTGTCCACCTTGCCAAGACAAATTCTGGAACAGGATCTCCAACTATATTTTCTCTCACCTCACTTTTGATGTCTACTGTGCAATATCTGTGTCTGATATCTGTGTCTGAGCTACTTGCCTCGAGCTCCCTTTGAAGATAAGGAAAAGAAAAAACATGCTTAAGGTACGGTTAATTTAAGTGCCCATTTATTTCTGCTGCCTATAAATGGAACTTCAGATGACTAGCTGTGATGGAGGCTTTTTTTAATGTAGGTTTTTTTATACTGTAGACGTCCACAGTTGGCCAGATGAATCTCAAAGTGCAAGAGAGAGATCTGTTGGTTTTTTTTTTTCATTTTAGAGAGGAAATATAATCTTCAGTAATGTTAACACATATTAATCCAACTGTTTGATACTGTTAATATCTGATGAATTATTCATTCAGTGGGTACGTTTTTCAGAGAATTCTATCACCACTAAATAAGGTATCTGAGTATTTCCTGTTGGTATTTCATACCTACGCATTTGCACAAATTAGTCAAAAGAATAGACCATTCAGTGCTGATAGTATCTTTGTTAATATCTTGATGCAAGTGGTACATTAATTTAGACATTAGAAATGCCCTGTATTTTGTAACAGGTCTGTTAAACTTGAACATAGGAAGTTCCATCTAAACGTAAGGAGGGACTTCTTTCCTTTGAGGGTGGCAGAGCACTGGCACAGGCTGCCCACAGAGGTGGTGAAGTCTCCCACACTGGAGACATTCCAAACCCACCTGGACGTCATCCTGTGCAATGTGCTGTAGGTGTCCCTGCTGTGGCAGGGGGGTTGGACTAGATGATCTCCAGAGGTCCTTTCCAACCCTGACCATTCTGTGGTTCTGTAAACAAACAAACAAACAAAAATATGAAGGTCTTTAATTTAATAGGTCCTTATTCACTATATTCCTACACTTATGAAATTTAAGCGTTGGTCTGTGAAGATCTATGCTCAATAACAAACCAAGTGACATAATAATATGTCACTAATATGTGCAATGCACAACTCTGAGCCACGTAGTTTGGTAATGATTTATGATAAAAAGGATACATACTGAAGGCAGTTTAGAAAGGACTTCTGCTGAGCTAACATCTGCTTTTCAAAAATAAATGTGGAACAGTTTCTTGTTAGTGTGTGTCAAAGTGCTAGTAGTGTAGTAGGGCTATTCTGTTTATACAGATTGCAATCCCAACCTGATGTGAATTGAATTTATGTTTTTAAGATATAAACACGAATTGAAATGTAATTTAATGACAATCAGAGAATGTGATTAATTGTATTCATTTCTAAGGAGCAAGCCACTCAGAGCAGAGGCCTTGAACAACTCAATACTAACCTTCAACAACAGCAGTAAGAAAATGTAGCTGCAGGAACTTTCCATGACGTGTCAACCATACAGTGAGCTACAGACACAATTAGTAAAAATGCTGGAGCACAAAGGATGACAGTGGAATGCAGATGTGGAGAGTGTTTCTGAACCCAGGGGTTTTCACAAGCGATGTATGTTAAAGATGCAAGACATTTCTTCTAAGCAAATACATGAAAAGTGTCCTGCTTTTTTTCTTTTCAGGCTCTTTTATAGGAAAGTTGGAGTTTTATAACTTCCCATAGTTATAATTCAGCATGTCTGTCATTTGACATTTTCAAAGCACTTTCTCAGGATGATGTATATTATTAGGACTTAGGTCTACTAATTCTTAATTACACATGTGAATGAAAATTTGATTTCTATATAAAGTTTTCTGAGGAGTTCTATGTATATAGAAATATCTGTATAAATACAGAATATAGAATATTCTTTGAAAAGAAAGTGTTTGTAGTTCTAGTGATGTCTTGCATTTCCCAAAGGATCCTGGGCTGTAATTTAATGGTTTCAGACTTTTGTCTTTTTTGACTGTAGGAATCTCTCTTCTGGAGACCTGCACATGCTTGTCTCTATATATCACTGTGCATGAAATATTCAGGATAAGAGAGGCACCCATTTACAACCTTTCTTCTTCCCAAGTTTTGTCCTCTGTGTTCCTTAATCTGGTAAGTCAAGGCTGGCAGGACTTCTCACAACCTCTGTAGCAACAGGTCATTGCAGGGGAGTTGGACTAGATGGCCTTTAGAGGTCCCTTCCAACCCAGACTATTCTGTGATTCTATGCTATGATTCTATGATTTTCTTTTAGCTCCTGGATGCAATCGCGGTTCAATCATGGATCAGTTACCTTGAGCAGCTACTTGTTTGTCATTGATTCTAGAAACAAGATTTCCCAGCCACTTTTTTCCAATCATGCTAAAGATTTATTCCCATATCATATGCCTATTAGTTATTTTGTGTTTGGGACTGCTGTAGCTAGGCCAGTTCTCTTTAGCATTATTGAATCCATTTGTTCGTTGTACATAGCGATCAAAATTGTAGAGCCATAAATGGGACTGAAAAAGGGTTCTTAGACTGGGTCAAAAGTGCAACAAAGACTTCTGGGTGGATGTAACATGATGATAATGTTCTACAAAATAAAGGAAGTTGTAAATTTATTACTATTCTTCATAAGTTTTCAAAAAGAGCTTGAAGCTTTCTGAAAGAGACGTGTAGTTCAGCACAGCTGATTGGGTGTGGCAGTGCTCATCGATGTAAGGTAGAAAATTCCTTCACTACCCAAATTACTGTGTGATATTTTATTGCTTGAATCATTGAGTTAGCCAGACATAGAATTATGGCATTATCTTTTGTTAAAAATCGTCATACCTGAATTAGTCCCTGCTGCTTCTGGCTCCGTGTAGTTTAGCTCTGAACATCTACGCACCCTTTGAAGTCTTCCCTATTTCAGTGGAATTTTACATGCCAAAGGTATAAATTTGAAATTTGGGTTACAAGATTGCCAGAGCTGCCAGAAGAAACTTTTCTCAACTCTTTTAGTTCTGGCCTGTGTATACTAAATTAGTAATGCAGCAAACATACGTAAATATGTATGGGGCAATACCTGCCTCTGAAAAAATCTAGCAAGTGAAGGCTAATGGTTTTAGCAAGTTCAGGGAGAGTTCCAGATGGGAATTCATATGCTGATCACTTTCCACAGGAACTGTAGTGCACAGAGCAAAATATTCTGCAAAACATCTGTATTCCAGGCTAAGGTACATCCCTCTGGAGGGAGAGGGAAATTTTGTCTGCCTGGGCATCTCTCGGAGGAAATGAAGTCCTGGGAAATGGAAGGTACTGAGCGGAGCTCGTTACTCAGACAGTGCTTGCGCTGTCTGGATGTGAGGACCAGTAGCAGGGATACAGTGGGCAGGTGATAGTTATTAATAAACCCTACAAAAGAAAAAGTGAATATTTCTTATCACGAACATAATGACAAGAAAAGAAGCAATGATCTTTAAACTGTTACGAAAGCAATTTAGAAAATTTAGAAGTCTAATTCCCCTTAAGTGCAACAGTTTAATGCCTACATTTATTTTTAAAATTGGCTTATTAATAAAAGAGAGCTGGAAACTGTTGCAAGTGTGCAATATTCCCTGAAATGTGATTTAGAATATTTCCATGATTTCAAAAGCAGGGTTTTACTTTTATCTGTTTGTGAATTGACAACAGAAAAGATTGACAACATCTTTTGGATATCTCTGTTGAACATATAGGTGTGTTTAGTTTTGAATTAGTTGCATACCTAAATTTGTTTTTTAAAGATAAGGATAGATTCTTAAACCTATTGGTTTATTACATTTATACTGTATGTGATCAATTTTGTATGTCTTGAAGTCTCAGCTATCCTCTATAATTTTGTTCCCTCGAGGAGATTGTCTTTTACAGGTCTGTGTGGACTGGGAGAGTGATGAATTGCTGCTCCTTGTCTGCTATCCACGAATAGCTATATTTCATATTTAAATTGCACATGCGGTAATAACATTGTGAAAGATCAGCATATTTCAATACTGGTTTTAAAAGACTGTATATCCATTCCTGAAGCAATAATATCTATCAGTTATATTTAGCAGAATAGCAGAATTCCATATTTGACGGGGACAATGCTGGTGGTATCCGTTGTAAATGATTAGCTATGAACCAGCTGGATACCTTTGCTTTGTGGTTTACTTATGGTTTTGTGCTTAAGTCTATTTTGTGAAGTTACTTAGTAGAAAGAGAGATTTCTACATAGAAACATTGAACTAGAGTCAAAGAGCATGCAAGAGCAAACAGACTCTTCTATTCTCACTTGTTAGAATGAAGTCATTCTTCACCATTGTTGCATGAAATTTTTCTTTTTTGAAGAGTCTACGTTTCTCCTGAGTAGAATTAAACATCTCTGCTGAGGAGAAGGAACATCAAATTGCAATTAAAATAAAAGCAATCTTTCAACTGAAACATTAATAACTTCTGGAACATTTAATGTTCCAGAACAGGAAGTCATATGACATAACCAAGTTCAACAAACAGTACAGAAGGCATAATGTTTATTATTAGCATCACATCACCATATGACAGTGACAGGTGGTGATCCACAAATGCCATCACAGTTATCAGAAGCGATGTGGGGAAATGAAAGGCTTCAAAAAGTGCATTTTTATAGTAGTATAAACCAATTTAGACCTGTTATTGTCAGATAACTGTAAGAAAAATTTCAAAGTTAAAATGTATGGTGTTTGAAAACACGCTTTTTGGATTATTGGCTATGTAGGATGCTGCATTTTGTATTTATATTGATTTGCAAGAGTGCTAGTGCTGCAAGCAGACCTAGCAGTCACGTATTGTAGAGTTTCCTAAAATAACTCTGTGTCCTAATTTTTCAAGAGATGGGAGGGAAGAAATTTATATAAGAGGGTCTAAATTAGGGGAAGTAAAATTATGTTTTAAATAGAATTTTGTTTCAGAATTTCCCACTAATTTTAGTGGGTTTTGAGTTGTAGTTAACTATTTTAATTAATTTCATTTGCATTATAAAAATGCCTATTGACTTTATTTTTTGATTTATGAAAATATAGATTCATATTGTTTACTTCTAAAATATAATATGTTCTGAACGTGGTGATAATAAGGACAAATAAAAATTTTAAACTCCTGTGTATCCCACATATACAATATAAGTAGTTAGAATTTGCCAGTTATGAACTACTAAGAAGGATATTTGTTCTAGATTTGTATTCCAGTCATTTTATGTTAGGAATATGCTTTTCTTTCTGGGATGTCTGAAAAGGGAAGACAGTTAGTATCAAATTGTGCCCACTTCCCGCCATACTTTTTTTTTTTTTTTTTTTTTTTAATTTGAGGCATGCTAGAGCAACTTTAAAATAGAGATAGGATTAAGGCAATGCTTTTATCCACCAGTGGTGGGTGTGAATATAATGGAAAATGAAGAAACAAGAACAGAAGGTGCTGTGCCACCCCTCATCTGTTTCGGTCATTGTGGTGTACCCTTCTGTGACATTTAGTGCTCAGCTCCATCACTTAGCTAGAGATTGCATTAAATCCTGAACTGAAAAAAACCCAGATCTTGAAGTACTATGTAAAGGTCATACAATTTGTGATTGTGAATAACTGAACAGCTCTTGATTACTCATGAAGATACTGGCATATCCTGGAAACTGATGATCTTATAAGAAGTTATATTTTAGAAATTCAGGGATCAAAATATATCTATGTAAGCAATCACATATCACAGAGAGCTACCTGAAAACAAAACAATGTCTGAGAACTAATTGTCCTTTCTAGTTGGCAGATACTTACAGATGTGAAATATTTTTGTAGCTTGTGGTGTTCATTCATGAATGATTCATGAAACCGTATGAACTGAAATGTGCTGAAATTTTAGGCTTGGTGAATGCTTGAATGCTGTAAACAGACTAATTTATTTGGTTTTGTCTTTTTTTTTTTTTTACATGCAATAGCATCTTACTGTAAGAAACTGTTGAATGTGTTGGATATAATTTATATCCATTATGTGGGTTGGTTTTTTTTGAAACGAGGAGCACATCTATACTCTCCTTGGTTTATAAATACAATTTGCCTGAATATAATGTTATGTAAATTAATGCATAACTGAAATGAAAGAATAAAGGTCATGCCGACTGATATGCACTGTATGTGTGTATTTACTTATATAAGTCTTTTGTAGGAAAATAAAGACAGAAATACAAAAAAGTTGGATATTATTATAATGAGTTCTCTTTTTCATTATAAAGGGTTGATCAGCCACGTCATACCTGAATGCCCTGAACTGAATTTGCCATATAGCTTTGTGAAACTTGCTGGACAATGGACAAATTTTGGATATCATTCTAAGAGTAACTCTATTGTTCAAAAGTATTCTCGGTGCAAGCGTTACTTCTCAGAAGCTGTAAAGTTGGAAACATTTAGTTCTTAGAGTTCTTAAAGCAGATATTTTAAGTGTTTGCTACTCTGAACCAACTTGAGGGACATCAGATTTTTTTCTTCTTATGCCTTTTTTTTTTCCTTGTTTTGAATTCTTACTGTATCTATCCTTAAGCATAAATCTTTATTTTCCTTCATTATCTTTAGAGATGATTCTCTGGCTGGCTTGTAAGGTTTTTTAACTCTAGTAACACCTTGCATTCACTGATGCTGTTGAGAAGTAGATTATGACAACTGGTCTGATTTGCTCCTAGAATGGATCTCAATGAAGGTGTGCGAGTCTATTCTCAGCCTAGAATTTTGTAGCACATGAACTTTGTTCACTTTGTCTCATCAGTGACTGTGTAGTCTGATAATGCTGCTGACACTACGTAAGCAAACTTTCCTTCTGTTCAAGCCAGTCATAAATTCATTCTTTAAAAATGTCCCTGTCTGATACACAAACAAGTCATAGGTTCTGAAGTAAAAGCTTTACAGAAAGAGCACTAAGCATAGAATGAGAGATCTGTTTTTAGGGAGCAAAGCTTGTGAGGACAGTATTGTCATTGCTTTTGAGGCCAAACAGGAGTATTGTTTACTTGTCCTATGCATGACAATATTTGTTAGAACAGGAACCCTTTTGCTTGTACCATGTAATTTTGGCAGTATCAGCAAGCAAAGAACAGTTTCTCAATCACTTCAAGGAGACATATTCCACTTTGTGATTCCCATATTACTTGCAACACGTGGTGGTTTTGTTGGGCCACTAACACATGCAGTGAGCCATAAATGTGACATTTATGTGACTGGGCGCACTAGTGTGTGCATGCTCCACAACTTTCACCTCCACCCACTAGGGCTCACCTACTGGAGTAGCTCCATTAACTTCCCTAGAAAAGAAAATATCTCTCATTTTGCTTTTGAAAATGTCTTGCAGTCTTGTCCAGATGTGTAGGTGTGTGTTTTGCCATCACAATATAATAATTTTCTTCTATTTACAGTTGTGCCTAGCAATGCTTATACTATATGTGCTATAACCACATTTCAATGTATTTCTTTTCCTTTGGCTTAATTCTAATATTTACCTTGCTCAGGTAATCCATGAGTCCCTCTCCAGTCCAGTTATAAAGGCAGTTGTACACTGGTATCGCAGAAAGGCAATACTACTCAAATACCTTTTTTTTTCAAGCATTTCTTAATGAAAAAAATATGCTTTATGGTTTGAGTCATTTTATGACATTAGTTTCTCATAAATATATATGTGTATTTCCTTTAATATTATTATGTGTGTAAAAACTGTGGCTTTTATTCTCCATAGAAACTATGTCTGGGTAGTATGTAGCCAATAATATCTTGATCAAACAATAACACATGCTGGGTGTGTAGTGTGGTCCATAACACACCGCCAAAGTATGCATATTGTCTTGCATTATACTACTCACGGTTAATTTGAATTGGGATCTCTAGGGGCAAGGATGGCATATGCTTTGTCAGTGCTGAGCTGAGCATCTTGTTGGTTTTCAAAAAGCCACAATTTTACAGTATTTTTTACATGCTCTCTGTTGTAATTTAAGGAAACGGACAAAAATATATATTTTATTAAATCTCTCCATGTGCAGTTCTAAATGCATGTTTAGTAACAGGAGAGAAATGAGTATTGTTGAGGTCATTTAACAGTGTCCTGGAGTTCGTTTACTTAAGCCATATAAACACTACTGACCTGAGCATCACTGGGCTATGGCTGGATCAAGATGTCTCTTATTACTGCTCCCATAAAATAGAAAATTAGCAATTATAATGAATAATTTAAGTACCTTTGCACCCCATTAGACTATGGCACGTAGCTGTAATTTCAATAATAAAGTATTTCATATTGGTCCTTGCAGATCAACTAGTATTTTGTTGCAATGCTTATCTAATATTGTATTTGGTTGGTAAGATTCTTTGAAGCTTCCTCTGATGTAAAGGGGAGTGAATTTGGAACCAGCCTGTGTTTCTGATCACCTTCAGAAACGTGACGTGTTAGCAGATTTACTATTGATGTATAAAAACTAATGAACCACTTTAAGCCATGTCATAAAACTGGAATTCTTTTGTACTTAATTAGATGGCCTGAAAAAGAGGAAATTGGACAAAAAAACCCTGTAAAATTAGCTTCATCAAAACAAATTGGAAACAGATGAGCAACCCACAGTAACTCTACAATAATAATGCTGCAATCCTGACAACACTATGTCTTGGTTCATTTGGATTTCTTATTCAATACCCTGTTCAGGTCTTTCCCCACATTGTTCATTTATATATTATAGATGGAACCGCTGGTGATGCTTATGGTCAAGATAGCGTTAGGCTTATAGCCTTGTCAGACTGTGATGGTTTGGGCAGATATTTGTTTCCCCTTTCCCAAGATGTTTTCTTAGGAAAAAGTTTCTTAGTTAAAATGACTCAAATATTTTTGAGAATAAGACTGGGCAAAATCACTCTTTTGTACATATTTTCAAAAATCATTTGTAACAAGCTGCAGAAAAATTTGTTACGTTCATAATTTGGAGCAGGGATTTAAATTTGGCAGGGAATCAGGAATGTGACATTTGCTGAAAATAACCCAAATTTAACCAATTTATAAGGCTTGAAAAAATTGCAGTTTGCACATGTGCAGTAAAGGTGTGTTAGTTTGACAGCTTAAAAATTTCAAGTCTTTTCATCTGTACTGGGCGTGTTCGAGGCTGGAGTTGCATAACCTGAGCAGGAGTTTCCCTCAATCAGTCCCAGATGGTGGGAACTGAGGACGAGGAGATGTCTGCTGTCCATGTTCCTGCTACCAGTGCCTTGGCATCACAGGGGTGCCATGACCCTGTCTAACTTGAAGCGGATGACTTAGGAACATCGAGTTTGGCAATATCTAGCTTGGAGTAGATGCCTGTCAAAGCTTACAAAATTAAGCTAACTAAAAAAAAAATTGAAAATCCATTCTATAGTATATTTTTGATAGCTCACAAAATGCTATTAACAAGAAATTACAACTTTGTGTTATTAGAACTTCCTAATTGTGTTCTTTGAGGTTTAGAGATCTGATTTGCAAAGTCCTGAGCATCCCTAGTAGCAACAGAAGCAACAGAAACTGTGTGTTGAACATTCAATATAGTGTTTTATATAATGAGAGTTATTCTGAAAAATCCAATGGGAAGCATTTAAATTGGATCCACAAATTAAAAGGCAGTTTTGATCATAACTTCTGCAGGTGTCAGCTCCCCATCTGCAAAATGGCTCTACTATCCCCTTACCTCTTAGTAGCTGTGAAACTACATTATTGTTTGTAAAAAGTATCTTATAAAATCCCATGAGAAAATGAATAATTTTATCATCGAAGTTTGAATAGTGTTTAGTAAGTAGATTATGGAGCTGCTTAGTAGTGAAAAAAATACTGAAAATACTTAATGGCTTCTTGCTTAATGAGAACAATCCATCTGTAATGGAATTAGCCAGCGATTCAGTGGGAAAATGTGATCATAATATTACAGAACATAAACAAAAACAGGTTTTGTGCTGGGGTTTGCTAGCTTTTACGTGATTGACGTTTGCCGCTTTAGTATTCTTCTAGCATTGTTTTTGGGTGATGATTTAATAACTATCAAAGCAGGAATTTGGTTTTATACAAGGGCTTGTTCTTGCATATTTATGGAGATATGCTTGCATATTTGTAAATTTGATTATTCACTTGAGGAGACTTATGTATATAAATGGGTTGAAAGACATTGTCCGCTAGCAATTTGTTAAAAAGTAATCTATTCTAATTTCATCTCTTAGGAACTCTGCAAGGAATATTTTTAAGAATGAATATTATTTGCAGTTCAAGAAATTAATGATTAAGCCTCTTAACATTCTGAACTTGTGTTTTCACTCAGATTTTTTACACAGTGCTAATGATTCCTGACTTCAGTTCTTGATCTTACTGTCACCAGAGCCTTAAACATGTTCCAAAGAATGATAATGTTTTTTGGAAGCCGCCTTAATTTCTGCCTTAGCAAAGGAAGTGGACAGATGATGACACCCTGCAAATATGTTTTGAGCTCTCTTGGTGGCCCAAAGCAGATCTGTCCTGCTGACAATGTACTCTGCATACGGATTCTTCTATTGGTGAAGAACTAATTTAAGCAGTTTCTTATCATCTTCTTAGCCACTTAAATATGTACTATTTTCAGAGAAGGGGATGTGGCAAAATTATTGCAGCACTCTTGGTACCCTCCTCTGCTAGAATGCCCCTGATCTCCTCTCCATAAAAATACCACTGCTGTTCAAGTCGGGCACCTCTATGTGTTTCTTAACTCTTGGAAATGTCTTTTGCTCCTAGTAGAAAAATCACAATAGGAAAGATAATAGGAAAAGTCATAAATGGAAAAGCAATTTTGAGATAAATTTTAGATCAGAATCGTTAATGAAACAGAAATGTTATTTTCCAAGAGTTTTGATTTCTTCCCTCAGAGGAACTCAGAGTTTTAATTTTCTCCCTCTTTCTTCTGTACTTTGTTTTTCTTAGGGAAACAATAAATTGAGTATCTAAGGGAGTTTCCCTTGTTTCTTCTTCTCTGAATATCAATGTTTCAGAAGTCTTAGTGATTAAATGTGAAAGATTGATGCCTTTAGACTCCCACTTTTATTTGGTTTAGAAGGTTTTGAAAAATAAGGGTGAAAAATGAAAAAGGAAATTAATTAAGGTGAAAAACAGGGAACGATCTCAAGCAGATATTGCATTTGGTGGCTAAAGAATAAGAAAGCAGGGCCAAATAATTTGAAATGCTCCTTTTAAAGACTATTTCTAGACCTTGAACAAATGGAAGTATTTACACTGAAAGAAAGCAAATAGTGAAGAAAGAATAAAAAATAATGAGATGTACTTGAAAACTTTTCCCTGTGTATTTTTAATGAGAACCAGTTGAGGTTTTTTGAAGGACTAAAAAAAATATTCAATCATACAAGCTAAAAATTGTGCAGTCTTTTCAGCATTTCTAGAACGAAAAATTACAACCTCTGCATTAGTATAGTTCTATTAAAATTTCTGTAAACCCAAATATTTGAGGTGGGTGCTAAGTGATGCAAATAAAAATGTCTTGGCCAGTATACTTACAATCTACTAATTTTTCCTTTGCAGGCATATTTCAAGGGAAGCGTGATCATGACTACATTCATCCTTCTTATGCTGCTAGAATTAAACCTGTCCATAAAATAGATGGGAGAGCACACTGAACCATTTCAAAGGATGGCGAAGTTCCCATGATATATTAATACCCAAGTCAAACTGCCTGCCTTTAAGGACTCTACACTCTGTGACTCCTGTTCACTACCCGTTAAATATATATGATGTCTTAAATGCCCCAATATAGCTATAAACACATTCAGCTGAAATTTATTCTCTTTAATATTTATCTACATCTAGATCTTTGTACTGTTATATCCTTCTTTTATATGAAAGTTTTATATTGTAGTTGTGAGGGAATGCCCACTATTATCACACTTATATCAATCCCTTCAAGCTACAATATATTATTTCTTACCATCTCTGTCACATGGAACAGTTTCTCATAAATGCAACCTAAATGTTTAATGTGACAGAAGTAGGGATGAATGGGAAAAGATCTAAGTGTGGTGTGTAAATTAGCTTGAAAAAAGACGACAGTGGTTCTTGCTGTGGTCTTCGGATTGTGTAGTCTTGATCATACAGATAAAATTCTGGGAACACAATGAATTAAGTTTTGCCCTCAGTTTCCATCTTTCCTGTAGGATATTGGGGGTTTTGTTTGTTTGTTTGTTTCTTTGTTTATCTTTTAAGATTAAGAATGCTATCCATGTAGAATTCAAAAAAGAGAAAAACTTGTTACTGGTTCAACCCTACTGAGCTGTATAAAGTGATACAGTTTTTGTTTGACTATTTATTGCAGGTCAATAATTACTTCCAAGTTGCTCATTTATATTTGCATACAACTATCTCCTTTCTAAATTCAGTAATTTTCTGCATAATAAGGTATGATTATAAGCAAGTTGAAACATTTGCTTTTGGTTTGGTTTGTTTGTAATGCCACGTACATGTCATAACCCCATGATTTATTATGAATAATGCATTCGTAAGAAAAATGGCTTTATTACAGTGAGGGTACAACCGTTTCTTCATAATCAACAGTTTCATCTTTTCAATTTAAAAATGCAGGTTTTAGAGGCTCCATTTAAGAAGATGGATACTGCAATGCGGCTCAATTACGGATTTTGCCTTTATTGGTGAGTGAAAACCACATTCCTTATGTGTGTGAGACAGCCTGCTTATAAATTCTCATGCTGGTAACTAAGACACAGTGCTGTAATGGGTACATTTCTCTGAAATCATTCATCTATTACGGTTGCGTAGATGTCCGTGTAAACATGCAGATTAGAACAATTTGGAAGACTTTTTTGTTTACCTAGTTTCTCATCTGTTATTTTGTATTTCTTTGCTTTTATTCTGTCAGTAACTTGTGACTGTGTTATTCCTCTGACTTTGGTAGAAAACTTTCTGTTATTATCACTATGGCTCAGGAATACCATATGACCATAATTTTCGCACTCATTGCGACAGACTATAACACATATTTGTTCAATATACTAGAAGAACTGAAGTACTGGTTTGGGAATGAATGGAAATAATTCTGAAATAATTGTGATGGTTTGTTTGTTTTTTTTTTACTATTATCTTACATTTTCTCAGCTTGTGCCACTTCTGGTTTTCCTTAGCTTATAAATGAGGGTGTCTTGCAATTTAATGATTTCTTTTTAAAGATAAGTATTTCAGGTCATTCTAAGCTATTTCACAGTGGAATCATACTAAGTTGTATAAACAGAGTAACTAAATTTTTAGATCTGTCTGTATTCTAAAAACACCAAAAGTTAAAACTTATGTGCATATGAAAATGATTTCTAGTATTTTGGAAAATATAGAATAGTTTTATTGGTGCATCTGAAACATCATGAAGATCACTTTAAATTTAATAAAACTATTTCTTAAAATTACTTTTTCCTCTCTTACAATAATAATCTTGGAGGACATGTACTGGTAAAGCTGGGACCTGTAATGATGACCCAAACGAAGACTACTCATATGGGTGTAAACAGTGCAGAAACATCCATTGACAGCAATTCAATACATTAATAGCAATGACTACCTTGAAATGTTTACTATTTTTTCCTACATGTGTTTGATAGCTAAGGTATTAAGGTTTCTGAGCACGTAGCATCGTGTACAGAAATTAAATCAGGGAATGTCTCTTCATACTATGCATCTCTCTACTGTTTTTTCCTGTGATCCAATCCAGCAATGTGCTTTATACCTTTAAATTCCTTCGCATCCAAAAAGAGGTTAAAGGTGCTCAATAATCTCCTAACTTTTGAATGTGTGACTTTGTTGTTATTAATCTGGCGCACTGAAGGTGGTGTCTATATCTAACTTCTAATCAAAACCAAATCTGCTTCACCTTCACTGAGATAAGCCTATGTTTTGACTTTGTGTGAGCTCTGCAGTGACTTGTGATTGATATACAAAGTGAAAAGTCCTTTTTCCAGAGAAAGGGCAGTCAGTACCTCAGATATTTGCTCAGTTTGTTAATTTACTTAAATTTTAAATAGCCAGGAAGAATAGCAACTGAGAAATCCTAACTATTAAAAAGAGACTTCAGAAAATAATGAAGTAAATGTGCATTTAAAGGCTCTGACTTAGCACTTGGAGATGTGCCCACTCATGATGTAGATACATAAATCTCCTTTCCTGCTCTACAACATCAATAAAGAATTGCATAGCAGTTCTAGGGCATTACCTGTAGTCATTCAAGTTTCTCTAGGTTTTGCCGTCATACCGGATTAAATTCACATACAAGTATGTCCTTATGCTAAACAGATATGGTATGCATCTCTTCCCCACAGCTTGAGGTTCCCTGTAATAACAAATTGGCTTGATGAGCATGTGTGAGCAATCCTTTTTTTCAGTCATACAAGCCTGTTAGAACTACAATGACAAATACCTCAAAAAGAGGTTTGGTTCAGTGAGTTCATTGCCCAAGGTATTTCGACAGCCTCCATTTTTCTCCCATACCACAAGCAGCCAATAAAGCCTATGGGAGATCCCCTCTTACACTGGAAGAAATCGTATCGAAGTGATGACTGATGTCATCCCTGAACTGTTCCACATGAACAGATTTTAGCCAGTCTGCACCTCATCTGCTGTGCAAGTAGGTCAATATGAGGGTGGTTTACCTCCATGGGAAGTTCCTTCCTTACAGTGGAGACATTAATGGAAAATCAGATCACCATCACTTATGTTTGGAGATGGCTTGAGCATTTTCTCTGTGCTTGAGAAAACTAGGATCCTTTGGTCCAAAGCCAGTCTGTTTCTGGGACCTCTTTCAGGTGTGTTTCTGATTCCATACATTTTCTCATAGCACTGGGTGCTACAGAAGGTAACAAAGGAAGCATCCAGATTAACTTTATTCACCCAGGCATGCGTAGAATAGTTCTAACTCGATTAATCATTATAGTTAGCTCTTTATTAGGATACCGAGTCTCCTGTTCCTCTTGAAATTTTGGTAGCCTCCCTCCACCCCATTTCTGTGATTTTACATCATATATTGTTGTTGTACCCATTGCTTCAAAGAATTTATTTCAATGCATGGAAAAGAATACCTGAAAATGCACATGATGCAGTACTTTGGATTTTATCTTTATTCATGGATGTATCCGTTTTAAAATGTCTCTTGAATTTGAGGAATGAAGGTGCCATTTGCCGCCCTATCGGTGTTTGTTTTCCACCTGTAGAAGATGTTTCAGTGTTGTTTTGTCCTTCTGTAATGAATGTTTTTGGGGGCTTCAGTCTTTCCTGCTTGTTCCACCTCCTCAGTGGGATCTTAGTTAAACAGCGGCCACCTCCCCGTGTTATCTTGCTGAGCCTGTGGCTTCCTGTTCTCTATTTCACCTACGGAAATTACTTTTTTGGTGATCCTTACTTTACTCACCGCTGAGTGTCTTACACTGTTAACTAGGTTTCTCTGAGAAAAGGCTCTACTTTAGACATGTCCCCTACCCAGTTTACTTTTCATTTGTCTGAGAGTATAGCTCCCAGCCTTCTTCCTCTAACCATTCCAGCTCCCAGCAGAGACAGTGCTAAAGGCTCTTGGTTTTTTATTTAAACAGGATTTTCCCATTTGAAATCCACTTGTGGGTTTTTTTGTCAGAGGAAGAAGTGTTTTGGGGAAATTTTACATGACTGTATAGTGCAGTAATGCCTGAGTACCCTAGTACCTGGTCACTGAGGAAGCATACCATACCTACGGGTACAAAGTTGTTTAGCTGGGGGCAGAAGAATGCAGAAGGCTCAAGTGTTTCCCGTGGGGCATTTTTGAAGACCGTTTCTATTGCAAAGACTTGCCAGGCAGCTACACCAGGTTCTGTTGTGCACTCGCCAGGGCCTTTGCTGTAGCAGAGTTGTGTAAATGGGAGCACAGCCTGTACCAAGTTTGTGCTTTGGCAACAGTCAGTTGTTACAAGTTTTAAAAGGAGAAAAAAACCCCACAAAACTAACATCAAAATTAGAGTTCCTCACAGGTGATTTGAGTGTTCTGCCAGCTCCCAAGTTATCTTAGAAAAAAACCCACATTTTTCTTCCTATTTCAGAGAGAATTACACAGGACATTTAGATCTTTTTAGGCAGTTATCTAAAGCTGAAATTTAAAATGTAGAAATTCACTAGTTTCAGTTGCAAGTTAAGTCCACCAGACCTCTTGTTGTCATTTATAGTAGCAGTAGAGACAACGTCAGGTGCTGAGGGTGGCTCAGTTGTTGACCAGCTAGAAAGGAACTTGCATGCTGAAACAGTACACACCATCACGTAGTGGCCTGCGAGGCTCCTTCTAGATCAAAATGGGAGGATTTTGGTATTTTTAATGTGGTCACTGCTTTCTCCTAACTGCTTATTTACTGTTTACTGCTCACTAAAGGAACCTCAGATCTAGTTATATAAAAGATGTTATCAGGCTGGAATAACTTTGTTCTCACGAAGTCCCTTTGGTCTTGGTATTTTCATTGCAGTGGATAGTGTTGCCAATTACTTTTTTTTTTTTTTTGAAAACAGCTCTTGAATTGAACTGAACTTTCATCTGATTTTTTTTTTTAAGAAAAATTTCTAACTTTGCCATTACAGAAAGTAGCTTTAAACTTGGAACAGTAAAAAAAGATATGAAATATTTTCAAAATTTATTCCACAGTTTCAGAGGTTTTTCATCTTGTATTCTGTGATTGGTAATTGCTAGAGGTGGCAAAACTTTAAATCACCTCCCTCCTGTGCAGTATTCTTACAAGTCCATCAGTGGAAGACCTGAATACCAGTTCTTCCTTTTATTTCCAAGGGCATTGTCATAAAGTGATCAGAGAAAGAAAATGACAGGAGATAAAGATTTGAGGGCAGAGGTTTCAAAAGGTGTTTATGGGAGTTAGTGCTCAGTTCACATAGTTACATTAGCAAAAATAATTCATTAGCAAATTCTATTAGTGTCTTTTGAAGTTCTTAGCCAGGGAGATCAAATAATTTGACCTAAGGTGACAGCAGAAGTTCAACAGTTGAATCTGAATCTTCTTTCCTGTCATCTAGCAGTTATCATGGATGAGACAGTATTTATTGTTCAAGCAGATTTAAGGGAAATGTAGAAATTGCAGTTTTAAAAAGTAATTCCAAAATTACTACTTAAAATGATTATTCCAGTACTTCCTCTTGCATTGTTGTTATGCTTAATGATAGTTTTCTATTTTTGCCATTAGAACATTAAACAGGGCATTTCCCATCAATGTTATTTATACCCATTTTATTTTGAGGTACTGTCCTCTTACTGCAGTTTTATTTTGGCAATAAATTACCAAACAAACAGTTGTATTTTATTCCAAAACATTTTTATATGACTGTAATCTGAATCTTAATTCCACATTTTAAAGTAATTTCTTCAAGTATAATACTTCCCTAGCAACATGTCAATTAACTTGCAGCTATCCTCATAGTTTAGTATCCTGCAATATTCTATACTAAAACTGACACTGAGGTTATTTTATTTAGTTTATGTTAAAACTGTGTAAATATTGCTCTTGAGATAATATATTAAGAAAACAATGGCTGACTGGGAATCACATTGATCCCCAATTGATCCTAAGATGCCATTCAATTTTTCATTTTGAATTAGAGTTGGGGAAAGAGAGGCTATAATTATATCACCAAGACATCATCAAAATAACACAGCAAATCAGCAGAATATAGTGGCAGGTCTTATATCCTAATTCAAAAAACCCAACAAAACCCACCCCTAATGTCTTTGTGTTATGGAAATATTTCTTTTTCATTAAACCAGTGCAAACAAAGCCTCCATTTAAGTGACTACTTCAGGTTGGTTTTTAGAGAGTTGAAAATTTTATCATATCAATATGTTTCCATTACAAACTACTGCATTTTGACAACAACTTCCAAGGAGCAAGAGGTAATGAAATCACCTAATAAATAGGTATTCTGTGTTCAATATCCATTAGTTCAGTACATAATTTCAAACGTTCATTAGTCTCTTGAGGCAGAGACCTTATCTCAGCAGGTTTTATAATTGAAGCTGTCTGTTGGGAGCGAAGGAGAGGGAGATTGCAGAATGTTGGTTTAGATGGAGAATCTTGGAACATACCTTAAAGGACTAAGGGTATACTGAGAAGTTCTGTGGTCCTTTTAATTTTCTCTGTGTCCCCTTCCAATATGAGGGGACGTCTGTGGGCAATTCACTGTGATCTTAAATATACTCTCTTTAAAAAGTGATCCACAAAGGGAAGAAGAAATGTCTTTTTCTCTTTTTCTTTCTTTTTGATTTATTAATTTTTAGTTGTACTTTGTGTTCCTTCCTGGTATACAAAAAAGCTGAAAAACTGAAGGTTTTACTATCTAGAATATAAAGTGTTAATGTTAGAAATCCAGGTGCTGCCTACTCAGCCTTTTTTGGAAGCCTTGGTGTTAAAAGAAATAATCTGATGAAATGATCAGTGAAACTTTGCCACTGAAATCCAGTTGAGTCAAGAATTTTTTTAGTCATAATTTCAAATCATTATTGTTTGGTTTTGGCTGGTAATTTACTCAAATGAGAAGCAGAAACCTTTGTCAAAGGTTCCAGATCTCTCATCTTCCCCAAATGATTTGGGGCACAAATATGAATACTTCAGTAACTTGTATTGTGGAAGAAGGATTGAACAAATGACCATCTTCAGAAATATCTCAATTTTTTAAAAAGTACCCTATAAAAAAATGTAAATAATTCCCAGCACTGTTGCCTTCCATATATATCAGAATAAACAAGACAGAAAAAATGTGTTTCTTCCATTTTCCTACTAGCAAGTATAAAAACAATATCCCTCAAGCCTTGCTATTCATCACAAATTCTGATCATGTAGAAAGGAATTTTTAGGTCAAGTGGCCGTTCTTGGTAACACTAGTATAGTCTATTGTGTGCCCAAAAGTCAACTTGACTTCAGCCAATACCTTGAAATTTAAAGGTAGAGGCTAATATTTTCTGTTGTGCTGGATTACAGACAGTGTTCTGTAAAGTTAGAAACGTGAGCATGCTATATAAGATGGCTCATGTATGTAACACCAAGTTTCAGATTAATGCAGACTGAGCTAAACGTTTTTTCACAAATAAGAGTATGAAATGAATAAGAACTCTATCATGAGTCTATTAAAACTATCCTCGTTGCTGCAAGCCAAGCCTGCTTGTTGCAGTCATAGAAGTATGTTCATTTGATATAGTTAATCAATACAGGATGAAAATATATTTATCAGACTAGACTGAATTATGAAAGGGAAAAGAAGGTCTGGATATACTCATTTTCCCCCATATCCACACAAAAAAACCCCAAAAGCCTCCAGTAATACTAGGTTCTATACTGGTCCCAGGTGATGCTTTTCTTTTAGATAGTCTTGCAGCGACAGCAAACCTTTAAATGAAACACATCTTTTACTGAAGCCTTCCTCATAAAAGGCTGAAAGAGATAACACAGAAAGAAGATGGGCTGTCAGGAAAATTGATGGTGGGAAGGAATCTCTGCTTTCCTCTTTCACCAAGCGCAGACAAAGTGCCTGGTCAGTTACTTAAACACTTTCCACTGTTCTAGTGCTCAAAAGTGGTCTGTGCAAAGTAAATCAAATTAATACATACAGCATTTTCCACAATGAAGTGGTAAGCCCACGCAAACAGAAATACATGTACAGTGGTGCTGTAGTTGCAGCGTTGTGAAGAAGGCATTTTGAAGTTTAGTTGTATGCAATCGCGAGAAATGGGTTTTCTTCTTCCCCTTCACAGGCACAGTGAAACCAGTTATTCAGGATTTCGGCTCTATGCAAATCGCACATGTGTAGTTGATGGTAAAGCAGTTTTAAGGACAGCAGTAGACGTGGTATTGTGTTATGGCACAAGAAAACTGCTGCTTTTTTGGAGCGGGGAGGGAGGTGAGAGAAAGAATACAGTGTGGATTTTTTTAGTGTATTTTGTTGTATAGTCTAGATTCTGTGCTGTGGTTTTTGCTACGTAATATTTTTCATTACATATTTAGATTTAGTACCACCTTTTTGTGACTGACACTGTCCTCTTGTCACTCTTTTCTGAATAGGACTTGAACCCCAGCTGCCCCATGCTTTTGTTAATATTAATGACCACATCCCTGCTGTGTGAGTAAAATCAGAATAGCCACAGTTAATAGGCAGAACGCGTACAAACTGGTCTGAAAAGGCTCCAAATAAAGCTCCCTGCCTCCATTTGTATGTATGTGCATGTGAGCACTCCCTGTTTATTAAAAGCTGCTACTGTTGGAAAGAAAGAAAAAGTCACCCTGGGGGAATAATAGTGAGATCAATTTACTTATTTCAGTCATGAGTTCCTGCTTGTTTCAAAGTAAGGTCTCACTTTTCTGATGTACTCTCATACTTTGGAGTTGTCTGTAACTGTTGCCCATGAAACCTTGAGTTCAGTGACTACTCTCAGATAAAAGATGACTGAGATTGATGGAGAACGTGAATCTACGAATCCTTGCTCTGTCACTGTGCTGCTTTTCAATGCTCCTCATTTTTCTGTGTGTTTATTTCATAGAATCATAAAATAGTTTGGGTTGGAAGGGACCTTTAAAGCTCACCTAGTCCAGCCTGCAATGAGCGTGGATATCTTCAACTAGATCAGGTTGCTCAGAGCCCTGTCCAACATGACCTCGAATGTTTCCAGGGATGGGGTATCTACCGCCTCTCTGGGCAACCTGTGCCAGCATTTCACCACCTTCATTGTAAAAACTGTCTTCCTTATATCTAGTCTAAATTTACCCTCTTTTAGTTTAAAACCATTACCCCTTGTCCTGTTGCAACAGGACCTGCTAAAAAGTTTGTCTCCATCTTTCTTGAAAGCCCCCTTTAAGTATTGAAAGGCTGCAATAATGTCTCTCCGGAGCCTTCTCTTCTCCAGGCTAAGCAACCCCAACTCTCTCAGCCTGTCCTTATAGAAGAGGTGTTCCAACCCTCACCAGAGCGAAGTAAAGGGGCAGAATCATCTCCCCCGACCTGCTGGCCACGCTTCTTTTGATGCAGCCCAGGATATGGTTGGCTTTCTGGCCTGTGAGTGCACATTGCCAGCTCATCTCCAGTTTTTCATCCACCAGTAAACCTAAGTCCTTCTTGTCAGGGCTGCTCTCAATCCCTTCATAGCCTAGCCTGTACTGATATTGGGGGTTGCCCCGACTCCGAGGCAGGACCTTGTACTTGGCCATGTTGAACCTCATGAGGTTCACGTGGGTCCACTTCTCAAAGTTGTCCAGGTCCCTCTGGATGGCATCCCACCCCCCAGGCATGTCAGCTGCACTGCTCAGCTTGGTGTTGTCTGCAAACTTGCTGGGGGGGCAGTTGATCCCACTGTCTTTGTCGTTGATGAAGATATTAAACAGTACTGGTCTCACTACAGACCCCTGGGGGACACCAGTTGTCACTGATCTCCATCTGGACATTGAGCCATAGACCACTGCTCTCTGGATGCGACCATCCAGCCAATTCCTCATCCACCAAACAGTCCATCCATCAAATCCGTATCTCTCCAATTTAGAGAGAAGGGTGTTGTGGGGTACCGTGACAAAGACCTTACAGAAGTCCAGATAGATAACATCTGTAGATCTCTTTTTCACTGATGTAGTCACTCCATCAGAGAAGGCCACTAGCTTGGTCAGGCAAGACTTCCCCTTGGTGAAGCCATGCTGGCTGTCTTGAATCACTATTCATTATTCTTCATTATTCTTCTCGCCCCTTATTTCCTATATCATAGCCTCTTACTTAATTTTCCTCCTTCTGATTTGTGAATTTTTTTGAAAATACCTTTCAATAGTCAGAATGTGGGTTTTGCTGATTGTTTCCCTTGGAACAGACTTCAGAGAAAGCTGAATCTCCTGTGACTAGGGGATCCAATTCTCACCTTTCCCCACCTCTTAAAGGCTTAGCGTAACGTCTACAGACCCCAGTAGGAACAATGTGCATCATGAGGAGCGGAGAGCAAGCCCTGTGGAGTTTTAGATTCTTGCAGTGAATCTCAGCTTCAGCACTCAGCAAGCTTGAATTGAATAAAATCCCTGTGGGTGGCTCTGTGCCACAAATCGTGTAAAAGCCAGGCTGCAGCAGTCACAGCAGGATGGAAAGATTATCCTGAATCCTGTTTCTCTTCCTGCTCCAACTGTCCTACTTAGAACACAGGGAAATTGATTTTCCAGCTTAGACACCAAGGAGAGAAACTTCTTTGAACTGATGTCTCCCGAGATAGAGCAAAGTCAATTTATTAACAGGAATAATCCACTAATAAAAGTAGAGCAGACCTAGATTGGATAGCTATGGTGTGGCTTAAAGACACGAGGTTTGTCTTTTCAGGGTCAAACTTCTGAAGGAGGAATAAGAAGCAGCGTGTATGTACAGGCAGATGAGGTACAGATAGGGCTGTCTGGATGTCATTCAAGCCAGGTGTTTTGTCTCCTGCCTTCTCTGCTTTCCTCTCCCTATTGGGTTTATCCGGTATGCCCTCCCAACCTCAATATGCTGTTTATTTCTAGCAAATATGTCCTGTGTTTTCCTACAATTCCACTTTTTTGCTAGTCCAGGCCTTCAGAGGTTTTTCTAGACCCAGCTACTTGAATAACATTTCTTCTTCTTTACTTTAGGAGTAGTTTACTATGTCCTTACTACATATACCTCCTCATATGAATAGACAAACTGCTAAATTTGGATCTTTTTCAAGAATGGGAACTCTGAGACATTTGCAAGTTGTCTTATTTTGAGTGTGTACGAGCAGTTTACAGGTGCTTGGGTGAGTACTTTCTCCAGTCAATGAGGAGAGGTTGCTTCAAAGACTAACTTTGACACTTGGAGTTCATCTCTGTAGCGTCTCTCTTCCCTTTGACTAAAACACAGGCCTAGGGCTAGTAGCCACACATTAGAGAGCCTTTTTGAATACAGCTCACCTTCATATTTTACCAGTTGTGTAATTGTTAAAAATTCTTACTATGTCATCAAGTCCTCACCTGAGTAGCCAACTTTCTCACCTTTGTGTTTCTATTGGTACAAAAACTTGATAGAATTTCTCCTGCATTTTCTGAGACTTTCTGTTTATTAACCCCCCACCCTAAGCCAAAATCCATCTGAAATATACCTAGGGAGACGCGTAGCTCTGTAGTGCTACTTAGTAGAACTTTGCATTGTCTCAGTGTAAGCATATATCCTGGGAGCATGATATGAACCTTAAGAAAGAAAATATTGCTTTCCTGCAATATGCTAAATTAAATTTTTCTAGTCTCAGTGGACTGACATCAACACAAAATTATCTGTTATTGGACTATATTCAGTTAAAGATTTGAATGTTGAATATGAAATTGTTCTACTTTTTCATAGAATATGTAATACTAGATAAGATACAATATTTTGTGTTGGAAACAGATCCCAAAATGACAAGATAGCAGGATTTCCTGCCAAAACAATATTATCATTTTTGTTTGCTTGATCTTTTTTATGGGGTAAAAGGGGAGGAAACAGAATGAATGCAAATATTGTTCCTCCCCTGCTATATATAAGCTTATCTAAAGATTAAGTCATTTGTTCTAGCTGGAAAAAGGCAAGTAAAACAGTTACAGGCTATACTTGTATCTTTTTCCGTAAAAAATGAAGGATTGTTCCTCTAGGTATTAATTTTAAAAGATTTCTAAATGTTTTCTCGTTCTTGTTAGACCAATATCTAAATATATGTTAGAACACCAAAGTATTAACTTTTGAGAATAAAAATAACTTTAGTCTTCTCCTAGCTGATACTACAGAAGACTGAAGATATCAGTGTTGCTAACCCTAGCTTTCTAAATTCTTATTCTTAGTTGCAGCCTGTTACTACTGTAATACCTTGCAAGCCCTGTGCAAGATAAAACCTAGTAAACCAGAATTCTTATAGTTCCTGGCAGTTTTCTCTCTTTAGATATGCTCAGGATCTGGTTTGCTTTATCTAAGCACAATATTTTAATTGTAGATAAAGTAAAGAAATTAACGGAGAATTTTGTGGGAAAGACGACTTCTGTTTAACCCAAATTCTTAAATACAGTTGTCTTTTTCAACTCTCTGTGAAGAGCACTTCCCAGTTAGTTACTGTAAAAATTAATTTTACTTTTCATTATGTGCTATGTTCCACTTCAATAAAGTTTGTTTTATACTTCAGTATTCCAGAAAAGGAACACTGCTGTTTGAAATGTAGCTTCTCAAATGTAGCTGAACTGATGACTCAATCCAAGTAACAAACCTTGTCCCAGCCACTGATCATTGACACTGATCATTGACTGGCCAAGTAAAACCTTACTTGGCAAGTGCGGTGACTTCTGTAGTTATTCACAGTTGTTTAGCTTTCTTAGTTCTGTGCTGCATTTTCATACTTTATGGAAAACAAGTGATGTATAAACAGAAGATGTCATATATCTCACAGGTCTATTTCCTATCTCTGTGCTGTGGTTATGCATCTAATACAAAAGGCACTGACACATCCCTTGTTCTGTCCAGGCTGAAATGGGCTGCCCTCTGTAGAAATATGTCTTTTACAAGAAAGGGACACATCTTCCTCCACGGTTGTATATTTTTGGGAGGTATTCTCTGAACAGCAAGAATATACACAAGTCTTATAGTGTCTTTAATACAACTTGCAACTCCTTCAATCTTCCTATTTACTTCTGGGAAATGAGCACAAATGCTCTGAGGTACACTTTTTGCTGCCAGACTTACAACCACTAGAAGTGAATTTCATATTACCCTGTGGCTGATTTGTATGTAGACATTTTTATTATGCAGCAGTGATTTTAGAGGGTGAGTCTGTTTCAAACCAAGGGCAGAAATGAGTGCATTGTATGTAAGCACAGCCCAGCAACTTTAAAAGTAGAGCCGTGCCTACTGAACATAGCAGCATTTAGACAATGGCTGATATGTAAGACCAGAAAGAGAGGTTGTTCTTTCTCTTCTCTTGTGTGGCAGAATGGGGAACATCTTTTAACCAGTCAGAACTTCTCATAGTGAATGTCATAGCAAATTCAGCTGTGCATAGCAGTTTCACAAGTGGAAGGGTGTGGCAGTAATCTGCAGAAATTCAGAGTAAGACAGGAAAAACATTTTATTCCTATCTATCCTGCTAAATTTACCTGTGCAAGAAGCCAGAGAAATTAAGTCGTCTTCTTCAGTGCAAAGGAAGACAGAAGTGGTTTGGAAGCAAATAACTTTAATGATCTAAAAATATTCATCAGATGGAAATGTCCATAAAGCTTCTTTTTGTGAGTGTTCACAATTATCCAACCCAGCACAAAACAAGAGAAGCTCATTATGTATTATTTTAGCAAGCTATGTTTATAGAACAATTTATCACAGTGATAATTGTCTATTTTAAGATTAACTCATTGCCATATACAGTTTCACAATTAAAAATTAAACACAACAGATAGAAGGCAACCAATCTCTGAAACACTGTTGTTAGTGATGTCCTCATCTGTAGATAATTAAATAATGGATCAGGTATGGCATGTTCTGAACACTGGAAATAATTATTTATGTCTCGTCTCCCAAGTTGTTATTTAAAGGTTGCAGTTTCAATGAATGCCATCTGAGGAAGGCTAGAAGCATTTTTAACAAGGCAGTTACAGAGACAATTTTTTTCCTGATTTAACTATTCTTCAGCTGAAGTGATTCCTATTTCTTTCTCCACTGATGACAAAAAACCCATGTTTTTTTCATTACATTTATAACAGGTAGCAGCAGGATGTGTGGACTGTAATCTCCACCACAGCAGTGTGTAGCCCTTTGTGCCAATTGTTGTTGTGTCCTGAACACTAATGGTTTGCTCTAACCTTTTATCTTTAGCAGCGTATTTCAAGCATCTAAAATATTTTGAGCGAGGTGAAAGAAACAAAACCATTCATGCTTTTAGAGGTAGCTAATAGCTTAATATCTTCTTTTAGCCCACATTTTCATATCTAGCTCTGCAGTATTACCTCCTCTGACAGATAATATCTGTGCTCTGTCGTTAGCTTTCTCCAGAGCAGGGTCATTGAGGCCCAGCCAATTCCCTGTTGCATGTAACTTGTGCGATCAAGATGGGGAGCTCCTGCCTTTAGGAGGACATTTGTTATGTGGTAGAACTGACGATATTACAAACAATTTCTAAATCAGGAGCTTGAGGCCCGAGTTCCAGTATGTAAATGTCATGGTACGCACTGTCACATAGGGCTCTGGTGGCGAGGGCTGTGGGGCGGCCGCTGTGAGGGGAGGCCGGGGCTGCCCCGCGCCGGACACGGCCCTTTCCAGCCGTCCCCAGCAGCCCGGCCGCAGGGGCTGGCCCGGCCCCTCAGCCACGGGGGTGCTGCCTCAGGGGAAAAATATTTAAGAAAGGGCACTGAGGGTGAGGGAAAAAGTGTGAGAAACGGCACTGAGACATAGAGGTGGGAGGAGAGGGAGGGGAGGAGGTGCTCCAGGCACCCGAGCAGGGGTTCTATGCTGAGAAGGAGGAGGCCACGCTGCAGCAGGTGTTTCCTGAAGAAAACAGTGGCCCATGGGGAGCTCATGCTGCAGCGGGTTCTCCTGGCAGGAGCTGTGGCCTGTGGAGGAGCCACGCTGGAGCAGGTTTATCCTGAAGGACCACAGCCTGGGAGAGGGCCCACTCTGGAGCAGGGGACTGTTTTGAACTGACCACAAACCCCCATTCCTCATCCCTCTGTGCCGCTCAGGGCATGGAGGTAGAGTTGGGAATGAAGGAGTGAAGCAGAGCCTGGGAAGATGGGGAGGTAAGGGAAGGGGTTTTATGCTTTGTCTTTATTTCTCTCTGTCCAACTCTGTTTTAATTGGCAATACATTCCATTTCCCCCCAAGTCAAGTCTGGTTTGCCTGTGATGGTAACTGGTAAGTGATCTCCCTGCCCTTATCTTGACCCACAAGTTTTCTCATCTTATTTTGTCCCCTGTCCAGTCGAGGAAGGAGAGCAAGGGAGCGTCTGGGTGGGCGGCTGGCAGCTGGCCAGTGCCGACCCACCACAGATGTGCAGGTTGAAAATTGTTTTCTGTCAGACTAGACATCCTTTGCTTTAACCTGAGATTGCTTAGTATTTTTTGACCTTTTTAATATTTAACAATACTTCAGTTAAAGCCATCTCACTGCAAATGCCTAAACTTTTAAGCTTTCCTTGTCAATTTTACTCAATCCTGGGTGCTGGGTGCCTGAAGATAACTGATATCCACAAACTCTGTCTAAGTGGTGGATGAGGAAGGACGGTTTAGGGGTTTTAGAGTGACAGACAGGCATTTTCAGGAAATAAAACACATGCAAGTATAACCATCGCACTAGTTAAGAAGAGCTTAAAAATTATACAGCAGAGAGAGGAAATAATGGATCAAATCAAGAAAGAAACATATGGTTGGAAAGTGGGAAACTTAAACTATGAGGAGCCAATGTGAAAAGTTTCCAAATATCCCTGAATCTTGCCATTGCTGTCATACTTGATGTGTGAGTTTCCAGAACTTCACTGACAGAATAAATGCTGCAAACAATTGGAAAGTGCTTGTGCCCTGGTTCTTCAATTTTGTACTTTTCTGAACATGACAGACCATATCCATATGAGTCAGTGAGATAAAGATGTTCCAGCACATCTCATATAGAGGAACTAGAGAAATAACACCAACACATCATTCCAACTGAATTGTCATAAATGATTACTTAGGGGGTGAGACGAATCAAGATCATGCTATTTATTGGAAAAATAACAGTATAAAGAAAAAGCACCAAAGGATCATTAGGTCATATCATACTGTGAAGGAAAACTAGCAACTGAGTTGTCTTCATATGTTCAGCATTTGGCAGATAATCATTCTGTAATTTTGTGGTTCTTAAGACAGCAGGAAAGTCATTGTATCTTGATTCCTTTTCCCTTTTATTTGTATGTATTTCTGCTAAGGAAACCCCTTTAAATCATACTCATTCAGGAAGCACTTAAGTCTAGTGGTCACACTGATATTGTATACTCAGCTGTACATAGATGGATTTAAACCTCTAATGCAGTGTTTTCCTGAACTCAGAACACAGTCTCAAACTGCTCTCAAAATGTGGAGTGAGAATATCTGGCAGCAGTGTGGCTTTATGATCTAAATCCTGGATCAGACTTTATAACCTGGATTTTCTGGAATTATTTGAATATCTTAGTCTATTTCCATCATTGAATTTTTTCCCTCTGCTCAATCCAGATGGTATTAAAATAATTCTGTGCTTTATTATATAAACCTAATAATTTCATGGCGTATAATTTATAAATATTGTCTTATGTGTATAGTTTTGTATCTATATCAGAAAGGTATCTAAAAATAAACACGAATTGTTTATCCCTATTTTTACAGATGGCATCGAGCATTTATAGAATGAATGTTGCTCATCATTGCTTGCTGAGTGTGTGGTAGAGCTGAAGGGAGGAAGAACCAAGATCTGATTCCTAACCCTAGGCCTGTTCCTAGACCTGTTCATCTGTAAGTCCAAATCTGCTCTATTTCATATGGTTTGTTTTGCTTCCAGCAGAGTGGAATTCTTGTTTAAAATAATTTCTCATTATGGATGTTGAGAGAGTATACAGATGTGCAGCAGAATAGCATTTGGATATAAAAATATTTTTTGCAAATTGGAGTAGTAATTTTAAAATTAGTATTAATTTTGATAATAGCATGTGCAAGGTGCTGTGAATGGGAGTACCACAGCACAAACAAGGATGGGAAAATAAATTGATTTGTAACAGTTCTTCAGGAAAGAATTTTGGTCTTACAGTGATTTGTAAATGGAATGTGACTCTACAGTTTTAAATTATTGCAAGAAGGACAGGAGCCATGCTGGGCTGTATTTGAAAATGACTATAGCTTAGATGATGCGTAAAATAATGTCTCTGCTTTGCACAGCATTAGTAAGGCCACAGTTATGCGTAGCTTAGTGTATTTGAAGCAAAATATGAACCATCTGAAGAGACCTAAAGAGCAAGCAACAATGTTTAGAAATCCAGACAAGACATCTTAGACCTTAATGACTTGGGATTATTTAGCAGAAGGACATAATTTGTTCTCCATGTCTGTGACTGACAGAACAAGAATCATTAAGCTTAAATTGCAGTGGGACAGATACGGGTAAATATTAACAACTTTTTAATGGTAAGACAGCAAAGTAGGTTTTTTGAATCCTAATTCTCAGAGGTTTTAAAGTCAGGGTAGATGAGTACCAGAAGGACTTGGATATGATCCATGTTTGCCTTGAGATGGGTCTGAAGTCATGAATGACTTCTCAAGACCTGTTTCAGATGCATTTTCTATGACTGTAGAATTCAGTGGGAGCTCCACTGAAATGTAGCAGCTAAGTCAGTAACCCTGGAAGAGAAAAAGATCCTCCGTGTTCTGTTGTTTTCACTACTGTTGTCACCATATATATGAAACTCCCCAGTCACCATTTCTTTAATTCCAGTTTACTGGATGACAGAGAAATAGTTAACCTTTATAGCCAATAATACTTCACAGTGATGTAAAACTGCAATGATATTGTGTCTTCTGTTGCTAAAATGACTAGACAGCTTGCTTTTTTTCCTCAAACAAAAGCAAATGGGTTTAAAGGATGGCAAACAAGTGTCAAATAATTCTGTCTCTTATCATTAAAAAAAGATTCAAAGGTAGCAATATTGATATTAAAACAAAAATTACATTTCACATCCAACTTCTTGCTCTTGAGAGCATGCTTAATATAGAGTTAACTTAAACTAATTGAAAAGAATGAAGTATTTGCATAATTATATTCTGGAGATTGTTGTTGTTCAGTCTGTTGAAATCTCCTGGAACACATGAATACAATGCTTTGTGAACCTGCTATTCCCAATTTTACCAATTTAATCTACAGTAAATCTCATTAATACTACCAGTAAGTACTAGAAATATTGTCTGATGTACTTTCAGATTAATTATGCTTGTGGCAATCTTTATAAGAGGAGGTAATTCATTCAAACAATAGCAATTCTTTCTGAATTCACTTCAAATGTCATTATGATGGAATGCAATTTTGGGAATAATGCAAATGTAAGTTTCAGTAGCTGGAAGCAATTTTTTTTTAATGAGGTGTGCTCTAACACGCTGCAGTTTCTACCACTGGCATGGTAAAGTAATACAGAGACAATGAATACGATTAAATTTAGTATTGGTGTAAGTCATCTGAAGCTAAAGCTAAATTTAGGTAGTTACTGTATTTTATTTATGCAGATGACTCAAAAATAGATTATTTCTGCCAAATTGTGCCTTATTAAGGTTCAGTATCTAGTTTTACTTTTGTTATAGATATGATCTCTGTCCTTGTTGTAAATAGGGAGAGCTTGGTGCTTTATTTCAGGAAGGAGAAAGCACAGTTCAATAACACATGTGATCTAAGGCAAAACCTATCTGTCTGTCAGGAGGCTGAAAAAAAGAGGAACTGGTAGCCCTACTAATAGCTGTAATTTTCAGAAGCATCTTGCCTGTAGGCTGGAATTTTTCCTGTTATGCCCTACTGTAGAAGACCAGCACCCCCATCTTTTCCACATGTAGTGCAATCTTGTTTGTCCTGCTGACTGGGGGATTTATGTTATCATGTAAACAGAAACAAGTTAGCTTCATTGTGAATATCTATTTCACTGGTTTTCAAATGGTGAATCATACCCAGAGATGGTGTGAGTTGTGGCATTTTAAGCAGGACTCGTTTGGACAAAACTTTGTCATGGGTATATTATCTTGAGTTCTTCTCTGGTGTTGCCAGGTCTCTGCTGGGAGGTAGAGGTGTCAGGGGCCTGTAAGGAGAACACAGAAGATAAATAATATCATTGGGTGGGGGGAGGTGGTGGTAGTAAGCTCAGGGATTCAGACTGAGAATGAGGAGTTGAAGGAAGCAATGAGTTGAGTAGTGCAGAGTTTGCAGTGCAGTCCTGTCAATCAAGTGAGGGGGGAAGAAGAAGAGGAAAAGATACAAAGACAGTATGAGACAGGTTTAAAAAAAAAAAAAAAGAATTTATCAATAACAAATATGTATAAGAAGGGTAGTTTTCTCTGGCCCCCACAGAGCTATGTTCTGCAATTTAATAGATGCTTTGTTCTTACTGGCTCTCTTTTCCACACAGCTTCAGCTTTACAAATAAAACAAGGAAATTGGGAAGACAAACATACTTTCTCTCAGTATGGTCAGTCCAATGGGAAATATCAAGCCAAGAAGCTATTAAAGTCAAGATATTCCGTATTAAGATTCCCATAAGCATCTTGAATGTATAGAATAAAAGCTGTAGAAAAATAGTAGCCATTTAAAAATACTCCTTATCTGAACTCTTCTAAGCATGTTAAAACAAACAGGACAGGTAAAAAAATATTATTGGACAAATATAGGCCAAATACTTAGCCAGTATGAATCTCTGATCACTTTACCTGTCAGCCTGGGATTATGTTTTCAATATGTCCCTTTGGAGAATTCGTAAATGTCTGTTGTAAATTACTCTGGTTAAAGTGCTCAGATCTCCTGATACACCTGAAAAACCAATGGGGAGGAGAGGGTACAGAAGGCAACATACAGCCAGAGTTCATATCACAATCATAAAGGCTGCCTTTTTAAGGCTTTTTTTGGCTACATAGTGCTGTGTGATAACTGAGATGTTATCACTAGCTGCCTGTCTTATATTTTAGAAGTGTCTTGACTTTTGAGTGTTTAAACTTATGCCTATATCTATTATTGTTAGTTTATAATTGTTATTTTATTTTGAGATTTGTATTGATATTGTAACAACCTAGGCTCAGATTATTAAGTAGATAAAATCTGTTGAAAATCTGAGTTTTCTCTCCTGTACCTGAATTTTACCGTCATCCAGGTAGAACTGTGTTTTGACTATGGGAATTGTGGAAGTATAAATGTTCTGTAAGTAGGCACAGTCCAAGAATTTTGTTTTTTGGCAGTAAGCTTTATGAAAGAAAAACCGTCTTGTGTTGAGGGAGGAAGAGGATTCTGAGCTGTAGTGAAACTGGAGAGTTTTCTGATTGTACGTCTCGGTTTCATAGGGACGCAGAATATGTGTTTTGAGCATCCAGCCAAATAGTGGATTTGTGCTCATTTCCTCTTCTGAAACCTGCCCAAAAGCCCTGGAAAAGGATAACTATGTGAAGAATGATGACTGTATCATATATTTGAAATATATGTTATATATTTAAATTGCTTGTTAACAGAGACTGCAGAACCATTTACATCTGGAATACTTTTTAATCTTAGCACTATGTTTATCAGAGACCCTGATCTCCAGTCCTGTGTGAACACCGCTCTTAATTTCTCACCTGCGTAGCTGAGCTGGAGTGTAATCCTTTAGGAACAGTTCTCTTGATTTCTTGATTCAGGGCTCTGGTGTGTGACTTCTTTTGTCTGACTCAAGTTCCTCTGAAGTTGTTTAAGAGAGAAGGCAGGATAAACCCACCATCATTATGACTACCCTAATCTGTCCCCAGCAGTTCTGGTTCAAGAGCCCCCTTGGCTACTAGCGCCGCTGCCTAGAAGTTGCCTCTTGTACCCCCTCTGCTTCAGCAGGGATCTTCCAAAATCTCTTCCCTGGGTGCTGCACTCTCTTTGGGAATAGGGCACGCCTATTTCTGTCTGGTAAAAGGCTTCCTTGCTAATAACACGAAAGAATGTGTCAGAGCTGATAGTGTTCCCTCTCATCCCATCAGACTCTCTAATTAAACAGTCTACTATGTCAGATTTGCAGTGGATGTTAAGTGGATTCTCTAACTTGTATTATTGGTGTTTCTCTGACAGCTCAGGCAACTTCAGTAACATCTGGTTTCATCTCTAAGGTATTTTATATCTTCACCAAAAACTATGAGATTGTTAACTAAGTTTTCTTACTAAGACTATAACTTGTTTACCAACATTTTAAAATATCTTTTTCTGCATCTGCACCGAGTACGATTAGAGTTAATAAATGGTTTCATAATTTACTTCTCTAGAACCTGATTTAATCTAACTGCTTTCTTGAAAATAAATCTTATATAAGAGCATTCTAAAAGTGAAAGATGGTATTATTGAAGCTGAGTAAGTTGAATGTTATTTTCTGATGCGAGTCTTTGAATCCCTGAATTTCATAAAAATACCTATGGGCTGACATAACAAATTGAACAAATGGAACTTAGGTTGACAATTTGAACGGCTCACTGCTATATTTAGCAGAGCTTACAAGCTTGTACTGCCATCCAGAAAGGTCAGACACTTTTTACAAATTTTATAGTTATAAAACTAGCTGCAAATTTTAATAGTCAAGACATTTTCTGAAACTAAAGATATGCTAAAATAGAGATTATCTAAATCCAGCAATTTTCTGTATATTATATGCATAGCAGTAACTTGGCATGAATATTGGATGCTCAGAAACCCTCGTACTCTTTATTAACATATTTTCACCTGCACATGACTGCAAGTGTTGCTATTTGCAACAGCTAACCAATTTGAACCTCTTAATATACATTGTGTATGTAGCCTTTTAAATTTCTTTTTATCAAACACCTGCATCATCTTTAGTCCAGGTTCAGGATTAAGGCGAAGGGATCCATGTGACTCTTAGACAGTTCACAAATGTAGCTGCGTTACTGGGCTGGCTTTTGGGAGAAGGAAATATCAGTTGCTAGGTATATATTTCACAGAAATTATCAAACAGGACTACTCCTATTATGAAACAAAGAATTTGAAAATAACAAGTTTGCTCAAGAAGCAAACTTCTCTGAGCGCAGCTGGTGATGGGATGACGGAAAAAGGTGCTATTTATTATTAGCTATTATAAAGTAGCCGTAGTGCTGCTGTAACACCACCAGGTTCCTTGCTTTGGAAGAATAAAGTGAAATACTGCAATTTGGGGAAGATACTTTAGCGTAGGTTTGGATCTTTTCTGAATTTGGACAAGAAAAAAAGGTTTACTGCATAATAGGCTGTAAAGCTTATTGGGAGCCATCATTTTGAACATTTATTCAGAACACATTTTTAATCCAGTGCGGTTACCAACTTCAAGTCTGACTATAAGAAGTATGAAATGATTGATGCTGCAAGAAAATATGAGGACTTTCTTTCCAAAAGATGTGTTGTTACACATGTTGGTACGTGTTCTGACACTGAGTGATGAGCTGAAAGCACTGTTGGGCATAAAGAAGCAAGGCAGAGTAATGAGGAAACCTTTGCATTTGAATAATGTAGTACCATAACAGCTAAACCAAGGAGGCCTGACTTTTCTGACTGAAAAAAAAAAGTAATGAAAAGACTAAGCATAAGTTTAAATATTATCAAACTTTCTTCTAAAACCACACGTTGCTTTGTTTGTTTCTTTTAGCACTCAAGTTTTAACGGATCTTACTTAGATTTGGATCCAAGGTGACTTAAAACAATAGCAAATAGAAAGCACATTTTAAAACTTATGTTCTGTGGCACACTGTATCTTCCTCACTGTGTCTCTAATATCAAGCTCTGCATCAGTGAAATCTGGCACCATTTGGAAGCCAGTCCTGCTTCTATTGGAGCCAAAGACAAATTTCTTCCTTAATAGAGTATCTCATTTTCATATTAAACTTTTAGCTTTTTCTGTTCATTCTTCATTAGCTATCAATTTCAGCCTGGGCTCAGAAATTACATGAGCTAAAGGAACCATATGTTTGAGATTATGTTTTAAGAAAACTTTTCTGATTTGTCAAAATTCCTTTGAACTAGGTTTCTGGCATGTTCCTCTGTAAATATTTGAAATGAGCTATTTTTGTGACAAAGGACTGAAGGATTTCAGTTTACTGTGAAATATGTGAAATGTCTTTTAAATAATTTATGATAAAGCAACATAATTAGAGGTTTATTAAGCTTTAATTTGATGCTTTAAAATTAAACAATGGAATGGTGCAGTAAAATGCTTTTAATTCCACGTATAGTGGAGGGTAGATCAGCTAGCCTGTGTACCCGTACCTTACAAATAGATCAGCTCAAGTACTGACAGCAGTTTAGTTCTATAAGCTTGTAGGTCTGCTTAGCTTGGTATGTCAGTGGGTTTTTTTCCAGTTCTTCTCTATAATTTCAGCTACCTTGAAAATCTCTGTAGGGCATTACCTTGTAGAGTACACGTATAAAAGGAGGATTTCTGGGGGGAGTATCCATACCTGTAAGAAGCGAAGTTTCTGCAGTAAGCTGGAACTATTTGAAGCATTTATGTGAGGATGTGTGCTTTAAATAAGGAAGAGGCACATAGAATTTTTTTATTTAGTCCATTATCCTAAACAGGCATCTTCTTCCCTCCAAGAAATGCTGCTTTTCCAAGAAGCAAAACCATCTTTTTACTAAGGACAGTTGGGTGTGCAGAATTGATGTTGGCAGGAAAAATAGGATGCAAATTACAGATGCAAGTTGCATCTGTAGGTACTTCCTGTGCCCGTCTAGGATGTGGTGCAGGAACTATTCCTATCACCTGAGAGGCATCCCACAGAAACAGTACAAGATTTTAACTTGTAGCTGTCCTCTCTGCCAAGCTGAAGGAGGTAATTTAGAGGATAGGGGGCAACGGCAACAAGTTCCTGCCCGGCAAAACAGGCATGTCTCCTCAGTAACTCCCCCACCTTCTCAGGTACCTTTGAAAAACAGGTATGAGGTTCTGCAAGTGGAACCGAACAAGGAAGACGATTCAATGGGTGCAGAGGTGTCACTGAGGTTAAGCCTCACTACACCCAGCATCAAAACCTCTTCAGTAAGGAAAAAAAGACAGGTCATTGGCGTAGGTGACTCTCTCCTGAAGGGAGCAGAAAGCCCAATATGCAGACCAGACGCTCTTCTCAGGGAAGTCTGCTGCCTCCCTGGGGCTCAGGTTAGAGATACAAAGAGAAAGCTTCCCTGCTTCCCTCCCTGGTACATCCTTCAGATTACTACCCACTACTGATTTTTGAGACAGGCAGCGATGAACTGACAACAACAAACCCGAGGGCGATCAAGAGAGACTTCCAGGCCTTGGGATGACTGGTTAAGAGATCAGAAGCACAAGTAGTGTTCTCCTCTATCATTCCAGCTGCAAGGGAGGATGAGGGAAGTAACAGGAAGAGACAGCAGATCAATACCTGGCTCTGAGCCTGGTGTCAACAGCAGGACTTTGGGTTTTTTGATCATGGGTCAGTTTACGCGACACCAGGCTTGCTGGAAACTAATGGGGTATACCTCTCTCAAAGGGGGAGAAGGTTCTTGGTGCAGGAGTTCACAGGGCTCATTGAAAGGGCTTTAAACTAGATTTGAAGGGAAAAGGGGATGAAACCAGGACCTTTAGGAGCAAGGCTGGGGGTGGGATGCCAGTGTCTGTGGGACTGGATGCTAGTGAGGTCCCTCGGTCTGCTGACTCAGTGAAGGTAGGGGGTGGAGATTCACGGAGCAGCAGAGGTTTGAGGGTCACTGATGGGTTAGAAATTTTGGCTGCACCTGGGAACGGTCAGGCAGGAATTAGGGCTTCTCCCAGTAAAAAGGCAGTGGGATCAATAGCCCAATTGAAGTGCTTGTACACTAATGCACATAGCATGGGCAACAAACAGGAGGAGCTGGAAGCCATTGTGCAGCAGGAAAACTATGATGTAGTTGCCATCACAGAAACATGGTGGGATGACTCACATGACCGGAGCGTTGCATTGGATGGCTGTAAGCTCTTCAGGAAGGACAGGCAAGTGAGGAGAGGTTGTGGGATGGCCCTGTATGTTAGGGAGTGTTAGGAATGTCTAGAACTAAATGGTGGTGAAAATATGGTTGAGTGCCTATATGTAAGAATCAGGGGGAAGGCCAACAAGGCAGATATCATGATGGGAGTCTGTTATAGACTGCCCAATCAGGATAAAGAGGCAGATGAAATATTCTATAAACAGCTGGGAGAGGTCTCATGATCATGAGCCCTTTTCCTTGTGGGGGACTTCAATTTACCAGATAATCTGCTGGGAATACAATACAGCAGAGAGCGAATAATCTAGGAGGTTCCTTGGGTGTGCTTGGGATAGCTTCCTGGCACAGCTGGTAAGGGAGTCGACTAGGGAAGGTGCCCTGCTGGACCTGTTGATCGTAAACAGAGAAGGACTTGTGAGGGACGTGACAATTGGAAGCCATCTTGGGCATAGTGATCATGAAATTATCGATAGAGTTTTTGATTCCTGGAGAAGCAAGGAGGGGGGTCAGCAGAACTGCTACCTTGGACTGTCGGAGGGAGGACTTTGGTCTTTTCAGGAGGCTGGTTGACCAAGTTACTTGGGAGGCAGTCCTCAAGTGCAAAGGAGTCCAAGAAGGCTGGATGGTTTTCAAGAAGGAAGTCTTCAAGGCACAGGAGCAGGCCATCCCCATGTGCCGAAAAATGAGCTGTCAGGGAAAAAGACTGGCCTGGCTGAACAGAGAGCTATGGGTGCAACTCAGGGGAAAAAAGGAGAATTTATGGCCTTTGGAAGAAAGGGCAGGCCACTCATGAGAACTACAAAGGTTTAGCGAGGCTATATAGGGAGAAAATTAGAAGGGCCAAAGCCCAACTAGACCTTAACCTGGCTACTGCTGTTAAGGACAACAAAAAAAGTTTCTGTAAATACATTAATAATAAAAGGAGGACTGAGGATAATCTCTGTCCTTTAGTAGATGGGGGTGGAAACATAGTGATAATGGATGAGGAAAAGGCTGAGGTACTTAATGCCTTCTTTGCCTCAGTCTTTAATGGTAAGACCAGTTGTTCCCTGAGTACCCAGCCCCCTGTGCTAGTAGACAAGGGTGGGGAACAGAATGAAGCCCCCGTAATCCATGGGGAAATGGTGAGTGACCTGTTCCAGCACGTACACATACACGAGTCTGTGGGGTCGGATGGGATCCACCCGAGGGTACGGAGGGAGCTGGCAGAGGTGGTCACCAAGCCACTCTCAATCATTTATCAGCAGTCGTGGCTAACCAGGGAGGTCCCAGTTGACGGGGGTTAGCAAATGTGACGCCCACCCACAAGAAGGGCCAGAAGAAGGATCCAGGGAACTACAGGCCTGTCAGTCTGACCTTGGTGCCTGAGAAGTTTATGGAACAGATCATCCTGAGTGTCATTACGTGGTACATGCAGGACAGCCAGGTGATCAGGCCCAGTCAGCATGGGTTCATGAAGGGCAGGTCATGCTTTGACAAACCTGATCTCCTTCTATGGTAAGGTGACCTGCTTAATGGATGAGGGAAAAGCTGTGGATGTTGTTTACCTGGACTTCACTAAAGAAACTGGCTTCTCATGGCTTGGATGGGTATATGATTCGCTGGGTAAAAAACTGCCTGAATGGCCATGCCTGGTGAGTGGTGGTGAATGGAATCAAATCCAGTTGGTGGCCGGTCACAAATGGTGTTCCCCAGGGCTCAGTACTGGGGCCGGTTCTCTTTAATATCTTTACCAATGACCTGGACGAGGGAATTGAGTGCACCCTCAGTAAGTTTGCAGATGACACTAAGTTAGGTGGGGGTGCCAACCTGCTTGAGGGTAGGATGGCTCTACAGAGAGATCTGGACAGGTTTGATCAATGGGCCGAGGCCAATGGTATGAAATTCAAAAAGGCCAAGTGCCGGGTCCTGCGCTTTTGACAAATGGGGTCACAACAACCCCATGCAGTGCTACAGGCTTGGGGAAGAGTGGCTGGGAAGATGCCTGGTGGAGAAGGACCTGGGGGTGTTGGTTGACAGCTGGCTGCATATGAGCCAGCAGTGTGCCCAGGTGGCCAAGAAGGCCAACGACATCCTGGCCTGTATCAGGAACAGTGTGGTGAGCAGGACTAGGGGCGTGATCGTTCCCCTGTACTCAGCACTGGGGAGACCCCACCTCGAGTACTGTGTTCAGTTTTGGGCCCCTCACTACAAGAAAGACATAGAGGTGCTGGAGCATGTACAGAGAAGGGCAACAAAGCTGGTGAGGGGTCTGGCGAACAAGTCTTATGAGGAGTGGCTGAAGGAACTGGGGTTGTTTAGCCTGGAGAAAAGGAGGCTTATCGCTCTCTACAACTACCTGAAAGGAGGCCGTAGAGAGGTGGGGGTCAACCTCTTTTCGCCATTAACAGGTGATAGGACAAGAGGAAATGGCCTCAAGTTATGTCAGGGTAGGTTTAGATTGGAGATTAGGAAAAAGTTCTTCACAGAAAGGGTTGCCAAGCATTGGAACAGGCTGCCCAGGGAAGTGGTGGAGTCGTCATCCCTGCGAGGGGTATTAAAAGCCGGGTAGACGTGGTGCTTAGGGACATGGTTTAGTGGTGTTTTTTTTGGCAGTGTTATATTGATGGTTGGACTCAATGATCTTAAAGTTCCCTTCCAACCTAGACAATTCTATCATTCTATGATTTTATAACCAGGACAGTGATTTAAATATAAAGATTTATACTACAAACACGTATATGTATTGTCAGAAATGTCTCCACCAATTTGAGATGTATCAGGTTATGACAGCAACGCAGGCAGCAGGTCTTCAGCTTCATGAAAGAGCCACAAACTTTCATTTAAAAGTACTCAAGGTGTTATCTGTCATCTTGCCCTCCTCCATGTTTTCCAAATGCATGTTTCTTTTATTTACAGCTGGGTAGACAATGTTCTTCAAAAAATGTATGCTGTTCCCAGAGGCAACTAGGAAAGTTGGGAAAACAATATTTAGCAGAATATTTTGAGAGAGAACTTGAAAGCTGCTAGAAGGATTTAGGAGCATAATTCATTTGCATGGGACTTTCGCATAAGTGTAATTTTGAGGACAGTACTTTCCTGCAGTCACATGGTTACAATCAATTAGACAAAATTAAAAATATTATTCCAAATCCATGCAAAACCAGCTTTACTGAGTAAAAAGTGGACATTTTTTCATAGAAGACAAAATAACATGCAATGTATTATAATAGTCCTGTTCTCTCAATTTTTGAATTGGATGGTTGGCATACTTTCAAAGGCCAGATTTGCCATAATAATTTGTCTGGCTTGCCTACACACAGATTATCCATATTGTGACCTGTTTCTTAATGTGTTTCTGTACAGGTTTCAAGATCTCTGTGGGCCAGTGATTCTTTCATGGGCTGTTTTGCTTAGAAAGCTGTAGGCTGAATTCAGATTATAAGGGAGGACACAAAATTGTGCAAATGTATGTTTTCAAAATATCTAGGAATAAACACATTGTCTAGCAAAGCGAATAAGCATGTTTTTTCACACTTACTGTTTCAGAAAAGGATATGGTTATAGAGAAATGAATTACAAACTTCCCGTAACACAACATGAAAAAGGCTCATAAAAATGTAGCCAGCAGTAAGAGATACCTGATTTAAAAAACGACCTACAACCATGCCTACCGGTTGGTTTTGTGAAAGCTGAGAACAAATGGTTTAAACTCAGGTAGCATAGGCAGTTGGAACAATCCTCTGAATTTTTAAGTGCATATATAATCCTCACTAAATTCCCAAAGCCTTTGAGATTTTCCCATTAATGGAAAAAAAACACTGTTCCAAATTACAGCTTCTAAGAAAATGATATGCTGCCAGGACTTCACACAGGAAAATAGCTAGTCCTGGAATTGAAACAGATCTTTTTTTAAACAAGCCTAAAAATCTGAACAAACTGTGCTCATTCGCTTTGTGAAGATCCACCCTTGTGACCTAAGCAGGCTCTGCTAGCCATATGCTGATAGATATTATGCAAGTGCTGTATGTGCTCTCATTTGATGACTTGAATGCCTTCAGCTGTGTTTAAGATTTATCTGAAGCTCAAAATAGAGAGAAAATTTGTCTTCTGCTGGCAGAAGTGCTGCACTTGCTTTTGAAACATTAATCCTGAGCAGAGACTACCCAACTGAGAACATTTATGAAACTATCTTTCAAAGGCGTGCCTTTAGTTATGAGAGAGGTTGAAGACTAAGACCTACAGAATCTTTGGTATGCAAAACCTTGAGATGAGAGTAGGTGGGATGACATGCAAGAATTTGAATGTTAAAAGAGAAGGACCTAAACCTTGATAGAGTCAAGATATCTAGACAGAATTGAAAGAAGATTAGCTGTCAAACTGAAAATAAAATAAGTGTGATTGTTTCATTCAGTGTGTATGCTTTCCACATATTAAGCACTCAGAATTCTGCATTTCAAAGTTAGAATATGAATTGTGTTGAACTACAGTCCTACAGCTTTTCTAAATGCTGTAGATGTTATATACAATAAGCAGAAAGGACAGGATGTGCTCAGTCGGAGAGGATGTAAGACATACCTGGTACTGAGTATTTCAAGTAGGATCCTCACCAAAGGCCAAATGAGGTGCTTTTGGGTGGGAAAACTTAACATCAGCTCTGAACTGTATAGTGAATTTATAAATGGTATCCAGATTAAGCAGCTTAAAATTAGCTTGCTCATCTCATCGTACTTTTGTAACTCATCTTGTATGCAGTATAGACATATTTGTAGTAGCTGTCTGAGGGCATTCATTAAGAAATGCAGATTTTTTCAGTATTCAAAGTATTCTTTTTGCTTACGGTTTTCCAGCTCCTGTGTTTGCAGCTCTCAAAGTTAGCGTTATACCTTTAGGCCATGAGACATTTTTTCACCATCTTGATTCCGGAATCAATGATTTTAAATTATCACTTGGCTAGAAAGACAAGAATAAAAACACAATTTAGGCTGTCCTTAACAGACGATTCAAGGATGAAACACACTTCAACATGACATCTGAGAGAAAATGAAATTGGATTTGAGGAACATTGGCACTTTTTTACAAAATTTTGTGGGCACGGGGTACAATCAAAATTTGAAGAGAGGCCTAATGTTCAGAGACAGGGAGATGCTCGGAAGGTTATGAGAATAACCTCCCTGTATACAATATGGAAGCCATTAGCAATATCGAAATTTCTTAGTCTAACTCAGTAGAATCAAATTTTACACAGGCTTCTTTGGTTCATTTTCCCAAAAACATTTTATAGTATTTGTCTGTTTAGACAAATTCACGTTTGTCTGTTTAGACAAAATCACCTATCATCCTAGGCGATACTCCCTTCTAATCTTGCCTACAAAGAAAATTATACATATACCAGCTATGATACAAATTTGGAGTCCTATAACTGTGTACTTTTATTTTTCATGCAGACAGTGTTAAAAGTGTCAGTTATGGTTTAGCTTTGATTATCTAGCATATGAAAAGTCTCAGCTAAACTGGAGAAAACTACTTCTATTGCAGTAAGTTTTACCAATGTAAATTATAAAGCTTCCCATTTATAAACAAGCTTGTATAGAAAAGACTTGATGGTTTGATGAAGTTTGCAGAGCATATAACCTACTAATAATCAACAAATTAATAACAATATTCTGCATTTTATGTGCAAACTGAGAGACATTCCCTTTAAAGGTCATCCTCCCCCTCTACTCTGCCCTGGTGAGGCTGCATCTGGAGTATTGTGTGCAGTTCTGGGCTCCCTGGTTCAAGAAGGACAGGGAACTGCTGGAGAGAGTCCAGCAAAGGGCTACGAAGATTATTAGGGGATTGGAACATCTTTCTTATGAGGAAAGGCTCAGGAACTTGGGGCTTTTTAGTCTAGAAAAAAAGAAGACTGAGGGGGGTTTTTATCAATACTTATAAATACTTAAGGGGAGGGTGCCAGGTAGATGGGAACAGTCTTTTTTCAGTGGTGCCCAGTGATAGGACTAGAGGTAACGGGCACAAACTTGAGCACAGGAAGTTCCATCTTAACATGAGGAGGAACTTCTTTGCTTTGAGTGTGGCAGAGCACTGGCACAGGCTGCCCAGAGAGGTTGTGGAATCTCCGACTCTGGAGACGTTCAAACCTGCCTGGACGCTGTCCTGTGCAACTGCTGTAGGTGTCCCTGCTGTGGCAGGGGGCTTGGACTTAGATGATCTCCAGAAGTGCCTTCCAACCCTGACGGTACTATGATACTGTGATACTGTAAAACTGTTGTGGCAACTTCAAATTTCACTGGAGAAGTTATAGATAAATCCAAATAGTAACTTATCTTAATACTATCTGGCTATGCATGAAAACTATCTCCTATAATTTATATATGCTTGAATTTGAGAATATTGGTACTTATTGTAAATGCAGTTTTCAGTTCTGCTTTTGTACTTTTAAAAAGTTTTTGGTTATTTTCAGTTAGTCTGCTTTGAAATTACAATTGACAAGAAAGAGGGAGTAAAGCCCTACTAAGGAGGAGAAGGTGGTTTTGTGCCTTTTTACACTTGGGGCAAGTCAAAGAAAGTGGAACAGATGCAGCTTACTTGGAAGCAAAAAGAATAATTTTATTAGGAAAGTTTGTTCCCTCCAACTCTAATTGTGTGACCCTGAGGAGATTCAGCTGTATGTTGGCCGTGGCATACACATCATCCAACCTTCCATAGTCTAATGTTGATTAAGAAGTGAAAAGTTTTATGATTTTTTTTTTTAAATAAATTGCAGTAGGCAACTAATGGCAGCTATGAACTCCACACATAGTCATGAGATAGTTCTTCACAATGGAACAGTGTATATCTGAAATACATTGCTCCTCATGCTTTCCTTTGGCGTATTGACTCCTACATGTTTGTTTAAAAATAACATATATTAGAATAGCTTCACAGAAATTGTGACTAGCACTCTTAGTCAGTAACCTCAGAAAAAGAAGGGTGAAAGTATGCAAAGTTGACACTTTATTACTGTGTACTGTAAACACTGTTAATAGTCATCTGCTGCTAAAGTCCTACAGTGTTAGAGAAAAATAATTTAAAAGATATCAGAATACTGTTATGAGTTGTAAAAAAGACTGACCTGAAATGAAAAAGGATCCTGTTCTGATCTCTGTTTACCACAGTGATGTTGCAGAACAGCACTAATAAATCATTAATTGTAACCTGCCAGTTTTATCGCTACCACTGATGTCGTCAGACTTGCTAGGAACTGAAAATCTCCAAAGTCAGGTAGGAGATAACAAATAAACATGATGTCTCCACTGCTGCCTCTCCTTCATAACAAGTTAACATCATAAGCACCAGAACTAGGAAGCTGTTTGCCTGTGTATGTATGTTTTATGTCTGCTTACATGCTTCATGTCAAATTTTTTCTTTGGTTGGAACATAAGTTTTCTTTCCTGGAAATACTCTGCATTTTAGAAAGCATATGTATACTCTGAAGCCTTTCTCTCAGTGGGATACGTAATGTGATTACATAAAGATCTCTTTCCTCTTCCCATCTGTTTAGTGTCACAAAACTTGTGGGAACATAATATCTCTGAGGTCATATCCCTCTGTCAAATTTTGTTAAAATTGAGAAATATGTTCTAAAGCTATTGGAGGAGATAAACAGCGTGCAGTTGTAATCCTCATTTCCTTGGGATCAAGGGAAAAAATCAATGTTCCATATCTCTATGACAGAAAAACAATTTAACATCATTATGAAATTTCACTTCTAGGTTTGTAGTATCTGCGAATTACATTATTGCTGGTTTTGTGTTACTGGACTTTTGTTTAGATGGAACAATAGTGTTTGCTATGTGGGCTTCATGAGCTATGTTTCTGAGACACTGGGTAATACACTGTCCAGCTCTTGTGACATCATTGGAATTAGGGGAAGGAAAGGAAACTTTGCAAACAAACATTGATTGTTACCGAACACTAGTTTTACTTTTCTAGTCTCTGGTGGTTAAACTGGAGGTGCCACCATATGCACTCATTGAGGAAAAAATATTGCATATTTGGTTTTTCTCTTGCAGGTAAAATATTACATCTGACAATGCAGTCAGTGAGGGGAATCACCCAGAACAGATGCAGAATATGAAGTTTCTCTATTAATTGTTTTGGCCTCTCTGTTTAGTAATTATAGATTTTGCTTTCAAACCTAAAGTTTTAAAAATTTTGACCACTGAGAAATTTTCATACCACGAGAATGGGTTAGCTACTGGGGAAAATGAATAAATGAAGATACCTTAAGAAATGCCATCAATATTCCATTGAACACAATTTCCAGCTTTCACAATTTCATAGAATCATAGAATCATAGAATGGTTTAGGTTGGAAGGGACCTTGAAGATCATCGAGTTCCAACCCCCCTGCCACAGGCAGGGATACCTCTCACTAGACCAGGTTGCCCAAGGCCACGTCCAGCCTGGCCTTGAACACCTCCAGGGATGGGGCTTCAACAACCTCTCTGGGCAACCTGTTCCAGTGCCTCACCACCCTTAAAGTGAAAAACTTCTTCCTAATGTTTAATCTAAACCTGCCCTGTTCCAGCTTAAAGCCGTTCCCCCTCGTCCTATCACTACATGCCCTAGTAAAAAGTCCTTCCCCAGCTCTCCTGTAGGCCCCCTTTAGGTACTGGAAGGCCGCAATAAGATCTCCCTGGAGCCTTCTCTTCTCCAGGCTGAACAGCCCCAACTCTCTCAGCCTCTCCTCATAGGAGAGGTGCTCCAGCCCTCTGATCATCCTCGTGGCTCTCCTCTGGACGCACTCCAGCAGGTCCATGTCCTTCTTATGTTGGGGACTCCAGAGCTGGATGCAGTACTCCAGGTGGGGTCTCACGAGAGCGGAGTAGAGGGGCAGAATCACCTCCCTTGACCTGCTGGCCACACTTCTTTTGATGCAGCCCAGGATACGGTTGGCCTTCTGGGCTGCGATCGCACACTGCTTGCTCATGTCGAGCTTCTCATCAATCATCACCCCCAGGTCCTTCTCCACAGGGCTGCTCTCCAGCCATTCTCTGCCGAGCCTGTATTTGTGCTTGGGATTGCCCCGACCCAGATGTAGGACCTTGCACTTGGCCTTGTTGAACTGCATGAGGTTGGCTTGGGCCCACCTCTCCAGCCTGTCCAGGTCCCTCTGGATGGCATCCCTCCCCTCCAGCGTGTCTGCCTCGCCATACAGCTTGGTATCATCAGCAAACTTGCTGAGGGTGCACTCTACCCCACTGTCCATGTCGCTAACAAAGATGTTGAACAGTACGGGTCCCAGTACCGACCCCTGAGGAACGCCACTCGTCACTGCTCTCCACTTGGACACCGAGCCGTTGACTGCAACCCTTTGAGTGCGACCCTCCAGCCAGTTCTTTATCCACCGAGTGGTCCATTTATCGAATCCATGTCTCTTCAATTTAGAGACCAGGATATCGTGTGGGATTATCGTGTGGGTATTCGGTTTAACTTGGTGTAGCTTGGTGGTGCTATGTCTCAGTTTTACTAATTTTGTGCCGATAATATCTGTTCTCGATCAAATTACTGCGTTTTCTTTCTTATTATCTCTTTGCAGTTCAGCATTTGAGTTACTTTCCTTTTCTGTCCTTGTTCAAGCTACCAGGAACAAAACTAAATTAGGCAATTGGTAAAGTCACATATTAGATTATGTTACTCATTAAATTGCATGCAGTACAGGTTTCCTTTTGACCATGGACTCAAAGTGATGATGCGTAGCTGCTTTGCCTATGTTAATGGAATATCTAACTTTGCTTTACATTGATGGAAATGATCCATTGCTCTGTTGCGGGGGTGGAAATGTTTTGCCAGATACAATTTTCCTATTCTTGCAAAGGAAACAACATAACAATTGCTTTTTAACAATGCAAATGAAGAACATCAGCATAATGACAGTTCTCTCAGTATTTGACAGATTACATATGTTTGACTTTTTACAATTATAACAAAAGCATTAGTAGAGCATAATAACACAGTTTTTTTCCATATTTCCATCTGAAAAAACCTACCCAAAGCTCAAGTATTTTACAGATTTTCCTCCTGGATTCTAAATTTCCTAAAGATAACAATTTAAAAGAAACATGTAAAATTGTAAGCATTAAATTCTTTTTGCCTCTTTCATTGTGTGAGTTCTATGAAAGATGGCTAAATAATCTTGGCAGTTGTTTTTGAAACTTGAATTTTGTGAACTACTGTGGCTCAGTATCAGTCATCAGATATACAAAGGGTGAGTTTTAGAAAAGACTTCACTGTAAGGTGTTTTTCCTTTAAAGCAACACCAGAGGCATATAATGTGTTTTAAATTGATTGCTATATGTTCACAAGACCTCTGGACTGAGGACTGATGACCAGTACATTTCGGTTTATCATATTTCATGTACCTAAGGGACAAATCCTTTCCAATAGGCAAACTCTCCTTGGTGTAATTAAAAGATGAATAATTGAAGAATATTAAAGAACGAGACTCCAAAATCGGACTCTAAAGCCAAAGCTGACTATGTGTTTAAGAAAATAGTGCTGCATCAGCCACTCATACAAGAGTACTGGTATTTTTATTTGAAAATAAAACTGTGCTAGTCCTTTTCTTGGGGATCATCTGTGGTTTGTGTTTTCTTACATTATCTGCTTATATTTGCATAGCAGTATCCTCAGCAGCTAAAAACTCTTTGGTATAATAAACCCTTTTCTCCTTTAAGGGACTGCAATGTTTCTCTTAGCCATTTTATTTTGGGAAGGTTCAAGCATAAGTAAAGGTTTGTCTATTTTAAAGTCCAGTGGTGGTTATTATTCTGACTCTTCTCTTTATTTTGTGATTTCCGTAACAGAATTCCCAAACTTTAGGAGCTCTTGCTCAAACAGCTTTCAGTCTTTGCTGCAAAAGAAATAAAAAATTTCTAAGAAGTCGTGTGTTTTGGGTTAGATTCACTTGTTTGATACTTGGCTATTCTTCAGAATACACTCTCAAACTTTCTTCATTTTTTCAGTTCTCTGTCCTTAGTGAAACCTCGTGATGAACCTGAGGGTTTGTCACGTTTAACCCAATAACAAGTGGCCTTTTCCCCTGTACTGTTAAATTATATTGGCTCCAGTGAGTTCACCTCATTATATTATTTGCATATTCTTTAGTAAGGATAATTTTCTTCTGCATGTCCTTTCTCTTTCTTATTTATCGTCTGCAGTCTGTGACTTTTCTTATCACTGACCAGAGTTAGCACAGGTTTGGTAATGTGTAGACTTTTATACCACTATGAAAACTGCAACAGCATTCAGTTGCTGCAGTCAGTGATTTATCTGAGCAGGTGGTGTGAATTTCTTTTTTGTTTTTGTACTTGCAAACGATTGGAAATCAATTGCATTTCTCGAGCCTTTTGGTGAATAACACTGGTTGTCTTGTCTGTAATGGCTGCTCCATGTGCTGCTTTTGTTGACTCTGCCTTGGAACTATATGGGCCATTCTCTTTTACATGTTTGGGGTTTTTTTGGAGGCATTTTAGATCCTGTCTTCCAGTGTTTGAGAATCCTTTTTAAGAAGTGTAATATTACTTTTAATCTTTACCTTTTCATTATACTTAATAGAGTACCCCAAAAAGCTAACCTAAAACATCTGTTCTTCTGCTCTTTGGTAGAGAACTCATTTGCACTAAGGCTGTGTAATCTGAGATTAGTCACAAAATTCTCTTGAATTTTGACTTTGCTTTATGTTTTATTGGAAAGCATCTTTCTCATGTCTCATGTTTTTATCAAGGCCAGTAGTCCTCAGATTTCTTCAGTACAGTCTTGGTTAATTCATGCAGTGGAAAATAGCTAAGAAAACGCTTCAATGTAACATCTGCTTCTGAATCAGCCATTGTCAGAAACAGGGTATCAACAAAAAAAATCTGTGTGCAGCTTTACTGAGAAGACATACTGAAATCTCCTGCAGCTGTTTTCCATATACGTGTTAAGTTTTATCATTGCTGGCACCTTTGACTTGTTGATTCTTCACCTCAAAATTTTCTTTTTTTTATTAAATAAACCCCCCAAAAAACTAGTGGCATGCTGGAGAGACATACTCTGTTTAAAGTGCTTAGACAAATTTGGCTTTGTTCTGTCCCTGGTTCCGTTGGGCTGTTCATAGCAAAGTTTCACAGCTTTATTCATTCTGCGTGAAAATCAGTTAAAGACAAAAGGGCTAAAAAGGGGTGTAAGTGTGTGCATGTGTATGAATGTAAGTTTGTGGTAGAGGGTGGGGAGGAAAAAGAGTTATAAATGAAAAAGGTGTTTGTAATTTCAATGCTCGTTTTAGATAAATAGGGTTAACAAAGCTTCATGTGATCTAGCTTTCCCAAATAGCTTTTCATAATATTGAAATGTCCTGGATGTTGATGGATTGATCAGAATGTGCTGTTTCACAAAGTGCATGGTAAAGGGTCCATAGTGTGCGTTTAACTGCAAAAGCTGACAAATTGTTTCTAGTGTGTTTGCTGTGAAGACACAAGACTTTTGCTGCTTGCTTTAAATGGAAAAACAAACAAGCAGACAGGTTCTCCAATGTACATGGTTGGCATTTAGGGAAGAATGTAGCTTTAGGATTGTACTGATGGCTATGATTTCGTCCTAGAGAGGAAGATGGAGTGTGTTGAGCTCGTTGTTTAACACGAACATGAAACCTTGTCTGGCTGAAAAATGTTGATGGTTTTATCAATATAGCTCAGTAAACTGTAAAGTATATGCTGCCATCCACTATATATGCTATAAATTCATGCATTACCTTAATTAGCTTAAAACTGTAGTATGCTCACTTGTATTTCATTTTCCCAAGCTTGTTTCAGCTAGTTTTAGTTTTTCAATTGCTTCCCTTAGATGTTTGTGGTAGTTGAGAGAATTTTAAAATTATTCATTATATTAATTTTTGTGACTGGTTTAAATATTGGTTTTAGTATAAAAAAAACAGAACCAAAATTACTGAAGGAGTATTATACAAAGATATTCTTCCAAAGTATTTTATCTTACATACAGAGTTTGTGTTGAGAGAACATGACCAATGAAACAAAAAGATACCAGCAAAATCCCAGGCAATGAATTCAATTGCATTGTAATTGTTGTCTTTGCAACAGGACACTGTAGAGATCAAAAGTATCAATGGGTTCAAGAAAGGATTAAGTAAATTAATCTGGGATGGGATTCCTAAACTGTGTCCTGAGCTCTGGGAAGTAGATTTTTGTTTCTATTTCTGTCTGTGAATGGTTCTGCAGTCAGAGAAACTACACACAACCTCTTGGACATTGCTGAAAATGTGGTAAAATTGGTTTGGACCTGCAAAAATGTAGATAACTGAAGCCATCAGCAACTGCAGACTCATTTGACTGAAATGGTTTTGTGTCTGACACACCTGGCCTTTATTTGTCAGAATATTGACTTGGGTACAAAAGTTTTTCAAGCTCTGGTCAAAAGCTCTATGTGATTTTATTTGATTTTAGAAAAACACAGTACCTTACCTTGCCTAACTTACATCATCATGGGTTTCAAAGAAAAAAATACATTATTTTGGCAAAAAAGACTTATAATTTCAATTAGAAAGATAATTAAATAAACAATAATTAAAATAAGGAAAAGCTAAGCTGTCTATTTTAAAGTATTATGGATTATTGTAATAGGAAAAGGAAAGAGTAGACAAATAGGTAAAATGAGAACTTCACTGTTTTTTTAGGTTTTTCATAACTACAAACAGCTTACATATAGAAATTCAGATTTATGGTAAAAAAAGCTTATCACAGTTTATATAAGAGAGAAATAGTAGGCATTGTAATTGTTATTGTTATTATAATACGGTTTTATTAAACCTCATTTCAGGGTTAGGTTTACCATGCTTCCTCACTGAAGAAAATTCCTTCAGCTGCTGGATTTGGCTGAATAGGTCTAGTGCTTTTTCTAGAATCATTTACCTCAAATTGTCTCTGGAAAGTGCTCTAACCTATTTGGCAGGAGATCTCTCCCGCTCTTATTGCAGCTGTTCAATTTTGTATAAATAATTAAATATTCATTTGAAAAGGTATTGGCACTCAGGGGTTGCCCCTGCCAGCTGAGTGCCCTAACCCCAAAGCTATAGACTCGTTTTCATGCTCTCTATTTGTTCCAATGAATATTTCAGTGTTTCATGTAAAATTGAACAGCTTGAAGAGGACTGACTTTGAGAGATCTGTTGCAGCATGGTAAAAACATTCTTCCTGTCATGTAAAAGAGACAGAATGAAGTTCATCATGGAGACATTAGATACGAGGTGTGTTTGAACAAGAGTCACCTCACACCCCATATGAGAGTCATAATTGCTGTAAACTCTGGTGTAAGGGAAAGGACCATTGGTTTCATGTTGCTCTTTAATCTTTTTTTTTTGGCAAAGTCCCTTTGTGATTACTTTTTTCAAAAATAACAACATGAAATACTTATTGATTTGTTGAAAACTTGAAAACATTTTAGTGTTTCTGGAAAAAGGAAGATTTCTTGTTTTATTCAGAGACTATAATTCTTACTTTATGGATTGATGTGCTGTTGCCTTCAAACCTGCTATTGAAAACTCTCCCCAGCCAAGCATCAAGAGCAGGAGAGATGGGAGTTTATCAGTTGATCTCTCCAGTGTATGAATTCAAAACTACAGGGGGGATATTCAGGTGCCAAATAATATCTTCCATGTGTGAAATTAAAAAAGGAAATTAAGTACAGTAAAATACTGTTGAAAGTTCTAAGTGTAATCAAAAAAACATAGAATAAAACATTCAGGTACTTTTCAGTAACTTTTTATTTCTCTGTTGCTAGTGTTCTCCCAAAGCTGTCCGTAGCATTTTGTTCCTGTCCTGTGGTACAATACAAAAATAGAAGAAAGAGGGGTAACAGTTCAAAAAATAAACCACATGTGCTGACTATCAAAAAAAAACCCCAAAACATTTAGGAAAATTAAGCAGAAGGTGTAATTCACATTTTGAATTTAAAAACCTAATCAAATCTTTATGTCATCTTTAGCTTCATGTTAGCTATTTGTGTGTGTATGCCTATATAGAGACAGGTATGTATACAGATATAAACTATTCTCTGGGCATTTCTTCCTGTTAGTGTCTCGCATTTTGGAAAATCAGTACTTTTCAATTTTCTGAGCTTTTTATCTACCTTTGTTTTAAAGTTAGTTAAGTGCATTCTTTTAAGAATAAAGGCAAATAAAAAAATCCTATTCATAAGAACCAAGAATAATAAGATTATACTTGAAAGTGTATATTGGATGGAGACTTCATTTCAGCAAGATCATTTGCTTCATAAGTGTATGTTCCCTCTCTTGGAATACACTAACACCTTTTTTTCTCCGTGTGAACAATTTCTTAAGAAATGTCAGAAGATAAGTACTCTGTTTTTTAGTTTAAAATGTCTCCTGATGCCTCCTTTATGGACTTCTGAGGTCAGTGAGACAGTCTCTGATACTTTAGAACCTTGCAAAGTGTGAATAAAATAGTGTGACTGCTTCCAAAGAGTCTGTTTTGATCTGATACTATTTTACAAAGATGTAAGTGATAAAAGATGTAAGGTAGTGGAAAATCAGACTCAATATTTGAAACTATTTACACCTATGCTTGTTTGCCTTTTCTCAGGCATTTTTAGCTGAGGGCATCAAATCTATTGGATGCTTAATCTTGATGATATGTAATTTTTTCAGAAATGGTGGGGTCGATGCAGCCCCAGTATAGGTGGTAGTGCTATGCTAAACTGGGCAGCCCTAATGAGGCGTTACAGTTGTCATCTCTCCTAATAAATCTATACTGGTGAGCTGGATGTTCTATGCCCAAACGCTGGAGTGTTTTTTTCCTTAAAGCAGAAGACAGGCAACCACAGTTTCTGGGATCTGCTCTGTATTTTGCCATCTGTCCTTGGTGGGCTTTTGTTTACATATTTGCTAATAACTTACAATACTGTAAAAGATTTGATGAAGCTTAACCTCAACATTTTGATATTAATGGAGGCAAAGATGTATCTTGGAGTGCTGCATTAGTATTGCAAGATAGAATTATCTTGATTTAAAAGTAATCAACATGTATCACTGTCTCTAGATCCTACTTGCAGTTCAGTATGAAAGCTTGCTGATGTGGTCCTGCAGGTAAGTGCAGGACCTGCACTTACAGGGACAGGTAAGTCCCTGTTTTTTTCTACAGTGAGTTAATAAACGCTTGTATTTCTTACTTCTGTCCAGCTAAATTTATTTCCCCATCTTCTCTGGAGAAATCTGAGGAAGAAACCTATATTCTTTCTCTGAAATGCTCCTCCCAACCCTGGTTAACTAGAGGTGAGAAAGTCTGAACATCTGAAGTGTTGATCCTGGTGAAGTTACCAGGCAGTTTACTTTTACTGAGATATACTGTGCTTAAAGCAGACTTCCCAGCTATGTTCACAAGTCTCTGCGTGCAAGATTCAGAGATAGATTTTTTCCATTCCTTTGGACTCTTTGTAGTCCTCTCCACCTGGACAAAAGGGTATAATAACCTAATGATGTCACTTTACACACCATGCATGGGATAGATAACACTTTTAAAATCAATTGCTAAAAACACAGTTTAGTGTAATTTTGTCTCTCAAATGTAATAAAGTGCCAAGGCACAATGACAAATTTCTAAGATGCATTTCAGTAAGATTTAGCTAATTGCCTGACGATAACTTCTTAAAAGCAATTAGGTCACAATTTTCTTTAAATAGTGCACTGCCCTCCCTATGCAAGCTTAAGGTCCATAAATGTATAGGGTCATTATTTTTTTATTAATCAAGGAAAAATATTATTGAAAATATTCCAATTTAGAAATATTCATAAATAATTCAGATCTAGGCCGATCAGACTGATTTCCTTGGGGTATTTTTGTGTTTTGTTTCTGTGTTCTTTAATTGAACATAGTCATAGGAGAGTAAACATCAAACTTCTCTACCTCCTGTGTAGCAAATCTTTGCCTTGCCTTTTACAAATTTTTACTAAAATAGTAGTGTCTAAGAATACTAAAGAGTGAGGAGGAATAATGGGAGTACTGAAAAGTATGTTTGCTCTTTTTTTATGTAATGTAATGCAAAATTGACTTTTTACTCTGTGTGATGCTGGAATGTTGTTTCTTAGTGTTGGTATCTGTTTGGCACTATCCAATCATCTGTATTTAGGGACCTTAGTTATCCAAGGACTTGTCTATTTGCATTTACAAACTATAGGTAAGTTAACTCTTTAAGCTAGAAATGTTTTGATCTGTTGGAAAAACAGTTTCAGAGGAAGAGTGAGGCATAGGAACTCTGTTCAGCATAGCTGGCTGCAGCAGTTCCTACTTCAAAGTCTAGAAAACCGTGAGGCGAAATGTTTTCTGTTCAACAGATTTTTCTGCCCATTAACAGCCAATTTAGTTGAATCTGCTGTGTGCTACTTGAAGTGCTAGCTACCAGAAACAGACAGCATATGTGTTTCAGGGAACAAAAAGAAACTCTTCTTTTAAAGTCTGTTTTCATCTCCTGTGAATATTTCTCCCATGGGCTTAGGTATGGAACTAAGTGAGCACAGCTTTCCCTCAATGCAGTCTTAGATGGTTTCTTTTTAAATATGCCAACTACACCTAGATCAACTAGAATTATTATTTCATATCCCTTAGAAACGTGTCCTAATTCAGCTCTGTTTCACTGACACAAGTTCCTGTTCATCTTTCCCATGTAATTGGAAGTAGAATTTGGTCCTTCTGTTTGCTATCAGATGGGATGTATGCAGTGGTGACACCTACAAAATAAATGTCTGCTATTTCAAAATGATTAGGTTTACTATACTTTTAAAGATATTTTTAAATAAGCAATAAATATAAGAGTTTACTGTGGTAAATGTCACTGTTTGGATGGTTGGATGCTACAGAATCTTGGAAAGGCCTGTGTGTAAAATAAACTTCCTACAGGTGAGGAACAGGATGTGTAATATCAAATTATCAGTTGCTCTCCACATGTCTGTAAGTTTTTGCCAATGAAACTGCTTTAAAACTACTCAGTGATACAGTACGCCTCAAGATGCCTATGTTGTTCCTGGATTTAACCATATAGAAAGTCCATCACTTTTCATGATAGGTACTGTACAGGTTTATGCCAGCAATGACCTCTTAAGGGGGATACACACTGAAGTAAACATCCATCTACTTATCACTTACTAAAGTGAAGAAATGCCTGCATTGTATTCTTGCTGTGTGTATTCGGAAGAGGACAGCCAAGTTTGGTAGACCCTACACTGAGTAACTTTTTTTCCCCTGCTTTATTTTTATACTATGTCAAGCCATGTAAATTTTAACTAGATTCATTACCAAGAGTTCAACATTCAAGAGCAGTCTTAAAATAAGAAAATACTGTGTGTGAAAAAGAAAAACAAGGGGATGAATTAAAAACATAAGTACTGTGCATTAACATGTGAAATGAAACAATTCCTTTTCTTTTGCTTTATATGTTTATATGCAAGAAATGTAAAGAACAGTCATATTGGGCTTGTTAATTAGTGTATTGTATCTTTCTGTGTGTATGTCTGTTTGTAAACAGAAAGATGCTACGATTCTTGATCAGTTGTATCAGGCTCTGAATCATACAGCGCGGTCAATATTAGTATTGCAAATTACAGGAGTAAGTAGAGACTTTTCTAGACACAGCGAAGTAGAGAAGCAAAATGACTGTGGCCTGGGTATCCATTTCACCTTTCTACAAAGAGAAAGACAGAGAGGAATTTCTCTCATAATCAAAAATTGCCACTTTGCCTCCTCTCTCATTGACCAAGGCACTCCATCTAGCACCACCTTTTGTCTTTTCTGGGATAGGCACAGTGTGATTATACCTTGTTTTCTCACTTGTTCTTATTTTTGAGCTGGCAAAATTTGGTTTTGCTTACATTATTGAGAACCCTTGAACTGGCTCTGAAAATAACATTACTTGATTCCTGTAAAGTTATTTCTCAGTAGGGGTAAAAACATTATAATGTTTTTCTGTTAAATATTTATGTATATTAATTTTAAGAATATTAATCCTATTAATTTGAGTCTTAATACTTATTTGAATGTATTTTTCCTTCTTTTTCAAGATATTTAAATAATGTCATAACATATCTATAGGCAACAAAAATATGATACTGTTCTGGTTTTTATTCTGAATTTCACATTTTAATCCATTAGATTAAACTGTGTTAAGCCTCTGTTCTCTTTGTGTTGTGTAAGTCAATATAGTCTGACTAACATGTATATCTAGAAATTCTTGTCAGGATCAATTACATATTAAGTTCAAAACAAAAAGTCTGATTCAAAAAACTTTGTAGTTAAACAGAGATAGGTGGTTAATGCCATTTCTTTTCCCTCAATGTTCAGCTTTGCAAAGGTTATTAATGAGATTAATTAAATCAACAATGCACTATTTGCCATGTCTCTACCACAAAAATAAACTCCTTAAAAACTCCAAAGATCTCAGAAAGAGCACAGAATGCCTGTGGAGAAACCTCAGACTGAACATACAGCCTGATCTTATTTTCAAGTGATCTTTCTGGTCTTCTAAAAAAGAATGTACATGTCCATTGTACAGTAACTTCTGTCCTAGTTTCTATGGTTTGAAAATGAATCAACTCACAGTTCAGGGTGTCAAACGAGGATAAATTAAATTGAGTTGCTCAAAGGTTTTCACTGAGAGGAAAATTTAGATTACAATTAAGGTATATCAGCTAACTGGACTCTTCATTTTTCCTGGACAGTACTTCAGATATCTTCAAGCTCTTTGCTTGGTAGCATACTGCAGTGCACTCGATTGAAATGAGAAGTGTTTGTAATTAGTATGGTTACTTTCTTATGCAAAATATTCCTGAGTACTGTAGGAGCTTTAATATTAATATTTTTTGCTTTGTAGTTTAATCTGATAGCAACACATCAATGGAAACCAGATTTAAGGGTTTGTTAGAGAATCAGGTGTGTCTTTTTTATGAACTATGCAATAAACCTGTGCGTACACTGGATTCTTGTTAAGGCATTCCATAAAGACAGACATCTTTGGTGCATATAGAATTATTTTGAATTTTAATTTCCAATACCTTCTTTTTGATAAAAGCATTAAAATTGTACACTTTTTATGAGTAGCAATTGACAGTGACATTCTGGCCTGTAAGAGAGGACAGAAACCTGTCACAGTCCCGTCATGCACTGAGATCGTGCTTTTATTCTAAAATGGCTTAAATTCTCATACAGAATTGTGAGTGTTAGTATCAGAATTAATTTATTTCCTCAGATCCATTAAGGAGCTAAGGTTCTTGCAGAATAGCTTGGGCTCAAGATACAGATTGTTCAAGCCTTTAGTTCTTCGTCCTTTCATCTTCATGTAATGAGACTCACCATTATTCCTACAGTTTTACCAGACTTTTGAGGGCTTAAACAGTATTTGTTCTGTTAGCTTTCTCTGATATAGCTAGGAAAAGGCTTTGTGTGTTGAGCAGAGTAATAAATACATTCTGTGAAAAGAATGAAGCAGAAGAGCAAAGAATATAATAGATAAGTAGAACAGTGCATGTAATTGTCAGTTGTTAATTCCCCTTATGTGGAGACTGTGCTACATGATACTGAAGGTAAAAATCAATTAAATGCTTAGTCTGATAAAATTCCCATTAGCAGAATCTCAAAACTCTGAATCAACAAGGATACCAGGGCACGAAGGTAAGGAAAGATGAAGAGAGAGGAGAGGGAAATTCCTTTGGAAAGACGGTAGTTCCTTGGAGTATCCTGGTTATCAGTCTGTACCAATGTATTTTTATTTCTTCTGCTTCCTATTGATCCCTGTAAAATCACGGAGGACTCTCATGGGAATGTGTGATGACTATGAATCACTATTGCACGTCTGCATTCTTCGATTTACGTAGTTGCCTTCCACAAGAAAGAACTTTGATCAGAAACTTGTTTTTGTTTTTACTTCAGCAATTGTACATGAAGAAATAAAAGCTGATTGACAAACTCCACATTCTTTATATTGTCCCACAGGTGACTGGTAACAGGCAAAGAATGACTTCTAAGGGCTCTGACACATGAAAAAAAGCGTTGTTTTTGCCTCTGTGTCTCTGTAGCCCTTGGTGTTTCTGGTTTCTATCAGAAACCAGTTTTCTGCTTTTGCTTCTGTAGGATCACACCCTTCCCAGAATGCTACTGATCGGAAAATGGATTTGCAGCTATTTTTTTGCACACACAAAACTAACCAGGGAGTGACCAATTCCAAGTTGCTCCTGCTGATGGGAATGGGAGGAGAGAAAAAGGGAGTGGAATCGGTGGGCAGAACTATTGAGTAACTGCTCCTTCCTCCATATATTCAAGGAGGAAAAATTAATTCATTTGAAAAAGAGCTGTTGGTGCCAGTGGCTTTTGTATGGAAAACTGAGCACCAGGGACATGTAAAATAAAATCAAGTACATGACACAAGCATCAGGAGATAGCCTTAATTCCAGAACAAAGCTTTAATCAGCTATTAACGCTTTATGTAACTATTCTCCTAACTTCCGTGCTTCCAGTATGGGAAAGAAAAGTCTGTTTACCATCAAAGCCAATGAAATAATGTGTGTTTTCTATGAAAATATGCCTGTTTCCTGTTACTGTGAATTTGTATTTTTTAGAAAAAGTGCGTGTGCAAGAAGTAGTTTAAATGGAAGTAAAAATTGCTCTTCTTGCTGTAATATTCATTACTACAAAGGCAGATTAATAAATTTATAAATTAAATAATAATAATTTAAATAATCTATTTTAGGTATTTTTATGTCTTCTGTCTTGCCCACTCCTACTCCCCCCCCCCCACCCCCCCCCCCCCAGTTTGGTATTACCTGTCTCTCTATTTCTCTCTCTCTCTTATAAAAATATCTTTGAACTCTTGGTTATTCCCTTCCTATAGATGGGTTTGCTCTCAGCAATCCTTTGGTAAGGATCTGTACAAGTGGGTGGAACATCTTGGGCCAAAATAAATACAGATGATAATATTAATATAAAGATATTCTGGAATGATTAAAGACTTCAGTGGAATTGCTGTGAGTTTCTACCAATAAAAATGAGATCAAAATGTTGATCTGAAACTGCTGAGAGGTTCTTTTCCCTAATGTGATGAAAGCTGTGAAGTGCAAAGGAGATTCTGTCTATTCATACTGTGACTTCAGTGCTGGCTATACAGTATCAAAACTTGTTTTCCTTGGTTATCAAAATGTTTTCTCATTTTTTGATCTTCAGACAGTAAAATAAATCTTGTCTTCTTCAATAACAAGAAAGAAAAAGAAAGTCTGTCACAAATACTGGTAATACTTCCATAGTTTGTTCTTCAGTGTTTGTGCCAAATAAGAGCTTTAAGAACATGAGAGAAGAAATTAGCAAAACTCTTAGGAATTTGGAATGTCCGGAGTTAACAGCATTAAAAATGCTAGTTTATTACTGTCTAGAGGATTTTTTTATTTTCTAAATAAAGAAATGAAGTGGTCATTAGTAGAGTTTATTTCAATTAGTAACAATATTCTGTGATCCTTTTTTCCTACCACCTTATGTAGTATTTAATGGGGTTCGGTTTCTGTGTTGTGTATTCCAGGCTCCTTAACATTTCAAACAATAGAAATTAGATGGATAGAAGAGAAATTATTGTCACTTGAAAGGTTTTATCTGCTAAATATATAGGTGAACAAAACTAAAGCTCCCTAAAATATCAAATTCCAAAAGATGAGTGAAAAATGAATTAGAAAATATTTTTTGTGAGTTAGATATTATTTAATTAAAAATTATACTCCTTCAGTCACTAGGTAAAAGCAAAGCATTAACTGTTCTGTACAAGTAGTTCAATGATGTCTCATAACAAAGAGAAATTATTTTTATGTGAAAGAAGTTAATTTCATTTTTGTGCCATGACACAGCTTTATGAAGTATATATTTTTTTTAAATGTCGCTAATAGGCAAGTTCATTAGCCAAAGAGTTATTGGCTGAATTAATTTTTAGCTCTTAAAATACACTCTTGCATATGTACCTGAAGCACACCTTAGTGATAGCGCAGTATAGTGTAGCTTATTGTGCCAGTCTGTGTTGTCCGTTCTGTTGGTACTGGTGATATACATCAGGACTTTCAGAGGTGTCTTCCCTGCTGTTATTCACATATGAAGTGAATTTTCCCATGCTTGACTGCTGTTTTCTAGCATAATAATACAGTTTTATAACAGCCAGCAATATTTCATGTATATTCCTCAATATTTACAGCATTGTATTTGAGCCCTTTTCGCATCTGATTTGTATAAAAGGTAAGAGCGTGGAAGATCTTTTTACTTGTTATTTCAGCTGATCATCAGCTTCTGTTAGAGCTTTAGTATTTGCTTCCTTTTTAACAAATTTTCATTATTGTATTGTTCCTTACATTTAAAAATATTCCTGTGTCTCTTTCCCAGCTTTTGAAGTAGTTCAGGTGAGCTTTTTTTTCTCCCAATAAATAGCATGTACCTGGCATTTTTCTAGTAAATACTTACATACAAGTTTAGCACAGTCTCTTATCAACAGTGAAGGTGGGTTTCAGTCTATGAAGTGGTTATCTCTTTGTTGTCAATCAAGAGAAAAAATGAGTCATTGTTTTGTCTTAACTATATTAGTTGTAAGTTTTCGTCGTCCTGTTTTAATGTAACAGAAACAGAATTTTCTGGGAAATAAAAGCTCTGTTAGTCAAACAGAGCCTATTTTAGATGAGCTTCTAATTAAAAATTTCTAGGTACTACTACTGGGCTACTAATTAATATGACTAACTTGCTATTGTTAACTAACAAATTATTCTAATTAATTGACAGATGTCTTTCCAATACTTGAACTTTTAACACCACAATTTAGAATGAGCTGCCATGCCTTGTGTTGGTTGTATAAACAAAATTAATATTTTTTTGCTTCATAATTCAGTGATATAGTAGCATCTGTTTATTCTTCTCATAAGGTCTGGACAACTGTTTTGACTATATTTTGGGTAATTATCTTAATTTTTAATTTTTCTTATATTTCCAAAGTTTTGAAACAGCATGGCTGCAAAAAATTCCCAGTGCCAATCCAAATTAGGTAGGGTAAAGAGGAGAATGTTGCAAATTTTCTTCTGCCAGCTGAGCACTTCTTACGTCATCTCCCCATTTTGCAGATGCCACATAAAGTAAGACGTAGAATTAGAGATTCCAAGAAACAAATGTTTCAGGGTAAGGCAGCAGCAAGAGCAGAAGTGCACCAATCCAAACCAGCAATTTTAGGTGTTATTTAGTTGGCGGGGTAGGGGAGCAACCAATTCTGGTTCTGAAGGCCTGCTTGCTTGGTGCATGGAGATACCTTGTGGGGTGGAATGAGGTGGGGAGACTTTCTCTAGCCAATTGGGGCTGCTGTCTGGCTCACCCTTAGACTCCTGCTCTCTGTGCATTGGAGGGCATCAAACGGCAGTGTGTTTCTTTGTTGGTACACCACCACCATTAACCCTTTTGAGAAAGCCTGCCTGGGTGCTCTACCTGGGCTTTATTTGCTTTGTAGCAAGTGCAGGAATGGTTTAGTGAGCTTCAGGTGGGCTGGGTGAGTCATGGTCTCACCCAGCATGGAAAGCATTCAACTGTCCTGGGCTGATAGCAAAGCAGCTCCTTTCTGTCTCACTGTGGATGTACCTTCAGTACAAATTCAAAGACATAGGAATGTATTGAAGGAAGTTAGAAACAAAGGTCAGTCCTAAAGCTGTGTTTTAAAAGCTTGCATAAAACTGTGTGTGCTACTGATGACATAGGTTTTTATCTGGCTCATCTGTGCTAAATATCTAAGTATTTGTCTGAAGCTTTTTAGTTTCCTCTTACTGTTCATTATTCATTTCATATTTGTATTTTTTTATTGTCAATGGTTAAAATTATTTATCATGCATTCCTTGTTACTATTTAAGCTCTGTATTGGAGAGGAATGATAGCAAAATATGAGGAGAATTTGTTCTTGGTTATGGCAGTTATACGTTCAGGAAGACCAAATAATTTTCTGGTCTCTCTAAACTTGAGCCCTTCCAACTAAACAACATGCCTCTGTCACGCAAGTGTTGCATATTTGATTTATTTCTTTAGATATTATATATTCTGAGGATATTTTTGAGATATTCGTTCCAAATCAGAGTAAAGCTGTGAACTCATGTAGCATGATTTGCTTTGATTATTTTAAGTATGATATTGTAGAACTGGATGAGAAACTGTTACCTGTTTTTGTTTAAAATGAATCCTCACTATGTACATGGAATCAAGAAAAAAGACATGATTACATGGTACAAAAAAAGATAATTTATGGGACTTCATTATTTTTTCTTTCTCTTTTGCAAGTTTTATTTAATGGAAGGCTTCTGTGTTGTTCTTTTATAACACATTATATCAATTTTTGTGGTTTTGTGTGTTCTGTTTTCACATCTTGGTTTGTGTTACTGGCTTCCTCTCCTTTTTGGAATAATTTATTCTTTTAAAAGGAGCCTTAGAATTTCTCCTATCTAAATTCGGAAATAATGTTTATTTTTCAGAAGACCACTGCTTTTTAGTTAGGAAGTCGGTGATATGTTAGAACAGATATTTAAAAAAAAAAATTGACTTCTTACTTTGTATTTTCAATTTTTCATGAACAAAAGTAGGTAAGACAGAACACTGAGAAAACATGATTTCATAAGCTTTTGTGACTTGGGGGCAGGGGGGAAGTGCTTGCATCTTATCTAGTATCACTCTTGCTTTCTTGCAGCTGATGAATCTAATAAAGATATTCTTATATGCAAAACAATGGTGTTATCTAGATAAAATCAGCTAATGATTACTTTGGTTTATTCTGTTGCCAATGAAAAATGGGAATATCCCTTCTTAGCCTCATACTTGAAGTCCAATGAAACCGTGTTTCTTAATTTGGCGATCATGAACAGTATTACTTCACGTAGGCTGACGAAATACGTTGTCCTAGTAGAGTGCTAGCGCTGGCACTGTGGTTCTGCAGTACAGGTGGTGCAGCTTATTCCTGATATAGTTCTTATAGTGAGACAGGTCAGCACTGGGATGTAAGAGGGCATCTGGACTTGATTTTGGGTCCAGGCAAAGAACAAGTGGGCTATGTTTTTCTTGAATTAAATATAGGTGATATTTAAGTATTGTGCCTTGCTGTAAGTCATGGACCTAGGCATATGGTAAAATAAGGGCACTTCTGGGTCACTTGCAGGTGTTCTGTGCATTTAATATCTGTATTTTAATTATTGGGAAGGGAAGCATTGTGCATATTGCGAAACCTGAGTGGAAGATTTATTTTACACTGTTCATATCATGTGGGTGGGTGGCAGGTACTCTCATTCATACTGTTAAGTAGAGCAGGTTGACATTGCTCTAATGTGCAGAAATGCAATTGAAAATGTGGAATCACGGTTGTTTTGCTGCTGCTTTCTTAGAAGAAAGAGCTGAGACACAAATGCTTATGTTGTGCAGTAAAATAAAAGATGTGTCAAAAGCAATCCATGGTTATGCGGGGCGGTGGGGCGTGCTGGATTTTGTTGTTGTTTGCTTGGTTTTGGGTTATCTTTTCTTGGTTAGGAAGCTCTGAAGTTGCTCAGTGCGGGGTTATTTCTCCCTGATTGTATTTTGTTTGATTCTAGGTCTTTTAAGAGGTTTTCACTGAATGTCTTGCAGCAAAGGTGTATTCTGGCTATCTGCTTTATGCCTCCTACTGAATTCCACTGAGTTACCTTTGAGCTACCTGCTGGAAGTGCTGGGATATTTTGTTGTTGCTTTATTTTGTTCTTTGTTTTATTGCAGTAAGCAGGGTATACAAAGGATTAGCTTTCTTAGACACTTTTCTTACCTCTTCAGCGTTTTTGTATAAATCAAGACTGCCCTATGAAATTTCTGTGTGAGGGCTTATCTGTATATATAGATATATATGAAGTATTGTGGTTTGAGTGTATTTATATCATTCTCTCCCTCTCACATGAAGAGATTATACCAATTTAAAGCTAAAAATATTTTCTTATTATACATAAAGAACTACAGTAATAACTCTCAGGTTATCAATTAAAATAGACAAACAGTAACTCTGCTGTTCAGATCTGGTGTTGAGGGAATTTAGCTTAGACCTCCTTGTTCACTGAATAGCCCACCTGCCCTTGATTTTCTGCTGTCTATCTGAGGAACAGCACTTTTGAAAGAGCATGCATGTGACAATACAATATGTAGGAGGTCTTCTAGGGCAACATTGCTACAATGTGAATGTGATCATCAGTTTATGTTATGTGCAGCTGCTTTGCTCCACGCCAAAACCTGGACTTTAAATTCTTACAGTTTCCTCATGGAGGATTTAAGAGCTTATGACCCTCCAATGGGCAAAGCATTAGCTATGGGTATCATGCCGTGATTGTTACTACAGAAGTCGGGTTCCCCCACTGTCACATTGTTGGAAGTATAAACTTGAAATAAATGGGCACTGTGAATTGACAGATGTGTGATGCTTTGAAAAGACGTGCTGAGTTATTTCATGGAGAAAATAGGAATCAGATAATGATGTTGTGACAAAGCTTGTATCCATCTCTGCTCTATGAGAGCTTTGAGCAGATAAACAGAGTTGTTTAATGGCTAGGTCCTTGAACTGAGCACCACGAATTATCAATTTTATATCTGAATTTCTGTGTACCAAATAACTTTACCTGTTTCTAAACAGATCGTTATATATACTGTGCTATATTCTGACATTGAACAAGACCTTGTGCGGCCTCTTGCTAAGTGGGTATTCTAGAACAGTTATACCTTATTACTTTTCTGTAGAAATATTTACATTCTGGAAGAGTGCTAAACAAGAATAGTAGTTTTTTTCACTTCATTCACACTCAAAAATGACTTAAACTCCCTGTGAAACTGAACCCTCAAATGAAATACAATGAATGGTTTAGGAGAGCATCCAGGAAAGTGCCAGCAGCTCAACCATTATTCATGTTGTGGACTACTAAATAAGTAGTCTGAATCAATTTCTGCCTGTTCTGATCTGCTTTGTGAATACTGAGTTCCTGCCATTGTGTGATAAATGAAAAACACCACCACATACTACCTACCATTTCCTTTCATGCAGGTGACCTTCTTGGTTTGAGGGTTTTTTTTATTTATTTATTTTTAAAGAAGAATAAGTATTCCAGTTGCATTTCCTGAGAAAATCAAGCTATTTAGTAGTTGCTAAGTACGGATCAGTTTCTGTCACTCAAGGTTAATTCTCATGCTGATGTCCTCTGTGGATAAGGTTGTTTTTGCTGCATTAGCAAGCTGAATCTGTGTATTATCAACAGCTGAATAAATGAGGCATAGAAGTGAATCCTGAATGTCTTCAAATCAAACTAATGCATAAAATCACAAGTGAAACATAGTGTCTTAAAATTTGTCATTTTCTCTTTGTAATAAACATAGTTTAACTCTATCTCTTGATTTCTCGTGCCAGTGTTTGAAATGCTGCATTATTGCTTCTAAAATTGCTGTACATTGCTTTGTAATCTTCATATATTATAAATGGGTCATGAAATTCAGTGAGAGAAAACGGAAAAGGCAATCAGGCCCTGGATGGCAGTAATAGCTATAGATGTATCCATGAAGAAAAGATAAGTAGCCATCGCTGTGAAATCAGATGATTTTTTTCTTTCCACCCCTGACAGTACCAGCAATCTTTCGACTGAATTTAAAGGGATGTGGACAGGGTCCTTTGGATTCTGCTCATTTATCTCTACAATGGAAGGTTTTAAACCAGAATATGTAACATAAGTAATGCTGAGAAATAATCTTTGTAAAAGCCTCAACAGGAGGACTTTTTTCACTGTTAGATTTAGCAAATATTATGAAATAAAACCTCTGCTCCTGGCCACAAACTTAAAGACTTGGGCACACCTATCTTTGTATACCTTACTAAATATTTTCATGTCTTCTGTCTTTCATGACAAGAATGTCTTTGCTTTCCTGCAATTCATGGAAACAAAGGCATTGGGGGAATTAGGATTATCCCTTGTTTATTATTAATTTGTAATTTGATATCCCTTTTTGATTAAAATATTCCATTCCTCTCTGATAATTCAGGCAGCTGAACCTGTAAATAATTTACAAATAATTTAGATTGATTTGTTGAATTCACTAGAATGAATAAAGCCTATGTGACTGTTAAAGTAACATTTTTAATGGAAAGGGTAGAAGAAGGTGGTTTGCACTCTGTTTTTTATAGAAATAATGGATGTTTTATGCTGAATCTTTATTTCAATCTTATGTGAAAACAGGAGAAAAAAGCCATGTATACCTATTGAGGGATTCATGTGGGGATTACTACCAGTGGCAATTAGCTGGTAACAGAAGCTGATGTGTGCAATGATGATACAGGGAGATGCAAGCGAAGGGAGAAATAAGGTACTCCTTTAATTTTTATTTTGGTGTGTAAACCTGTGTCTATGAATCTTGCATGGCTGTTTTAACAGTAAAATATATAGTGAAACAATCCAGCAATATTGGAAGAGACAGCTTATTTTCCCTTAAGGCCTAGAAGTAGCATTTGCCATAAAATGTAATGTTGATGATGATAAAAAAGAAAACAAAAATCTCAGGGCATCCATTCCTCAAAAGTCTGGGAAAACAGACTTATTTTCAGTGTATGAAGGAGAATGGAAAAAATCTGGATTTTATTGAACCATGTGTGAATGCAATGCTGACAGCTATCTCTTGTACTGGAGAGTTTCCAGTTCAGATGTTTCCACTCATCTAATTCAGTAGTATGTTTTGGAAAGACCAACGATTAGTCTGATCCTACAGTAGAGAGGAAAAATTCCCTTTCTCGTTGCCAGGCAGCTCAGCTCTTAAAGTGCTGGCATCCTGTATTGCCTAAGTGAAACTTATCTTAAGGATTAGGCAGACACTTTTGGGTGGCATCAATGTAAAGACTTGTGTAGAATGTATAACCACAATTGAAAGTGTGAATCGCACTGACTTTTGCAGGTGAGTTACTCAACCATGACTTTTAAACTCTCTAATTACACTTGAAAATAAAACAATAATTATTTTCAATGCTTTTCTAATTATTTCTATTAAAAACAAAACAAACTTGCTATTTCGTTTTTTTTTATTTTTCCAGAACTACATGTCAGATTCTGTTTATAGCTGATGCTCTGCAATGCACTTAGTTTTGTGCACAGTGTATTTATTTCAGTCACCATTCTGTATGCTCATTGAGTCATTATTTATATTATAATAATGTTATCCTCCAGGGGAAAATATTTTACTGATGATTTGTGCCAAAGTATGTCATTGATACTTTTTGTTTGTTGTTTAAAAAAAAGGGGGGGAGGGAGGGGGGCAAAGGCATCCTGGCTCTCATTCCTCGCAGCACATGTTGATGGTAAAGGCTACAGATTCTGCAAGTGGTTTTAAAACATATAGAAAGTGTGTGAAATTACGTGTACATACACACATGGGGCTTTCCTTTCAGGGAAGAAGAGTTGCTAAGTAATATAAATTTGTTTCCAAGTTTGTTTTAATTGGATTTTGAAATTTCTGTATGTTGAGCAACCTCAGAAAAGAAGACATCAGGCTTTAGAGAGTTTTTCAAGCCTATGCAATCGGTAAGTTTCTTTCTTCACTCTCTATAAGAGGTTCCTTTTTAAGTATTGTGACCCTTTATTTGCCTCATGGCAGCATATTGAAGAACATTTATATTAAGTGTAGTTTCTTCATAAACATATCTCTTACCTGTTTAGATGTCTAACAGAAATGCATGTACATATATAAATATGTATTTTTACTATAAACCCACAGAAAACTTGAGCAAGAAAACTCCAAGGCAGAAATCTGTTAAAAAATAACTGTAAAAAGTGTTTTTGTTCTTTGTTATTGTTTATTCAAGTAGTATATCTTATAGGTCATGTTAATCTCATAGTAAATTCAGCAGTGAAGTTCAAAAGAGTTCATACCACATGGCCGTTTAGGCAAAAATTCATTATTTGCCTTTTTTTCCTCAATATGATGAACCCAGAGAAGAAGGAATAATTTGATATTTGAAGGCAGATCAGTTAAATAAATAAGCCACCAATATAGCTGAAATATTGCTCCGAATCTAGTTTATTTGTTTCTAAGACTAATGAAGTTCACAGAATCATAGAATGGTTTGGGTCAGAAGGGACCTTCGAAGATCATCTAGTCCAACCTCCCTGCCATAGGAGGGTCATCTTTCACTAGATCAGGTTGCTCGAAGGCCTGTCCAGCCTAACTTTCAACACTTCCAGTGGTGGGGCATTCACAACTTCTCTGGGCAGCCTCATAGTGTCTCACCACCTTCATTGTAAAAAAATTGTGCTGTTAAAAACGTGCTCAAAAAAGATTTGCCATTGTGAATTGGCAGCATATAATGAACAATTATTTTTTGCAAATTACTTAGTGGGGTATTTCTTAATTTCTGAAAATATTCTGTATTATCAGGGCAGAAATTATGTGTTATTATAAAGATATTGTTTAAAGTATATGCATGTTCTAGAAACAAAAATGCAAAATAAGCACACTTGGTCCTTGACTTATTGATAAGCCTGTAGCCCATGAAAAAGAATTACAATGGGTTAAGTCATTCTGAAATATTAAGCACTTCTGGTAGTTAATTGCCAGGGTTAAAATGTAATCTCCTTTCTGAGGATGGTATGTTGATTCTTCTCCCCACCCTGAACAGAACTTAAATCTTCCTCCCTTTCTTCCAAAACCCTTCAGAAAATGGAGACAAAGCAGCTTCTCCCTATTTTGGATGAACTAAAAAAGAAAGTGAAACCAGAGGAAGAGATTTTTATTTGTTTGACCACTTGGTTTCTCTGGGAGGGAGAAAGGAAGCATGAATTCCTGCATTGTTCTGACGTATTTCCTAACCAGAAAAGATTCTGTGTATGAAGGGCTTAAAGTACAAGAAAAAAATAAATGGAATCAAAAGATAGAACAAAGGATACAAAGTATGTAGGACATATGACATGCATGTATTTTAAGACAAGTATGTGAAACCCAAGGTACTCATATTTATAGAATAATAGAGACCAGACCAGGGTTTTTTGGATTTTGTCATTAACTTTCATTTTCTAGAAGATATTTTTCAAGATTACTAAACCAAAACAACAACAACAAAGTGTTCAAATAATTTCTAGCATCTCAAATAATGAGCTCATATTTAAACTTTGTCCTAGTGATTCTTGTAGTGTATGCGGTATAGCATTCCATGGAGGAGATATTGAAAAATTACTATCCAGTTTTCAGAAGGTTGCGGTCCAATTGCAGCAGGGAAAGTTGCCATCTTACCTGAGGGTTTGGCATTTTCATTACTTGCTCTATGCACCTCTCAAAGTTACCTTCAAGTGGATCTTGAATCACTTGGATCTTCATAGATTTAAAAAATAAAATGAAATTAAAATTCCTGTTGTTCAGGGAATGCAAAGTAGTTAGCATATCTTCACTGCTCTGCAACAGAGAGGAGTAACAGAGGAAGGCATTGGCACTGAGAAACTAAAGGAGATATATTTTTCAATCATTACCAAAAAATTCACCCAGAGGGACTGGCTTATTGCCAGCAAGAAGCCAAATGATTATTAAATTGATCATTTATTTATGGAAATTTCTAATTAACTCTTTTCATAAGTTACAAAACTTATCAGAAACAATTTCTTTTTCCAGACAGAATCCATTCACAATAATAATTGTTATGGGTTTTATGTACCTCCTTCTACCAAAAGATTATTTGTCCAGTGCTGGATGGCAGAACCTGCTAGAATAATTTACTGTATCATATTATGCAGTAACTAAACTGACTCAAAATGGAAAGCTGAGGTGCTCTTGCCAGCTGTTTGTAATCTCCTTGCCTAATAAAGGCTTTTACTTTTAATTTCATCTAGCATCTTATTATCAAAACGAGGTGGTTGTCATCTCAGCCTTTGCAGATACCACCTACCAAAGGTGGAGGATGAACTTTGAAGTTGAGAATGTTTTCTGCAGAACAGTCAACACTTTTCCTACATTTTACAAAAAAAGTTGTTTCAGTTCAATAGCTTGCATTGTACTCCGCGTTAATAGTGTGATACAGAAAACATTAAGTCCTTGAAACAGTCTTGTCCAAGCCAAAGTTACTTAAAACAAAGTAAATTAAAACCAGTCTGTTGCTGACCTGAAGTGTTATTAGCCAGTTAGTTCTTGACTCCAGAAGGAAAAAAAAATTTAAAAAGCGAAGGAGGAAGAGGGGGAGAAAGATCCCCCAAAACATGTGAGCACTAGCTTTAGGTACATGAACAGTTGACACATGATTAATATTTTATGGAACTGGGCCCTTGTTTCAAGGATGCTAATGTCTTTGTGAGCAGATATTGCATGCTTGCTATATAGCACCATATTACAATTAGTAGTAGCTGAAGTGTCCAGGTGTAGTTAAAGTTTAATTCCATGTTGAATGCATTGTTCTGGTTGTCTTTTAACCAGTGGGATAATGACTTTGTAAAAAAAAAAATCTGCCTCTAAGTGTCTGCAGTCTTCAAGATAGGTTGAATTTACAGTTTGATATGTGAGTTTCTGACTTTTCTCTGAACTCTGCTGATACTGGTGTTGCCTCTGGATATGTTGTCATTAGTACAGTGCCCCCACATGAGCTTCAAAATGCACCATTTGAAAATATGCACGGTTCTTTAATTTCACACCAATTATGGCTCTGCTTATTGTGTCATTTTGTAAGCTAATATGTTTTGGTGACTGTGTTTACAACATATCACTCTTTCAAAGACATGGAGTAACTTCAGCTTGAGGACATATGCTTGTCATCTGTTATACCTCCTTGTTTCTAAAGCATTGCTTTTTCAGTTAAAGGATATTCAGGCATGTGTTGTGTAGACATGAACATAATTATTTCATCATCAGATAACATATGTTTGCTAGAACATATAGTATTGCCTCGTGTTACTCATTGTTAGACACATGCCAGAGATTTTTCTTTTTTGCCCCAGCTTATGTCAGATATTTTAAAATACGTATTTGTTTTAATATCTCCACATGCTCAACATTTCATTTCCTGAAGTTAACACTAAATTAATTGAGTAACCAGTAGTGTCTGGTTTCTGTGCTTTTCTTTTGGAGGAACAGTGCAATTGTGGAATCCTGACATATTCAATAGAGAATACTGACTATATCCTCAACGAATGACTAGGCTGCAGAGATGGGAAATGACATATGATAGTTGCCCAGGAATTTATGACAGAATATAATGTAGATTTCCTTATATATCTTGTAGATTTTTTAGGTATATGATTATTATTTTTTTTGTAGCTAATGATGTACTTTGATTACGTTATCTGAAGTAACTTACAAGAGTGTCCTTTGAAACAAAAAAGCTGAGATGACAAAAAATGAAGGAAATCTTTCTTTAAACATGGAGAGCTTTCTGGCTTACTTTTAATGAGAAATTATTGTCTTAACCGGATTGATTGGCATCTATGTTATGTAATGGGCCAGACTATGTATTCTTAATGACACCTTCCCAGCTTCAAAATCAAGACTCCAGTAGCCTATAATTCTGGTTTCTGTTTAGTGATATGGTAATAAGATTAGGTTAATTTTGAGTGGTTCTTCAATTAAAGGGGAAATTTTCCTTTTGACCACTATGAAAATTTGGTATAGGGTGGGAAGGGGAAAGTATGTTGACGAGTGCTGACATTTAATGAAGAACTACTTGAAATACTGTAGAAATGTTGAGGTACTAGTTCTGTTATGTGTCTGTGTACTAAGTGTATGTATTTAGACTAGAGACATGAATGCATGGAAACTCAAAAAAATCTGAAGACTAAGAACCAGAGAACTGTTTCTGTGGTTCTGTCAGACCAAACCAAATCTAACCTGACCTGTGTAGATTAAGTGGTCGAAGGGAATTAATAAGACAGTGTTTCTCCAAAAGTCTTATTTAAAATAAGTTTTATTATAACATGAACCCTATTCCTGTTCTGAATTATAATAAAGAAGAGTCTTGTTAATTCTATTTATATTAAAATATTTGCAAATAATATTTTCTATTAGTTGGCGCGCCAGTGTGCTTGCTGACACTGCCTGGCAGCATGGTTGCTCTCTGCACTGATAGCAGTTATGTTCAGGCACTTCCACAAAGAAAATACACACACAAAGAAGCTAATAGCTTTACCAGTGCCTGAAATTGCATGTGCTGTGCTAAGCAAACATTGTAAATTATAAACTAATTTTATCTTCAGAAAAAGAAGACTTTTATTCAAAAATGGAAAACGTTTATAATAGTTGAGAACACCATGAATTCATCAATGCCAAAGTTATATGCACAGTTAGTGTACTGCAAAAATACTTGCTATTACATTCAAGTGAACAGGCATTCGGATTAGAACAAGACATTAATATTTGTTAGTGTCACTTTCCAGGCAATGTTATTAAATGCCATCTTGTTCAAAAACAGGTGTGTTAAGAAATTCAAAAACAAACTGTAGAAGTATGTTGTTCTGACTTATATAACGCTCTCATAAGGTAATCAGCATCTCCTAATATATCGTAAAATATAATCATCAATCTTGATGTGGAAGAAAATTAGTTTTATATATATATATTTGTTGGATATTCAAGAAGTTACGTTAGGCAGGTGTGAGCTGGAGTGGTGGTAGGGGAAGAAACTGGGCTGGAGGGAAGTGCGTTCAGCAGTTTGTGTCTTGAGATCTGAAACCAAGGAGTTCTGATTAAATATCTTTAAGGTTAATAAGATCTAGTAAGAGATTATGTGTTTCACTGTTTTGGAGAACTTTGCAGCAGGCATACAATGCAATCTGTATATTCGAAATGTTTATGGAAATTATGCTTTTTCTTAAGAAATGTCCCTAAAAATATAATAAAGGAGAATTGCATGGGTTACGACTGTCTTTAATCTCTGTTACTCCTGGTTTCCTGAAACTTTCTCTGACACCCAGTAAAACCACTGTTTCTTGGGATGTGTGTGATGGTCTAACTATCAAGCAGTATAAAATTTTCTGTAAAGTTTCCGATCTATGGAAAGGACAAAGGAGTATTGAAGTTGAGGGGAAGAAAGTAAAATAATCGCGTCTCTATTAAGATGCAACAGCAATTTACTAACTTTATGAAAAGCATAAATCTATCCTGGCATGCTCAAAAGGCATCAAGCTCTGAAAATTTGTTCTTATTATTTTAAAGCTAGTGGACAGTGCTTTGTAGTAATTCAACCATCCATTCTAATCACAATGCATTTATTTTATTTTATACTGAATGATACTGTGCAATCCAAAGTGTAAAGTACTAGCTCTAGTAGAACTGAAAGAAAAAGTAGCTGATTTTATAAAAGCCAAAATAAAGTTAAAAATAGATTTCTACTGCTTTAGGAAGCATCTTTCAATTTGGGAGACCTATTAGAGTTTGAGAAACCCACACATCGTCTGTTTATGGCAATGTATAACTTGTGTTATTTGCAAATGAGTCGTCATTTGCTGGGATAAGCCAGCCAAGCACAAGGACATTGGAAGCTGGAAATAATGAGGATTATGATGAATCAGTCTGACAAGGCAGATCCCTGTGTAATCCAGGGGAAAACACATAGACTTTAAAGGTATATTCACCACAGGGATACTTTAATTGGCTTTGCTTGACAGATATAAAAATGTATTAGAGGTTTCTTTATTTATTTTAGAATTATTTCAGAACTAGTTTTATAATTTTTTTGTGTGTTTTTCTTTTTTTTTTTTGCAATTGAGTTTTACAGAGTAGAAATAAGATGGACAGTGTGGAAGTTATGAGTTCAGTCTGAAATAAGAAAAACTGTATTTTGAAAGCATTATGTCAAACACAGGGTTAGATCAGTTTCTGTGCCAGGTCATTTCCATTTGCCAAGCAACTTTGAGGTGTTTTGGTTTGGTGGTGTTTGTGGTGTTTGGTTTGGTGGGTTTTTTTGAGGTTTTGTTTGTTTGTTTGTTTTTAATTAAATAGCTAGTCTAATTTGGGCCACGGAAAGATGGAAATAAAGCCCTAACTAGCTGTGCATGTATTACTATCCTGAAACTGTTATCATACCTACAATGGGACACATACCACATGTTTTTATAGCCACACAAATTACCCTGTAATGATGCCAAATTCTAACTGTGTAGCCTATGTTCTTTGAGTTACTATTCGTCCTTTAAGTATTCTGTGAAAGTTAGGCATGTAGGTATTGGATAAATCTGTATGCATAGGGCAAAGATCATAAATATATCAAAGACAGAATTAAGTTTACAGTTCAATAATCTCAAATCTTGCAGCAGATCTTAATTCGGTCTTTGAAGATAGATTTGAAAGTAGTTTTTAAGTTAATTGTTTGGGTTTGATAAGCTGGTAAGTATAACCACAATGGATACATGGCTCTGGCATTATTCATAGAATCATAGAATGGTTTAGGTTGGAAGGGACCTTGAAGATCATCGAGTTCCAACCCCCCTGCCACAGGCAGGGATACCTCTCACTAGACCAGGTTGCCCAAGGCCATGTCCAGCCTGGCCTTGAACACCTCCAGGGATGGGGCTTCAACAACCTCTCTGGGCAACCTGTTCCAGTGCCTCACCACCCTTAAAGTGAAAAACTTCTTCCTAATGTTTAATCTAAACCTGCCCTGTTCCAGCTTAAAGCCGTTCCCCCTCGTCCTATCACTACATGCCCTAGTAAAAAGTCCTTCCCCAGCTCTCCTGTAGGCCCCCTTTAGGTACTGGAAGGCCGCAATAAGATCTCCCCGGAGCCTTCTCTTCTCCAGGCTGAACAGCCCCAACTCTCTCAGCCTCTCCTCATAGGAGAGGTGCTCCAGCCCTCTGATCATCCTCGTGGCTCTCCTCTGGACGCGCTCCAGCAGGTCCATGTCCTTCTTATGTTGGGGACTCCACAGCTGGATGCAGTACTCCAGGTGGGGTCTCACGAGAGTGGAGTAGAGGGGCAGAATCACCTCCCTTGACCTGCTGGCCACACTTCTTTTGATGCAGCCCAGGATACGGTTGGCCTTCTGGGCTGCGATCGCACTCTGCTTGCTCATGTCGAGCTTCTCATCAATCATCACCCCCAGGTCCTTCTCCACAGGGCTGCTCTCCAGCCATTCTCTGCCGAGCCTGTATTTGTGCTTGGGATTGCCCCGACCCAGATGTAGGACCTTGCACTTGGCCTTGTTGAACTGCATGAGGTTGGCTTGGGCCCACCTCTCCAGCCTGTCCAGGTCCCTCTGGATGGTATCCCTCCCCTCCAGCGTGTCTGCCTCGCCAAACAGCTTGGTATCATCAGCAAACTTGCTGAGGGTGCACTCTACCCCACTGTCCATGTCGCTAACAAAGATGTTGAACAGTACGGGTCCCAGTACCGACCCCTGAGGAACGCCACTCATCACTGCTTTCCACTTGGACACCGAGCCGTTGACTGCAACCCTTTGAGTGCGACCCTCCAGCCAGTTCTTTATCCACCGAGTGGTCCATTTATCGAATCCATGTCTCTTCAATTTAGAGACCAGGATATTGTGTGGGACAGTGTCAAACGCTTTGCACAAGTCCAGGTAGATGACATCAGCAGATCTTCCCTTGTCCACTGCCGCTGTAACCCCTTCGTAGAAGGCCACCAAATTTGTCAGGCATGACTTGCCCTTGGTGAAGCCATGTTGGCTCTCACCAATCACCTCCTTGTTTTCTGTGTGCCTCAGCAGAGTTTCCAGGAGGATCTGCTCCATGATCTTGCCAGGCACAGAGGTGAGACTGACTGGCCTGTAGTTCCCTGGGTCTTCCTTGTTTCCCTTTTTGAAAATAGGGGTTATGTTTCCCCTTTTCCAGTCGGCAGGAACCTCGCCAGACTGCCACGACTTCTCAAATATGATGGCTAGTGGCTTCACGACTTGATCTGCCAGTTCCCTCAGGACCCGTGGATGTATCTCATCAGGTCCCATGGACTTGTGCACCTTCAGGTTCCTCAGGTGGTCTCTCACTTTATCTTCATCTACAGTGGGCGGTGCTCCGTTTTCCCAATCCTCTCCTTTGCAATCTGCGTCTTGGGCAGTGCGGCTGCTGTCCTTGTCTGTGAAGACTGAGGCAAAAAAGTCATTGAGTACCTCAGCTCTGTCGCTGTCCCGGGTGACCAGTTCTTGCGCATCCTTCCGGAGAGGGCCTACATTTTCCCTAGTCTTTCTTTTCTCGCTGATATATACCTATAGAAGGATTTTTTGTTTGTCTTAATGTCCCTGGCCAGATTTAGTTCTAGCTGGGCTTTAGCTTGTCTAACCCGCTCTCTAGCTGCTCGAACGATTCCTCTGTAATCCTCCCAGGCTACCCGCCCCTGTCTCCACTCCCTATAGACCTTCTTTTTTCTTTTGGTCACTTCCAGGAGCTCCTTATTCATCCACGCAGGCCTCCTGGCTTTTCTGCCTGCCTTCCTCTTTGTAGGAATGCATTGCTGCTGTGCTTGGAGGAGGTGGTCCTTGAATATTTATTGATAGATGGATGATTATAGTAGTGCAGTCCGATACCCTGTTGGTATTGTAACTCTACTAATCACCATAAACAATACTACTTTTAAGGTAATCTAAGCAGACACACATTCCAGATGTGAATCAAGAATGGGTGATGCTTATCCTGATGGTACTAAATATTTGGCTATTAAACAATGTATTTGCAAGAGCTTTACAGTCAGTGAAAAGAATCATTTTCTTAAGAAAAGCAGGTATCAGTACGGATTTGAATGTGCTTTTTGTAGAGTCTTTTCTGGTAACCAAGTTGTTTCTTGAAAAAGCTAACTTCATTGTGATTAGATTAAAATAGATAAATGAAGCCGTTTAGAAAGCTTGACTCTTCCTCCTAGCGTCTTGAATGCCATTCTTTTTATTCTGAGGGAAAGCTGCTGCTTTGTTTTTAATACAGAAGGGTACATCTTCCATTCTTCTATATGACCAGACGCTGTATGAAAAGGTAGAAGTGAGGTAACATTCGATTCACACTTAAAATAATGAAACAAAACAAAAAAAAGTATGCTAAAGGCTGATGCTCTGCTTTAATCCTCTTTCAGGGGAAAAAATAAAGAGAAGTGGGGAACAATGAAGTCTTGAAAAAGCATGTCTTCAGGTAGACTTGCAGCTAAACAATTGTCCAAAGAATTGAAAGACAAAAATTTTTAAAGGACAGATTTCGAGGCACTTGTAATGCTAATCTTAAATGCTCATTTAGTATGTTCATAAGCTATTACCAAGTTGGTTGCTAACTCAAACCAGGATAAATTGTTAGGAAGTTAATATTTGGTAATTAAATTAATATCTCCTTGGAAGCTAAAGTAAATAACATCGATGTTTTGTTCTGAAGACATTCACAGTATAATGGATTAAATTAATGATAGGAAGAAGAGTACTGAAATAGTGAAAGGGATACTCATCCAAGGTAGTCTTGATTTATTTTTATTTATATATTCTATAAATGCCAGGCTTAGTTTAAAAAAGGTTGAAAATAGGTCTGCATGGTGAACTTGAGAATCAGGAAGCTGAAGTGTAAATTTATATCAATCTAACCATTTCATATTTGCACAACTGCAGCCCTGACATTATTTCTTTGCTCTGAACTTGAAACGATACCTTGCTATTCCTACTAAGGTTGCAGTGCCATAAGGACCTGTATGGGAAGGTCAGAGGAAATTTTGGGCTGGGTGCTATGCACTATGGTGCCAGGGGACAGTCCCAAGCGCCAGAAATTTGGACAATTTTCCATTTTTTGCCCTAAGCGCTATACATCACGCATTGGTACCCAAGTCTGGCAGTGTGGATGTTGCACTGTGTGCCATTTAGCAAATGGTTTACATTGCTTTGAATTTAGTGTCCTCTGTGAGGGTATATGAAGAGGTTAATATGAGGAAGTCAGTGTTCTGTAAATTAATATCCTACCTCATTGCACAATAATTTTCCTGCATAAATGACCTCTGAATTGTAGTGGGCTCAATGTATTTAATAAATTTTTTGACCATAGGATTAATAATAGCATTTAACTTGCATTATAACCATGGGGCCCATCTATCTCAAATACTTTTGCCACTTCGCACATACCTGAAAAAAATCTGGTTTACCCCTTTCTTAGCAATATACTAACCTTCAGATTTTCCTATGGATGTAAGTACCTTGCGCCTGAATAAATAGACATCTTGATTTATTTATTTTTTCCCCATTTTGTCTGCTTTTCCTTGGTTTGAATGTTAATGGCGATGTCTGGATTTCTATGTAATTCCTGCTACCACTGCATACACTTGAGATTCATCTGTTAGCTTCAAGCCAAAGGAGTTCTTTTTGTCTCTAAAAATCTGTATGAAGCAACAACAGTGCTTCAAACAGTATTTTTTTCAAAGCCTTAAAAGCTGTAATTGCTAATACATCTTTTCACTGTTTCAGCAAGAGAAATGTCACAATTTTGTTTTTCACTGATGCAAGATGGTTACCAAAGTTGTCAGTCTTCTGTTGGAGAAAAATTAAATAGGCACGTTGGTAACAAGTCAGGAACGCAATGTGTTCATCACCTTGAACGGGGTCAATGAGATTGTCAGTGAGATTTTGATTTGACAAAGGACTCCATTATAACATAGCATCCTTGTTGAAGAAAACATTTAAATACATAGCGGTCTGATTTGCATTAAGACATCAGCATTGCTGAAGCACACTGAGCCAAACTGCTTTCCTGAAAGAGGTGAATTTATTAATATTTGCAGATGAGGAAAATACTGGAAAAAGAAAACAAGGAAAAATTAATTCTTTCATGTGCATTTACTTATCTTTATAAATTAATGAATTTGGGCTTTTTAAGTTATCCGTTGCATATATTTACAAGTATGGCTGTATGAACCAAGTGATTCTTAAACTGCAGTACAAAAAAACTAGTAAAAGTGTTCATTGTCTTAAGAAATAAGTTGACAGGTACCCATCTAAACTATTCTGGATAAGCAAAATCTTGCTTATTGCCCCCTAAATTATGATAATGTTGGTTGCTGCAGCCTTTGAATGTGTGAGGTTTTAATACTATAAAACGAACAAACAAAAATTGCTGATTTTATTGTGATAAAATTAAATTCTTTATATCTTTGAATAAATGGTTGGTGGAAAAGCTCATGCTTCTATCTAGAGACTGTGTATCTCTCCATTTCCTCCTTCTTCCACAGAGTAACTGTGTGTGTGTGTGTATTAAAACAAGGAAGAGAGAATAAGCTGAAGAATATACTTCTGATCCTCATTTTCTGTCATAGTTAACATTAATATTTTGTTTCAACTACTGAAAAACTACTGCTATCGATTTACAAGGCACCATTTTGGATGCAGGACATCAAGTGATAATTTCAGGTATTCACAGTAACATTCACATTTCGTCATTCTAGTATCTTGTGGTAAGATATATCTAGCCAAGTAGTTGTTTCGATCCACTTGTGTCAGTCCATGTAGAAATGCATGCCAAAGTGATAATCCCTTTTCCAAAGACCTGGGGATTTCAGTACCCAGTTGCACCCAAGGAAGTATGTATATGGGACAGGAAAAACATTTAACGTATTTCCTATACCTGTTTCCCAAAGATCACCTGAGCATTCCCATGGAAGAGTTTCCTTGCTATTGCACAAATGTAGGAGACAGGTGATTTCTCTCATGTTTTTCTTATGTACTGTATCCCCTGTGTGAGATTGATGTGTGTTTGATATCTCCCTTTTAGAGAGGATAAGTAAAAACTCATACATGATAAATGTTCATCACCTCATTAATGTGTTCCTAGTGTATGTGTACTACTATGAGGAGGAGAGCATAAAAATTTTCTCAACAGATTAAACCTGCCCCTTTAAATAGCAAATGCCTTTTCAAGCTAACCAAAAGTTAAGCTCCTCTAGAAACAAGAAATCTGAAAGCAGAGCCATTCAAAGATTTGAAATACAGATTCCCTTATGTTTTATGACAGCCTTGTCTAAAATAAGATGTTCTGTACATTGTTAAAATAAATTACTTACTTTGCAGCTATTTTGAACCTTACAGTCTGTGATTTAGCAAGCTTAGTCTGGAAAAATACCTCTGATGTAGGTAACCAGAGGTCATTTGCTGAGTGAAGAGATCTCATTTTTTTTAACAAGATAAGAAAAATTCTACCCTCACTGTGGAATGCATGGGTTGTTGGAAGGCAACTCTTTGAATCAGCATCCAAAATGTTCTAACTTTGATTTGTGAGGTACAACGTGAGATGGGTTTTTTTCAAACATACTGCTTTTAAAAAAAAATAAAATGTAGTTTTTCTTCTTCTCCCTCCCCGCCCACCCCCCGAAATGTTCTCTGTAATAACTTTGCATTGCTTGTTCTTGTTTGCATAGCATTATCATCAAGTAATAAATCCTTCTTCACTATGAAAGAAACAATAGAAAACTTTTCTTCTCATAGTTCTCCCAGAAAGAGAAACCCATCTGAACTGATCAGGCCTAAGCAGTGGCCTGCGTGAGAAAAGAAATAAGTTTTCCCTTATTAAAAAACTACATCATATTAACGATATTTTAATTAGGACAAAGACATTCATGCTTAGTATTCCTTATGTATTTAGTAGTCTTGACAGTCCTGGATGGCATGTATCTTTCTCTGGCTTCCCATCAAATACCACGATATTACAGAGTAACTGTGTTGGAAATAATGTAGGTTAGCTTGTGACTAGCATCACAAAAGATCCCCTCTACGGCATCGTCAATAAATTATCTCACCTATCTCAGTACACTTTCTACTTCACATCTTTCATACAACTTGTTTCTAAAAACAGCATCCAAAGCTCTTACTTATTTACAAGACCATCTGGATTGTACATATGTAAAAGAACTCTTAAATTTGTAAGCATGAATTAATTAAAGAAAAAGTTCTACTTTATTGGATACATAATGTTTCTTGCCTTTCCTTAAGTCATGCTTTACAGCAACCACAGATAATACCGTTAATTTCATAGGTAAATTTTTTGGCTTGGTTTGCGGTTTTTGTTTTTGTTTTTTTAGAAACAAACTTTAAATTATGGTAAATCGGCAACAAAACCTAAATATTCAGTAGAGAGAAAATATTTCAGAATGCTGATCGCTTGTGTGCTTCCATGGCTGATCCCATGCTGTTGCTTTCTCATTTCCACTTTAGAGGTAATTTTGTGCTTTGTAGATACAAAATTCTTATCATTGATGGGAATTCTAAAAATTTTGATAGACTGGGACAAGCCATGGGACTTGAATAAATATGAAACATGAAAAAATAAACATGAAACTGGAATAAATAAGGGACATATATATGCTGGCTGATTTGAGTAGGAGGGTACTAAAGAATGGGACAGGTAACTCTAAGGTACTGAAGGTCCTAGAGAGATCAGTTTACTAGTGCTTAGATAAGGAGAGTGGAACTAGAATGAAAAGAATGAGAGCTGGAGACTAAGAAAATGAGATTAGGAAAGAGAGAGAAGTAAAAGTGTATTAAGGACATGTTGGCTGCAAAGACAGAGAAATGGTTGTGCTGATGCAAAAAACTGTACGTATTAAGAAAATTTGTTTGAGAGCTGGAATGAACCTAAGATTCTTGTATCTTGCCTTTCCACTCTTGTCAGGAAATACCTGTGATACTGTCCAGCTAGAATATGCCATTCTTGACAGAGTTATTCCATGAGAAAGACAGCAACCTACTGCTTTTATTGCACGAGATGAAAGTACGTCTTTAATGTAACTGGCGGAGTGCTGTCTGGAGCAGCCTTGTTGATGATCTGCATGCGTATAGATATGACATGATATAATTAAATTCCTGTTATTCATAGTCTTTAAAACACAGAAAATTATGCATAGGCTTCTCCTTCCCTGTTGTTTGCTCAATGTCAAATTAGCTCCCTTGTCCATATACATATGCATTATGATACTGTCTGTAATTAAATAAGCATGTACTGTGGTTTCCACCGAATTGCTGTCTACTGCTGTGCTTTGCAGATAAATCAGGGTGGGAACATGCCTTGGATTTAAATCAAGAATGGTAAAGAAAACTGTCGTCTGTGGGACAATAAAGTTAATGAAGAAGTTGGAAGGATAGTAAATGAAGCAAGAATTTACAAGATTAAATGTGGCCTTGTGGTAAAATGTGGTGAGTTGGATTTTGCCCAGTGATTGCTGAGGCTAGCTTATGACAGAATGCCAAGCTTAGCCTTTTATGTTAAACATAGATACCAAGACTTTCAAAGCCAGGCTGCATAACAAATTGAATTCCAAGTGAAAATTCTAAATGTCTTCAGATTTCTTCTTTATCACCTTTTGCACTATGCGGTACCAAAACCACAGTTTTCTCGGTTAGCCACTAATTGTGTGGTCTGTGTTTTCTGCGTACTTACATTGTCACCCTCCAGATCCATTCTGGACTCACAGCTGTAGTTGCAGCAGAACAATAGATGTACTTCAAAGACACAGTTCTGTCTTAATAAAATTAGGTCTTATTGTAATGTGATTAGGTATTTTAAATTATTGGTGGTTTTTGTTTTAATCTTTCTGTGCATCCACCTATCACATATAGAAAAATTAAAATGTACAACACACTAAGCACAGATATTGGTTAAAAAGCCATAAGGAAATAAATTATTCTTTCTTCCGTGCCACGTTTATATGGTGTCAGGTCAAAGATATGTGAAGTCACAAATGAGGCTAAATCCAAGAAACACAAAACCCAGAATCATGGTTCATTTCATAGGGTCATAGGATAATTCAGATTGGGAGGGACCACTGCTTCACTGCTAAAATGCTGTACTGGTTGAAGTGGTTCCTTATAGCCAGTCTGAATCTCTGGTTTTTGTTGTTTTTTTTTCTTCTCAACTTATGCCGGTTATCTGTTTTCATCCCACCGTGTACTACTGTGAAGAAGCTGGGATAATGCTTTGTTGTTGAGGGTTTTTTCACTGTTATTTTCTACTGAGCTTCATTTAAGAGGTAAAAGAGTAGACCCAATTTCTAGGCACAGAACTATGTAAAGCAAATTTTGCCAGGACTTTGAGGCTTTAAGAGGCATGGGGAGAACCTGGAGCACAATCTTGCAGTCTTTTTAATTGTACTCATAGTAGTCTCAATTACTTGCTTTGTGCAAAGAGGAATAACTGCATTTTACATTAATATATTCTAAAGGGATGAAAGCTCTTGAGTACAGAGGCAGGTGTGAATCCTAAATCTTAAATAAGACCAACTGATGTTCTGTTCTTACGATCTTGTGACCTGCCTCCCCGTGCATTCCCATGCGTGCTGCCCTAGTTCTTGTATTGTTAATTTTAGTGCTTACAGTAGCTTGCCCAGCTGCAAGAACTTTTTTTCTGTTTGCAGATGAATCATCATAAGAGCTTGAACAACCTGATTTTTTTGTGTGTGTTGAAAAATATTTTGTGCTAAGGTCTCTTTTGCCCAAAATGTTATTGACTAGATTTCTGAAATAGCTAAAGCTGATGAAATGCAGTAATTGTTGGAACGCTGCATGAAACACTGAAGACTAATAGCTGTTTCTCTTGAAAAAACTTAATGGGCATGTCTGTTCATTGTATAGATTCAATAGCTTTGAAATCTTACACTGTGAGTGTTAGTAATGAGAAGTCATTTTAAGTAAAACAATGAAGTTATTTGCTCATTTGAGGAGGAGGGAGACTCGCCCCTCTTGCCTCAGCCTAGAATTTTACCTTTTCAGCCAGATCAATTTGTTACAACATAGATTTTCAATAATGCAAAAGTGCTTTTGCAGAATTAGGGTTGTCTGTAGAGATTTTTCTCATATGTGGGTTTGGGTTTTTTTCAGTTGATTTATTTTATTTTTTTTTTTTTAATCAGGGGGGAATAAGACTTTTTTTCCTTTTGTTCTTCTGCTTGCTTTGCTTCCCTACTGTTTGCTGCGGTTGCTTGAGGTTTTCTGAGGACAGAGGATCTCACTCAGAGTCTTCTGAGGTCAGGAAAAGAGCCCTTTTACTTGAAGATGTATTGCATCTGGCCCCAAAAATCTTACTTTAAGTTGACATGTTAAAAAAAAAATCTGGAATGTTAAGAGTCAGTTACTGGCTGGAAAACTTTATAATGCAAATTGCCAATAAAAAAAGAAAGGGGAAGAAAGTATTATTGTCTACAATTTGTAGATTGAGGCTGTGGAGAAAAGTAATCTCTTTAGAATAAAATAAGCTATATCCAGCCTGGTTTTGGAAGCTTTGACTGAATTTGGGCTTAAAATTGCCTAAACAAATGACATAAGCCTGTTGTTTCTGTTTGGTCTTACGTTGTCTCTCCCGCACATGAGCAGTATCTGCATGTCGCTTCAACAGGAGCAGAGCTCGGTTTATATGCCCTACTGTCCTTGGCAAGTGGTTCATACACCATTTATGGCACCCTTTTCCCGTGCCTTCGGCCATGCAATGTTACAGCATAGTCTTGCGCACCCAGGGGGAATCCACGTCTCTGACCCCCTCAGTGTTCACCATGCACTCAGTGTATGTGTGCTTGCCAAAGTAGCTTGCCAAGTCAGGGTCAGGTACATGAGGAAGTTCTAGTTTTTTCTATCTGTGTTGATTTTTAATAAGGTAACTCTTTTTTTTTACCTTAGCTTTATTTTATCCTTGGTGTCTCCAGGGTACTGAACTGCCACCTAGATTTTCTTCCTTTTATTCTGTCCTGTATTGTCCAGGTAGATAATCTTCTTGGTGTGCACTGATGTGTGAACTGTGGGAGTATGACTTGGACACAAACCCAGATGTAAGCTAATGTTAATCCAGACACAATTGTGGGGAAAAGGTTGTTGGTCTTTTGCTGCAAGTCTCCCTGTCAAGCTAGTCTTATAAATGATTACATGTACCTGCTGAAGCAGGAAAAATGAGCCATGCTTGGGTCTGCGTCACATAGTAGCCTCTAGTTTTCTTTGGATACCTCATGTCTTTGAGAAGCTCTCTCCCAGGTTTTACATTAAGATCATTTAAGCCTTCTGGGTGAAACATGGGTCTTCCAATATAAGGCTAGCATATTAAACAAATAATGCAAAATAATTTTTAGTATGTTCTTGAAACAAAGAGATGAACAGGATAACTCAACGTTCAAATGATCAATACTCAGTTATGTCTTAAACTTTATCAGAAAACAAATTGAGGTATTTGTTTTCTGTTTGATGACTTTGCCCCATTTTTCCCTTAAATTTTAAACTGTTGCAGTTGGAATGGCTGAAATTTGCTTTCTGCTTCTTCCTTTGCTCTAATAACCATCCAAAACCTGACTGCAGAAGTGGAAACGATCTCTGTGGCCAAGCTTCTGCCCACCTCTAAAGACAGGAAGAGGCACAGCAGATGATGATATGGGAAAGGAAGCTCACTATGCTTAATTTTCTTTTTCTGGCAAAAAGTAGCTGAAGGATTTTATGGCAGTGAAATAGAGGTTTCTCTATGACTTCTAACTAATGCTGGAATTAAGCAGTAGAGGATCAAGTGGCCAAAATTTGATTTCTGCTCTGTCTAACCAGAATTTGGACACAAATAGTAATGTAGCTCTAGGCTTGATTCTCACAAGCATCAACAATCCACAAAAGCCTGTTCTGGAAGAAATTTGTTTTTCTTTGTTTTCAAAATTTCAACTGCTTTCCAATAAAGTGATATGATACTTCATGTATTTTTATTCTCTCTTCTTGTCACATGTCTTAAAAACTGAGCTTCAACTCAGAATGTGTGTTAATACAATGGGTTGGAAAAGCTTGTCTTATAAAAAATCTCTGGTGGAACAAATAATTTATTGCTGCTTGGACTTTCTGTATAGATGTCGGTTTAAAAACAAACTGATGTGGAACCAAGCGAACTGGTACTAAAGGAACAGAATCATACAGGATTTGCTTTTTCCATCTTTAAATTGGTAGACTGTGTTGATACTGAAAATAATAAGGGGCCATATTAAAAGAAAAATACTTTAAAAGTTAGTATAATAACAGACAAGGAGAAACTGTACTTTTGTGATTATCTTTAGGGGGCAGGAATTGGACCTGAATGGAAAATGCGTTGGTGTAAGAAATGGAATAGGAAAACTAGCTTGTTTTCCCTCAGCTTTGTTGGATCCACTTTGAGAAGAATAAAGTAGCTGTGTTGTAAATATGTACAGGATGCAAAATAGTTCACATACACAGCTGTGTTTTTCAGACCATAACTCTGCAAATAGCCTTTTGCATTCTGAAGGAGGTAGCATGGGCTTCTGGTTCTGAAAGTAGATTGCACTAGGAGATCATTATTTAAGGGACTGAGGAAGACCTGGAAGTTGCCCTTGATTTGGGAAATCTGAAGGTACTGGATGCCTGAAGTGATAGTTCTCATGCCTATCCCTGAAGGGCCTTGATGCAATAACATCAAAGGAGTGCAAGTCACAATGTTTGCAGTAACTTTTGATGGATTCATTTAGTCCTTTAGCACTATTTTAAGGGTAAGGATTTGTGCTCCAGCCCCCAGCCTGAATTCAGGCATTCTTAAAATTGTTAGCCAGTGCTAAGATTACCAGATGTTCTATATAACAAAACTCCCATATTATGCAGTCAAATCCAAAGCCCCACATGAAAAGGAAATAGAATGTGACTTTTCCTGTTTATTTTTCTAACTAGCTCCTCTCCCAGCTCAGGTTGCTGGAAAACGGCCACTAAAACACATACAGAGAAATGGTATTTGTTCAGGGGATCCACTGCGCTGTTGCCACATGTTGAGCTGCGCATGCTTGAATGGTGCACTCCCTCCATCTGTCATGCTGGGATGCCCTCCGCAAGTGTTTATCTTTCTGGGCTTATGGGGCTCCTAATAAGCAGTGTGTGCAGGTTCTCTTAAATCCTGAAGGCAGTGCCTTAAGCGGGCAGTTTGAGTTGTCACTTGTGCCCCAATCTTTTCTGTCCCTGTGCCAAGCCCACTTAGCTCAGCATGGCTGTGTATGTAGTGATACTAGTAGCTGATTTGAAATTGCTAGGGTGAAAAAGCATACGGCAAAGCTGCTTTTTTAAAGATTAAATCTGGAATGATATATGATGGGCATTCCTCTTAGGTGAAAAGTATAGATTGCCATGAGAAAATGTACACTAAACTGTCAGTATGTGTTTTCTCCTGTTCTATCACTCTTTTCTTTTAACTGAGTATCTTAGTAGTTAAGTTTAGATAGAACTATCCAGGTATCACACCCATTAGGTTCCTTTTGCAGTATTTAAGAAAAGATTTATTAAATATTTCATTCCCGCTTTTTTCTGAATATTTTTATGTATTTTTTGCTGTATTTTTTTTTTTAACCTGAAGATATCAATAAGATTCCAAAAGGGTAAGTGTTGATTTTATGGGAACTCAAAAAGTCAACCAGTCTCATGACAATCTTCCCTGTTAACAGAGCATTGGCTTATTTGGCTCAATTATTTTTTAATATTTTTTTTTAAGGAAAATATTTCCATGGGGATCTCTTTTAAACTGGAAACATTTTCACAATTTCATTTTTGATTCTAACCACTCCTCAATGCTAATGTCATTTCTATGTTCCAGATGTAGTTGATGTCCCATGAAAATGCTGCAAGAAATGAAAACATTCCTATAATGGTATATATTGTCCTTTGTCTTACATCCATCCCACACTGGATGAAGGTTTTATAAAGAACTAGAAAACATTTCTAAAAGGTATCTGAGACCAGAAACTGTCCAGCTAGAGTGATGAGTCCTGTCGCTTGGTGAGCTCTACCTGGGATTTTGATTCCTGCAGTGCAGTCTCAGAAGGAGCTTCCTGAAAAATTTAGTCATTGATCTCACTCACAGTTGGACAATCCAATAATGCAGTTAGAAATCAGGAAGTGAAGATCATAAAAGATCATAATTTTCTGTTAGTGATTCACTCAAATTTGCTATGCCAACCTTCTTTTGAAACCAACTATTTGATGGTTAATGCCAATGTTGATGCTTTTTTTTTCCTTTGTCCCCCCCCTCCCCCCCCGTTCCTCCCCCCCCCCCCCCCCCCTTTTACGGGAGGTAGACATCTCACACAGTTGGAAGAAAAACATTGGTTCACAATCCCATAAGAAGGTTTGGCAGGTGTTCCCATGCTGTTTTGCCTTAATGTGATGGATCGCTAACAAAAAAGAGAGGACAGTTATTTTCTTAATAAGTTTACACTTGTAGGCAATTTCCCATATCTATACTTAAACACTTTTTGGCTCGTAATGTTCTGAATAACAATATTATATTCAGTCTAAAATTATATGGCATGAAAAGCAGCCAGATATTTTTACGATACTACATAATATAACCGGACTCATTTTGAAGTAGAGGGTAGAGATTGTAAGAGAATGTTCTCATCTACCAGGCAAATGTTGAAGTTTGAAGATATTCTTTAATATGATCAAAGCAGATAGGTTACTACTTTGAGGTGCGTTGGTATAGGGCGCTGCATGGACATATTAACAGGAAATGGACATTTTTAAAAAATAATTTTTCACAGGGATTTGAAACATTTCCAAGATTACTCCTGTTACGTTTAGGTTAGGTTAAGTACATCGTGTACAAGCTGAAGTGTGACTCCATATTTGGCCAGGAATGTTCTCTACGTAAATTTCCTTAAAGGGTCAAGCACATTGCACAATTGCCACCTACTAGTGTAATTTGGGCATAATAGTTTTTCATATGTTACATAAGATCAAATATCTTAACAGCTGGATTGATAAAAAGTTGGTTGCACAATGATAATTTTCCGAAAATCTTTATAAAAATCACAAATCAACAAGGCAGTGTATAATTTTGAGAAATGCAAATTTTTAATCTTGTGTTTTAGTGCCAAGATGTTAGCTATTGAGATAAATTATTTTTATTTTCTTGCAGAAAGCTACAATACTGTATTATGATCAGATTTTTTTTCTGAGAAGATGCTTTCCAAGCATTCTGTTCTTTAATTTATTCTATTACAACTAAAGCCAAGTTTATATGGCAGATGCACTGCTGGAACTAGGTACATACTCTGCAGTTATGTGCGTAATTTTTACCATTGTGAAACAAAAAACACATGTGCAGAGCATGGTCACCATTTTTACTTCCTTCTGGTGACTGAACCTATGCTAAGAAGCTTTTCCCTTCTCTCTGCTGTTTAATGATGAAGAACAAATTATATTTAGATTTTTGTATGGCTAGCCGTGAACTAAATAGAAAGTACACAGAAAGTACAAATTTATTCTGGAATGAAGACCATGAGCATTCTGCATTATATAGATACAATAATTGGTGACTGCAAGTTATCTTTTAGATCTTTGGTTTGTGTTTTGGTGTGGTTTTTTTTTTTTTACTTTTCTGTCTTCTATATCTTTCTTTGACCTCTTTGTCAATATTCTCCGCCTCTTCTCTCTTTGTTTTTGCTATCTGGGAAGAAGCTTGTTGAATGTTGCGTAAAACCAAAGCTATTGATTTAAGAAAAATTGTCATTGACATTTATACACCTAAAAAGATTTAAATACTGTGTATGCATATTTTTTTTTCATGAAAACTTATTTTTAATTAAAATACTAGAAAAATGTATCATCTACTCCTGTGAAACTGGAACCATCTTTGAGAAGGTGACAAGGGAATAGGATGCTGAAATTGGAAGATTTCTCAGTGGCCTGTGGAAAAATTGCACCTAAAGTCTTGTTCCACTATTTTTGTGAAGTTCTTCCATATTTAACTCTGTCCATCTGTTTCTTTTATTGCACTGCAGCTGGTGGCAGAAATTACTGAATTCAAATATAGCAAAATCATTAACTCCCAATATTTTGATGAACATGCAATTGCCCGTTTCTGTAACATCTCTGTTAGACTGCTGCTATGTTATATTTTGGGAGAAAGAAGACAAACTCCTGGATGGTCCTGGCTCACTCCAGTAGACTATATCCAGTCTCTTAAACTGAAGATGGCCCTCTACTCTTTTTGTGTGTGGGAGTTATGTCATGTGCGTGCAGGCTCAGATTTTAGTGTTCCCTTCAAAGAATGCTTCTTGACTGGAACTGCTGGCACACATACTTACAAGCTCTTTAGCAGCCATTTAAAGGCAGAAAAGACTCTAAAGCTGATAAAACTGTAGCCTGTTTCTTTCCAATTCTTTCTCTCTGTTTGACAGGAATGAGTCTCACACCACCTAACTGGATAGTTGCTATGTCAGACAGCATGAGTTAGAGGTCACCTCTTATCATTCTAAGTCATCCATTGAAAGCTCACAAAGGGATGCTGGTGGTGTTTTTTTCTTTCTTCTTTATTGCTGAAAATGTCTGAAATGGATCACCACAAAGCCACCTAGTATATTAAGGGAGGGACAGTTGCAAACAGGGTCATCAAGTGATGATTCTTGAGTTCCATAGCTTTTCATAAGATATGTTTGTGATCCCCCCTCAAACCTTATTGTTGAAAGGAGCTGGGGGGATAAATTGCTGTAATTTACTACTGTGTTTTGTGGAAAAAGAGGGTTTTAAATTTCATTTATTTATAATTTTTTTAGCAGAGTCATCTGCAACTCGCAGTGCCAAGTGGGTTACTTCATTCTAGGATGTGGGTTCAAAATGTTGAATAAAATAACTTTGTTCAGACAATTCTGTTTGAAGTATGCTTTTGTTAAACATTAATTTACAACAGCCATACCTTAGTCCACATGTACTTTTCTTCCCTCAAGATATGAAGTGAGCAGTAGTTTTGCTTTGGGTCATTTTCCTGCTAGGAGATATAATTCGTAATTCGGAAGCAGAGTGCTTGGCTGCTTTTGAGCACTGACAAAGTATGGATTGTTATCCTAGTAAAGTAATGGTTTCCTTGAGTTTTATGCATGATCCAAGACTGGCTTTATCAGGCATTTATGTTGTGTCACCACAGCCCTGAGAACCTTAAAACAGGCAGTATCTGAAGGACTCTCATCCTGTGGTTGGTGCTGCAGTGTGTTAGCTTGGTAAATCCTGAGCAGAGCCCAGTGAAACATAAGAGCACCTCTTTCATTATTCGTTCTGGTTTGTAGACAAGCCAGGAGTAGTACGGTAATGGTTCTTCATCTGTTTTTGTATATGGGGCAACTGTTGGAGCCAAATGCTATTTGAAAACTAAATTGCTTTGGCTAAAGTTAACTTTTACATCTTTGTGCAAAACAACCTATTGAGGAAGAACATCTCCCCACTTCTCTTTTGGTAGTAAGTGCCCAAAGCCCACACCTGTTTTTAGGAAAATCAGTGGGTTTTATCTTGCAGCCTTAATAAACAAACATTTGGGGTTTTAGGAAATCGTTTTCCTTTGTGTTCCAGGGGAAAGAAACTAATGGTGTCTACAAAGAGTGGAGTTCTTTTCTGGAAAGAGTCCAAAGCCCTCTAACTCTTGTGTTTCAGTTCAGAAAAGTTTACTTCAGCGTTTCCATGGAAGTGATAATATTCATCTAAGACTTTCACACAAACAATATCAGTCTTACTGAAACTGTAGACGGTGATACTCTCTGAAACTCTTCCTCTCAGTGGGCACAACCCTGCCAGATGCTCAGCAACACTTGAAAGAATCTGGGCTGCTACTGACCTTAGTCAGAATTGGAGACGCACAGTATGTTACAGGCCAGGATCTGCAGTCACCAAAGTTGTGAATTCAGCCCATGCTGCTATACTAAAATGCATACCAATGAAGATTCAACAAAGGAGGAGTGTGAATTGCTCTTCTGAAAGGAGTGTTAGCTGTGTTTTTCTTAGGAAACTTGTCTATGTGCTTTGATAGTTATTGCCACTATGGAAATAAATCTCTAGGATGCCTTTTCTATCAAGAATCACTGATGTTTAAAAATACACTGCTTCTAACTGAAAATAAAGCTTCTGTATGCAGGTAAAGATTCATAATATACTCTATGATTGTCAGCTGTGGCAGCTTTACAGATCATCTAAACTGAGAAGAATGTTTAACTGCATGCAGATTTCTGTTCAGGTGGTTAGGAAAAATAATGCTTGCTTTTGGGTTTTTTGTGGTGTGGTGGTTTCTTTTTTTGTTGTTTGTTTTTTTTTTTTTTTAAATACCAGTGTGCAGGCATAGCCTGCCTGCCTCCTTGACACAGGAACTGAAAACTAGGAAGCCTGAATTCAGATACCACTCTTATGGAGATTGCAGCTGTGGCCTTGGCAAGTCACTTCAAGTCATGTTTGTAAAATACCTCTGTTCATCTAACTCACAGTAATATTGTGTGGCATGTGGAACAGGCTGCCCAGGGAAGTGGTTGAGTCACCATCCCTGGAGGTATCTAAAAGACGTGTAGATGTGGTGCTGAGGGACATGGTTTAGTGGTGGACTTGACAGTGTTAGGTTAATGGTTGGACTCAATGATCTTAAAGGTCTTTTCCAACCTAGGCAATTCTATGATTCTAAGCTTTTTTTCAAATTAGAAAAAGATTAAACTCCTCTTTCTGTTTGGAAAAAAACATCTTCCTTGAAGCTCCTAGAATATTTTGAACCTGAAGAGAGTGCTGTAATTGCTAATTACTGGTGTATGTTAGTAGTGCTAATGAACATACTTCTTAAGCCTATTACTGCTACTCAGAAGAGCTCTAGGCCAGTAATAATATATCTAAAAATTTAAGTAGACTACTTACGTGTTTATACAGCAAAGGTACTTTTGAAATACGACAGCAACGTACTATCATTTCACATTATATGCAGGAGCATAGGAAATTTAATCAAAACAGCAAAATGTCAACAGAACAGCTTACAAGCTTTAAGGTATTCACGCATTTCAAGCATGAAGAGTTTTCAACAGCAGTAGTCTCTCACACAAAGATTTACTCCCTCTGAGGACTTTTTCATGGCTCATAAAGAGTGATGGATGAACTTAATTTTTAGTTTAATCTCTTTCTTTTCAGTTCAGTAATTTTTTTGATACTAGCAAAAAATTAGGGGGAATATGGAACTGCTCACCAGTCATTAGCGATTGTGTATGTTACAGACTGTGCATAGATCACAACAGGTTGCCTGACTTCTTGGTGAGTGGGAAGAAAGTCTTCCTTTCAAGAATTTTTTTAAGCAGCACTTTAATATTTATTGAATATAATGTCTGACTATAATTTTCCATTCTTCCAAATAAACCTGTTTCAAGGACACCTTTAAACTTTTTCCCAACTATTATAATCAGTTTACTGCTCCAGTACCTCATGCTAACATGCAAAAGATTTCTTCTCTAACTTCACTGAGTTTGTGTGTATAAGGACAACAGAACTGGGCCCTACTGTGGTCTTGAGTGATACCTGATTCCCTATTCCATAGGCTGAATGCTATGAAGAGAATTGTAAAGGCTCCATGCTATTGTCTGTGACTAAAATATGCTGAGAAAATAATTGCATGTTTCTACATATAAAGAATATTAAAAAAAAAAAGAAGTAACAAAGAAATGAAACATATCAGAAAGAGAATCGAATTGTGTGTCTAAACGTCTGTGTCGGGTTTTTATGTTTTAAGAATTGTGTATTGCTCCATCTTTGATTGCCACGCTGCTCTTTCATTATGTTACCATACTTAAGTTTTTGGAACCACAGAAAACTTTGCTTTCTCACTCAAGTCATGTTTTCATATAGCCCAGTGGACAATATTGTGTAGGCTCAGGGCCATGCTAGATGTTCAGCATTTTCCATCCTGCATTTATGACTGCTTTATATCAGCGCAAGGACTGAAATCAACCATCATGCTCCTTTAATACATTTGAAAAATGTTTTTGACATCAAGGCTTACAATCAGTGCAGTTCAGTGTATTTAGAACTTTCCAGTTCTTCCTTTAGAAGGAATCAGCTATTTTAATTAGTTTTCTTATCACAGTAGAGAAAAACAACATAGAACAAGAGAGAACAGACATAAATGTGTGAGATAATTTTTATTCTTTTGAAGAGCCATATTGAAAAATCGTTCCTCAAAAAGGCAACTTGAATAAAACAAACCAGGAAATTACTTTTGGGCAAAGATAGCACAATGGCAGACTCAACTTTGATTGTGGAATGGGTACACTGCTTCCTTCAGACTGTGCTTAAGGATGCTGTGGTGAAGTCACCCACCCACTGGACCTTGCCAAAAATTGAGTAGATCTTTGGTACAGCTTATGAACTCACGTGTGTCATTACAGTTGACACCTCTCTCCAGCTTACATCCCTAAACTTTTCTCTTTAGGATAGCTTTCTGGCAAGGGAGAAAAATGTGTACTGTTTTGGGGGGAGGGAACATGCAGGCACTGGAATTGTCTCATTCAGTCTGGGAGATGAGTTATCCTATGATTTTCCTCAGCAGGAGTATCCATCTGTTGGACAAGATTACTGCTATATAAAAGTTAGGAAAAATATCAAAATGTTTTCCAAAGATGATGGTGTTGCATTTACTGGGTTATGCTCGCACATCATAAGGGAACCCATAGGAACAGTTCTTTATTTCCTCTTGGTTTGTGTTACACTTAAGGAAAGATACAGGAAAATTATAATATTTAAGTCCAAGAAGAGCACTGAGCTAGAGGTATGCAAATAAAATCCATAGAAACTTTATAAATAACATGCATTTGTAACAGCAGAAATACGCAGGGCCTTTAAAGTCTTACAAAAGAGATATGATACAGCTGCTGCAACACCTGTGGTGGTGTAGCATCATGAATTTAATTTTTAACATATGAAATTATTCTTTTCCCCAGACCTATTGCCATTCTGTTTATTTTTTTCTAAATATGGCTAGAAGTACCAATTTTAAAATATATCTTAAAAGAGTGCTTTTACTCTTCTTTCTTACCTTTCTGTTTTGTTATTTTTGGTTTGTTGGTTTTTTTTCTCTCCAACACGGTTCTTTGCAGTGAGAATCTGCCATGTATGGTAAAATTACAGTCCAGGGCCCCACATGAAAAGGAAATAGAATGTGACTTTTCCTGTTTATTTTTCTAACTAGCTCCTCTCCCAGCTCAGGTTGCTGGAAAACGGCCACTAAAACACATACAGAGAAATGGTATTTGTTCAGGGGATCCACTGCGCTGTTGCCACATGTTGAGCTGCGCATGCTTGAATGGTGCACTCCCTCCATCTGTCATGCTGGGATGCCCTCCGCAAGTGTTGTTTATCTTTCTGGGCTTATGGGGCTCCTAATAAGCAGTGTGTGCAGGTTCTCTTAAATCCTGAAGGCAGTGCCTTAAGCGGGCAGTTTGAGTTGTCACTTGTGCCCCAATCTTTTCTGTCCCTGTGCCAAGCCCACTTAGCTCAGCATGGCTGTGTATGTAGTGATACTAGTAGCTGATTTGAAATTGCTAGGGTGAAAAAGCACATGGCAAAGCTGCATTGTAGCCTAGACCCTTTGCTGATAGATACCAGTTTGATGAGAAAAGTCTGAATTTGAGATTTGCAGACTAGAGCCCAGACACCAACTGCTTGAGCAGACTTTTTTCTTCTTCTTTTTGTGCCCAGAAGACAGTGCGCTCTGAAAAGGTGCAAATAATAAGTGCATGATAGGGCTACAAACGATAATCTAAAAATTAGCTAAGTGTTTTGGAATCTTTGTATTAATTTCATAGGTGCCCGAACTGTGGCAAGGAGTTAATGTATACTATCTGAAGCACGCTGAATTATTAACCAGTTTAAAATGTTGAAAGAGTCTGTGCCCTTACATAGTTATAACAGATGTCAAATGCTCTACATATTCCTGGATGATTTCTGGTCTTACTGGAAGGAATGACAGTGAGTTACGTGCATGGGGACTTCAGTTAAATCACACTGATATCAACAGGTGTTTTTTCGGTGTATTTTGGAACACAACCAGAATTTTTAGTCCAGCTTTAAAGGCTTAAAAGGAGTCTGCTAATAAAGATAAACTGTAGTTAATAAGCCAAGTTTTGGGGTCCATGTCTGAATTACAGTTGAGGTTTTTTTTCTTTTTTACTATTTTCCAAGGTAAAGCTACTTTTATGCTCTGAGTTTATGTAGAAATGTAGAACAAAAAAAAAAAAAAAAAAAAGAGGTATGATTCCTCATCCTGGACAGGCTGGAGAGTTGAGCAGAGAAAAATCTTATGAAATTCAACAAGGGCAAGTGTAGGGTGCTGCATCTGGGGAGGAATAACCCCATGCATCAGTACAGGTCAGGGGCTGACCTCCTGGAAAGCAGCTCTGTGGAAAGGGACCTGGGAGTCCTGGTGGACAACAGGATGACCATGAGGCAGCAATGTGCCCTGGTGGCCAAGAAGGCCAATGGCATCCTGGGGTCCATCAAGAAGAGTGTGGCCAGCAGATTGAGGGAGGTCATCCTCCCCCTCTACTCTGCCCTGGTGAGACTGCATTTGGAGTAGTGTGTCCAGTTCTGGGCTCCCCGGTTCAAGAAGGACAGGGAACCACTGGAGAGGGCCCAGCAAAGAGCTACAAAGATGATTAGGGGATTGGAGCATCTTTCTTATGAGGAAAGGCTTAGGCACTTAGGTCTTTTTAGTCTAGAGAAAAGAAGACTGAGGGGGGATCTTATCAATACTTATAAATACTTAAGGGGAGGGTGCCAGGTAGATGAGAAGAGTCTTTTTTCAGTGGTGCCCAGTGATAGGACAAGAGGTAACGGGCACAAACTTGAGCACAGGAAGTTCCATCTTAACATGAGGAGGAACTTCTTTGCTTTGAGTGTGGCAGAGCACTGGAACAGGCTGCCCAGAGAGATTGTGGAGTCTCCCACTCTGGAGACATTCAAAACCCGCCTGGACACTGTCCTGTGCAACCTGCTGTAGGTGACCCTGCTGTGGCAGGGGGGTTGGACTTAGATGATCTCCAGAAGTGCCTTCCAACCCTAACCATTCTGTGATTCTGTGATCCTCTGTGTAGGGGGTACACAGGTACCCTGTGTAGGATTGTCCCATTATTTGCAAAAATTTTACACGTGTCATGTGTCCCCCCCTTTTTCTGTTTCCTTTTATTCTGTGTTGAACTTCTAGTTAGGTAATGAGCTGGAACTAACTTTTGATCCTTCCCTGTCAGAATGCATGACAATGGTCATGTGCAAATTCATTTGTCATCATGGTGAATGCTGTGATTAGCAAAATGTCTCTGGAATTTGAAAAGTAAAGAAAAGATCTTATTCAGCAAATGGATTATCGTTAATGAAAAAAGGAAACAAAACAGAATTAAAACTAAAATCAGTGGTATCTTAGGAAGCAGGACATTTTGCAATGGCCTTAGCATTTTATAATTACGCTGACGTTACGATTTTTCCATTATAACGGGTCACTAAGAAGGCTGATGTAAGAGAACTAATAGAGGGTAAAGAAGTAGAAATCCTTTAGCAATTGCTTTATATGGATTTATGTAACAAATCTCATTTCAGATTAAGTAATTGTTTCTCAGCTCATAGTTTTCAAGTACACCAGCAGATAAGGATTTTTCTTCCAGCTTCATTAAAACCGTATGTCTGCCAAATTAGCAATTACAATGTTATTTAGCTGACGATATCTTGCATTTAGAGTGACATTCCTTTTACGAGGTCTTGTGTATGATATGTATTTTGTAATATAACAGGCTACCACTAGTGATTAGCCCTTTTCGTCTGTCTCAGTCCATCCTTTGTACTTGCCACCAAAGTAGAAAGCCTGAGGAAATAAAAGCAAAATATATTTACATATATAACCTAAGTTAACTCCAAGCTGAATAAAAAACACCATTTGCTCTTATTGGAGGTGGCATATAGAAAAAGCTACATAGGTTGATAGTATTGATGGTACTGCACTTACTGCAGTCTGTCATCTCTTTGATTCCACACTGGCAATGATCATGGGACTTCTTCCTAATACAATGAAAGGAAAAATACCTCAATAAATCTAAGCACATAACAATTATATAATTTTAAATGAACTGGACTAGTTAGTGCTCATAAAATGCCTTGCATTGGCAGAACTTTCTACCTGGCAACTACTACCTGGTGGGTGAAAACTAACATTTGGGTATGTTACCCCAAATGTTCTTCATTTCATCTTCAGCTTGCATGTTTGAAAGATCTGCTAGCTAATCTGAAAAATGAACACCTAATTTAGTGTGACTACAAGAACAGTCTTGGTTCAGTGGTATGAAAATAATAAATTACTGTGTATTTTAATAGGACATTATTTGGTGTCTCAAGTAGAAGTTGAAAAGAGCCATTATTCAAGATAGTATGTAAGTGGTAAATGCTTTTTGATAATTACAACAACTTTTAGATGCATCCAGACTTTGAATTTTTTTTTTTTTTAAGTTTATTTTTCTAGCTGATATTACTGTGTTTGGGTGGGTATGTATCCGTATGAAAATACTGACAACTGTAGTGAAGAAGAGAAGATACAAGCACTTAAACTTATTTAATTTTCTCTCTCCATTTTTTTTTTTTATTGTACTGGTTTCTGATCTGCATGTGATCAGAACAGCACTGTCTTATAAAAACGTATGACACAAAAGGTGGGTTTGGTAAATAGGGGCTAACTACAGGTGCTATTAAGATATATATCGTAAGAATTTATTTTTGGCTATGCAGTCCTTGTTTCCCCACTCCCAATAATAGGTTTGTACAAGTCAGTTTAGCTAACCAGAGTAGAAAGTTAGGCATAGACAGACTTTGAGAAAATGCAGAGTAAAATGACAAGGTAGAAATTAATTATGTAGTTTTGGGTTATTAGATTCAAGCTCAGTAGCTTTTATAGATATATGGATGTCACTGTAGATTTACAGCCTGGAAAAGATGATAACAGGGTCCGGAAATGTGCTGTTCTGTTGAGGCTTCAATATCTTAAAGGGATTAGATGTGAGTTCTGATTTAAACTAATGGAGTAAGTTAGATACTGAAATTCTGCTTATCATTCTGGATTATTTTATGAAGTGCTGCTTATATAAAAGATATCTGAAGTGGATAAAGTACATTGCACACCTCATGTATCCAGTGTTGACATATATACTTTTTTTTTTTCTATATAGTATTTGTGCAGAATCTGACACAGAACAAGACCCAAACTAGCTGCACTGAAAATTGCAACCATAAAGCCTAATGTGTTATTACTGTCTTTTTCTTTGAGATGATCCTTAGCTTTGAGATATGTTTGTATAGGAAGTTATTTTTTTATTTATGGAGGGCAGAACACAGTCCAATAACATTGCTTCCATGTCTTCCCAGAGTGCTAAATATCTTTATTGTTTTTAATGAAGTTAGGAAAGAAGGTTGTATAATAACACTAAATCCCGTGATAGTAGATGCTATCGTTTATTAGTTAATTATTTCCTATTGATTTCCTAGGATGACAGGTTTTTTAAAAGGCTGTTACTAATCTCATTTCTGTCTGTCATCCTTTGTGACTTGTGTTGACAGTTCCTTTTAAAGAATAAAACAGATTCTTTTTGAAATCTGTTCTTTTATACTGAATTCCTTTGCCAGAGGCCTGTCACTCTCCCACTTGAGGTAGTTGTTGACATTTACCAAAGCACAACAATGTTTAATTTAATATTTTTGTGCTTTAATGTCATATTCCCAAGACAACGGTTTGTCATTTCTCGCTTCTGATATAGCTAATGACAGCAAACTTCAGAAACTCCTTTCATTTTTTAGCATTTGGGCTTAATTAGCATGCTGTTATTTTAGTGCTTGATTTCTAGACCTTTATTTGTGAAGTATTATACTGTAAGCATACCTATTGAAATTAGTAAGATGAGGTACACCGTAAGAGATGATACTTGACATACGAGGGGGAGCTGCAGAGCTGGGCATTTAGGTCACAAGAACAATAAGACAGTATAGGTTCACTATGTATTTATTAGTGCTATAACAGCAAGCATGTCTATGTATATGTGTATGCACGTACATATATATGCTTTTATATACTATATTTATATGTGTTTGTAAAAAAAAATATGTGTTTGCATACCCACACATACAAAGACGTAAAGCAAGTTTGTGTGCTTGCTTTTTTAGTTATGGCTCCAGAAGTTATGAAAAATAAGGTAGCATAAGTCTCAATAAATAAAATGATGTTGCAAGGTTTCCCCAACTTGAACGTATCTTTAATGACAAGCTGATTGAACTGAGAGGCCAACAACATTAGCTTCTAAGAGCTGTAGCTGTGCAAGTCTCCTCTTGAGAAAGCAAGGACACAAGATACTTGGCCCTGCAGTATTACAGCATCCATTTGGCTAGCCACATTTTTGGTAAGTGCCATCTTGTGTTTGTTAAAACCCTACAGAAAGTGAGTAGCTGTTCTTCTCAGAAACCTGAGTGTGGGATGGGGTCTGACCAGTGTTGGAGAATGATGATAATGAGGGGTGGACATGGAAATGGCAGGATTTGGCCATTGAAGTCTGTAGCTCTCCTCTACTGCAAAGGGACTGGGATTATACCTAACTTTCAGCCCTTCATGTGGATGAACCCAGCTCCAGAGTGGTGGAGTTTGGAAGTGGAGATCGATGTTCTTGAGCAAGGAGTTTAGTTCAGGATGGATTGCAAAGTGCTTGCAAGGTTTTGTTTACAAACTTCAAATGAAAAGGGAATGGAGGCTGGATGGGGGAAGAATGAAAAGTAGAAAAGTCTATTAAACGTCCTTTCTAGCTTGCAGGAAAGTAGATGGAGATGCCCAGAAAGACTTTTATTACTTGTTTCTGGCTTTCATTTTCCTTTGTTCATCCTGTAGGGAACGTAGAGAAAACCTTAGGAATGAATTTATACATCAGCTGAATAATTTAGAATCAGTTGGTAACAAAAAGACAGGATTTGAACAACTAACAGAAATGCAGAGAGATGTACTGACAAAAAGCATAAGTTTAAAGATAACAGATCACGTGCATCTCCTAGATGAAACGAGAAAGGACCTGGCATTAAGCTCCTCAAAACTCGAATGCCTGGAAAAGAGGGTGAAGACGACCACTGTGAATGAAGAGAAGAAACTTTTAGAAAGAATAGACTAAAAGTGGGGAAAAGGGAGGGACAGTTATGGAAGCAACACTAATGAATACAGATGATAGGGAGACACGGTCACTATGACGGTAGTTTCCAAACAGGAATACATAACATATTAACAAGAAACAAAGAAAAAGAAAGGAAAAACTAAGCATGGTAGTATGCATGAAAGATGTAATGGAAACGTCTCTACATGTTTTCCCCCATTTCCCTGCCAAGATTAATGATACTAGTAATGAAGTAATTAAAGTAGTAATACCTTACTTTTTGGAAGTAATAAAGATCTCAAGAAACTGGTGAAAATTTAAACAACAACTACTGAAAGAAGGCAATAAATACTGAAAATCATAAGAGATCTCCCAGTTGGTAGGGAATGTTATTTCTTTGTGGTGATGCTTCGAGGATCTTGAGCAGGTGGATGTGCCCGAAGGAGGCTGTGACCCCATGGGAAGCCTGTGCTGGAGCAGGCTCCTGGCAGGACCTGTGGCCCCATGGAGAGAGTAGCCCATGCTGGAGCAGGTTTGCTGGCAGGACTTGCAACCCCAGGGGGGACCCATGCTGGAGCAGTCTCTTCCTGAAGGACTGCACCCTGTGGAAAGGACCCACACTGGAGCAGTTAATGAAGAATTGCATCCCGTGGGAAGGACTCAGCTTGGAGAAGCTCATGGAGGACTGTGTCCCATGGGAGGGACCCCATGCTGGAGCAGGTGAAGAGAGTGAGGAGTCCTCTCCCTAAGGAGGACAGAGCAGGAGAAACAATGTGTGATGACCTGACCATAACCCCCATTCCCCATCCCCCTGTGCCACTCGGGAGGAGGAGGTAGAGAATTCGGGGGTAAAATTAAGCCTGGGAAGAAGGGAGGGGTGGAGGGAAGGTGTTTTAAGATTTAGTTTTTAAGTCTTATTATACTGCTCTGATTTGATTGGTAAGAAATTAATTTCCCCAAGACGAGTATGTTTTGCCAGTAATGGTAATTGCTAAGTGATCTCCCTGTCCTTATCTTGACCCACAAGCCTTGTGTTATATTTTCACTCCCGTGTCCAGCTGAGGAGGGGGAGTGATAGGGCAGCTTTGGTGGGCACCTGGCAGGCAACCAGGGTCAACCCACCACAATACCATATATATTCATTTAATGAATTAGGGTTAGTTAGGTCAGTACTGAAAAAAAAAGGGGGGCGGGGGGGGGGGGTCAGGGTGTAAAATGATGAGACCATCACCATTTAAATACCATTTAGCAACTAAAACTGGAGCCAGTAGTCAAGAAAAAAGTAAAGCAGGACCAGGTAGAAAGTGTTTTGTTAGCATAAGCCTGTGGGGCTATTTTGTAAGAAATAGCTGTGTTTGGTAAGGTATACCTGGACTCTAATTAGATTTTACAATTAAAAATGTAATGTATCAAGATCGTCCACCCATAAGAAACTTTTTAAGCTTTTTACTTTGGATTAAAGGAATTAACTTTGTTACATTGAGAGATCAAATTATTCTGGGTATTTCTAGGAGGGAAAGATGATTTAAGATTTTGAGAAGCAGCGCAGTAGGGAACCACATTCTGACTCAATGAGCCACCACAAGTTAATCAGTACTTTTCACTCTGTATTGTTTTCTCTTGCCTTTGCAAATCTCATGCTGTTCTTGAAATGCTAGGGAATTGAAAGAACCGATTGGCTGTCAGTACTTGGAAAAAAAGATGATATTTCACAGTGAGAGAAGTGTATATATCCTTCTTTTAAAACTTTTTATACTCTTCTTTTAAAACTTTTTTATTATTATTATTATTATTATGCTGTTGGGACCCCAAGGAAAGAAAAATGCTTCTTCTGGAAACAAATGTTTTCCTGTCCCCTGCAGAGGAAATTATTAAGAACAAGTTTACTCATAAAGTAATAAAATAAATAAAAAAAATTGCCATGAGCAAAAAGTGCTATTAATTTTGACTAGCTTCTGGCACAAAGCTGAAATAAATCATTCTTAATGCTTAAGAATGGCTTAAGACCTGAAATTTTGCTCCTAATTTCAAAGCCTCAGAAAATAAAGTAGGAACAGTTGCAGCTCTGGATATGTATTCTGGATATATCCAGCTGTTTGGAGCTGCTTACTATTAGGAGTTTTGGCTCATTCTTTTCTCCATTCCTCCTAGGTTTCCACAGTAGTCCTGTCCCGTACCCTCCCCACCCCTTCCCTGGTTCATGCTGATGCAAAAAAGAGTGCCATTTCTCATAGTACTGTTACACATGCTTAGAATAAGAAAAAAGGCAGTGGGGAAATTCAGAGAAGCCTATTTCGTGCCGCATCTAGTCACATTTTGTAAATTGGGTAAGAGCTGTGAAGTACTTCAACCCATATGCAAACTCTAATCTGTAATCAAGTAAATAATTTTTTGCAGAATTTAAATTTTTTATTTAAGTTGGGGGGGGGGGAATTTCAGATATATCCATGTGTTTTCGGGAAAAATATGGATATACAATGACAATGGTTATTGGTGTGTGATTTTTTTTATATGTATTTCAGGAGTAGCGTGTGCAATGGTGGAACAGCAAGACTGGAACTATGATATCGTTGTCAGGAGACTGAGACTGGCTGAACAAGTATAAAATAGCTTTCAGACAGTTCAACAAGTTTATGTTCAGTCTTTAGTTGTGCGCTATTGGTAAAATGGTTGACTACTTCCCCCCCTGCACCCCTCCACCCGGGCCTAACTGTATAGCATTGACTTTGGGATGAACTAAAGAGATTGAACAAAGTGAGTCATTATGTGAATCCCCCCAGGGTAGGAGTACAAGCAGCTCAATTCCTGAAAGATAACTGAGGCAAGAGTAAATAAATCAAAACAAACATTTGATTCCAGACCACGTGCCCAGGGAACTATCTGCTGGTGCTAGAAGGTCTTGTGGTTTATATAGAGGAAATCAGGTATGCCTGAGTCTTGACTAATCAAAGAATATAAGAATAAAAATCACTACCAGAAATTTGGGAGGTAGTGATGGCTAAGGCATATGTTTAGTATCAAGCAAAATTTTGAGGGGCTTGACATAGAATTGTATAGCCTGTCATTAAGATGATGAGATGTGTGGTAAGCTTTCATTAAAATTTGCACTTTAATATCTGATATAGTTTCTTCAGTAATTTCCTAGATCAGTAACTGTTGTTACAGTAACTGTAATCCATGTAACTGTTTCAGCAGACTGTAAGCTTAAATTCCTAAGGAATAAAGAGGGACTTGTCAAAAACAAAACCAAAACCACCACCCCCACCCTCCAAAAAAAAAAATCCTGTTAGATTTCTGACATCATAATTTTATTTTTGTTTGATTTGGTACCATCACTTTGATTTGGAAATTCACCTGGTGATGCATTCCTAGGACTCTTTCTGATTCTTTTGTAATTGTTGCCAATTGCTGTTTAATTCTTTTTAATGTTTCTGTTTGTGAAAAGGAAGTTAACACACAATACATGGAAGAATTAAGAAACCTGGGGCCTCAACTCTGATCTCAACGCAGTAGGATCATGGCATGAATGATCTCTTAAAGACTTTTAAAACTAAGGTTCCAGACTGGATTCAGTGCTTTAGTGTTCATGGTGGTGGCGTGTGTGAGTGTTGGGTTTGTGGGTTTGTTTTGTTTTGTCACTGCAGAGGAAGAGTTTTGCTGTAAATATGCAACCTGGAACAACTGCTGATAGGAGTGATGTGACTGATTTCCCCACCTGCTTTGCTGCAGATGCACTCCCAGGGATCTGAATGCAGCTGCATAACCCATTAGAGGAGACCTCAGTGCCACAACCCAGCGACAGATTGGGGCCAGCACTCGAGTTCACAATTTTAATGACGCATCTGTCACTACCTCCTTAGAGCTGCTTTCATACTGCTAATGTGGTGAGAAGGATGCTAAGATTTGTGATCACTGTTGCTGAATAGGATGAAAATATGCAATTTTGTGAGGAGGTAGAAACTATATATGTGTGTGTGTATATATATTACAAAACTGTCTCTGGTCTTTTTTCTCCTTTGAAAATCTGCACTACTTTCACTGGTGTCACTCTTCTTTCTATAGTTTTCCTGAGATAACCATTTCAACCTCCAAAGGCTTGGTTTTTGCTCAGTACCACACTGACTGTTGACAGCAATTTAACCAGGAAAAGGACTTTTCTTAAATATAGGGATTTTAATCTGCTACTACCTCTTCTGAAATGCAGAATAGAATTATTCATTTATGTAGTATATGTCAAGGTACACAGACCACATAGAGATGTGCTCTCTCTCTAAAGAGCTTGAATTCTGAAGAATTTGTTATGCTGATGAAAACCAGGGACGTACATAGTTTTAGAAGCTATTCAGCAAATAAACTTTACAGGATATCCTTTAAAGAAAGAAGGCTGCAGGACTTAAAATGCGGGCATCTCAGCTGCATTCAAGGTATGCTGTAGGGTTTTTTTTCTGTCATAGAATGCTCCAAATGTCAGAAATCTTTTGTCTGGCTACATATCTGCTTGTTACCATCACAGTGTGCACTAATCTTCCTGTTGATAAAAATAAATATACTTTTCATAGTCTCCTCATGCAAGACAGGCTATTACAGGACTTCTGGCTATGCCAGTGAAGGAAAAGTGTGAATGCCATGACTTCTCCTCATGCTTTGTGTTTGCAAAAGAAGAGGACGGTTTCAATAGCTTAAAAAAATATAAAGCATTATTTTATTCATATTCTCTTTCCCAGAAAATGTAGTTAACTGTTTACTAGAAACAAATAAGTATATCTAGTGATATGCCTATCTTATAGGGCAGTCAAAACTTCTTTTCCTTAGCAAATCAGGCTCAATTTGTGTTTATCCATCTCTTTGCAACTAAAACACACAGTGTGTCAGTATTTTAAGTACTGCTACAGTGTAGCTATTGCCAGTTGGTAAACCAAGATTAATATAATAGACTCCATGCTGTATCTGTGCTCTAGGTGCCAGAACACCTCTGAGTAGAGGGATTTGCACATCTTATTTTTCGCCTATGAATCTAAAGATGATGTTTGAAGTCCCAACTCAACCTGACTCCTTTGTTCTCAACTCTTCTGCTTCCTCCTTCCCCAACACCAAGCAGTGCACGTGGGATGGGGAATGGAGGTTGCGGTCCATTCATAACACTTTATCTCTGCTTTTCTCTTCTCCCAGTTTTCACCTCCTCCAATGTGGGCCCTTCTCACGGGCTGCAGTTCTTCAGGAACTGCTCCTACATAGGTCCCCCACAGGCCACAGTTCCTGCCAGAAAACCTGCTCCTGTATGGGGTCCTCTCCACCAGCCGCAGGTCCTGCCAAGAGCCTGCTCATGTGTGGGCTCTCCACAGGCTGCAGCTTCCTTAGGGAGATATCCACCTGCTCTGGCGTGGGGCCGTCCACGAGCTGCAGAGGGACAACCTGCCTCACCATTGTCTTCTCCATGGGCTGCAGGGGAATTTCTGGTCTGGTGCCTGGAGCACCACCCCAGCCCCCTTCACTGACCTTGGTGAATGCAGTGTTGTTTCTCTCACTTTTCGTACTCCTCTCTTACAACTGCTGCGCACCATTTTTTACTCTTTCTTAAATATGCTGTCACAGAGGCACTACCAACATCACTGATGGTCTCAGCTTCAGCCAGCTGTCCATTTTGGACCCAGCTTGAACTGGCTCTGTCCAAGATGGGGGCAGCTCCTGGTGTCTTCTCACAGAAGGCAGCCCTGCAGTCCCCCCGACCAAAGCCTTGTCACATAAATCCGATACACAAAATTTATTTGAAAACAGTGCAGTTAGTTATGTTTCTGTGGACAGAATTTGTTCCTTCCCATCAGTATCAAACTGTTATGCTTTCTCATTACTATCACAAGACAGGATGGGTCTAGGTGTCTGCAGAGTTGTAAGAAGACAGGCTGTTGCCAGAAACAGTTTCTTCGTTTGAGTAGGACAAACTTTCAAATTGAGCATAAAAAGCAAGGGAATAACAAGTAGATAGCAAAGTGGATAGACACATTTTAAGGGAGCAGCTTTCCTTGTCTTTTTTTGGACTGAGGCAAAGAGCTTTCTATTGAAAAGAAATTTCTTGTGGAATGAAAGACCCCAAAAACTAATGCTGTGATTGTGTGTTGCCTTGTTTTCTTGGATTCCAGAGGAGGGTTGTTTCTTATTGGCAAGACATTTTCAGTGCCGTTGAATTGTTGATAAGGAAGAATGAGATTTCTTATGCATTAGAGGGCTCGAGACTTTTTTTTACACTGTTTTGTTGAGGCTTTGCAGATAGGAATGCCATATAATTACTTAGACACAGTTGCCGTCTCGAGTGGGACACTCACTGAGTGCTTCCTTCCAGTTGCAATTCTTCTTTGTGAAGAAGAGGTCCGCATTCTGCTGAAAAAATAATCTATCCATTCTCTTGAGCCTGCAAAAAAACAGTGAAATGAACTGCTTTTACTCCAGTGGTCTTACATCCTTTGAATAACATTTGTTTTCAAACTGTCATTCATACTAAAAGAAAATGTATTGAATAAAATTTTTCTCTCTCTAAGAAAGCTTAGATTTTCACTTCTAGAGTTTAAATAAATGATGCTACAGCTTTTAGGCCTGTAGATGTCTGCAAGCTATAATGTCAGGAGAATTGCAAATGCCAGAGATGATTTTGATTCTCTTTCTCCATGAGCTTTTAAATCACAGTACTGCTTAAATACAGTCCTTGAAGTTTTACTTTGATTGAACCCAAGCTGATTCCTAAGACAACTTGATTTGCAGTCCACTTGAGAACAAGGTATAAAAAGATCACATTTAGGCAGAGGATTTTTTAGTTCAATTGTAAGGGACAAAGACTCTATTGATAGTTTGGTAGCAGCAGTACGCATAAGGCACAGTCTTTGGGAATGGAACCATTGTAAGTAATTGATCTGCAAAGTCATGCTTTTTTTATAAGCTGAAATGTAATTTCATTGAATTATGGGGGGTAGGATTTAATAGTAGCCTTCTCTAGAAGGTTTCTTCTTGCCTGTGATGGCTTGCTAGACCTTTTTAGAAACTGATCTGGAATGAATCAACTTTGCACTGTACTAATCGACCATTATTAAATGTGATTCAGAGAAACACTGTGAATGATCTTGCAGAAATCGTAGCTGAGTAACGAGAATAACACAGTCCCTTGAGAACTTCACAGCAAAGTACGTTCACTAGTTGTCATTATCAGCTGTTGAAAAAGTCTGAGAATAAACAGAGTGATGAGTTAGAATAAGAAAAATGAAGGAACAGATAGTCCTTTTTTCTACAAGTTGGTGGCAGATGTGTCAACATTTCTCAGTTTGTATACTCTGAATAGCCACTATTCATGAAAAACATAAATTGATTCCATGCCTCTTTCCAAAGTTAAAAAAAAGATGAAGTTTTTCACACAAGTCATTGAGCTGAGCGAAGCAACGAAGTATATTTATGTATCTGGTTTCATCAGTGACATACTCAGGAATGAGCTGAAAAGTTATTTCTGTAATGGAAAATGGTAGAGTTTTCATATATTTTTACCTGATCTGGTATGCATATGTATGCACTTATATATAGTATGTAATATGTAGAAATATTACGGTATTTAACCCAGCAAATAAGTGGTTTACTGGGCAAATTTTTTTTCTCATACTTTTAGTGGCCAAGTGGAGGTTACATGAGCAGAAATAGGAACTGGAAAGGAGTGGAATATGGAGCAAACATAGGGACAGTTGCATAACTCACTTCTGTAAATCCTATGACTTTTTATGTTAACTAAGGATCTTGAAGCACTTTTATAATCCCAAACTATTATTTTTTCTGTTCCATTCAAGTGCGTATTATTTCAATTTCTGTAAATTTCTTTCCAAAGAGTTCTTTCCTTTAGTTTTCCACTTGTTTTTCTGTTTGTCCTCTTTGCACTATATCCTAGTCTCGTCCTCCCTCTGTATTTTGCTGATCTGAGACACAAAGCACCTGAATAAAACTGTGCTGCTAGCCCACAGCTCCACATGCTAACTGCTGAGCTCGGAGAAACATGCTTCTGCAAGGTTTCGAGTCCAGCTGGCTCAAAGCAGAAACCTTTATTTACAGCTGTTTATCTACATCAAAGAGGGAGGGCATGGAATCAAGCCAGGGGAATAGTAACTGGTGTATTTATTCTAATCTTAAAATGTGACTCCAGTTTCTCCTTGATTTACTCTGACCTTGCTAAAGAAGTGAAGCCACAAAAGACCATAAGTTTCTAACTCAGGCATGAATCCTCCTCAGTGCTATTTCAGACCAGGAGTTTGCTTTGAAGGTATTACCTCTGATCTGACAAATGCTAGTGGTCTAAACAAGGTGGGTGAAATATGTGAAGCAGCCAGAGTGTTGGTATATCTATGCACACTGAAAGCCAGGATACAAGCACCACTTCACTAGTTTATCAGTTCTGCGCTTGGTCTTTCTGCAGGTGTGAATTTAATGCTGATTCTTGGCTCAGGGCTAATCAGAGCAACAAGTGATAAAATCCCACAGATGGGAATGCAAATGGCAAGGGATGGCAATAGCTTCAACTGATCCTGTTACAAACCTGGTCACCTTGCTTGCAAAAGCTGTCACGCTGAGGGACTCAAGTTTGAGCTCTTGGCTGTTCTGGACAGGGCTTTCTGTGGGTGACATTTCTGCTAAACAAGTTTGTTACAGCATTTGTCATCAATTTGAAAAGATTAATATCTCCTATGTATTGGATGGCGCTTTCTGGTGCAAGTCCTTTGCTGTGGATACAGCACAACCTGCTCTGCCCTGTTACTCCTCTCAGGTATCAGCCTCATCCTTTCCATCGGGAAGAGGTGCCAGCATTCCTTTTTCTTCTTCATATTTCCAGGCATAGTGCATCATGATTGTCTGATGCCAAAGATTCTGTACTTTAGGCAGTCCCCTGCTTTATGGGGGATGCTTTCTGTGTCCTTGGTCTCCCTTCCACTCTCTTTTAGCTGGGATAGAGGATAGAGGTATGTAAAAATTAACTAAATCATATTTTTATGATGACCTTGTATTAAACTCAAAATTCTGTGTAGTTTTTGGCAGAAAGTTTTGTGGAGCTTGACATTTTTTTAGCCAAGTTTTTGCCGAATTCTTTGGGATCCCTTCAGACCTGAAACTCAGAGGTTTAAACTACAGCAATCATAAGTTTGAGAAGCATTGAATCTCTGCACGGTCACTGCATTTTATGCAGCTCCAATTTTCAGCAGTGGGATTCAGTTTTGTATATCACCAAAGAAAGGGTTGGCCAAATTTACAGCAAATGCAAGCCAGTATAGTTCTGTAGACAAGAAGCTTATACTAATTTATTCTAACATAATAACAAAACCTGGTGTTGTTTATGGGGTATCAATGGACATAAAACACTTTATGAAAACATTTTTCAAGCTATTAGAATATTAGAGTTTATTTCAGACATGGGTATAAACAGAAGCTCTCCACTGAGGTCTTTTGCAAGATGTTCTATGAAAACTGGTGCATGAGAATGGGAGTAAATCCAGAAACATGAGGCAAAAAAAAATACTGTAAGAATGAAGTCTGTTGCCTACAACAGAATTTATCCCAGTGTAGACAGCTCAATGCTTAAGCGGTATTTAAACTCCAATTTGAGGTCCCACAAGGAAACTAAGGATGCCTCTTGCTGAATCTCTGCCTTGCTGTTAATTCCTTCCATCAGAGATGAGATGTGTTGTAAGTTATTAATCATCTTAATCACATTAATCATATTAATAAATACACAAACCTGGACAATTTAAAAAGAAATAATTCAAAATTGGTTTTAAAAAAATCTAATAAAACCTCATTTATAAAAGGAGGATAAACTGAGAAGAGAACTGGATTTAAAAAAAAAAAAAATTTTAAAAATATTATGCTTTGTGGTCTGGTCTTGAAGTATAAATTGGAATTCTGTTAGCAGCAATGTAGTAGGTGCATGAAGGTTTTCCTTGAAGGAAAACCTATATGGGAAATTTTAATTAGTAGATGCTTGAAATGAGGTAAGTTGCTCATTTGTAAAACAGGGCACGGTCATGCTATTAGAAGTGCAGGCTACAGTATTGCCCTTTGTATCCCTGTGGACTGGTGATTTGAGAAATGAATGTTTGCCTTCTATCTCTGCAGCAGGTGGGAGAAGATAGAACATACACCAGTGCTCTGTTTGACTGTGCAAAGCAAATGCTTTTCCTTTTGTATTTTCCTTTTTCTTTCCATTTAAATGACTGTTGTTATTTTCGGCTTGAATAAAATAATAAATCTTTCCAGTTTACTTTTGATGTATATAAAAGGATTTGGAGTAAGTCTGATATGAAACAGAAATATTGGAGGCAGATGGGACAACTTCCTTAAAAATCTTGTAACTTATAGAAGATACCCTATGTTTACATGGAGGCATCTGGAAAGAATGATATGGACTATTTTCTGCTGCACGTGCCCAATCCACCAATCCAATAGGGGCATTTGTATTACGAATATTTTATTTCAATATATTTTTCTGAAAACATAGTGAATATCTTTCTGAATTGATGAACATACATGTTAATTTGCCTTAAATTTTATAAGAGAAAAAAGTATTCACATTTTTCAGTTCTTAAAACTTCAACACCAATTTAGCTAGTCCTTAATAATTCTCCATTCTTAAAACAAAATAATTCTTAAAAACAGACCTTAAAAACAACTCTTTATTAAAAGTAAATATTAATCCTTTACCTTACCTGTTGAAGATGTAGTCTTTGTTCTTTGTAGAGTCTGAGCGCTCCTTAGAGTGCTGTGTGGTTTCTTTAGTAAATATGAATGAAAGCATACAATTTCATGTGGATTTTCTTTCTGCATGCTTTGCTTTAAGTGTCAGTTTAAATTCAAGTAATAAAGTATAGAAGGTAAAGATAGAAGATTAATTCTGGTAACTAATTTAATCCAAAGTAGAGTCCTTGCTTGTTGCTATATTTTTATGCTAGGTTTTGATTTGTATGATCGTGTAGTGTGATTTAACTAAATTTGTAAATGGGCAAAAGTTAGACACATCATAGATATAAAAACTCAGCGAGTAACCTCTCTTTTATGGGTGGCATACATAATTCAGTTTCACAGAGGCAGTAGTTCAGATATCACAGATCTCTGGGGACAAAGAATAAAACTACCTTAACATCATCTTTGCTAGCAGATCAGGTGTGTAGGTCCACTGACCTACCAGCTACTAGAGAATTGCATACATTGGCACTCTGAAGTCATCTGTTTGCCTTTTTTCTAAGTTGCTTTACATCCCTGAAAATGGACCATATGAAAATTGATGTTTTTATGCCAAATGAAAATTCTTCTAATCTTGCGAGGGGTGTATAAACTTGCTTTAAGCTGATTTACACTGGCAATATGCTCAAAACAGATGGAGTACATCAGTGCCTTGATATAAAGTCTCTTAATGAACATTGCCAAGCAAAGAACCCCCTGACACAAAATGGTGCAGATACTGTAGTTACACAAAACAGAACACTAAGCGGATCACATCTGTATAGTGAGGCAGACTTTAATCTCCATTATTCTCTTTCCAACTGTTGCAAAAACTGGAGATAAGGTTCATTTTCCCCAGGTGTTTTATTGCAGAAACAGTGCTTCTGCGAGGGTATCATCATTAGTTTACTTAAGTTAGACAGATCTAAGAAAGACTGTCACTTTGGATTGTTCTAGACTAAGTTTATTGGCCTGTCTGTACTTAGGAAGAGTGAGATAAGATCAGTTGCAGAGCTGTCACTTTCTAATTTTTTTTTGCTTAATATGGTTGCTGTAGTGCATACATACAACCTATCAGGTAAACTAAATAGACATGCATTCCACTGTATATACAGGCAACTAATCATTTGAGACGCTTACATTTCATGTTTAATTTCAGAAGTAAACTGCTTTATTTTCTATGATAAGACAACAGGGACATATAGGTTAATATTATTTTTTAAAGTAGTTTTCTTATCAAGATGCAGGTTAAAAAAAACTGTTAAAAATGCTAGATTAATAATACAACATGATTAGTTGTCCTGACATTAGCATAATGTTGTGTCCTCTAAAAAGAGAAGAATCAATTTAGTGTCTAAACACGTTTCAGCAGATGTATTACAGGTGGAATAACATTCTCATTTTTATGCTATTTCATCTTAAGCCACTCATGTGCAGTCTTTGAGCTTCCAAAACAATATTGCAAATCAAATTATCATTTGTGATGTTGATCACTAGCTACAAATTATTAGATTTAAAATGTGGGAGGGGTAGAAATTGAAGGACAATATTGGGTTTTAGATGTTTTTTCTGTGCCATTCTTGCACAGGCTGTTCCATTGCATCACTCTGTTACTGGCTATTCTTGTTTCACCCTCACAATTTTTAGGTGATTATATGCATATATTAGTAAATTTGTGTATTGCAATGACAGGTGCTTTTAGAGTCTCCTGGAATCTCGAATCTAAAACTTAAGTTGTTACAGTGAATTTATTTTTTTAAAAAAAACAATCACAGCAGTGATCTTTTGGGGGCTTTTTTTTTGGTGTTCCCCACCCCCATGGTGGACTAGTGTAAGATGTTGGGGACATGGCTTTTTTCTGTAATACAATAGCTTGTTGTTTGTATGTAGAAGAGATGCCCATTAATGACAAGTGGTATATTTGTTTTCCCACCAAGGCTGACACACAGTTTCAAAGGTCAAGCACTGTCTGATACTACATTTACTGGCTTAAACTTTTCTTTTCCCACAGTGGATGAATTTGAATGAGAACTGCCCCAGCTGCTTTTCCGTTTGCTGGAATGTGTCTCTAGCAGTTCTCCAGCTTCTTTGCTTCATTCAAAGCTGAACACAGCACAAGTTAGAAGCTAATTAGTCTGTCCTGATAAATAAAGCAGTGCTTTATGGGAGAGTGGGGCAGACCTGGGTAAGCACAAGCAAATGCCTCGGGTTACACGTTGATTTTTCAAAGGGCTCAATTGAGTGTTTTGATCCTCACTTTGATTAACAGGTAAAAATGCAAAATAAGAGCAAGCTGGGGAGTTGCAAGTGAGAATTTTTTTCCCGTCTTACATTATGTTACATATTTCCATAATCTATAAACGTTTCCAGTACATGCATCAATTCAAGAACTTCAAGGAAAAGAACATCACATGGGAGCAGCTGGGGGATGCTTACTTATACCGAAAACCAAACTTTGTGCTGTCTTTTGGAGTTGTTGCCTCCGCAGCATGCATGGGTTGCTGAAAGGAGATTTCTGTCCCTTTCCCTGTTCCCCTCATTAAGCAGCAGGCACCGGTTCTGGCGAAGCACTTTGTACATCAGTCACATAGGGCCTTTTCCCTTAGCTGTGGCAGGCAGTAAGATAATGTCCTCTTGTATTCAGGCAAGACCAAACTCGGTGAGGCATAAAATCAGTTATTTCCAACCAGCTTACTTTTGATTGAAGGAACAGCTTCCAATCTCACAGCAAGAGGACTAACTTGTCACTCACTGAAGCAATTTACCTGTTCCAAAAGGAACAGCAATTGTTTCAAAGAATGAAAGCAGCCACTGTTAAAAACAGAAGCTACCAAAACTGTATAGGATTACTTTAAATTAACATTGCTTAAGAACAGATCACCATTACCATTTGTTTTGAAGCTAGCATTGTTCAAAGTCTTTGTTAAGAAATCATGTAATTAACAACATAGAGGGGAAAATGAGGTATTTAAATAAATAAATAAATAAAGCTTAATCATTTGTTATAACTGTATTCCAGAATTACTTCAGGGTAAGATTTCAAGTAGGTAATGTCATGTCAGTGTGTTCCTTTTTGCTTTTGAACAGTTCTTCAGTCAGGGAGGTGAAATTATAGTGCTTTTAAGAAAATTAATTATTTTTAGTTTATTTTTTTTCTGCACATCTTTTCTGCAATGAAATGGTGTGTCACTGACCCCCTTTTATAATATTGTTCCTGGTGTTTGCTCAAGTGCAATAATTGCTTTTTCTTGCAGGCTGAGTGAGGCATCGACCTGTGAAGTATGAGTTAAAGTTCAAATTACGCAGCCTTTGTTCTTTGCTTTAGACTACATGCTCTGAATATATAACACAACCAGTAAGACATCAAATAAGATGTCTTAAAAATGTATTTTTCAATTCTGAGGATAGATCAGTATCTGGGCAGGAGACAAGTGCAGTATGTTTTTCTTTAAATAAACATGATAACTTTCCAATGAGTGTTAGTACTGTATCCTGTTTTTTAGCTTATTCCTTCCCTTCTCTGTTTTGTTTTTTTTTTTAACAGGTTAGATTAGCTTCAGTGCTAAACTGTGCTGTGTGCAGTTAGAGGTTTTTGTTATTAAAAAAATATTGTAGCAAAACTGCCTTTAAAGTATCAGTTGATTTATCTGTATACACTATGTGGAAGTTCTTTATGGTCAATGGGTTAAGATACTACATGGCAAAAAATAAGACTGTCACAGGTATAAGAATTAACTATCACATGAAAAGGTCAGCATTGTGTCTAGTATTTTTGCTACTCTTCCATCTTTATGAGTTATATGCTTGTCATTATAGTGAAGCCACAGAGCTTGAACACATGTATAGCTGAGATTGGATATTAGAAAAGGGCTAGGAAGAGGGAAAATACTATTTGTATTTTGGCAATTCATTGCAGCTCCCATGAACAGTTTATTAACATAGGTAGCCTGTCATGTCTTTCCTTCTCCCATTTCCAGTAGATCAGCCAGGCTATTTATTGTAATATTGGAAGAGTGGAGTTCTATTTAAAACACCATAAAATAATCAGATTAAATATTCAATAGCATCTTGATTTCCCTAGTCAGCAAAACATTGCCATCTATGGCATATTGATACAACCCACATGTAATCAGATTTGTAGAGTAACATCCTATTCCTCAGAGGCCGAAACTGGCTGCTCTGAAGGCGAGACGGCTGCAACCACTTAGCTCTTGTTAATATGTAAATCCTGTCCATATGGAGTTGTTATTCTGGTCCATTCTTAGCTCCAAGCTTTCCCTGTGCTACTAAGTGAAGACACTATTTCTATACTGTCCAAAGCCTGTCTATCAGTGAATTCGTCTGTGTCTAGGTGGAAATCTCCACTGCTGTTGAGGATCCTGGGAAATAGAAGGCAAGGCTAAAACCGTTTAATGAAAATTAAGTGACCAAACAGTGCAATACAGCCCTGTCCCTGTGAGACTGCCAACTTGTGCCAGCTTTGGTCAACATTATGCTTTGCTTAGTGGTTCTGCAATTAGATCAGATTTTCTAAAACACTTTAGTCTTGTGCATATATAAGAAAGAAAGGAGAGAAAACATTTTTAGATGGTGCTGATGTGTTGTTATAGCAACTTCAAAAGCCCAGGAATCTAAGGCAAAACATTTTAAACAGTTGGCCTTTTGCAGTTTCCCAATAGCCAAATGTTCCCATTGTATCATTTCTACACCACTATCTCCTTTGTTAGTGATTTAGTAGATCTTTGTTAGTAAATTCTCTATACTTATGCATACATACTGAAGGAAAATTGTAAATGGCTGTACTGGTCGGGCCAAAGATCAGTCTTGCCCAGTGACTTTTATCCAGCAACGTCCCAAAGGGGGAGGCTAGGGAAGAATGTAAATACTGATAATACTTTGCCTAAGTCCTCTCCTTGTATCCCAACCACTTGTGTCTCAAAGCCTTCCTCACCCAGAAATGGTTTCTATGCATTAGGTCATCTTCATTGGATTCTGTTTCAGGAACTTGGTCATTACTCTCTGAGCTTGTTAACTTTTAATACCTAATATTAGATGACTAAGAGTTAAATCAGAGTAGAGGTTAGAACTGGGGATACTGGATGAAGTAATGTGGTTCTGTTCTCATTTCAACCATTATCTCACTATGAGACTTTGGGAAATCATGTAATCTCTCTAAAGATTTAAAATCCTTACTTGTAAAATGTGAATAGTACTTACAAATCTTGAAAGCTTTTTCTCACTCTGTACCATGAGCAAATAAAATATTATCATTTACCATCCTCATCAGTGTCCTTTATATCAAAGAAGCTCTGTGAGAGAAACATAATAGGAGAAAATTATTCCATTTAGAGAAATTGCTGAGAAACTTGATGGAAGAAAGACTCTTGTGATATGGTATGCTTTCCCTTGAACTCCATATTTTAAGTACCTAAGTAATGTTTCTACATACACATTTACATCAGGTGTAGCATAAGGCAAAATTAGCATAATTATCTCCCTTGTCATAAAGAATCTATAAATTTGTGAAATTTGTTCCTCTCACTAAGTTTGGAAAATTTACTCCATCTTGGAGCATAGATTTTGAACTATGAACAAAAGATGTTTAAAGGCTATTTTATGCTAATAACAATATTTCATAGAATAATGCCAAAAACCCAGAAGCCTTTTGAGAAGGCTGAAATTAGTCCTATACTATAGAGCGCCTACTCTGCAAAGATTTTACAGCACTCATGGCTATTAAGTGAGGCTTCTACAGGAACTAGTCTGAGTACAACCCACAGGGACTGACACAGAAGGCAGGCAGAAGAGGTAAGTATTGAAAATACCACTCAGGATGATCCAAAGGCAACTATCTAAAGGCAGCAGGATTTTCTATATATGCCTTCTTAGACATGTGAAGAGCTGTCTCTGTAAGTGGTCTCTTTTGTTTATCTATCCTGAATAACTTTATTTATTAGTCTTATCATGAGCTTTTCAACTAGAGTTTATATAGCATACAGTGGTAGTTATCGCTTTCTCTTAAAAGTACTCCCTGCAACAGTATGCTTTCTGCTGTCCTTCCCTTCTCTGAGTACAGGCACTGGATATAAGGATATCACTTTTTCACAGTGAGTATAGTAAAGTAGTGAAATGGGTTGTGCAAAAAGGTTGTGTGATCGCTGTCCCTGGAGCTTTTCAAGTTCCAACTGGATAAAGTCCTCAGCAGCCTGATCTGATCTCCTAGCTGACCTTATTTTGTGAAGCCTCCTGAGGTCCTTTCTAACCTGAATATCCTACGATCCTATTCCCCTTGGACAATAGAGACAATTGGATGCATAACTTTCACATCTTGAATAGCTCTCTACTCTTTGAGCTACTGTGTTTAAAACGGAGAGTCAACAGATTTTTCTCTGGCAATGTTTTTAGTAAAAGAGTGACCCTGCTCTCATTTGATGAAAAGAAGGTCTAAGGTGACCAGACTTAGGAGGGATTTCTAGGATGCCAGAAGTCCCAGAGTGACGGAGAGACCTCTACCATCACTACATAAAGTGTCTGAAGAGAGTCAGGATTTCAGAAATACTCTTTTCCTGTGTATTTTCCTTCTTGGTAAGACTACATGCCTCCTTGCTCAGTGTACCAATGGCAGGAAAATTTCCACTCAGCATGTTAGTTTTTGCGGATACATTTCTGAAGGTTTACAGAAATTTTTTTGGAGTATAGCTGGAACAATTTTTCATTTCTGCTACTGAGCTGGATGCTGCTCTCTGAGCAGCCAAATTACTGCTAACAGATTGTTTGAATGTTTCTAATCTGTTTTGATTCAAAAACAAAACAGATGAGCTTGGCATACCTTAAGTGGCAATCTAAAATAACCTGGCTGTCTTCAACGTAATCTCATGTGGTAGTTTAACTGCTGGGAGGTTGGTAGGGACTAACATCTTAATTTTCTAGGGCTGTCTCCAAAATAGCTGTTCAGCTGTTCTGTGATGGGAGGGCTAGGATTCAGACTTCCACCTTAGAGGCTAAATATTGACAGTACTGCAGTCCTCACAGCTCCTATGGCTGTGTTGTTCCTTTGTGTGTATGGCTCCTATGTTCCTTTGTGTGTATGGCTCCTATGTTCCTTTTCCTTTCTTTTTCACAGTTCCTGGCTACTTTCTTCCTTCAGTTCTGCTGTGAAAATGTGGCTACTTCTGTCTCTGTTCGTTACCAGGCATTTGTGGAGGAGTTCATAACAAGGACTGCCCCAGCCATTGCTGTAGTTTTCTCTCTTGATTTCTGTACTGGCATTAAGACAGCATTGGCACTGAAGTAGTGAGAAATATTGACAGCGAACTGAAATTTAGACTTGCGGTTCAATGTATTTGTAGACACTCTCATGAGGGTTTGGAAACAATAGCTGAGCATTTTTGCATAGATGAAAAAGAGCTAGGTTACATGCCTGCAGCTAGTTGCTTTATAGTCTGCGAAGACTTAGCCCTTCTCTCACCAATAAGCATTGAAAACCCCATGAAATTTTTTTCTGTGTATTCATTCTTAAATATATTACAAAGGGGGGTAAAATATAGAAAATATGGTGTATAGGCATAAAAGACAGGATACTCTACAAAGCTTTCCTAAGAGGCAGTGGGGGATGACTTTCAGATTGCACCTTTCTCCATGAGGGTGTTCTTTGTGTGGGACATATATTTAAGGAACATCTATTAGCATGTTTCTGCAGGGAAAACATATCCCATCAGACAGCATGCTAACGAACAAGTTGCTAAATGTGAATTAGCATCTATTGTAACAGGGAAACACATCAGGTTTAAAAGCCTTTCAGATGGTTTTGCATTTTTTTGAGTAACACACTACAAATGCTATTTCAAAATTGTAATTGACTTTCACTGACACAAGAATGTTAACTGATGGTTAATATGTTTTCTAATACAATGTGTTTTCCTAGAGGCAGAACTAGCTAACCCAAAATCTCATCATTCTTGCACTGTTTTTTGTAGAGAACTATTTCAACAAAATATTACTGACTGAACAGAGGAAAAACCAGAATAATTTGTCTTCTAGAGTAATCCTGGAATAAATATTCTGAAATATTAGTTGTTAAATGTAGAATGAATACATCTGAATAAGTAAAACTCTGTGATCATGATTCTTGCCATCTCTGAAAACATCTGTCAGGGAACAATGTCTGAAATCAGATGCTACAGAAATGTTTGAGGATCTAAAGTCAATATTTACCAAGTCCTTGGGTTCTTTGGGTGTTTTCTTTTTTACCACTTGGAAGTTGAATCTTCAAAACACTTATATACAAGAATAGTTACTGCTTTGTTTAAATAAGCATCTGTAGTTGTAAATACTGAATTCTTCAGCTCTCACAGGTGGCTAACAGAAAAAAAAAGTGCTTTCATGACTTCTTGGAGGGATTGTTTTTGTTTGTGTTTTCAACTCATTTGTTTCAATTTCACTATTTTCTGAATACCAGATTATGTTCAGAAGTCCTAGGCTGTGAAAAACTTCATGGTTTTAGAAGATATTAGAGGTAAGTGAACTCTTTTAAGACACAGAGTTCCAAATGTGGAACAAAAAAATCAAAACTCCTCAGAAAGCATCCTGCTGCTTTTGAACTTTAGGTACTGCTCATGTTCTAATCACTTTGGCAATAATAAGAAAGATGGTTTGATAACTAAATTAAAAACTGCTAGATGCATAAGGGAATAACAGTGACATTAGAATCTCAAAACCTTTTAATTCAAAAATGCTATTACATGATTTTGCAACTTTTATTTATTTCAAAAAACACCCTTACAGCATTGGCTATTAGTGATGCTGAATCTAAGCCAACATTTGTTTCATATAGACAAACCAGGCAATTTACCCTCTCTACTGTTGCTTTTTTGTTTGAATAGGTCACAGTGTCTTACTTTTAAAACAGATAAACACTGTGGGGTTTTTTTTCCTCCTTGATATCCTACAGAGAATGACTTGCAATTCAGTGATGTCAAACAACATTTGTATATATTTATCTATTTCTTGTCACGTTTTCATTTAGAGGATTCCAGCCAAGGAGGAAAGTTCTCTTGTAGTAGGAACTCTACTTACAATGAAGAGAGTCTGTTTCCCAGGGCACTTTCACACGCAGTATCTGTCTCTGAATGTCTGTCCTCCTCCTTTGTGTTCTTTCCTTTCACAGATGCATATTAGCAAGGAGAAGATGACTGCAAATTAATTGCTTTGCCTTTTCTCACTGTTTTACCGCCTCCTAATAACTTGCCATGTAAAGTGGCCTATACAGCTAGTGTTAGTTTTGCATATCTCCAGTAGAATAGATCCCAAGCCCTCTAATCAAAACATCTTCACTGCTATTATGATCACCCTTTAAAAATTACATTTCTACCATGAATTTGCAAGTTACTGATTAAAAAAAAATCAGTCTGTTTCACAGCTTTTCAGCCCCAGCCCACTCTATATAGCTGTATTCTTTTGCAAACTAGAAAAATATAAAATGAGAGAACATTTTCCTTCAAAAATGCATTGTTGTTTTCCTGTCATCTTCGTAGTAACAGTGTGTTTCCATTTTTTTAGCATTTGTAAAGTTTGCTTCATGACAAATTTAGCTATTATACTCATCTGTGTAACAACACGTCAGAGCTAACATTTAAAAACTGAAAGCTAAAATGCAACTTCATAGACAGAAAGTTTGGATTTTTGTACTGTCAGCACAGCAGGCTGATTTTTTTCCAAGCAAGCCTAGTGCCGAGACTTGTCAACAGATCAAGCACACAGCTGAAATAAGCGTTCTTTGCTTTAAAACATCTGATCTGGATTAATTATCCATTAAAACACCAAATCAAATGCAAAAGCTCCTGTTATTTTGCCAGAGTCTGTGAAGAACGTAACATGATTTTTGCCCAGGAACAGCATAACCTCAAGCTGAAATATGTAAGCCAAAGAACTGACGATCTGCTTTATTTCTTGAGATTGCATTTTATAGTTAGGAAATAAACTGCTGAAGACGACGTTACCTCTAAGAGGAATATTCCAAGCTTTGAGAGAATCTCTAAAGCTTGACATTTCTGTTGCTGTGTGATACTTTTCTAATCAAGAACTGCATGAGGAGAATTCTTTATATTTTATGCATACTGTCATCCTAAGGAACTATAATGTAGTCAACTAATTAATTAAAATTAACTTTGGTACAGTCGTGCAAGCATTACTTTAAGAGAGTTTGCTCTCTAATGTGGCTGATGTATCTATCATTCTGCATTGTTTTTAAAAAAACCCAAATAACAAAAAAAAACCCCAAGGCTGCAATTATAATGAATGAAAGTGTATGTACCGCTAGTCAGTCACCCAGTAAATGAGAAGCAAGCCTTTCGGTTATTCCATCAGACAGTAGCTTAACAGATACTTTAGTAGTGGGAGGTAAAGGTTACATGGGCAGTTGAATTCCAATTTACATTTTTAATAAAGGGCTGTGCTTATAAAGGCTGCTGGATTATTTTTTTTTCTCAGAGCAATTGGCTTTTTGTCTGAAATATGTATAGCAAGGAACAAAGGAAAAATACTTGTGTCTTCTGGGGAGCATCCAGGTTTTCAGAGACTTGTACATGTGCCTACCTTTTAGGTACAATATCATGTTAATAACATTACTTTAAAATGCAATTACTGGCAATAAAATTAATCATGGGCCTAACTTTCAGGATCAGTGACTTTCACTGCAAATTGATCTTAATGGGTTTTGGTGCATGTTAAAATTGTCCCCAAACTGGCAGCTCTGGACACTGCCCCCCTCTCTGTGTTGGGAGTTAGCACAGCTGGGTGAGGCATTCCTACTTTCTGCACCAACTTGTTGCTGCATTTCAAAGGTGAGAGATAGTGGTCATTCTCACTGGAAGTAAATCGGGGCTAATAGAGTTATCCGTTTATCCTTTAGAACAGGTATTTCTTTTGTCAATTTTAATTGCTGTACACTGTGAGAGAAAATTAACTTCTGGATAAGTAAGAATAGACATTTTAAATCTCAGCTAGCCCTGTCCCAGCTCTGCTGATATTGATGTCAGTGGGAGTTTTATTATTGAATTCTAAAGCAAGACAAATGTTAAGTGCTTTGAAATTCCCATTAAAGAGTAGTTATGTACATGACAACTATAATCTTATATAAAATATTGCTTAAACAGCCTTAGGGAAGCCAACTGACCAAAGGAAATACTGGAACTGTACACTTAACGTGGCTCCATATAGTTGTTGCATAAAAAGGTTACCAAGTTAAAAAAACAAAACAGAATAAATAAAATGTAAAACATTGCTTTTAACCAGAGCTCCTGCAGATTCACAGCACATTATTCTGAGTATTGATTAAATTTCCATTTTTAACAGACATAGTACACATGTTGAAATGAAGTTTGTTCACGGGGAAGATTTCATACTTTTCTTTATTCCTAGGTGGTGCGATTTTATAGCCTTTCTGTCCAATCTGAACATACTCTTTTGTACAAGAAACAAGGCCTTTTTGAAGTACTGTTGCCAGAGCAGCAGCAACATTTTCAAGCAATACACATCTAAATCAGTCATGCTTTGGAGTAGTGGGCTGTTTTAGGCCACATCCCCGTGCAGGTAGAAAGCTCTCCCACTGTTGTTGTTAGCATTTAAGCTCTCATCTGCTAACTAGTTGCTTTCTATGGATCTAAGGTTCTTTTTTGTCTGAATCAACAAGAGCAGTCTGTTTGTGGCAGCTCGGCCCTGGCTGGCCGCCAGGCGCCCACCCAGCTGCTCTCTCACCCTCCTCCTCAACAGAGCAGGGGAAGAAAATAAGATGGAAAAGTTTGTGGGTCAAAATAAGGACAGGGAGATAATTTACCAATTACTGTCATGGGCAAAACAGACTCGACTTGGGGAAATTAAATTATTTCCAATTAAAATAGATCTGAATGGTGAGAAACAAAGACAGATTAAAACAACAATTTCAGCCCGAGCAGCGCAGGGGCATGGAGAATGGGGTCAGTCCGTGATGGTCCATCTCTGCTGTTCCTTCTTCTTCAGGCTTTCCCCCTGCAGCAGTGTGGCCTCCTCCCGGGCACAGGGCAACCCCTGCTCGGGCACCTGGAGGGCCTCCTCCCCTCCCTCTCCTCCCACCTCGATGTCTCAGTGCTGTTTTTCACACTTTTTCCCTCACCCTCAGTGCCCTTTCTTAAATATTTTTCCCCTGAGGCAGCACCCCCGTGGCTGAGGGGCCGGGCCAGCCCCTGCGGCCGGGCTGCTGGGGACGGCTGGAATGGGCCGTGTCCGGCGCGGGGCAGCCCCGGCCTCCCCTCACAGCGGCCGCCCCGCAGCCCTCGCCGCCAGCCCTGGGTGCCTGTGCCCGCCACACCGCTGCATTGCACCGGCTGATTGAAAAAATATGGTTGCAAACTACCACTACATCTAACTACTAATGGTTTTCAGAGAAATGTGTGATATCATGCAAGAGGCTACAAGTGGCATTCCTGGTGCTCTCCCATCTTTAGAGGTATGTGTTAAAAAAACCCCAACATTATTTGAGTTCTGCTCCAGAGGTTCAAAAAAAAAAAAGAAAGAAAGAAAAATCTTCTTTTTGTTCCACCTATTTTTATAAATTTCTGGAGTTTCATTTTTTAGGCCTTGTTCTAAAACTGCTAAAACTTATTTCTTCGTTTTCTATGAAACGGAGCAATTGCTCGTGCTCTCAGTTCTCTGCCTGCAGTGGTGCTGCTTGAAATAAGCGGTTGTGGAGTTGTGATCTTATGAACTTTGGAATTGCTGTATTTAGGATTGAACCAGTGATGCCTCAGTGTGCTTCGCGTCTCCCTCCCTCTGACAGAAAATACATGGAGAGATCTGCAGAAGCCTTGAACCATCAGGACCTACACCCTTGTTGGGGGGGAGAGGGCTCTCTTTTCATCTTTAAAAAAACATTCAAAATGACCCCAAACAAACAAACAAAAAAAATCCAGAAAAAATATCCTCTTTAAATCTGGTTTTGTTTTTTTTTTTCTCGATACAAATTTTGGGAAGTCTTAGCTTTCATATTCTATGGCACAAAAAATTCACTGTCTATCTTCACTTTCTATGAAAATATGCTTACTTTATTCAGTTTGAATTTATCAGTTCCATGTTTCAGTTAAATAGGCAGTCATAGGACAAATATTCTGTCTGTTTTTCCAAAGCAACATTGGTTACCCAGTCATTTACTTTATCACAAAGTTTTTTCTTCTTAGTCTCATAGAAAATTCTGTAAATGGGGTGTTCTCTGGATCAGCATTTATCCATGAATTGCACTTATATCAACAAAATCGATACTTGTTCAAAATGCCTTGCAGATAGCTGCAGCACTGTCAATCATTTGAAAGTAGGTATCTTTTTATAGAATGCTTCTCAGGATGTCTTCTTGAACTTTCCTTTGAATTTTACATAAAATAAATTAGTTCTTCCATCAGCCAGTAAATTAGAAGATTGAAGTGAGTAGCTGTTCAAATCAACATGTTGTTATCATTAGGTACCACGAATACATATTAAAATATGGATATATTAGCTGTCTTTCCTCATCATTCCCTTATACCTAATCATAAGGCTGTCTTACACACATGATTTGCAGCTGAGCTGTAACAAGGGCAGCAGTCTCTTCAGAGTGCTCTGAAGGCACAGCTTCAGTGAGTTACTCTGGCAATGATGTGATTGAACTAGAAGATGGAAAAAGGCTTAATGAAATAATGTTCTGGTCAGACAAAGCGGTTCAGGAAAAAGATGTTTCCTTTTGTTCCAGACGTTGTTTAATCTTCTGCCGCTTTGCTTACATATAGCTTTGTACAGTTGGCTTTGATCAGCTTCAAATATGAAGGAAAATCTGTGTGCTGGTTTCATGTCTCTCTGAGTGCTTTCCTGGTGTGCTTGAACTGAAGTGTTCACAACTTAATTTGAATGTGTTTTCCCTGTGTCTGAAAACTACCTATTCTTAACTTTTTTTTTGCTTTGATGCATTTGTATCTGTGACATGAAGAACCACTTCTTAGGAGATCATAAAAGAGAGTTTGAGAAATGTTTAAGGCAAGGCAAGAGTTCGTACCTACTTGGAACCTACAGGATTTAGCTTTTATGTTTTTGTATCAGCTGTGATGATTGTTAATGTGTCCTGGTTTTGGTTAAAAAGTCACTGTCAATGGGTGTTTGCTCTTGTTTTTTGATAAGTCCATCATATCTATAGATCCTCTCTTGTCTTCAAAAATATAATATTACAAAAGTGTATAGTGTCATGTATCCTTGAGCCCAAATAGGAAAAATACCGGGCAGGTGAAAAGACTTGAGTCTCCTATTTGCTGGGTGCTCATAATCTTCCCTGTCACATATAAACTTTCTAAAATCCCCAGGACCTTTTCCTGCTACTAAATATCCAGAAAATTTGTAGGAACACTTAGGTGTTAACAGGATTGTCAGAATCACAAGCACAAGTACAGCTGAAATATCCTCTTGAAAAGTATTGATTTGTAAGTGCTTTAGAAGTTGAGATGCAAATACTCTTGCAAGCCTGTCTGGATAGCAGTGTATAGAGTAATAGATGCTGTTATGCCAGGCAAAACTAGAGAATTATTTTATTCAGGTGAGGTTTGTTTTGCTTGGAGGGAGCAGTTCAGGACAAATAGTGAATCAGGGACATTATTGAGTTCCAAAGTTGGGAGTTTGATTTAATATGTTGTCTTTTCAACTAAAAACGCAAAGGGAATATGTGTGTTAGAATACATGCATTGCAAAAAGGAAACACTAAAAACTTGAACAGTTGAGCTTTAGCAGAAGAATTTTGACCTAATCTGCAATGGCATTTCACAGGGAGTAGAAGAAAGGTGGCTTCCAGGGAGCCAGAAATGCATCTGAGTCAAGATTTTAGATTCTGCATATAACCAAATAGAAAGTCCATCCATTAACAAATCACTGATTTAATGGGTTTTGTATGGTAAAGCCCTTTCATAGGTAAGGTATTGGTGGATTATTTATAAAGGAGAGCCTGTTTTTATGTCAGTAAGAGACTTCTCTTCCAGTTTTGTAAGCTGCTTGGTATTTTAGACTGAATCCACCGACTGCAATAAGGGGTGAACTTGCCAAGGGCTTCAGAGAGTGAAGGGTCTGTATGGGATCAGATAAGTGTGATCTTTTTTCCCAGAAGCGTAGGGTACAGTTAGTCTTGTTTGTTTAATCGTTATTCTTATACACAAAGGGTCTTGCTTTCTAGTCTTTTGTTAAGCCTCATGTGATACACAAGTTTCATGACTGAATATCTGTATAAACTTTGTGCAAGAGAAGCCACAGTCTTTCCTCTTTAATAGTAGTAGAAGCGGTGGTACATTTGCAAGAGGGAAAAAAGGGTGATGGAGTAGATAATTCTAAATATATATATGCAGTTAAACAGCTGTTAATGAAAACTACATAATAAATAGCGTAGAGCAGACAAAAAGAAAATTGTGTTATTTCGTCACTGGCTAGTTGGATGAGATGCACAGATATTTCAAACTAATCATCATCAAGGTTGAAAGAAATTGATATTGAAACTAAATTGCTGATATACAAAGCACTGAAATCTATGTGATTCTGAAAGAAATTAAAACCACTGATAATGATTCAAAAAAAGCACTCGTCATTGAAAAATGCATCATTTTAGTAATCAAGCTTGATTTTTCAAATCTTTATAAAAGAAGATTGTATGAAAACGTCCCTCTTTTTTTTTCATGCTCCCTTGATGAGAAAAACAACATGATGAAAATGTACAACTGTGTATGAATGAATGTTACCTCAAGCCACTTCAGCTATGTAAAGGAAAATTCCTAGAAGGCAGCAGGATCTTTAAATGATGTAAAGCTCTATGCTACTCTGAAAGCTATCTGCAAGGATATGTGAAGTTTTATGTTAGGATGTACACTGGTGAAATGACTTTTCTATCTCTGTGCCTGTATCCCAGGCTATATTCAGAGACTTTTGGCCACGGTTTAGGGTTTAGCCTCTCAAGAAGCTATGGAATGACTGACCAAAAACTACTAAAGTTGCTGAAAAGACTTGTTTAGAATTGTGCTTAAGTGAGCCAGGACTTGTAATCTTGAGTTGAAGCTGATGTCTTAGAGCTTAGAAATATGAAATAGTTTAAAGAAAGCTTTTCAGAGTTGCTTGGATTTTAAAATGGTAATCTAGCAACTAAGCCCCTCTTTTTTTTTCTTTTTTCTTTTTTCCCCTCCCCGTCAAGGGCTCTTGGTTCAGAAATGTGTTCCAGAGACTGATTTTAATATGTTCAGGTAAGAGAACAAATGCATTATCTCTCTGCAAGGTGATTATTGCAAACAAAAAAAACCCCACCCCGAAACAAAACCAAAAAGCTGTAATCACAATCCTCAAAGCAAAAATGTCTAAAAGTAATCACATTCATCCAGAATTTGGAAAGATTTTAAGGGGGGGAAATGATTGTCTTAAGAACTGCTTACGCTTAGTAGAAAATGAGGAAATATTTATCTAGTCTTTAGGTTTGCTTATGTGTTACTTTTAATAGAGCATTGTGTACAACCCCTCAGATTTTATAACTTAGTTCCATTATTCTATATAACTCCCTGTAACTCTATATTACTCTATCATTACTCTGTATAACTTCCCATAACTCAGGGAAGAAGTAACATGAGTGTTCCTTACATGGCTTTACAAATGTACGCCTATCAGTAACACCTGCAAGACCTCTGGCTCCAGGATCCAGATGTGTACGTGTGTGTGTGTGTAAATTAGCTACAAATTACACATAACATGTAAGGCCCAGGTACTCCAGATGAGTAATATAGATGCATTTGGGATGGCAGTAAGTAATGCCGGTTGCAATTCTCCATATTTGGATGACTGGAGAAGTGTGTTTTGTATTTCATAAACAGCTCAGTGGGATTACATGCTTTGCGGCTGATGATGATCATGTAAGTGTTAAAGATTACATGTAAACTCTTATGACCCATCTTAAAATAAGAAGACTTCTGTAGAAGGAAAGTATGATAATATTTTCCGGAAAAGCAAATTTTGCTAAGGAGTTTTCTTCAGCTATTGGTAGCCCTGACTGAGAATTTGCTTTTATTTAACCTATGTGAACCTAGAATGCCAGGAAGTAACATTTCTTTAAAGCTATTTGGTTAAAGACATTTTGCCTCTAGGGTACAAAGTGAAATGGAAAAGTGCTGTTTGTTTGCCATGGTAACACTCAGAATTAAAATCTTGGTTTAATTTGTGTTATTTCACAGTTGGTTGAAAGAATACATTAAGGTAGATTTGAATCAGGAATTGGAGTGCTGTGGTACTTCTAGGTTAGCAGAGGTCTAGGTGACTGTATAGGGCAGCATATAAAACTCTTGCCAAACTTAAGTGTTTTCAAATTGTTATACGTTATCAGAGTTGTTCAGCTCGTGGTGGCTGTGTATGGATACACAATCAACAACCTTGCACCAAACCCAGCTTTGATCGAGGCAATAATTGAACAGGGATTCATACTGCTCTACCCTTAGTAATTTTAAAGTGTAATATATATTGGTCTATGAACCTATAAAATGCTATAAACCAAGGAACGGAGTGGATTGAAATGACAGGTTAGAAGATGTATCCTGCAAGGGATAGCCATTATAAATCAGCTAATATTGTAAAAGCATAGTAAATGCTGTCTGAACTCTGCTCCATTAAAATTAATGGAAATTCTGTGATCCAATTCAATGGGTAAACACTCCTGAAGGCCCTGACCCTTTAAGCCAGTTCCTTATCTATTTGGTTTTGTTTAAATCTGTAGGTGCAGTTATGAACTGCCTCAGTAGCTGGGTCCTCTATTTTAATCTAATACGCAATTAGACTGAGGCTTTCAAAGCAGTTCATTGATTAAAATTGATGGAAAAGAGTAGCTAAATTCTCTGCATGTTTTGAAATTTTTAGCCTTTGGGTGTTAACTTGCAGTCTTTAATCAGTCCTTAATCAAGTAGAATTCTCACTGGGACTTTTGCTTGAATAAAAACTACACAATTGGATCTTTTGGCAAGGTTTTACAGGAAACAGGTTTCTGCAACCAGAAGAAAATTTATGCAAGAAAGGTTCTGAAGTACATGAGAACAAGCTTCCCTTCCCAATTATGAAGAACTCAGTGCTTTTTATTGTTTGTGTTGGTGGGTTTTTGGTGAGCAAGAATATACTAACAGGTAATCTGAAATGCAAATAAAATGGAAATAGTTCCTTCAGTTGACATAATGCTTCTACATTTTTCTGGTTGACTTTTCTGTATCACAAAAAACTTTTTCTTGCATGCGTCACTGTAGTTTTATTTTAATTTTCAGTGACTGCTTCTTATAGAATAGAGACATTGCTTACAGGGTGAAGAATATAACTAGTACTGTTTCTGAAGAAGTATTCTCAGAGAGGTGGATACCGTGATCTGCTGTCTAAGAACCATCACTTATGATGTGTTCATCAGAATCTTAACTCCAAAATTGTAGATATATGTCTCATATATATACATTTCTGTAAAGAAATTTGTGACTTGCACTATAATGCAACTATACCGTTAAGAAAATCCAGTTTACAGGCTTGAAAGCAAGTAACAATTTGGCATTTTCTTTTTGGTAGTTCAAATGATCACTTATTTATTTTGAAGTGAGGCGTAACTATCCAGATTTGTGTTCTTTAAAGCAATGAGCAAATTATATTATAAAAAAGCAAGATCATCTGCTAAGATTTAAATTCTGCAAGATGAGAATTTCCAAGTTTATTTTTTTTCAGAGGAGTAGTGGCAATAAAGGGCAAACCCTCTCTTTTGAAATATGGAGACAGCGTATAGGAACAGTGTCTTACATAATACAGTGCTGTACTTAAAATAGGTCTAAAAGTTTTGTCATTTAAAGCACAGGGAAATAGCAGTCCTGTAAATTCCAACACTACAAATTCCAGAGGTGCACTGATTTCCTCACAGCTCCTGTGCACCAATCTTTTTTTGCATTGACGCTTCTGGGGTCGGGCTGTAAATGCTTTGAACTGTTGTTAAACTCACTTTTGTTTAGAAATGTTTAAGGCAGTTCAGAGAAGTAAATCACTTAATTCCAAAACGCCCACTGCCCTTTTGGATTCCTTTAGGACATAGAATGAGGAATATCTCATAGAAGGGAAAAAAATTAAAATTAAAAAATCAAATAAAAAGGAGAGCAGGAAACACCTGATTAAACAATGAAGTCTGTGCTTGTGTAGCCTCCTTACAAAACTGTCCTTTCTAACAGCAGTAAATCTTCTATTTGTATGGGAGTTCCTCATACACACAAATTATAGTGTATTATGAGAATGTTTTCTGCAAGTGATACAAAACAGAGGACTTATTGGAGGCCATTGACAAAACAACCGGATTTGGTTTTAGGCCCTTAAAATGAACTTTAAATTGTAGTAATGTGTTGGAAGACAAAAGCAAATCAAATATTCAAAAATTAAACTAATAGAACCGGGAACACGGAAAAATGTTGAATACCTTTTCTCTGAGGCTGCAATGACATGCACTGTGGAGAAGCCTTGTGTAAAACTGTACGGTGACGGACCCATAATAATGGCATTTAAAATGGGGAACTCCTTTTTATAAAGGAAACCAGAAGTTCAAATTCTCCTAAATTTTAAAGGTGTCAAATTCACTTGTGGAAAAAATTGAGTTTTCCTCCCAAATTGAACAAATCAAATGCACCAGCCTCGAATGTAAATGACCTTGAGTTCTTGAGGATTGTATATTATGCTGTATCCGCAATTCTTCCTATAAGAAATACCTGTGACTTTCTCAAGCATAGAATTGAGATGATATTAGCAGAAAAGCATTTACACACTCCTGTATTTTCCTGCTGTGTTTTTACTGGGACTGTAAGAGCTCCTCGTAAAACACAGCTGCAGCCCTTTGATTCATACCTGCTTTGGAGCAAAGACCTCCAGACTGGCAGGGCCATGGGTGCCCTGGCGCTGCTGGAAACCCGTGCCCACCCTTTTACCTTGCTGATCCTCATCTTGTCTGACCTCCCAGCTCGACTTTGGACGCTGCAGACCTAGCAGCCCCGTCCTGCTGCCCACGAGCAAAATGCACGTAGCAGAGAGGGCCGGGGCTGTACTGAATTAGCATCATTGAGTCTTGGGGCAACACGTAGCACTTTCTAGAGTACTTCCCTAATGTCACCTGCATTACAGGTAGCATTTTCAAAGAAGGAATAACTGAAGGCCTTCATAAAGGAAAAAGGATTAGAAAGCAACATATATTTATTACAGTGTAGTTTGTGTAAGACTGACCTAGTGTCTGTCTTTCCTTCATTCCTAAAAACATTCTGAACAAGGGAAATGTGGTGAATGCAATCATTTTTTTGTAAAATATTTATTGTTAAATAGAAAATTATTAATTAAAATGGTGGTGATTTGGAGAACTACCCAAAGAATTACATGGTCAGTAAGGAAAGAACCAGATGGCATTTGTCATAGGATAGTTTTAAATTTTTCCTGCTGAAAACAGTGGCAAAGGTGGGTATCAGACTTAAAATTTCTAGGGTTCTCCTGACCTGTGGTATGTTCCTGTCATACTTCTTGTTATGCATTAAACGTGGTAAATTGATGATGTAATTGTGCCACAAGATCAAGACTAGGTTTAGTGGAATTAATCTCCATCTTTACCATGCACTGAAGTTGAGTCTTGATCAAGAGCTATTGAGAAAATGCGTGCATTATTTATGCCTGTCTGTATAAAGAATGATTTTCACCATATATTTGTGTATGGGAACCAAAATGATTAATGGAACAGACCAGTCACCTTATAAGGAAGAGACAAGGCTGAAAAAATGGGAGATAATAAGGCTGAGAGTTGATATGATCAATGTTCGTAAAATCATGAAGGTCATGGGTAAAATGCATATAGAGCTGTTATTTTGCAAATCCTGCAATGTTTGAGCTACAGTGTATTGATGAAATTATTAAGAGTTTGGTTTGAAGCACAGAAGAAAGCACTTCTTGGACTTCTGAAATATATTGCCAAAGGAGGATGTGGAGGCAGATTCAAATTCGTGGATAGCAAGTCCATAAGAGATACTAAGTGAATAGGCGAGGATGTACTTTCTAATATCCTTCCTCAAACGAGATATCAGGGAAGCACGGAAGGGGTGGAACACAAAGGCTGGGGTTGTGTGATTTTCACTGGGTAGCATCTACTCATGCCACTGATGGAGACAGGATGCTGGTCCAGGTGGCACACTCTTCCGACCCAACAGGGATATCCTTATGTTCCTGTATTATTAAGCTTCAGTATATTAAAAATAGTGTATCAATATATGAACCCTGGGATCTGGAAGGAGGTTTTCATTTCAGCAGGATTAATGCTTTGTCTTTTGGTAAGTAAAATAATAGGATAGTCTTTCAAGAGGGGTGTTTACAACCTGGCATGTCCAGCAGAAATCCACCATTCAATAATCCTTCAGGAAATTATATCTGAATCAACAATGGAATTATAAGAAATTCTTAGGTAAACTGTGTGAATCTAAGTGTGACAGCGTGTTGGCAAATCAGATATTCTGTTCCCACAGTCACAGTAATCCTACATACAGGCTTGCTGCTTTACTCTTGCTGTCCACAGTACCTCAAAACAGGACACTTCAGCTAGATGGGCTGTTTTGGTAGCAGGTAATACAAAGCATTCTTGTGGAAAAGACAAATCAAAACAAACAGTAGCTGGTGTGTATTTGGCATGCAGCAGAACAATAGTGGAGGAGGCACCTCAGTCTCCAAGTGAGTTCGTAACAAATGCTTCCCTCTTAGGGACCATGTGCTGTTGTGCAATCAGTAACTGGAGAATGTTGGTGTTCTCATATGACAAGTACCACACAATATAAAATAATAGAATCTAACTGGTGTCTTATGGATATCTGTCTGTGGATCCGCTGAAATGGTGACATCTCTGAAACAGGTGTTCTGGAGGGGGTTCTCAAGCTATCAAAAATTAGATTTTAAAAAGTCCCATATGTTTCAATACTAATAGATAATTTATGATTTTGTTAATTTTCTACACAATGCATCCTTATAGTTCAACATGTTGTCTCCAGGTTTGTATGGTCTCTTCTTTTCTAACCTTAACCTAAGTTCTATAAAAATGGGGGCTTGTCCAGTCTTGGAAAACTGTAAGAAAAGCTGTTTAGCTGATCATACCTGTCTGCCTTTCTTTGCTGTTTTTATTTGCTGTGCTATAGTTTTATCTATCACTAAGGCATACTAATTTACCACTCCTTTTTACTAGACCAATAAAGAGATTTTGTGTTATGGCTTTGGTTTATTATCTGATGCTCTGAAACACTGGGGTCAGATAGAACAGCACTGCATCAACTGGAAATTGAATTCCAGCAGCAATTTGTGTGTGTGCTTTTTTTTTTGATTTGAGATTTGTCTGATAAACTGAGTGGTTGCTCTGTGTGAACTTGTCACATGGTAAAGTGTGTCTGTTGCAGATAGGGGTGAAATTCCAGCTTCATGTTGTTCACTGTATGCCACAGCTTTTGGTTTTCTTATTGTTTTCATTTTTTTAACAAAAGAGGTGGGTCTCTGTCATTTAAAAGTGTGTTGAGATCAAAAATTCATAATGAAAGAAAAAGCTGGTTGAACTGCAGTTGCAAATATATTTAAATAAGTAGATTGTTAGACTTTGATTAATGTGAGTTACAGACATGATCCTCTGTAGTGGGAGTTTAAGACTTTAATGAATTTTATTTATGCAATAAATAAGCAGCCTGAGGTTTTGTTTCCTTTATCGACCATTTTCCCAAAGGGCATAAGACCGCTGTTTATATAGTGGTGTTCAGGTGTGCCCAGAATGTTTTTCAGCTGTGTTTCAAAGCTGTGATAGAAAGATTTCTGATCTTGAATCAGTGATTCTGGTTCTGGGTAAAAAAAGTAAAAACGTGAAAGACTTGCTGGGAGCAGAGAACAATTGACACCTGATAGCACATAGCTGACTCCGATGAATGCTGAATCCCTTGTGGTTAAGACCTCAAGGCTGCAAAAAGCAGACAGTCCAGCAGAAGTCGTGTATTTTTTTCCTGGCAAAGGAGCTCTGAGAAAATAGTGGGAAGGTTTTTAGAAAATATGCTAACAGGAACTAAATCCTGT